>CANSNZ010000480.1:1188604-1877209 GCA_947646795.1 Beta lomatogona
AATCACATAGTTTGCACATATACACATCAATCATTTTTGTTTTTTAGGGCAAATATATCATTTGTACATGGTAGGTTTGAGCACTAAAGTTGCACTACGTACCAATTATTGCGGGATTGGAATCCTTCATGGATCAAAACCATCGTAGTTCGATCTTATGTCTCACCCTAAATGGCCAATTCCATTGGGGAAAGAAAAGGAAAGAAAATATTATGAATAACTCACCTTTAGAATTAAACAAATATATTTGAAATGAGATAATCACTTTGATTAAATATGAAGGAGGATCAAGATAATGACCTTAATTAGTGATGGAAGATGGAGGTTAAGATAATCACCCTAATTAGTGATTGTTCAAGGCTTAAGATAATCACTCTAATTAGTGATTAAATGAGAAAAATAATCGCCCTAATTAACGATTATTAAGGTTTAAGATAATCACTCTAATTAGTGATTAAATGAAGAAGAATAATAATAGTCTTAATTAACGCTTATTAAGGTTTAAGATAATCACTCTAATTAGTGATTAAATATGAAAAATAATCGTCCTATTTAACGTCATTAAGGATTAAGATAATCACTCTAATTAGTGATTAAATATGATGAAAGGTTAAGCTAATCACCCTAATTAGTGATTAACAAGGTTTAAGATAATCACCCTAATTAGTGATTAAATGAAAAGTTTGAGTTAACCGCTCTAATGAGCGATTAATCGAGGATTGAAATAACCACGTTAATTAGTATCACGTTTATAATTTTCAAGAGGTCTTAGAGGGTTTGCTTCCTGTAGACACATAATCGTGTCTCCCCATTTAAGGATCCAACGATGAAACATACCGCGACATTAGTTGGCGCGACCCAACGGAAGAACAATCTAAAGAACCAATCCAAAATGTGTTTTGAAATAATATTCTAAAGCCCAATTAATTGTTCATGATGATTAATTGTATTTTAAACCCATAAAATGTTTTAAATCTATTTTAAAAGCCCAATCAAATATTTATTAATTTAGTAAATATTTTCATTATCTTCAATCAAAAATCAGATTTTTGATCCGTAAAATTCCATCTCCGGAATTTTAGGAATTTAAAAGTATCTTCAAAAGACGCGCACAGGAATATGCTCGAATATTCCCGAATATTTACCGGACGTGGGGGCTGCGCTCAGCGCGCCATGTGCGTCCAGCGCATTGGCAAGAACGCGTCAGGCGAGCCAATGAGCACCTGACACGTAGGTTTCGTGACTCACACAGAGTCTTGCGTCACACGCAAGTCCTGTGTGAGACGCAACTTTCTTTCTATCTTTTCAAAAAAGCGTTTACACATGCTTATACTTGATTGGGCTGGCTGCGTCAGGCACACCAATGTGCGTCTGACGTGTGGCATTGCGCAAGCGCACGCCTTCTTTTTCCTATAAATACCCGTATTTTTCCCAATTACGGACGGTTTTTCAGATTATTATTTACGCACACAAAATTCTCTCGAATACTCCAAAACATACTTCGAACATTCAATACTCAAATACTTTCAATACACTCAAATACTTTGTCCTCCCTGCGTTCTTGGTTTCACGATTGCTCCACCTAAAGATCGTTGTGCTCCTCAATCTGAGCAGCATAGGTATAATCCTGAGGATCCTTAAATAAATTATTTTTATATTGAAGTTACTAATAGTTTTCTTTCTTGATGTAGATCTTTAATATAAAATCGCTCTACTGTATATTCTAAACCTCCTTCTTTCTTTTTTATTTTCTTTTCATATATTATATGCCTACCTAATTGTTCTATGCATATTATATGATTGTCCCTGCTTTATTTTTTTTATCACCCCGCATGTGATTTTTGCTAATCAAAGACCTAAAGAACTGTTCTAACATTAATCATTATTAATTTGGACATCCTGTTAGGTTCCCTGTAATATTAATTGCCTAATAACATATCACTAAAAATTAGTCTTTTATGTGTCACCTGAACCAATTTAGACTCAATATTTTTAGGGTGCTTAACACATTATTTGATTATTCTTTGGCATAAAATCTGCAAATGAATCGATATTTAGTAAAGGCTAGCAATGGGCAATATGGTTCCTGACCATATTTGTACCCTCACCCCCGAACTCAATCTCTGGTTCATTTTGACAATCTATGGAGTCAGGACGGGGAAATCTACATTGGATAATTTGTCCCTATGATTTTCCCATATCCAATTAGGTTTATGATTTTTCCTAAAAAGAATTATTGGCGACTTCTTCCAATACAAAACAATGTTCAGTACAACCTTAACAGTGGGGTAGTCAAATCTAATACGCGCTCACACCACGTAGGCGAAATAAAAACACGCCTACAATTTGGCGACTTCACTGGGAAGGATTTTAAAAAATTATATACAGTTTTGCATATGCATGGCTACTGTTTAGCCACCATAAGGACAATCTACCTTGCCTAATTAGCACATGTTCTATGTGTGAGGTCATCCCCGGGGGTTTTGCGCTTTGTCCTTCCAAAAAGCTTCCTGAGCGATAGTGTTGGATCTTAGTCATAAGCAAACCTACCCAACCATGGCATTGTTCTCTTGTTCCTGACTTGAGACTGGAGTGCGTCTTACACGTGGCCACCTCTTTAAGCAGGGGTACGAAGCGTGAGATCAATCTCTTAGTCATGGACCTTTTCAGCCTTAACCTAAACCTGACCAATAGTTGAATGTAGAACTGGACTTTAGGTTGAGAACTTTTGCATCCATGATACCTTACATTTATGTGTGATTGTAATTTTTGCCTGCTAATATGCTTTACGCCCGAAATTATTGCAAATCGCGTCTAAAAAAATCGTCGTTCTCGCCCGAACCTTCCTCAATTTATAAATAAGCGTGCCGCCGAGCATTGCGCCAAACGCATTAAGTTGCGCCTGGCGCAACGCTCCTGCGCCAGACGCATAGATTGTGCGCCGCGCGCACCAGTTGCGTGGCACGCAGTCTATTCATCCCATGCTTATTAGTCTTTTGACCTTTGTTCGAGTCAAAGATAACAAGTTGCATCGTATTCAAAAAAAGGGTCAGTCTTTTTTCATGGAAGGTAGAGTCTGTCCTAAAAGATGTATCTAAAGGGTCATTGTAGAGTTAGAGTTGTCATGCATGTCTACCTCTTCCCATCTTCTCCCTGCTGTTCAACTAATCTCCCCTATCAATTCTATCCTACCATATTCATCAATTTCAAAAACTTACTTTTTATAAAAAAAATCAATCCTGCACCTCCTTCTATTCTACTCTTTTTCAAAAACATTTACTAATCATTATCATGCCACGACATTTCAATAAAAAAAAATATTTTTTAAATCAATCATCCATCTTTTCCTAACAAAAGATAAAATAAGGGGTTCCTTTCAAAAATGAATTTCGAAAATTCTAAGCCCATTCCAAATACCTTCGTCAATCCAATCCAATTCATTTGCATTCATTCTAGGCCCATATGCATTAGAATCCATTTTGCATTCATTTAGGCCCATGTGCATTTCAGTCAATGCATTCTCTAGCATTGAGTCGATCTTAGGGCCATATAAGTCTAGTTCAAATCAAAACTAGGCCCATTTGCATCTTTATGCGAAGTCTAGTCCAAGTCTATTAATTCCAATCTAAGTCTAAGTCTAGTCCAATCAAAATCTTAGGTCCATTTAGGCCCAACTCAAATTCTAGGTCCAGTTTGCATCTCCATGTAGAGGCCCTAGTTAGTCTCCGGACTATAAAAATCCAGTCTTAGGACTATAAAAGTTCATCCCTTAAAACCTAGCCTGCTTGCTCACCCGTAGGTTCAAGGTATTGCATTTCTTAAGTCTATAAGCAATTGTTGTGTCTAGCCTGCTTGCTCACCCGTAAGTTCAAGGTCTAGCATTCCTTAAGTCCATAGGCAATTTTTGAGTCTAGCCTGCTTAGTTTAATGAAAGTTCCGAAGTCTAGTTGTCTAGCTTGCTTGCTCACCTGTAAGTTCAAAGTCTAGTTGCCTAGCCTGCTTGCCTTAAGTTAAGAGTTTGGCCTTCCTAGTTGTCTAGCTTGTTTGCTCACCCGTAAGTTCAAAGTCTAGCATCCCATAAATTCATAGGCAATTTTTGAGTCTAGCCCACTTAGTCTAATGTAAGTTCCGAAGTCTAGTTGTCTAGCCTGCTTGCTCACCCGTAAGTTCAAAGTCTAGGTGCCTAGCCTGCTTGCCTTAAGTTAAGAGTCTAGCCTCCCTTATTGTCAAACCTTCCCTAAAGTCTAGCATGCTTACTCACCCGTAAGTTCAAAGTCTAGTCTCTCCTGAACCCAATCGTAGAGTCCAGTCTGCTTGCACAGTCCAGTCCAGTCCATGTCTGCATTTGCATATAGTTAGGCCCATGTCTCCATCATGGTCAAGTCTATACTAGCCCAAAACCATTTCCATTTCAAAATCACTTTCCATTTTCATTTCTCATTTTCAATCCTATTTCCACTTCTGTTTCCCATTTTTCATCTCCATTTCTCATTTCGAAAGCGTCATTTCTAAAAATTCACGAGGTCCATTCGATTTCTGTTCAGGACAGGTCGTGAGATTATAACTTGGGAACGTCCAACAGCGAGGCAACAAGGTCGACCTACTCCCAGACTCGTCAACGCATCCTAACTTTTTCAAACGAATCCTCCGACTCTTCTGAATCATCATCCGAAATGGGAGACACTAATGAGCAGCTCAGTGCCATTATGGCTCAACTTACACTGATGAACTCTCGTCTTGAGGAACATGACAAAGAGATCAAGGCACTAAGGGAGAAGCTCACTGAGGAAGACGAGCAAGGCGACACTCCACCACCAATCAAAACCAACACATAAATGAGGTTTGAAAAACTCGAGCAATTGATCCAGTCAATTATTGCACTCGAGAGTCAGGCTTATGGCCACGACATCATTGATCCTGAACTATGGGAGAAACTCCCTAAAAAGGTAACATTGGGTGACCTCCCAAAATTCAAGGGGGTCGAAGACCCAAATGACCACTTGAGAGCGTTTTCCATCTCTATGGCTCTCAAGGGCATGAGTAAGGACATGTTTGCTTATGTCTTTCCTTTAACCTTGGATGCACATCCATCCAAGTGGTTCAGGTCACTGAATAGGGCTAAGCTGAATGACTGGGACTACATCAAAGATGAGTTCCATAAATAATACATCTATAATACTCAGCTTTCCATTGGCCTTCGTGAGTTGGAGTTAACTAAACAAAATTCCAACGAAGACTTCGTCACCTTCCTTAACAGATGGAGGGACAAAGCTGCACAAATGATTAACAGGCCATCTCAGGAGGATCAAGTCCGACTGGTGATCCGTAACCTGCAGCCGAAGTATGGGGATCATATCAAGTTCCAACCTATAGAGTCTTTGACGAAGCTCTATAAAGTAGGCCTGCTGATTGAGGAAGAAATGCAGGCCAACAAGAACAAGGGTTCCAACAACAACAACTCCTCTTTCAAGAAGAGTAACTATAGCCCTTCTAGCTCCAAAGGCAATGAGGTCAATGCCATAGCTGCTGAAAAGAGAGGCTATCAAAAGCCTCAAAGAACATTCGCACCTTTAGGCATGTCCTTAGAATAGGCCTTCACTAGACTTCATGCAAGGGGGGCACTTCAGCCTATTGGCCCTACTCCGGATCCTGCTCCCGAGAATAAATCCAAGAGGTGGGATCCTAATGCTTACTGCAAGTACCACCAAGGGAATGGACACCCAACATCTGCGTGCTGGACCTTAAAGAATCACCTGCAGGATATGGTTGAAGATCGTAGATTGCCAATTCCACCTGCAGCAAAAGTCAGTCATAGCAGCAACCCCTTGGGCAACACTTGAATAACGTCGAGGCTTAGTCATTTAACGCTAGTTTTCTAGGTTGAGTCGGAGAGTCCCTCCCCTAGTTCCTTCATTTCCTTTCCAGTCGAGTCTATGTCATTTAGGATTTTTATTTCAAATAAGCCTTGTGCTATTCATTTTCAATTAATAAAAGAATTGCATTTTTATTTTCATTTTCATTGGCCTTCCATCATTTTATTTATGCTTCTAACTCAATGATGAAACTTAAATCACCTAACGAACTTGACTAACAATGATAATAAAAAAGAGATCTGAAATAAAAAAAATGATAAAAAAAAGAAGACATACTTTGGATCAGGAGTTATTCCCCTCTCCCTTCCATTACCTTTCATAAGCCATCCTCATACAACTAAGGAAAACCAAAAATCCTTTAAACCATCATCTCCATAAACCAAATAATCCCTCCATTAACCAAAACTCCACAAATATCCTTCAAGCCTTCCAATACCCTCAACCAATAACTTGTCCGCAAGCCCTACTACACAAAAAATATCAATGCCAGGCAAATAAAAAAACAAAAAAGTGAAAAAAAATTCAAAGTGCGAAAAAAAGCAAAAGAAACGCACATGACAAAAAGAAAAAATGCAAAAAAGAAAGAACCAAAGGCAAAATAAAAGACCAAGCTAGGGGGCTTGCACACAAGTTCTATCCCTCATTCAAATCCTTCAATCCATCAAAACCCTTAACTTATAATCCAAATCCATGACCCTTCATTTCCCAAACCAACTAAACCTTCATAAAAACTTCAAGCCTTAAACCTTTCAACCTTTCATCAACCCTGAGTTCTTTTTCAAGGTATGTCCAAGTCTGCTAGGTTGAAAACCGGAAAGGGCGGCCTAGGCAACAGTTAGGGCACCAAAAAAAATACTCCCTCCATCCCAGAATACTCTTGACACTTATCAGGGCACGTAGTTTTAGATGATAAGTAGTTGTTTGGTTATCAATTGTTATTTTATTAAAAAGTAGATGTGATAGGAGTGAGTAGGTAGTAAAAGTAGTATTAGTTTATTTGGTGGAGAGAGAGTGTGGGCCAATGGTTAGAGTTGGTAGGTAATAGGAGTGATATTATTTTATTTAGAGGACAGAGAGTGTGGGCCAATGGTTAAAAGGTAGAAAGATTAAAATAATATTGGGTCATATCCAAAAATAGAAGTGTAAAGAGTATTCTGGGACAGATGAAAAAGGAAAGTGTAAATAGTATTCTGGGACAGAGGGAGTATAATTAAAAAAAAGAAATCAGATCGAGAACTACGAGTGGTCTGATTCCGCAAGGATACGTAGGAATCCTCATCCCGAGGTCCGACCGCTTCAATAAAATAAAATTAGTCATGGTCTAATGATTTGACTTTCTAGAATTTAGGAGCATACTCTTTCTAGATCCTGACATAGACTCGAGTCTGAACCTAGCCTCGTTAAAGCCTTTCCCACCTACATTCATTTGAGTCACAAATTTAAACTTTTTTATTTTTCAATCCAAGCTCTCCTTTTCCTCGAAGGACTCTCCGATAATTCCGTGGTTTCTGGCGATATTTGACTTTGCCTATATCAACTTCCCAAAGAAGAATTCCCAGTGAAAACTTTCAATGTTCAAGACATAGCAACTATGTTTCAATATCAGATCAAGTACATTTTGATTAAGGCTCATGCCTAATTCAAGGCAAGATCACCCAAAGTGGGGGTTTCCTATGTGTGATGGTTCCTCCAATTCAAATCAAACTCCCAAGAAGTTGTAATCCGCGGACCTCATTTACGAACCCCGGTTGTTTACTAAAACGATTTTCAAAAATCATTCTATCTGTTTCTAATCATTCTGATCATTCTATCATTCTATACATCTTCTAGCCTTGCAAAATCCTGACCTTGCATTGCAGCTTTGCAAAACCCTGACCTTGCATTGCATTTCATACATTCTAGTCTTGCATAACCCTGACTTTGCATGACTTGTCATCCCTTAGCTTTGCATAACCTTAATCCTTGCATAGCATTTCATGCATACTTAGAGAGTCTAAGTTTGCATCATTTGCATCACTATGTGCTTTATCTGAGTTGTTTGCACCTGTCTGCTGACATCTTCTCCTGCAGGTAATCAAATTGCTTGTAATTATTGTCCTGCATACTAACTTTGTTTTGTAGAGACCGGCGGTTATAGATCAGTTCTAAACTGCAGAGCGTTTAGAATTGTTCTCCTTCCCGACACCGTATACTTTGACTATCGGTTTCCTGAACCTCAGTCAAAGTGGGGGCTTCTGTAGACACATAATCGTGTCTCCCCATTTAAGGATCCAATGATGAAACATACCGCGGCATTAGTTGGCGCGACCCAACGGAAGATCAATCTAAAGAACCAATCCAAAATGTGTTTTGAAATAATATACTAAAGCCCAATTAATTGTTCATGATGATTAATTGTATTTTAAGCCCATAAAATGTTTTAAATCTATTTTAAAAGCCCAATCAAATATTAATTAATTTAATAAATATTTTTCATAATCATTTTCAATATCTTCAATCAAAAATCAGATTTTTGATCCGTAAAATTCCATCTCCGGAATTTTAGGGATAGAAAAGTATCTTCGAAAGACGCGCAAAGGAATATGCTCGAATATTCCCGAATATGCGCCGGACGCGGGGGCTGCGCTCAGCGCGCCACGTGTGTCCAACGCATAGGCCAGAACGCGTCAGGCGAGCCAATGAGCACCTGACACGTAGGTTTCGTGACTCACACTGAGTCCTGCGTCAGACGCAAGTCCTGTGTGAGATGCAACTTTCTTTTCTATCTTTTCAAAAAATCGTTTACACATGCCTAAACTTGATTGGGTTGGCTGCGTCAGGCACACCAATGTGCGCCTGACGCGTATTGCGCAAGCGCACGCCTTATCTTTCCTATAAATACCCCGTATTTTTCCCAATTACGGATGGTTTTTCAGATTATTATTTACGCACACAAAATTCTCTCGAATACTCCAAAACATACTTCGAACATTCAATACTCAAATACTTTCAATACACTCAAATACTTTCAATCAATCCGTCCTCACTGCGTTCTTGGTTTCACGATTGCTCCACCTAAAGATCGTTGTTCTCCTCAATCTAAGCAGCATAGGTATAATCCTGAGGATCCTTGAATAAATTATTTTTATATTGAAGTTACTAATAGTTTTCTTTCTTGATGTAGATCTTTAATATAAAATCGCTCTACTGTATATTCTAAACCTCCTTCTTTCTTTTTTATTTTCTTTTCATATATTATATGGCTACCTAATTGTTCTATGCATATTATATGATTGTCCCTGCTTTATTGTTTTTATCACCCCGCATGTGATTTTTGCTAATCAGAGACCTAAAGAACTGTTCTAACATCAATCATTATTAATTTGGACAACATGTTAGGTTCCCTGTAATATTAATTGCCTAATAACATATCACTAAAAATTAGTCTTTTTATGTGTCACCTGAACCAATTTAGACTAAATATTTTTAGGGTGCTTAAAACATTATTTGATTATTCTTTGGCATTAAATCTGCAACTGAATCGATATTTAGTAAAGGCCAGCAATGGGCAATATGGTTCCTGACCATATTTGCACCCTCACCCCCGAACTCAATCTATGGTTCATTTTGACCATCTATGGAGTCAGGACAAGGAAATCTACATTGGATAATTTGTCCCTATGATTTTCCCGTATCCAATTAGGTTTATGATTCTTCCTAAAAAGAATTGTTGGCGACTTGTTTCAATACAAAACAATTTTCAATAAAACCTTAACAGTGGGGTAGTCAAATCTAATACGCGCTCACACCGCGTAGGCGAAATAAAAACACGCCTACACTTCCTAATTGAAGGTTTTTGAGAAATAATCTTAATTGATGATTATTAAGTCATTTTGAGAAAATGATCAATTTAAGATCAAATTTGGAGATTGTATTTGGCTAATTGGAATTTGGCATTTAAAGTGAGACACGTGAAACTGCCCAAAATCAATTCGGAGATCATATTACCAATCTAATTATGTCAAATTATATGATTAATCCATTTGAAGATGGAGAACAAATTTAAAATGTAGGATGGATCATCATACAATTTAACTTAGTTAGATTTGCAAATTTTCCTCTTCATTGAGATTGGGTCATTTGATTCATATACTATGATGTATTGGCCCAACATGCAATATTTGTAACATTGGTTGCTCATTTTATTCAAAAGGATTGTGGAATTATTTATGAAAATTATGCATAAACATCTCCATTTTTTTTATTAATGAGTGAAGTAATAACTATTTACAAAAAGACTATTATTACAACAATATGATGATCTATACAAAATCTTCAATCTTGATTTTCACCGTGATGATCATTGATCTTCATCTCCTTGAATGGGCTTTGGAATTCATGTTTATTTGTAAACTTGTGAAAATTAGAGATTAATTAACCTCTTTGATTTTGATTTTTTATGACAATTTTTATTGATTTTTACTTATATGATAAAATGAGTCATTTTAAGAGAAACTTAAAAATTTCATGATTTTTAATTAACATTTTCGTATAAACAAAACAATTTTTTTATGAAATTTGAGGGCCCGTTCATTATTGTTTTTTGTTTTCAGTTTTCAGTTTTTTTGAAAATTAGAAAAAAAAAATAGGAAACCAGAAAAAGTGGTTTTCACTTTTTAGTTGTCAGTTTTCAAAATCATCATGTTTGCAATAAGTTTGACTAACTTTTTTTTTCCATTATAGGACATATATTATATGACTTTTCAATACAAAAAACCAAAAAATAGAAAACCACAATGGTACCGAACGAGCCCTCATCACTTTGTTTTATTTTCCAGATTGCACTTTTGTTCTTGTACTGTCTTACAAAAATCATAAATTTCTGTACAAAGTGTTAAACTGAGCATGTGATATGTCTATGGATAGGTCAGTAAGTTCTTTATGTTGTATCAAAATTTTATAAGCTTTTAGTGACAACTCGAATTATGGTGAATTGTATGCCGAAACTGGTCAAAACAGGACCTGAGAAGTTGTTTATGCTGCAAAGTTATCCTTGTTAAAAATTAGTTAGACACCCTGCCTATTTTTATAGCAATTCGACTTGCATGGACCTGGTTCACAGCAAAATTAGTATGCACCAGGCCCGCGCACGTGATCCGATTCACACACTACTAGCTTCTACTTTCCAAAATCGCAGATTTTCTCTCTCTCTTCAATATTTCCAAAATAGCAGATTCTCTCGCTCTAAAAATCGAAAATATCTCTCTTAAAAATTTCTACAAATTATTCTCTCTCTTCATTCTAATTGTTTCTCAATTTCATATAAAACCTAAGTTTAAGTGCATCTGTTTCAACATCAAATTATTATTATTATTATTATTATTATTATTATTATTATTATTATTATTATTGTTGTTGTTGTTATTATTATTATTATTATTATTATTATTATTATTATTATTATTATTATTATTATTATTATTTTTATTATTATTATTATTATTATTATTATTATTATCATTATTATTTGATTCAGTAATTCTAGCACAGTATTGATTCAAAATTGATTCTTCAAAAATTTCCATTTCAATTAAGCAACTAGGAGAAATTAATGGAAAATTCATATTTAATTGAGAAAATATATATCTTAATCATAGTATTGTAGCATGTAATATCGTCGACTTAAATCAGAATATTGAAGGATATAATATCGACGACGAACAACATCGCCATTGAATCGAAATTCAGCATCAAGATCCAATAGTCTCAATAATGCACCAAATTTTGCAGGTTACATAATCAAACTCAAGCAATACATTCATTAGATTAAGCAAAATAATAACATTATAATTTTATGTAGAAAATAAGAAGTTCCTTTCATACTGAGTTCGAAAATCAACTTGAGGATCAATATGCTATAGTATTAACTGATGAATCTAATTCAGCTGTCATTCAAGGTAGTTCATAAACACACTATATCATTCATATGTTAACTATATGATACACAATATTTGTATGTAGTGCATAAATATAATACAGAAACACTCTATATCAAATAAATATAATATAGAAATGCACTATATGCCATACAAAAAACACTATATTAAGCACATCTACATTATATGAGAGAGAAACACATTATAGCACATAACCAAAATACAAAAACACTATATTAAGCATATCTGCACTATATGAGAGAGAAATACACTATAGCACATAACCAAAATACAAAAACAGTATGTTACATAAAGACACACTATAACACACAAAAACGCAGTATAGTACACAAATATCATACTATATCACAAATAGATACACTATATCTGTAACACCCCGTGGTTATATAGCTAAGCCACTTAACAATAACTAATTAAAATTAGCTAAAAAAAGTTAGCGGAAATAACGTTAGGACGAAAATGCTACTCTAAATCAATAAATAAAGGTTAGACTCAAAACTTGGGATTTAATAACCTCAAAACAACTCAAAATGTCATAAGTTCCATCAAAATAAGGAAATATCAAATCATAAGTAAACTATATTATTAAAAGCTATGAGGCATGCAAGTCTCCAAATCCAAAACAAGTTTAAGCATCCTTAAGTCTTAACATCACATAAGACTCCCTATTCTCATCATAGTACTCATCAACTAAGAACATTACAAGGAGCTTCCTCTCATCACCAACCCACACTTCGCTAGCCCATGCAGTAATAAGTCTAGAAGTCATTGCCACCTACACAGATAATAATAAATATTTCTACAGTCAGTGGGGAGTAACTAGTAGTTCTTCGAGAATAAAAAAAATCACAGTATATTTCTGACATAAATTAATAAGAAAAGGAATAAATAAGATCAAGTCAACTATAATGTCCATCATGCAACAACTTAATAAGCTTACAAGTAACAAAAATGAATAGTTATAAACAAGTAAATTAAATTAGTAAATAAATCATCTCAAAAGTACTTAAATAAAAATAAAGATATAGATATAACAAGTCTGAATCAGATTTCGAACGCCACTGGATCGCAACCCACTTCATAAGGCTTGTCAGATCGCAACCTCCAGGTAAGCCTATGGGCTTAAGTTCCCCGCTGCCTGTGTCTAAGAATGGCCAAACTCCCGATGCAGGGTAGTAGACGCAGCACTCCTTATCCTCTCGGATGACAACAATTAACCCAGTTAATACCCATAGATCGCAACCTAGGTGGCTGGCATGTTCTTCACCGGCGACTACTTCTATCCCACCGGATATCCTTTCTCAAATAAAATATCATAAACATCACATAAAATATCGTTTCATCTCAATAATGTTCATCAAAGGATGCCAACACTACCTTACACCCAAAAATCATATATAGCTATCAAGATCTCTTCAAATTCTTCCACACTTTCTCGAAAAGAATAAACCCACAAGATTTACAATACTCACTTAAAACTTCAAATACTTATTACAAATTTTTAAGAACAAGTAGTAACACATAAAGAGTTATACAACAATAAATAGCATCAAACTAATTAATTCCCAAACAATGATAGCCATCAGTAATCGTATACGCTATGAATACATTCGAATACATACGAATTATCCTACAACAAAATACGCACAATAAGCAATAGACCAGAAGAAAGTGCAACTCTTGTGCGTCTAATGCACTGGCACCAGCGTCTGACGCTACTGGATGAACAATACCAGATTAACCAAAATTAACCCAAAATTCATTAACTCATAATAACATACACAATTAATTATTTTATTACGTTAACTAATCCCAACTTAATGATAAAAATCATGATGAAAACAGCATAACTTATTTAGCCATCACAAGAATGCAAAAAAAGTCTCACTTAAACTAGATTATTATTCACATAACAAGTAAATAAATAAACTTAATCCTTTAGCAAAATCAACACTAAAAATCATTTAACAATTTAAACCACCTCCTAAATTCTTATAGAATTCAAATAACACCTCAATGGTCTTACTGTCACATCCATAATTTATTTTCAATTTTCGGACCCAAAATGTAATTTAAACAGAAATTTCTAAATTACTCAATAAAACAAATAAAATACTTAAAAAGTAAAAGTAATAGCACAAAAATGATCAAAATTTCACAAAACGTACATAGACTCAAGGTACATCCAATTATTAGAAAAATAAAATTTTCGGCCTTCTTTTATAATAACCACAAATTATTTATTTATAATCACAAAAATGAAAAAAAATAAAATTTAATTAATTAAATACAAAAACAATAAGAAAAAAGTATTTTAAGACATAACATACATACTACATGCATAATATGACTAAGTAAAAAGTAATTTCGGTAATTATCAATCTCATACACTAATTATTTAGTAAATTTTCTATAAACACATATAAAAATGATTTAATTATTTAAGTAAGAAATCTCAAGCAAAAATTATCCTACTAAACAAAATATATACACAGCAAACACACACAATGAACATTTACATAATTTTTCTTCAATAATTTTATGTAAAAATATTATTAAAATAATTTTCTAAACGGATTAATCTATTACTAAAACTACTCTTCTAAGATAACTACTAGTTACCTAGAACGTAGGGAGGAGAGATGAGTCTAATGAGATTCAAGAGTTATGCACACGATGTAAGTCCTCTTCTAATACCCCAAAGCACCATGAACGATAATTGTGTAAGTGAGAGAAATAGAAATATCAAGAACAATTTTATGAGAACAATTGAGAAGTAGAAAAATTAGAGAGAAATGTGTATTGGCCGTGTGAAATGGAGAAGAATGGCAACAAGAATTTTCTGATATTAATTCAGATTTTTGTGTTTAAAAGAGATGATTAAGAAAGGTTAAATGATGGTTTAATGAGGGAGGTTATGGGAGTTAAAGAAAATGAAAAGACAACAACCAAAGGAATAAAACTCTTCCACTCCTCACCATATGGTCGGCTGCCATGATGCCTAAGCCCACCAAAAAATTTGGCCCCTTTCATCAACAATTCAAATGATAAAAGATCCGTTAAGCGATAATACGAAAAGTTCCTAATTCATACCTAAACTTAAAAAATAATTAATAACGAAAAATAATATTAACAAATCATATTATAAATATAAATATAATTCACATGATAAGCGCATCAAATAATAAAAATAATTTGGTACCTAATTAAATTATTTAAACTAAAATCATCAATTAAAAGAAAACATTAGTTTTAGGGAAAATATTTGCGAAAAACTAGGAGTAAGATTACGGGTGTTACAATCTCACCTCCTTAAATAAAGTCTCGTCCTCGAAACTTTGAAAACACCAAACAAATAAAACAAACACACAACGAATACTTGAAACAAATAATTTTGGATACTTAAGCCGCATCGATTCTTCAGCTTCCCAAGTGGCTTCTTCGTACTTTTGACTTCTCCAAAGTACTTTAACCAAGGGAATCACTTTCCTTCTCAGAGCACGATTATGGCGGTCCAAAATACGAACCGATCGCTCCTCAAATGTCAAATTCGGCTCGACTGAGACCGACTCAACAGGAATCACCTGCGAAGGATCACTACGATACTTGCACAACTGCGACACATGGAATACATCATGAACCTTCGACAGCTCTGGCGGCAAAGCTAAACGATACGCAACCTCCCCAATTCTTTCAAGAATCTCATAGGGGACCACGTACTTCGGACTCAACTTGCCCCTTTGACCGAATCACATCACTCCCTTCATAGGATAAATCTTTAGAAGCACCTTGTCTCCCAAGTCAAGCGAAATAGATTTCTGACACAAATTTGCATACGATTTATGCCTATCTTGAGCAGCCTTCATCTTAGCCTGAATCACTTTTACCTGCTCAATCGTATCCAGAATCAACTCCGGCCCCACAATCAACGAATCACTGATGTCGCTCCAACAAGTAGGACTACGACACTTCCTTCCATTAAGAGCCTCATACGGAGCCATATATATGAATACTGGCTTGATAGATGTTGTTATAAGAGAACTCCACCAGACTAAGTGACATGACCCAAGATTGTTGAAATCCAAGGCACAAGCACGAAGCATATCTTCTAAGGTCTCAATAGTTCTCTTAGTCTGGCCATCAGTCACTGCATGAAATACAGTACCGAGCTTCAACTTCGAACCAAAGGCCTCTTGCAAAGCAGTCCAGAATTGAGATAGAAACCTCGGATCACGATCAGAGACGATGTCTTTGGGAACTCCATGAAGACGAAGAATCTCATTAGCATAGGCTTCGGCCAATTCTTCCATAGACCAAGTGTTCCTCATCGCAATAAAATGAGTAACTTTGGTCAATCGATCCACAATCACCCACACAACATGTAACACCTCAGAATTTCAAACCGGAAAAGAAAGAAATAATATCAGTATTATAGGACGATGGCGGAAACATCGTCTTCTGGGAATGTCACTACTACAAGAAATGCGTTTAAATAACTAAGTGATAAAACAAACTTAAATAAATACTATAAATAAATTAATTACTTAGATTAAAATCGAAATGAGAAAACTATCTCAACTAAAAAGAAGTTTAGAACTAAAACACCTAATAGATTATTTCTCGCATCTCAACCCGAGCCCAAAAGCAAAGAATATTCCCATCAACACATCCTGCAAAATATATAACAACAATCCACAATTAGTGGGGAGTAACTAGCAGTTCTCCCAGAATAAAAGAAATCAAAGTCTATTATAGACATACATTAGTAAGAAAGGAAAACATAAGGTCAAGACAACTATAACATGCATTCATATCTATAAAGCTCACAAGTAATACAAATGGAAAGTAGATAACAAGTAAATAAGATAAAAAAAAAAATCATCTCAAGAGTACTTAAATAATGATAAAAGCATAGGTAAAATAAGTCATTGAGTCAGAAACCGAACGCCAGTGAATCGCAATTCACTTCCTAAGGTTTGTCAGATCGCAATCTCCAAGTCAGTCTATGGGCTTAAGTTCCCCACTGCCTGTGTCTAAGAATGGCCAAACTCCCGATGCAGGGTAGAACACGTAGAACTCCCTGACCTCTCGGGCGACAACAATGAACCCAGGTTTAGCCCTAGTTCGCAAACCAGGTGGTTGGCATGTTCTTTACCCGGGACTACATCTATCCCACCAGATGTTCTTATCTCAAAACAAAATCATAAATATCATCAAAGTATCATTCATCTCAAAATTATTCATCAAATGGGATGCCACCGGGCCTTATACCCATAATTCATCAAAAGATATATCTTCAAAATTTCTTCAAAGTAGTAGCTTACACACTTACAACAAATGTCTCAACAACAAATATTTTGCGCACCACAAAGCACAAACATCGACAATTAAAGAGTTTACAACACCAACAGTATCAACCAGAAATGAATCACATCGTATAAGATCACCAACTCCATGTAAAACATACGCATAAGAACATACAAAAAAAAAATCATACAACACAAAACTATGCGCTCGACGCATGAGCTTGCGGTCAGCACCAACCTGTGCGTCTAGCGCACGGACCATCCTGCGTCTGACGCCACCACCAATTAACACCAAAGCTCATTAAATCAACAAAACGTACATGATTAATCATTTTTACATAAACCAAACGTAAACATAATGATACTCAATAATAAGCACAGTAACCTACAAATCATCAGCTTCCAAGAATATAAAAGGTCTCAAATTATTTCTGATTATTAAACCCTTAAATAATGAAAAAGAACAAACTCAAACTCTTAACAAAAACACAATAAAAATTATTAAACAAAATAACCCAAACCGTAAAATATCACAAAAATTATCATATGACCATTATAACTCTACTGACATAGTATGAATTTGATTTAAAATATTTAGACTCTAAAAGTATTTTTAAAAATTAATTTACAGATAACACAAATAAGACAATAAAATAATTAAAAATAAAAACAGACACCCAAAAATTACCGAAAATTCACATAACCTATACAAACCCAAGGTAATATAGATCATGCAAAGAAATATATTTTTTGACCTCAGAATATAATATTCACGATTTAAATACAAACAAACACGAAAATGTAAATAAAGAGAATTTAATTAAATAAACCCATAAACAGTAGACAAAAATTATTCTAAGGCATGAAAAACATACTACACCCATAACATGCTTCACAAAAGTTAATTTCAGCAATTATAATTTTTTTCACTAATTATTTAATAAATAAGTCATAAACACATGAATTACCAAATAAATAAAATAAAAAAGAAAACTCAAATAAAAATTATTTTTCTGCACATAATATACACACAACATACATAATGAATACTCACGTAAATTTTAATCAATAAATTCATATAAAAAGTAAAGAAAATAATTCCTAACGTAATAATCTAATACCAAAAAATACCCTAATCTCTATCATTCTAAGATAACTACTAGTTACCTGGAACGTCGGGAGGTGAGCGAGTCTAAATAGATACGAAAAATATGTACAATCCAAGTCCTCCACGAACGATAATTGTAGCAACAAGTCACTAGGCGTTTTCTTCTTGAATGTTGAAAATTCTCATTTCGTGCAGTTCTGTTACGACCATGATTCCCGGCTATTGAAAGATTGGATTCAAAACCGCTCCAGTAAAAGCAATTTCCAAGATGTTCTAAACTTCTCTTTCCAAATTGGAGGACGATCCAACGGTTAGATCTCCGGTGATAGACATTTTCGGGCTGGTGTGACAGAAAACAAAAACCAGATGACTCGTCTGATTGAAACGAAAACTGCAGTAGTGTCTTTCCCTTTATTCACAAAAAAATTGCACGACAAGCAAGATATTTCCGAATAGATGGACTTTGACTACTCACACGTCCAATTCGGATAAGAAACGAAGGAGATATGATGCAAACAAAACAGTGGTGCAGAAATAGCCGATAAATGCGGAAGAGAGAAGAAGAGGAGTTGTTATGCACGAATTTCCTGACTTGTTTTCAGCATTATGGAGGGGGTTAAAGTGAAGTAAAAGAATGAGATTATTCACCTCATTAAGCAAAGGTTTAAGGGTGCATTAAGGTGGGTTAATGGGGAATTAAATGAGGGGTTACAAGGGATCCAAAGGTTAACTTAAGAAGCACCAAAACTCTTCATCCTCCACTCCATAATTGCTGATTGTCGGCCAGCATGATATGCCACACATGATGTACCATTTCATCACTCAAGTCGGTCCAACAATGTTACAAAAACGCTACGCGACAAAACCGCATCCTAAACGCCTAAATAAATGATGAAACTAATAAAATACTTAAATAAATATACACACTTTAAATTAATTAACCCAACAACAAAATACCACAATTAAACAATTATACACATTAAAAATAGTTTATAAATTATTTTATTTTTACGAAAAATATCATTTTAATGTAAACAAACACCAAAAATAAAGGGTGAAAATTACGGGGTGTTACAATCACTCCCCCTTAAAAGAGTTTCGTCCTCGAAACTTCAAAACAACCAAGATATCAAAAGAAAATAGTACTCTAGATAAAGAACATTAAGAAAACAGAAATCGATGGATTTTAGTTAAGAACTAAACAACTTTGCAGGTATAAAATTTGATAACTCAAATAATATACATTTTATTTTGGAAGACCACAAAGAGTTGTACAGTAAAGAAGCATGGTAACAACCATCATTTATACAATGTGAAAGAACCGAAGACAAGTAGAAAGTTTAAGGTAAAAACGTTTGCACAATAAACTATAGGTAATTTTGCAAAAGAAGCAGGAATAAATATTTACAAAAAAATTATAAAAGAATAATTCCGAACATACATAAATATTTTTAGAAAAGAAACGAAGAAGCAAAAGTTCGTAAAAGAAATTGATAACCTTAAAATAAATTTCACAACGACGAAACACTAATAATAAATAGGCGATAAAGTAATAAATTATAAACAACAATTATAAAATTTGCCAAGTCGACACAAATGTGCATGGAACCATCCACTGCAACGTAGTATCAACAAAACAATATTTGAAAGCCTTCTTATCAAATCGACATTAAAGTTTACCGGAATCACCCAATATAGACTTAATATCAACTCAAAAAGAAAATTAAATCAAAATAGATAAAATGTGTCAACTTATCAAATTGACATACAAGTCACAGGAATCACCCATTATGACTCAATATCAACTCAAACAAGTTTAAAATTTAGACTTATCAAATTGACATACAAGTCAAAGGAATCACCCATTATGACTTAATATCAACTTAGTAAGTAAAATAAAAGTTGTTGAATGTTAACCTTTAAAACAAAATAGTTTGCATCTACATTTCAATCTAACACCAAAACAACTCATTAAAGTACTTTTATTTTCAAAGACTACAAAACTTATTACTATAATTAAAGGCTGAACAAGGATTAGCATGAAAAATAAAAATATCAAAAGGAAAATATTTATAAAATATAGATGGTCAAAGACGGTAAGAGAAATTTGAAGAATATCTTGAAAGACAATTTCAAAACCCCTTTCTTTTTCCAAACCATTATAAAACAATTGAAATTAAACGTTTTTCAAAAGCGTATGTCAAAATATTAACAATAACAAAATTTGAAAGTCAGAAAATAACTCTAATATAGGTATGAAATTTATTAAGTTCAAAGATCTAAAATATAATTTGGAATATAAACTCAAACTAGAAAGTTTTGTAAATAATAAAACATATACGTTGTACTCACATAAAAACAACACTTAATTGGAAAAGGAATGAAAATATATACCGTCGCACATAATAACATATACTATCAAGCAACCAGCAAATAAAATAAATGCAATGCAACACACATCACTATTTTAAAATTAAAATGAAAGTTTTATTTTTAAATTGCAAAACACGAAACAAATTTAACACACAACTAAACTGATAAGGCTATAAATTACTTCGCCTTCGCTGCGCACTCTGATAAAAGTAAAAAAAAAATTACATGTAAGAGACCCTGCAAATAAGATTAGCAAACTTGGTAGAATAATTCCACCAATAATACACGTAGCTATACATATAACATATGCTCCATAAGCATGAGAGCACACCACATTCCCATAAGGCTTCCATTTACTTACTCTACCCATCACACTCTCATTATAGTGAAACTACTAAACTTAATTCTAAACAAATTTTATCTCCTATGGCTAACTAATAATTCTAAAGAATCATTAGCAACTCTTTTTCAGAGTTAAGGAGCGTTTTGCTCTGATACCAACTGTAACACCCCATAATTTCAAACCGGAAAAAAAAGAAATAATAATAGTATTATAGCACGATGGCGGAAACATCGTCTTCTGGGAATGTCACTACTACAAGAAATGCGTATAAATAACTAAGTGATAAAACAAACTTAAATAAATACTATAAATTAATCAATTACTTAGATTAAAATCGAAATGAGAAAACTATCTCAACTAAAAAGAAGTCTAGAACTAAAACACCTAATAGATTATTTCTCGCATCTCAACCCGAGCCCAAAACCAAAGAATATTCCCATCAACACATCCTGCAATATATATAACAACAATCCACAATCAGCGGGGAGTAACTAGCAGTTTTCCCAGAACAAAAGAAATCAAAGTCTATTCTAGACATACATTAGTAAGAAAGGAAAACATAAGGTCGAGACAACTATAACATGCATTCATATCTATAAAGCTCACAAGTAATACAAATGGAAAGTAGATAACAAGTAAATAAGATAAAAAAAAATCATCTCAAGAGTACTTAAATAATGATAAAAGCATAGGTAAAATAAGTCATTGAGTCAGAAACCGAACGCCAGTGAATGGCAATTCACTTCCTAAGGTTTATCAGATCGCAATCTCCAGGTCAGTCTATGGGCTTACGTTCCCCACTGCCTGTGTTTAAGAATGGCCAAACTCTCTATGCAGGGTAGAACACGCAGAACTCCCTGACCTATCGGGCGGCAACAATGAACCCAGGTTTATCCCTAGTTCGCAAACCAGGTGGTTGACATGCTCCTCACTGGAGACTACATCTATCACACCGGATGTTCTTATCTCAAAATAAAATCATAAATATCATCAAAGTATCATTCATCTCAAAAATATTCGTCAAAAGGGATGCCACCCGGCCTTATACCCATAATTCATCAAAAGAGATATCTTCAAAATTTCTTCAAAGTAGTAGCTTACAAACTTACAACAAATGTCTCAACAACAAATACTTTGCGCACCACAAAGCACAAACAACGACAATTAAAGAGTTTACAACACCAACAGTATCAGCCTGAAATGAATCACATCGTATAAGATCACCAACTCCATGTAAAACATACGCACAAGAACATACGAAAAAAAAATCATACAACACAAAACTGTGCGCTCGGCGCATGAGCTTGCGCTCAGCGCCAACCTGTGCGTCTGGCGTACTGACCATCCTGCGTCTGACGCCACCACCAATTAACACCAAAGCTCATTAAATCAACAAAACGTACATGATCAATCATTTTTACATAAACCAAACGCAAACATAATGATACTCAATAATAAGCACAATAACCTACAAATCATCAGATTCCAAGAATATAAAATGTCTCAAATTATTTCTGATTATTAAACCCTTAAATAATGAAAAAGAACAAACTCAAACTCTTAACAAAAACACAATAAAAATTATTAAACAAAAAAACCAAAACCGTAAAATATCACAAAAATTATCATACGACCATTATAACTCTACTGACATAACTCAAATTTTCAGACTTTAAAAGTAATTTTAAAAATTAATTTACAGATAACTCAAATAAGCCAATAAAATAAATAAAAATAGAAACAGATGCCTAAAGATTACCAAAAATTCACATAACCTGTATAAACCCAAGGTAATATATATTATGTAAAGAAATAGAATTTTCAACCTCAGAATATAATATTCACGATTTAATACTAACAAACACGAAAATGCAAATAAAGAGAATTCAATTAAATAAACCCATAAACAGTAGACAAAAATTATTCTAAGGCATGAAAAACATACTACACCCATAACATGCTTCACAAAAAATAATTTCAGCAATAATAAAATTTGTTCACTAATTGTTTACTAAATAAGTCATAAACACACGAATTACCAAATAAATAAAATAAATAAGAAAACTCAATTGAAAATTATTTTTCTGCACATAATATACACACAGGATACATAATGAATACTCACGTAAATTTTAATCAATAAATTCATATAAAAAGTAACTAAAATAATTCCTAACGTAATAATCTAATACCAAAAAATACCCTAATCTCTATCGTTCTAAGATAACTACTAGTTACCTAGAATGTCGGGAGGTGAGTGAGTCTAAATAGATACGAAAAATATGTGCAATCCAAGTCCTCCACAAACGATAATTGTAGCAACAAGTCACTAGGCGTTTTTTCTTCTTGAATGTTGAAAAATATCATTTCGTGTTGTTATGTTCCGACCATGATTCCCAGCTATTGAAAGATCGGATTCAAAATTTCTCTAGTAAAAGTGAATTCCAAGGTGTTCTAAACTTTCTTTCCAAATTTGAGGACTATCCAACGTTTAGATCTCCGGGGATAGACATTTTCGGGAAGGTGTGACAGAAAACAAAAACCAGATGACTCGTCTAATTGAAACGAAAACTGCAGTCGTGTCTTTCCTTTATTCACAAAAAAATTGTACCACAAGCAAGGTATTTTTGAGTAGATGGATTTTGACTACTCACACGTCCAATTCAGATAAGAAACGAAGAAGATATGATGCAAATAAAACAGTGGTGCAGAAATAGCCGAAAATGCGGAAGAGAGAAGAAGAGGAGTTGTTATGCACGAATTTCCTGACTTGTTTTCAGCATTATGGAGGGGGTTAAAGTGCAGTAAAAGAATGATATTATTCACCTCATTAAGCAAAGGTTTAAGGGTGCATTAAGGTGGGTTAATGGGGAATTAAATGAGGGGTTACAACTTACAAGAGATCCAAAGGTTAACTTAATAAGCACCAAAACTCTTACAGATAACTCAAATAAGCCAATAAAATAAATAAAAATAGAAACAGATGCCTAAAGATTACCAAAAATTCACATAACCTGTATAAACCCAAGGTAATATATATTATGTAAAGAAATAGAATTTTCAACCTCAGAATATAATATTCACGATTTAATACTAACAAACAGAAAATGCAAATAAAGAGAATTCAATTAAATAAACCCATAAACAGTAGACAAAAATTATTCTAAGGCATGAAAAACATACTACACCCATAACATGCTTCACAAAAAATAATTTCAGCAATAATAAAATTTGTTCACTAATTGTTTACTAAATAAGTCATAAACACACGAATTACCAAATAAATAAAATAAATAAGAAAACTCAATTGAAAATTATTTTTCTGCACATAATATACACACAGGATACATAATGAATACTCACGTAAATTTTAATCAATAAATTCATATAAAAAGTAACTAAAATAATTCCTAACGTAATAATCTAATACCAAAAAATACCCTAATCTCTATCGTTCTAAGATAACTACTAGTTACCTGGAATGTCGGGAGGTGAGTGAGTCTAAATAGATACGAAAAATATGTGCAATCCAAGTCCTCCACAAACGATAATTGTAGCAACAAGTCACTAGGCGTTTTTTCTTCTTGAATGTTGAAAAATATCATTTCGTGTTGTTATGTTCCGACCATGATTCCCAGCTATTGAAAGATCGGATTCAAAATTTCTCTAGTAAAAGTGAATTCCAAGGTGTTCTAAACTTTCTTTCCAAATTTGAGGACTATCCAACGTTTAGATCTCCGGGGATAGACATTTTCGGGAAGGTGTGACAGAAAACAAAAACCAGATGACTCGTCTAATTGAAACGAAAACTGCAGTCGTGTCTTTCTTTTATTCACAAAAAAATTGTACCACAAGCAAGATATTTTTGAGTAGATGGATTTTGACTACTCACACGTCCAATTCAGATAAGAAACAAAGAAGATATGATGCAAATAAAACAGTGGTGCAGAAATAGCCGAAAATGCGGAAGAGAGAAGAAGAGGAGTTGTTATGCACGAATTTCCTGACTTGTTTTCAGCATTATGGAGGGGGTTAAAGTGCAGTAAAAGAATGATATTATTCACCTCATTAAGCAAAGGTTTAAGGGTGCATTAAGGTGGGTTAATGGGGAATTAAATGAGGGGTTACAACTTACAAGAGATCCAAAGGTTAACTTAATAAGCACCAAAACTCTTCATCCTCCACTCCATATTTGCTGATTTTCGGCCAGCATGATACGCCACACGTGATGTACCATTTCATCACTCAAGTCGGTCCAACAACGTTACAAAAACGCTTCGCGACAAAACCGCATCCTAAACGCCTAAATAAATAACGAAACTAATAAAATACTTAAATAAATATATACACTTTAAATTAATTAACCCAACAACACAATATCACAATTAAACAATTATACACATAAAAAATAGTTTTTATAATAAATTATTTTATTTTTACGAAAAATATCATTTTAATGTAAACAAACACCAAAAATAAAAGGGTGAAAATTACGGGGTGTTACACAACATTCTTCCCACCATCAGCCCTTGGCAAACCCATCATGAAATCCATTGAGATAGAGTCAAACTTCGAGGCAGGAATAGGCAAAGATTACAACAAACCACCAGATCTTTGATGCACAATCTTCACTTTTTGACAGACTAGACATCTATGTTAACTCGGAATGAACACTACAAGAGGGGGGTGAATTGTAGTGTGGAACTTATTGCCCAAATAATGCGAGATTTAAAACATAAGCAATGAGGAACTTAAAGTGCAAGAGAGATTTTACGTGGAAACTTCTTGTCTCAATACAAGAAGAAAAACCACGACCTCCTCATGATTTAAACTCCTCACTGTAATAGGAAACCTTTTACATACCCAATTTCCACTTGAAACTCCAACTCTCTCACAAGTTCCACTAGTAATTCTAACTCTCTCACAAGTTCTACTAGGAACTTTAAATCTCTAGACTTAACTCTAAGTCTCTTAAGAGTTCCCACAACTCTTTATAATAGATTTACTCAAACACTTCACCCCCTGGATAGACTTCACCCCCAAGTCTACGCATAAACAACAAGAATTTAGTCAAGTTCATAACCCGAACTTGATACAAGAATCCACTCAAACTCTTCACCAAGTCCCCATTACAAGAGTTCACTCAAACCCTTTAAACCCAAACTCAAATACAGACACTTGATAATTTGGTTAAACTCTAGTATATAGAAACTACAAAAATTTAAAGGAACATGGCACTCGTACGAATTTGGAACTCACAGGAACTGACTCAAAACAAGGAATAGAAAATATAATTCCTTTGTAACGTTATTTCTTAAGCCAGAACTTATGGAATGACACAAGTCAGACACATTAAAATGAAGACATAAACCTCTATTTATAGCATGCACAACACTTGAGCACCACTTCCATTTATTTTTCCACTAACCCATGATCAGTTAGTTGAGAGAAACATGGGGAAGCAGTTAGCTTCTTGGGTACGACTTATGTCACATTTACAGTAAAACGCTTAGAGTAAAAATAGGACACAAAAAGAATATAAATACTTGGAGAAAAAGCAACGTTTTATCAAAATATAATCCAAGAGATATTTTTCCAAAACTCACTTTTTATTTTTTTTCTTATGCAAAAATATTTTACTGAATTTTTTTTATAAACATGACATAAATACATCAGTTCATGTTCGTACATGAACTAACGTCTACAAGTTCCTGCACTCAAGAAAACTCATTATACATATTATCAATCTAGGCTCTTTATTTACCAAAAACTAATAAGATAAGATTAAATAAACAAAAGATATTAAAATCAGAATCCTAAATTAAAATCGATTGTATTTAAAACTATTTTATTTAAAACTTATCTTTTATTTAAAAACTAAAACGTATCCTAAAACAACTAATTCATATAATTTAAAAGCAATGAATCAAGTAGAGCTTTATAAAGAAACAAACTCTAAATAAATCCTACAAATGAAGATAATAAGATGCAACAGACTCACTGACTCTTAAATACTTTTGACTATAAGTTCCACGAGTTCCTATTTGACACCTTGTTCCATTACCTTTCACGTTTCCACATACTTACATAAATCCTAGAAAATAAACTTAGAATTTCTGCCTTCATGCTCCATGCTACTCCAACTCAAGAACCGCATGTTAATAGCTCCACCTCTGGAACTTCTATGTGTTAATTCCTTTAATGAACTTCGCACTCATAGTTCCTGCTCAGGAACTTCTTGCTTCAACTCTGAAACTTCATCTTGCTGCTCCCACTCAGGAACTACTCCGGAGTTTCATATTCAATGTTCCTCTTAGGATATTGTAGACACCAAATTTTGAACCCCTTTTTCGGATAAATAAAAATTTTGAAAAGAAATAAAAATAACGAAAATCGTCATGCATCATGGAGCGCGCGCCACGTTAAATGCATGATTCATCCCGGAGCACGAGTTTCATTCCATCGTACGGATTTCGTTTTTTTTACGTATTAGTCATGCAGTTTCGGCTTAGAAATATAATTTTCTGTGAGTTGTAGTCAATAACTACAACCACTGTTTTAATAAAATGATCCGTAGTATAATCATGCTCGTCTTTATTAATTTGACGAGTTTTCATTAATTGTCTTATGTTGGCCTTTCGGAAAAACGAGTCGTGATTAGACGCCGGGATTTTAGTCGTATCCCAAAACCGGCATTAAATCAGTTTTCTTGATGTTCAAGTCATTGTTTATTGAATAAAGAATAAGCATATATTCTTTATCCACTGATCACATCCTTTATCCATTAGTTAGGGAATAAGAATCATGAAAAGGAGTGAGAATAAAAATCAATTCCCATGTGTAAGAAGGCAAGAATCCGGATTTTTTCCGGAAGAATCGAGTGTGCGCCAAGCACACGATCATGCGCTAGACACATGATAGTGCGCCTAGCGCACAGCATGGCCTGCGCCAGACGCAGGCTCTTGCATCTAGCGCACGGTACTGTGCCTAGCGCAGGCTCTTGCGTTTGGCGCACGACGCTGTGCCTAGCGCAGGCTCCTCAATCATCTACTAACTCTCTCCTTGTTTCTTTTTACCATTTTTTAATTTTTGTAGTGATTTGGGTATGAGGAAGTCCTAATAAGTTCCCAACCTTAAATCACCCCACCTAGAATAGTCAACTCTAATGGGAAGACTCTTAGGAAATAATGTGATTATGTGATTTTCCTTAATCAAGTTCTTATTCATCACCAAAAAATGTTTTCATAAAAAAATTCAAGACAAATTGTGCATAAACATCTCCATAAAAAGAAAATGTGATGCTGTAATTACAATCAGTTTTAATTTTGTACAACATTTCAATTTTTGTCTGTATTATCAGAATAATTTATAGGATTTAATATTTTTCCTGTGAAGTGCAAGATGTTTCCAGTAACTGGGATTTGGAATTTCTAAAAAACATATTTTGTGTAAATAATTATAAATCATACACCTTTGTTGTGCAAAACTGATTTTGTCCACTACCACCTAAGCTTGTTCTGTCAATAAAGTTTAAAATAAAATCATTTAGATAAAACTAAAAACATTAAGTTTGAAGAAAACATCAGTATCTTTTCAAAAATTTAAAAATCGTATTCATATGAATTTTATACAATTTTACAAAACCGTTCATGTAAATATCTAAATTCCAGAAAACTGATTTTATTTTTAGTCAAAAAAAATTAAAAATTAGTCTTAAAAGTGTTCAATTCAAGTGAAACTTTCCAGTATAGTTCTTCAAAGTGTCTAGAATGTTCATAATAAAATTAACTTAAAACTAATTTCAAAAGTTAGGTTTCAAAGAACAAATTGGATAAAGGTCCTGTTTTGACCAGTTTGAGTATAAAATTCATCATAATTCAATTTTTTACTAAAAGCTTGTGAAATTCTGAAAAAAGATAAAGAACTAAATGACCTATCCATATATGTATCATATGCTCAATTTAAAGTTTTCTATAGAAAGTTATGATTTTTGTAAGTCAGTACAAGATCAAAAGTGCAATCTGAAAAATGAAATAAAGTGATTAACTCGATTTTCATAAAAAAAATTGTTTTCTTGACACGAAAATGTTAATTAAAAATCATGAAATTTTAAGTTTCTCTTAAAATGTCTCATTTTATCATGTAAATAAAAATCAATAAAAATTGTCATAAAAATCAAAATCAAAGAGGTTAATTAATCTCTAATTTTCACAAGCTTACAAACAAGCATGAATTCCAAAGTCCATTCAAGACGATGAAGATCAAGGAGCATCATGGTGAAGAATAAGATTGAAGATTTTGTATAGATCATAGAGTTTGTACATTTTGTTGTAATTATAATTTTTGTAAATAGTTATTACATCACTCATTAATAAAAAACATGGAGATGTTTATGCATAATTTTCATAAATAATTCCACAACTTTTTTTTAATTAAATGAGCAACCAATGTTACAAATTTTTCATGTTGGGCCAATATGTCATAGTATATGAATTAAATGACCCAATCTCAATTAAGAGGAAAAATTCCAAATCTAACTAAGTTAAATTGTATGATAATCCATCTTTAATTTTAAAAATGAGTTCTCCACATTCAAATGGATTAATCATATAATTTGACATAATTAGATTGGTAATTATGATCTCCGAATTAATTTTAGGTCGTTTCACGTGTCTAGCTTTAAAATGGCCAAATTCCAATTACCCAAACACAAATCTCCAAATGTGATCTCAAATTGATCATTTCTCTCTAAATGACTTAATAATCTACAATTAAGATTATTTCTCAAAAGCCTTAAATTAGGAAGCAAACCTCTTCTTCTAAGACCTCTTAAAAATCATAAGCGTGATTACTAATTAAGGTGGTTATTTGAATCCTCGATTTATCGCTAATTAGAGCGGTTAACTCAAACTTTTCATTTAATCATTAATTAGGGTGATTATCTTGAACCCTGGTTAATCGCTAATTAAGGTGATTAACTTAACCCTCTTTATTTAATCACTAATTAGATTGATTAAGGTGATTATTTTTCTGGTTTAATCACTAATTAGAGTGATTAGCTTAAACCTTGAATAATCACTAATTAGGGTGATTACTTCTTTCCTTACTTATTAATCACTAATTAAGGTGGTTACCTTAATCCTTCATATTTAATCACTAATTAAAGTGATTATCTTAATCCTGTTTCAATCACTAATTGGAGTGATTACCTTATTCCTAATAGATTTGTTTAATTCTAAAGGTGAGTTATTCATAATCTATTCTTTCCTTTTCTTTCCCCAATGGAATTGACCATTTAGGGTGAGACATAAGATCGAATTACAATGGTTTTGATCCATGAGTGGATTGCAATCCCGCAATGATTGGTACGTAGTGCAACTTCGGTGCTCAAACCTACCATGTACAAATGATATATTGGTCCTAAAGAAAATAGTTGATGTGTATATGTGCAAACTATGTGATTTTTTTTTCTTTTCAATAGCCATGATTACTTTAAAATGGAAAATAACGCATTTAGTAAAACCTCATTCTTTAGATTGGAAGAGGAGTCGGGTTCCAGACGTTCGCACATCTTAACCTAAACCCCGAACCCTATCTCATGGTATAAAAGACCAATTTTTAAAAAGTCTTATCCATATGAAGTCATCATCGTTTTAAATGATATATCTTGAAATTGATTTTAAAATGATTTATTAAATAAATCTTTCCCTATTAAGATATTAATAGGGTGGCGACTTCCAAGTTTTCTAAAACTCATAGTCCAATGTGAGACTGTCGTGGGATTCAGACCGTTAATTAAGACAGTAAAAAATCGGGTACCACAGGCTGGCGACTTCACTGGGGAGTATACTTCCACTTGAAGTATACGAGGTTTAAACCTGAATAATGCGTTATTTTCCATATGTATATATAATAAAAAAGTCAATCATCGCTATTCACAATTTAATTTTTGTATATAGCATGCTTACGTGAAACTTACGTGTGCTTGGTAGTTTATCGATCCATACACGTGCACTCTTTTTAACCATTTTCTTATTAGGTCTGATACCTCTGTCTATTGGCAAGGGTCAGAATTTTAGAATGACAAATTAATGTATTAAGGGTGTAAAACCTGCATCCGCGAGCTATTGCGACCGGCTCTGTCAAGAGCGTCCACCCTCGATGGACATAATGGAAGTGACTCGAGGCCACTTTAACATAATCTCTCCCTAAATGAATCACCTTTTAGTTGACTTTTAGGACACAAGGATCAATGCACAAATGTCCTTTATTTATTTCAGTTATTGAATAATGTGAAAAAATTTCAAAATTCCTCAGTCCGTTTTCAGTCGGTCAATACTTCAGTAATCATTAACTGTAACTGAATTGCTGCCGAAATGATTATTGAAATATTAAGAGTATTCTTGTTTATTATCACAAGTGTTCAAAAAAAAAAAAGTGTGCTCACCCATTTTCAAAACAAAAAAAGAAGCTCACATTTACTTTATAGTTCTTTTAAAAAAAAAAAATTGATTTTTTAGAAAAAAAGAAAAAAAAGTCCTGTTTTGAAAATATGATCCCAAAACAAGAAAAAAATGAAAAATGAAAAGAGTCATAATCACGAGTTCAAAACATGTCCTGTTTAGGAATTAGAATGTAATGAATACTGTATAGTCTCAAACATAAGAAGTCTAGTAGGGAAAAAATTGTGTCAAAATGGATAATTTTTTGAAAAAAAAAAAAAACAGAAAAAATTCTTCCATTTCCTGCTAAGAATCATAAAGGAAATTCGTCATTTTGTGACTAACATTGTTAGTGTATACATTTCACGTACTTCAAATTAGTCTATTCCTAAGAAGTGGAACTGACAAACAGGAGAATACATGGCCTGGCGCCTAGCAAACTGAATTAGGAAAAAGGTTGAGAAGAACATGAGGACTTCACATTAGTCTAATCCTAAGAGGTGGAACAGACGTCTTCTGACAGGAGAATATATGGCCTGGCGCCCGGCAAACGGAAATCTGAAAAGTTTGAGAAGTACCTGAATCATTTAATTGCTTTTATATTGTACTTTGTAGGTAGAGCTACGTGGACTTGATCCCCAAAAAAAAAAAAAGAAAAATTTTGATGTTGTAATGCATCTATCCTAGTAATGTACTAAAAGGGGTACGTAGGCAACTCATTTTTCGAGTGCAGCTGCAAAAAAAAAAAAGAAAAAATTATGTAAAATTTCATTTTTAATATATCAGAACTACGTTGGGCCTGATTCTCCATTCAAAAAAATCATCACAAGAAAAATTTCTTCCCCAAATGCAAATCCACTTATGGAGATATGTAGGCAACCTTCAGATGCGGCCCCTTTTGCATTTAATATTTTCTTTTGTGGTTTCAGCGCTTAGAAGCAATCAATACATGCAGATCACTATACAAAAAAACGATATCTGGGGCATTATAATTTGCCAAAATGAGGACACAGGCCTCGTTATACCTCTTTTCTCTTATTTCAGTAGTAGCAGGAAATGGAAGGATATTATCAAATTGATTTTGAAAAATGTTTGTGTATTATCCCGAAAAAATATGAGTTTAAAAAGTGGAAGTTAAAATGTAAATAAAAAGGTCCAAGTCTAAAAAATAATAATAACAAATCAAAAAAATGTAATGAAAAATCCAAAACAAATGATAAAGTCAAGGTTTCACACCTTTTAATAAATGATAACTGAAATTGGGGTTAAAAGAAAAATTAATTTTCAAAGATATCATTTCTTTCATTCCCTGCACCAAAAAAAAAAAGAAGAAACAGAGTATGGACAAACTTCTGTGCTAACTCTTCGTCTCATTTCACAGGAACTCTTCCTCGGCCCGCTTAGGATCTAGTTTAATTCGCCGAAGTTCTGACCATAGTGAACGTTCTCTGTCAGTAATACTGTCATCCTTGTCTACACCAGCAGTATTCTCTGCTACACGTCTCAGCAACATGTCTGCAATTCCGAAGAACGAGCACCAACAGAACTCTACCCCTCCACTAGATCCAATGATTGAGCTCCGAGGACTTGTCCAAGGCATGCTTGACCAACAGGATAATTGATAGGCGTGTCGCGCACCTAACAAAAATAATTTCCTAACTAATCCTCCTAACTATGTAGTAGGGTAAGTCAAGGTCGAATCCACAGGGACAAACAGTATCAAACACTAGAAATCTCGACTCAATTTAGCTAAACAAGTGACAAACAATGGTGAAAAAGTGTTGAACTAATAATAATACTAATTATGACAAATATTAAGAACACACGAGACAAAAATCAATCAATAAAGATATCTAGAATTAAGTATCCCCTCTAGCATGAATAATACATGAATAATTCCCATCCCAATAAACATAATTAATGATTCAAGAGGAGTAATGCACTCTATATAACTACCAAAGATCTCTCCCGAGTACCTATGGCTACTCTAAACATGCAATCAAACCTATTCCCATGGAATCATGCAAGAAAGAGACATTAAGCATGGCATCACAAATAAATTCCTAGTAATCCTATCTACTTATTCCCATAGAGATATTCATACTTTTGATTAAATCACAAATTCATCTAGATTCAATTCCCATTGAAAATAAGATATAATGAATCAATTCAAAATCACCTATCCCTAGTATGATATTGAAATTAAGCACAATTCAATCAAACAAGAACAACTAATCACATCAAATTGGAATTATGGGAGGGATTCATGCATTAGTCATTGCTAGGGTTCAACTTAATCCTAGATTATAAAACTACTCACTCATAATTGAAATAACAAAGCAATTAATAATTAAATTGAAAGACATAATAATAATAATGAAAAGAAGAAGATTAGAAAAACTTAGTCTTTACTTCAATGGATCAAACTTGTAGAATTCAAGGCTTCAATAATGGAGTTTCTCTCCCAAGCTCTCTAAAAGTAATACTCTAATTTCTAATTATCCAAAAACTGCCCTCAAAGCCTGTTTTAATAAAACCTAATATCGTTTACAAAAACTAAAAAAGGAAACAATTGAAATCGCGTAAATCGGGTTAATAACAGCTTGCACGGGCAAGCAGAAAACCGCACGGGCGTGCGCTACATCGCACGGGCAAGCGAGATCTCGCTTGGGCGTGCACACGAGGCAGAAGGTTTTGATGATTTCGTCCACAGATCTACACGGGCAAGCGGGAGCTTGCTTGGGCGTGCAGATCGGTGCATGGGCAAGCAAAATCTTGCGTGGTCCCACGAAAATAAAAATTCTTCGGTATCATAATTCCTTCAATCCTAAAGCATTCAAACTCATTCTCTTGCATCCAAGAGTCATCAACTAGATCATCAATGAGCCATCTTATCCTCTCTTGGTCACAACCGCCCATAAATCCTGAAATTCAAGAGTAAGAGGTAAAAGTATCTCCGAACAACACAATGGTTCAAAAGAATGCTTAAATCATGCAATTAGACCTTAGATGCACTACAAACTACATGGAAATGAGACTTAAGACCTACTTAAATGCAACTAAAAACCGACTTATCAATAATATTGAACAAACTGTGTTGGGCATAATGCGCCAAAGCGCCCAGATGCTTCCTCCTTCTCCTTCGGAGTCGAAAGTAGCTTCAACTTTTCACCTTGAGCCTATGAACAATGAGAGAGAAATTCCCACTAAGCTCGAGGAAGAAGTAGTTAAGCTCAAGGAAGTTTTAAAAGTCATGACTAAGACTGAACCATGGATGGACATTCATGGGTTAACACTTTTCCCTAAGGCACGATTACCTCATGGCTTCAAGATGCCTAACCTGACAAAGTTTGATGGGACCGGCAGCCCCACCAATTTCCTGAAGATATATGTAGGGACAATGAGTCCCTAGGGAGTGGAAGAATCTTTGATGGCTCAACTCTTTCAACAGTATTTAGATGGTGCTATAGCACATTGGTTCCTTAATCTTGAAAACACAAAGAAATCCACTTGGGCTGACATAGTCAGAGAGTTCTCAAACCAGTACAAATATAATGAAGAAATTGATGTTACTAGAAGGGGTATGGAGACCACTTCTCAAAACCTTAATGAGACATTTTCTTCATTCATCACTCGGTGGAGAAACAAGGCCTCCAAAATGATGAGTAGCCCTAATGAGGAGGAACAGCTGCAAATGGTTGTGAAGAACCTTTTTCCTGTATATCAGAAGCATATGGCCTACCAATATTTCCCGACTTTCAAAGCTACGATTGCTACGGGAACTCTAGTTGAGGATGCTGTGAAAAGGGGGGACATCAAGAAAGATGAACCTAATGGCGGCACTACTTATAATGCAAAGTTTGGAAATAACAAAAGAACTCCAAACAATGATTCAGCAGCTCCTAAGACAACTAATGCGATCCATGTCATTGGTGTATCTTCTGCATTCCAGTTACGGCCACAATGGAACTTTACCCCCTTAAACATGACGTATTCCCAAGCTCTCTCCAAGCTAAAAAAATCCAATCTCATTCAACCCTTGAATCCACGTCCACCTCCTAAAAATCCGTACCCAAGTCCGGGGCATAATACTGAAAGCTGCACGGCTCTAAAACATCAAATTCGAAACCTTGTGGATGATGGAAAACTCTCTTTAGGATCTACTTCCAATAAACCAAACGACTCTCAGGCCAACATCACAAAAAACCCCCTTCCTAATCATAAGCCCTCATTTGCCATTAATGCCATCTCTGCTGTTTCAGATGGATCCGATCCGATCCAGTTAATCCGCAAGACAACTCCCCAAATGTATGAAATGCGAATAGCCGTAGGTTAAAAGTGCATGGCCTATGACTATTCCACTCAAGAAAAAGTCAAAATGATGCCTTGTAAAGACCCCAGCTTCACTCTCAACAAGGATCCATTCTCTGACATGTGTGGAACTTTGGATTATGATGGTGCCTTCTTCATTTTGCACTCTGATGCTGATGAAGGTGCCTCTTCGATCTTAACAATTATGGAGAAAAACACTGGAGGGCATTCCACCACTCCAAATACATACCGGCGCCCAATCTGCCTCGATGATCTTAGTGATGAGGAGTACGTGGATATATCTCATTTGACTAGAGCAGATCGCCATTTTAAACCATCCCATTTGGAGGATGAAAATCCTATGGAGGTATTGAGAAGGAAGGAAAAGGGCAAAGAGCCAATGACAGAGGAAAGTAATAAGGAAAATGATGCTTTCAAGCGCATGAAAGAAGTAAATGCTAATGTTTCCATCTAGAAGTTGTTAATGCATTCCCAGCCTCATAGGGCAGTCGTTCTAAAGCATCTCAATGAATCCTCTGTAAGCTCTTCCATAACATGGTGGGGCTCATTCATTGGGTAGATCGAACTCATATCCACTGACAATGATCTCGCTGACAATATCAACCACAACAATTTGTTGCACATCACTGTATGTTGTAATGGACGGGAAATACCTAGAGTATTGATCGACAATGGCTCCAGAATTGACGTTTGCCCTCTACATGTGCTAACAAGACTTGGGTATTCAAAAGAAGATCTGGTACCACCCAACCAGGTGGTTAGAGCATATGATGACGCCAAGAGAGAAATGCTGGGTTTAATCAGCCTCCTTATTGAATGTGGTCCCGTGGCAAGGAAGGTGGAATTCATGGTCATTGACATTCAAGCATGTTTCAACCTTTTATTAGGAACATCGTGGCTGCATGAAAATAGAGCAGTAGCCTCTACTCTACATCAGAAGGTAAAGCTTCTCACTGATTAGGGTGATGTGACTATTTCTGGTGATCCAGAAATTATGACCATCTCCAACACCGGAAAATCAGTATTGTATCTGAACGAAGTAGAGGCACTAGGTTGGATGGTTATACAATCCATTGTATTCTAGTAGCACCTGAAAGTTCATGGATGAATGAGGTCCTAACAGCCACACCAGATGTAAGTGCTGAAGAAACAAAACCAGAATATAGTGAGGATGACGAGGAAGAAGTAGGAGCTCCAAGCATCGGCACACACAATACATCATATGAAGCACCAGAAGAATCCTGGATTGGCAACCCTCCAGAATTGGAAGGCAATGATGATAATGAGTCAAATAAGAGATCTAGGACTGACGATTTTGACCTGGACTTTAATGTAGTATGCCCTATTCGAGAGGTTCACACTGAGTCACTGATATTCTTTCCAGAATATCAACATGAAGATCACTATCATGAATTACCGCAGTTCAGGAAATTTGATGGGAGCGGTGATCCTTTTGTCCACTTAGTAGGTTTTGTGAATGCATTACATCCATGGGGCATACCAGAGGAAGATTACCCCATGCTCTTTGACAAGAGTTTAGAGGGACCAGCTCTGGACTGGTACTACTCTTTGGATTATATGGATAAAGCTAGTTGGGAAAATGCTATAGCCAAGCTTTTGTTAATTGGGCTCTCGAGCATAAACAGACTGATGTCAAGAAGCTGAAGTTAGTCACTTTGCATTAGAGCGCCTTATAAACTTTCTCGCACTTTTGTTCGAGATGCACTCATATCCGCACCCAGCTTCGTGTCCCTATTACTGATCGAGAATTCATGCTTATATTACTGTGGAACCTGAACGATTTCTATTACCGTCACATGGTTACTATCAAGTATACCTCCCTCAGCCACATAGAACAACATGGCTTTGACATCGATGCTCTGAAATTGCAAGAAAAACGACCATGGGAAGATCTTGAAATTCCCAACACAAATCCAAAGGTATATGCTAAGATAGATGAACCATTGAGTATGGTTGATCATCTTTGGAGCCAAGGTATAATCCAAGCCTCAGCATATGTGCATTGTTTACCCCTTCCTGGAACAGACATGAGCAAACTTTGCACTTATTGTCGCCAATTTGGACATGAAACTGATCGATGCCATGATATTTACTACAAAGTTCAAAACGTGGTTGATCGAGGCATCATTAGTCCAACCCATAAGGAAGTGCCCACAAGTAAAGTGTCGGCGCGCCCTCAACCGCAATCCCAAATTGATATCTTCCGCAAATTAGTCGAGCAAGGTCGGATACATCCACTTCCAAGACGCCCAGGGGCAAGTCCCGTAGGGTAAGATCTCCACAAGTACTGCTAATATCATCAGTTGCATGGTCACGACACAAACCAATGTCACGCTCTCAGCTATCGCATCAAGCAGATCACCAATATAGCTCTTGTCTACCGCAAAGCTACTTGATCGTCTCCCCAAAGAAAAATCTTTGGTAAAAGTCCTGTGGGGGGTTAGCCCATCAATGAAAAAAAATCTTTCACCTTGTTAGTATCAGAGAACTACGTGCAGCTTGAATCTCCATTATCATGTACACTTACACTATCAGATCACTCCACCTATGTAACACCTGGGGTACGTAGGTAGCTCGATATGAGTGCAGCTGCTTTATTAAATAAAAAACTTTAGTTCTTGCTAAAATAATGAACTACGCTGAGTCTGATAGCCAAATTCTAGGCGTGGATTTTTCATTCCTTTAATGCCTACACGCGGTGTGAGCGCGTTTATTTGACTATCCCATTGTTAAGGTTTTATTAAAAAAATATTTTGAAAGAAGTCGCCAACAATTCTATAGAGGAAGAATCATAAACCTAATTGGATATTGAAATGGAAGGGACATCTTAGGGACTTATCCAATGTAGATTTCCCCATCATGACTCCATAGATGGCCAGGAACCAAAAATTGAGTTCGGGGGTGAGGGTACAATATAGTCAGGAACTATATTGCCCATTGCTAGCCTCTACTAAATACCTATTCATTACAGATTTTGTGCAAAAGAATAATCATATAATGTTTTCAAGCACCCTAAAAATAATTAGTCTATGTTGATTGAGGAAACACATAAAAAGACTATATTTTTAGTGGCAAGTTATTTAACACTCATATTAATGGGTTCCTAGCAGGTTGTCCAATTTATCTGAATTAATTAGAGCAGTTCTTTAGGTCTTATTTAGCAATAATAACATGTGGGTGATAAAAATTCATGCAGGACAATCATAACAATATGAATATTATATACAAAATAAAAGGAAAAGAGGTTAGAATATACAATACTTACAGTCGCAGAAACACGTTAACAATCTACATCATGAATAGAATGTTAGTAACATCAATAAAAAATAATAAAAATAAATAAAGAAAGAAAATAAAGTTTGTTAATTTAGTTGACCCTCGGAAATTATACTACCGTCCGGGGTAGTTGAGTTGTACGGATCTGGGAAAATTGAATTGTTATACGAGTCTTCAAAAGATTTGTTTGCGTTGTGTATTGCGTCGAAAAAAATCAAGTTTGCATCAAGCGAATGATTTACTTTCAATTTTCTTTTGATTAGTCTGATATAGTATATTTGGTGATGCCGTTGACTTTGTACTAGAGAGTTATATGTTGCTGCTGTGGGTTTTTATGTGTTAGATGATGAATCATGGGAGTATGATCGAATTATGAATCAGGAGGGATGAAGGTGTTAGATTGTTTTATAGGTGATAATGATCATACGTGGGTTTTATAGTATTGAAGGAAGATTGGAGTGGTATGATGCACAGGTGATGTGGCGCAAGGGGTATGTGGTGAGTGAGGGAGTTTTGGGTGTGATGTGGCGATGGATGATTTTGCTGTAGATTAGCGAGATTTGTCAACGAGCTAAAAAAAATGAGGGACGTGTGAATTGTTTGTCAGGCCGTGGAATTTGGGAGGGGCTAAGAGTTTTTGTGTTATGCGTTGAGGGATTATTTTTTATGAGTGATGAGATCAGTTAGCCATGAGATTATAAGGGCAGGATATATATATATATATATAGGTTTAGGGTGGTTGGGAAGCAATAGGGTTTTTAAAAGATAATAGGTTTCTAAAAGATTTACTTGTTGAAAAGATTTTAGAAAAGAGATATTTTATTAAAAAATATTTTAGAAAATAATTAGTAAGAGATATTGAAAAACACTCTGGGAAAAGATTATTTTTATAAAAGATTTTTTTTTTAATAAAACTAGTTAATAGAATTAATTAATTCTATTAATTAAATTGGGCTAGAAAAGGGGTTTTATAAAATTGGGTTTTCATAAAAACTATTTTTAAAAGGTTTTCAAAGATGGGCTTTAAAAAAATTGTTTTAAAACGTTTTAGAAAGTGGGCATAGTAAAACTAGCTATAAAAAAGGTCTTTGGAAATGAGTTAGAAAATGGATTTGGGTTTGAAACATTTTATTTCAGACTCGTTCTTTATTCTTTCCTTGATCAGGACCAATTGGAGTAGGGTATTGGTCATCATAGGGTACTAAATGGGGAGACACGATTATGTGTCTACAGAAGCCCCCACTTTGACTGAGGTTTGTAAAACCGAAAGTCAAAGTATACGTGTCGGGACGGAGAATGATTCTAGATGCTTTGCAATCCGAAATCACTCTTTTGCGCCGGTACCTGCAAAATAAACAAAAGTTTCAGGAACAGACATGTGTGAAACATATTTGCACAATACTACCTTCATCCCAGAATAGTCTGAACACTTTCCTTTTATGTTTGTCCCAAATTAGTTTGAACACTTCCATTCTTGGCATGGTCCCACAATTAATATATTGTTTCTTTTACACATCTTTGCCCCACACTCTACCTTTTATCAATAAAAAGTTACCCAACTTTCTCTCTCCTCTAATAAAAAATACCCCACCAACTCTTATCACATCTACTTTTTAAATAAAATAACATTTGATAACCACACCACAACTTATAACCTTAAACTACGTGTCCCAACAAGTGTTCAGATCTTTCTGGGACAGAGGGAGTAATTGTAAATTTGCAAAAATGAAAGGAAATGATATGTGGGAAAATGAATCATGAGCTATTATGGTCCGGCTCATGTCGGGGTAGAGTTTTTGGCCTGCTCCATGGCAATATGTGTAGAGCCTTTGTCCCGCTCCAAGGCTACAGAGTTTTTGGCCTATTCCAAGGCAATTGTTGTAGAGTGTTTGGCCTGCCCCAAGGCAATTGTTGTAGAGTTTTTCGCCTGTTCCAAGGCAAATGATGCGGAGTGTTTGGCCTGTTCCAAGGCAATTGATGCGGAGTGTTTGGCCTGTTCCAAGGCAATTAGTGCAGAGTGTTTGGCCTGTTCCAAGGCAAAGGCAATTGGTACGGAGTGTTTGGCCTGTTCGAAGGCAATTGATGCGGAGTGTTTGGCCTGTTCTAAGGCAATTGGTGCGGAGTGTTTGGCCTGTTCCAAGGCAATTGATGCGGAGTGTTTGGCCTGTTCCAAGGAATTGGTGCGGAGTGTTTGGCCTGTTCCAAGGCAATTAATGCAGAGTGTTTGGCTTGTTCCAAGGCAATTGGTGCAGAGTGTTTGGCGTGTTCCAAGGCAATTGGTGCGGAGTGTTTGGCCTGTTCCAAGGCAATTGGTGCAGAGCGTTTGGCCTGTTCTAAGGCAATTGATGCGTAGTGTTTGGCCTGTTCTAAGGCAAGTGTTTGGCATGTTCCAAGGCAATATGTGCGGAGTGTTTGGCCTGTTCCAAGGCAAATGGTGTGGAGTGTTTGGCCTGTTACAAGGCAAATGTGGAGAGTTTGGCCTGTTCCAAGGCAATTGGTGTGGAGTGTTTGGCCTATTCCAAGGCAATTGGTGTAGTCTATTTGAAGTGGTTAACGGTTTGTGTCCCGTTATTGATTTTCCCGAGTGCTGGTTGTCTCCTGAGTAATACATGTTTAAAATTCGTAGGATGGCAATATTGTAAACTTTTGAAAGTTCGTTGAGTTTTCGCGCGTAATGTCGTAAGGAACATTTGAATTCATATTGAGTTAAGCGTGTAGACTCCACTTGGCTAAGAAGCCCCTAAGCGTGTTGTACAGGATTGTGCGCCAGACGCACAATCCCGCGCTTGGCGTGGGATGCTGCGCTGGACGCAATTTGGTGCGTGCGATGTCGTAATGAACATTCGGATTCATAAGGAGTGGAGCATGTGGGCCCCACTTGGCTAAGAAGCCCCCAGGCGCGCTGTACGGGGCTGTGCGCCAGACGCATAGGCCTGCGCTTGGCGTGGTATGTTGCGCTGGATGCAGTTTGCTGCGTGCGATGTCGTTGTCGGTGCGCTGGACGCACCATGTATATAGCACTTGTCTTCTATTGTAATGGTCCGCAGGCCTTGGCAGAGTATAACTCGTATAGAGCCGTTTAATGTTGGGTACCTGCGAATACAAATAACACACAAATATATAGACAAACAACTAGGGGACATGCATGTGTCCTGTGATGTGGGTGCTAGTGTATGGATAGGACATGACTTGACTTGACTTGATTAGACTCGACTTGCCTTGACTAGACTTTGGCTTGACTTGACTTGACTTGCATGTGCTATCGTGTGTGCATACATGTGTGTGTATGTGTGTGCGGCTCGATGATTGACGCTAGAATCCTATGGCTAAGGACGAAGGAATCAATGCTTGACACAATGTTTGGATGATGCAAATATGTAATGCAAATGCAGAGATGTGTGCAAAGATATAATTTTGATGCAGATGATATGATATGATGTTTTGATCGTTCCAATAAAAGATCAAATTTTCGTTTAGAAAACTATTTTTGAAAGAGGAGGAATAGGAAGCCCCCAAGGATGATCCACGTCGGTTATGTTTGATTCGAAGTGTGTTGTAGTTGTTACGGACCTAAGTGAGCCCATAATACAGTTAGGATTTCGTATGGGTCTGGAGCCCACAATATTTTGTATGGACTCGTAATGAAATCCTTGTCAAGGTACACATAGAGCCTAATGATCTTCTATGCAGTCAATGGATTTGGAATACGGTGTAGAACGAGCTTTTGTAGAACTTGAGTTGTATATGCTTCGAGTTTTGTATGTCAAGGGCCTAAGTGAGCCCATGAATAGATGCGATGTTGTATCCGTGTGGGTTTTAAAACCCAAGATGTCATGTATGGACTCGTAATGAAGTCCTTATTACGATAGACTTAGACTTGGAGCCTATAATTTTCTGTGTGGATCGGTGACGAAGCCCCCATTAAGATGGAGTCGATGAAGTATTTAGCTTGATTGCTTGATTTTGAAGACATCTCGTCACGCTTAGTGGAAGTTTCGACCGAAGATTCCATATAGGGTTCCTAAGGTGAAAAAGATAAGAAAGGTCAAAGAAAAGAACACTCAAGGGATGAGGCGCGGTCATAGCGCTGAGTGTTGAAAGGTTATGCTAAGGTTGGCTTAGAAGTGATAATGTGGCTTAGTAAAAGGAAGTGATTAGAATAAGAAAAGGCAGAGTCACAATGAATCGACTCACGCAATGAGGTAGGCTAATGATGCAGGTTCAAATCCCAGTCTAGTTCTAAAGGTGGGGATGAGCATTGAAAATTCATGATTTTTTTTGGGCGATCGCGCTTTTCTCATGGGCCTAGACGAGCCTTAAAATTATGTTTTGAATTCAAATGGCGGGGCCTCAAAAGAGGTTGCCTACGTATCCTTAATGGAATCAGGCCAGTCGTAGCTCTTAACATTTTAATTGGTGGCCGAACATTTTGCTTTGGAGCCATTTGCAATGAATTAGACATTGATTTGGAAGAGGTCTTTGGTAAGAGTGGATAATAATGTAGATTTGGTTTGGTTTAAAGCGGTCGGACCTCAGGGTGAGGTTTCCTACGTATCTTTAGCAGAATCAGACCATTTGTAGTTCAGGCTAATGAATGAGAAGGTGCCCTGACTTTTGCCTAAGTCGCCCTTACGGGTTTTCGACCTAGCGAGCTTTGGTTTGTCTTTTACGGCTTATGGGAATGCAATGTGCATGGTTGTTAATAAGGTTTATTACAGAGATTTGATTTGACTTGTAATGGTTTAGAATCGAAGGTTGAAGGTTGAAGGAAATACCTTTGACAAAGCTATTGATAGGCTTATTTGCAACACTTCTTTTTCCTTTTTTATATCTTGCACTTTTTGTATAATTTTCTTTTGTTTCTCTTTTTTTTTGCTTTGATTTTTTCGATATTTTTGCACTTTTTGTATAATTTATTTTTGCACTTTTTGTATAATTTATTTTTGCTCTTGCTTTTTGTTTTTGCTTTTGATTTCTTTTTGTTGTTGCTCTCTTCTTCTTTTTTTACTTGCCCTTTACATTGAATTATTGTCAAATGTACTTCCCATGAGGTAGGTTAAAGGGGAATGTATGTTATGTATTTAGGTTGAAATGGAAGAACATTTGTGGGGAAGGAATGCCTCTTTTTTTTATATGCCCGTTGTTCATTGCCTTTATGAGAATTAGAAATTCATTTCTTTTAAGGCGACAATCGTAATTTTCATTGATGCTCATTAGTGCAAGATTAGAAAAAAAATAATCATTTATTATTTGAAAGTTATGAGTACATGCAATAAGAGGGAAAATCCTATATTAGACTTGGCAAAATGAGAGAAGTGAAACAGAAAATGAAATCCTAAGTCTAGACTCCTACGTCACGTGACGAGACAGCTTAGTTGCTTCGATCTTCATGAGGTCTCTTTCTAAATGAAAAGAGAAGAACTGTATTTTTTCGTGCTAATTGGACCTAAGCGAGTCCAAATGCTTTCATGAGCGATTGGGCTTATATGTCTATCATTGTCTTTGACGTTTTTGCTGTAGTGGGGACTGTAAACCTCCCATCGTCTATCATATTTTGGATAAGCTTTTTTAACTTGTAGCAGGAAGCAATCTTATGTCCATTGCCTCTATGGTATTTGCAATAGGCATCCTATTGTATATTTGCATTAGATTCTCTTGAATAACAAGGTAGTGTGTCTCTAGTATGATGACACGTGCTACAAGATCTACCAGTATTCCCTTCAACTTATCAACTTGTTCTTGAAATGTTTTTGTCATATTGTATATTTCCTGCAATGGATCACCAATCGGGGAATTAGAAATGGAGTGATGGTGGAGAGAAAGGAATGGGATGGAAGAATGTATGCTTGTTTTAAAAAGTTGAGCTTCTAGGAACAAAATAGCATCTCCAAAATGAATGATATATATATTTTTTGGATTTTTTTTTTTTTGTGGATGCACCTAGACCTAATGCATGTATACATGACTCTTTTGGATGTACCTATACTTAATGTACGTATGCATGACTCAATCTATGCGTTCGAACCTGTAAAGGCGGCCTACATATCCCAAAAGAGGGAATCAGATCGTTTGTAGTTCGGGACTACTAAATGCAGAATGCATGAGATGAAAGGGAGAGTATGAATGCGATGAGACTTCTAAATGCCTATGAACTCTAATTATGCATGAAATGTATGAATGATGGACTATGTAATGCAAGAGGATTCTAGTATGAATGCAGTCCTAATGGATACAAAATCGTAGACTTGACTGATTTCTAATGACTTTAGAATTTTAGACTTGGTAAACTTTTAAGGATGCTAGACTCCTAATATGTATGAGACTCTAGTGGACCTAGACTCCTAAAATTGAAGGAATTCAAATTGTTTTAGACTCGCAATATGAGCAGAACTCTAATGGATTTGAGACTCCTAAGATGAACGAACTTCTAACAAATTTAGACTCCCAAGATGGACATAATTATAATGGATTTGAGACTCCTAAGATGAACGGAATTCTAACCGATTTAGAATCCTAAGATGGGCAAAATTCTAATGGATTTGAGACTCCTAAGATGAAACGGAATTCTAACGGATTTAGACTCCTAAGATGGACATAATTCTAAAGGTTTTAGACTCCTATTATGCATGGACTTCTATGGATTATAGACTTCTAAGATGGCAAGAATTCTAACGACCCTAGACTTCTTAGATGGGTGAACCTAGACAGGGTTAAGACTCATAACATGGATAGAGTTAGATGAGGTGAAGAACTCTAAATGGAGTGAAACTGGATGAATCTAGACATTTGGGTCAGACAGACTTCTAGTGCAGTTAGAATTCCTAAGCGGGTGAGACTTTTACGATAAGATGGACACTAAAAGGGATCCTAAATGATGCACACATGAAAAGATGGATAATATACATGAAAGGATAGGATATAGGATGATGGATGAAAAAAGATATGTGATAGGAAAAAAAAGATGGAGATTTTTTTTTTTGAAAAAAAAAGTTGGAGATAGGATTTTTGAATTAGATAGGAGATTGAAGATGGGATGAAATTTTGAAAACGATAGGAGAATGATTTTTTTGAAAAAAAAAACGGGGATGAATTTTCAGAAAAGATGGGAGATATAGTTTGGCAAAAAATGGGATAAAATTTTCGAAATAGATAGGAGATTAGAGATTGAAAATATTTTTTTGAGATGGATTTTCAAAAAAGATATGAGATATATTTTCGAAAAAGAGTAGGAGATATGGCTTGGTAAAATGTGGGTTTGATAGGAAGTCGACAATGAAATGAAATTAAGATTCAGCGCACAACAAAGGGCTAGATGCACTAAAGGCATACATCAAGACGAAGGGATCAAATTTGTGCTAAGTACAGACATTTGCGAGCGACGAAAGAAAATGCGCCTGACGCAAGCAATCGCACCTCACACATTATGGAAGCGCAGGACGCAGAGTGGAAATCAAGGAATAGACGCTGATTGCGTCCGGGGCTGGCAAGCTGCGCTAAGCGCATAGATGATGCGCGACGCGCAAGTATTACGAAATTTCGTTTTCGCTTTTTCAGTGACGTAAATTCACTTGATGTCTTTAATTCTAAAAAATTTACTCAACATATAGCAATTAAACACACGCAACACACAAATATGCACAATTAAGGTAATAATATGCAGAGTTCTTAACCTAAAGTCCAGCTCTACGTTCAACTATGGTCAGGTTTAAGTTATGGCTGAAAAGGGTCCATGACTAAGTGATTGATCCCACGCTTCATACCCCTTCTTAAAGAGGTGGCCACGTGTAAGACGCACTCCCGTTCTCATGTCAGGAACAAGAGACCAATGCCATGGTTAGGTAGGTTTTCTTATGACTAAGATCCAATACTATCGCTCAGAAAGCTTTTTAGAAGGACAAAGTGCAAAGCCCCCGAGGTAACCTCACACATAGAACATGTGCTAATGAGGCAAGGTAGATTGTCCTTATGGTGGCTGAACAATAGCCATGCATATGCAAACCAATATATTATTCAAAGGCATAAAAGAAGAATGAATCGTATTTTTCAAGTTTCACCCACTAATTTTAAAAAAAAATTAATTTTTTAAAAATCCTCCCCAGTGAAGTCGCCAAATTGTAGGCGTTGATTTTTCATTCCTTTAATGCCTACACGCGGTGTGAGCGCGTTTATTTGACTACCCCATTGTTAAGGTTTTATTAAAAATATGTTTTGAAAGAAGTCAGCAACAATTCTTTAGAGGAAGAATCATAAACCTAATTGGATATTGAAACGGAAGGGACATCTTAGGGACTTATCCAATGTATATTTCCTCATCATGACTCCAAAGATGGTCAGGAATCAAAATTTGAGTTCGGGGGTGAGGGTACAAAATAGTCAGGAACTAAATTGCCCATTGCTGGCCTCTACTAAATACCGATTCATTACAGATTTTATGCAAAAGAATAATCATATAATATTTTAAAGCACTCTAAAAATAATTAGTCTAGGTTGGTTCAGGAAACACATAAAAAGACTATATTTTTAGTGGCAAGTTATTTAACAATCGTATTAATGGGTTACGTTCCTAGCAGGTTGTCCAATTTATCAGAATTAATTAGAGCAGTTCTTTAGGTCTTGTTTAGCAATAATAACATGTGGGTGATAAAAATTCATGCAGGACAATCATAACAATATGAATATTATATACAAAAATAAAAGGAAAAGAGGTTAGAATATACAATACTTACAGTCGCAGGAACACGTTAACAATCTACATCGAAAATAGAATGTTAGTAACTTCAATACAAAAATAATAAAAATAAACAAATAAAGAAAACAAAGTTTGTTAATTTAGTTGACCCTAAGAAATTATACCACCGTCCAGGGTCGTTGATTTGTACGAATCTGAGAAAATTGAATTGTTATACGAGTCTTCAAAAGATTTATTTGCATTGTGTATTGCGTCGAACAAAATCAAGTTTGCATCAAGCGAATGATTTACTTTCAATTTTCTTTTGATTAGTCTGATATAGTATATTTAGTGATGCCGTTAACTTTGTACTAGAGAATTATATGTTGCTGCTGCGGGTTTTTATGTGTTAGATGATGAATCATAGGAGTATGATCGAATGATGAATCAGGAGGGATGAAGGCGTTAGATTGTTTTATAGGTGATGATGATCATGCATGGGTTTTATAGTATTGAAGGAAGATTCGAGTGGTATGATGCACAGGTGATGTGGCGCAGGGGTATGTGGTGAGTGAGGGAGTTTTGGGTGTGATGTGGCGATGGATGATTTTGCTGTAGATTAGCAAGATTTGTCAACGAGCTAAAAAAATGAGGGAGATGTGAATTGTTTGTTAGGCCGTGGAATTAGGAGGTGCCAAGAGTTTTTGAGTTATGCGTTAAGGGATTATTTTTTATGAGTGATGAGATAAGTTAACCCTGAGATTATAAGTTGAGGATATATGTATAGGTTTAGGGTGGTTGGGAAGCAATAGGTTTAGCGTGGTTGGGAAGCAATAGGTTTTTTAAAAGATAATGGGTTCTAAAAGATTTAGTTGTTGAAAAGATTTTAGAAAAGAGATATTTTATTAAAAAATATTTTAGAAAATAATTAGTAATATATATATATATAAACACTTTGGGAAAAGATTATTTTTATAAAAGATATTTTTATTTATAAAACTAATTAATAAAATTAATAATTTCTATTAATTAAATTGGGCTAGAAAAGGGGTTTTATAAAATTGGGTTTTCATAAAAACTATTTTTAAAAGGTTTCCAAAGACGGGCTTTAAAAAAGTTGTTTTAAAACGTTTTAGAAAGTGGGCTTGGTAAAACTAGTTATAAAAAAGGTCTTTGGAAATGAGTTAGAAAATGGATTTGGGTTTAAAACATTTTATTTTAGACTCGTTCTTTATTCTTTCCTTGATCTGAACCAATTGGAGCAAGGTATTGGTCATCATAGGGTACCAAATGGGGAGACACGATTATGTGTCTATAATGACCAATTACCATCAGAAAACAAACACCTCAGCCATATCCACAAATGCGGTCAAAGAGCCTGTAGGGTTTGCCATGTAACCTTTGTCCAAAGGATTTTAAATCATGATGAAGATGGATTATACTCAAGGAACCGGATTAGGACGTGATGGTAGGGGAATAAAGCAACCAATCCCCATAGTAGACAAGCAAAACCGACATGGATTAGGATATGATCCGGGCAGCACTTCTCACAACATAAAAAAACCTTCTTTTACCCTCAACGGCCAGTTCATCTTGCAAGGAGATACTAAGCTGTACTATGAGTTTCCAGAACCTTGGCTTAATAGGAAGGAACAGAAGATTTTACCGGGATTGGAGATATTCTTCAATGAGGCTAGAAATCTAGACTTAATCAAAAGTTATTTTGTCGAAAAACAAAAAATGAAAAAAGAAAATGACTGGGTGGATAATCTGGAACATGAAGTCCTTAAGAAACTTTTCACTTCTGGATCCTCTGAGGAAAGGGATTTTGACCCGGTGTCTTTGATGATACTTTTTGGCGAAAGCATTGAACATAAGTGGAGTATTGAGTGTCAAGCAAAAGACGGGCCTATAGAATTTAAAATGATTTTCGGAAACCATCCTCCACATCCATCTCATGAAAATACCTTTTCACTCCTTTCAGATGGTTATCATACCGATAGCTCATCTTCCAGCCAATCTACCTTGCATACCCAGTTAGAAGACTCTGACAGAGAGGAAATTGAATATAAACCTTTATCTAAGTACATTTGCACGCAAGATGTTATTTTTGACAGTGAATTTAATAATGGTGAATCACTTGATACAACTGAAACATATATAAAACCCATGGAAGAGTCCATTGTAATTAATATTGGTACAGAAAATGCTATAAAAGAAGTCAAAATAGGTTCATCCATCTCCCCAACTGAACAGTCTGTGTTTATTGCATTGTTAAAAGAGTATGTAGATGTGTTTGCATGGTCTTATGCTGATATGCCTGGCGTTAATAGTGAAATTGCGGAACATCACATTCCGTTACATTCTGAAAGCAAGCCTAAGCAGCAAAAGCTCCGCCTAATGAAGCCAGAGGTTAGTTTGAAAGTGAAAGAAGAAATCCAGAAACATCTTGATGCCAAATTCATTCAAGCTGTAAAGCATCCGAGTTGGCTCGCCAATGTAGTGGTTGTACCTAAAAAGGATGGGAGAGTTCGGGTATGCATTGATTTTCTAGATTTGAATGCCGCATCACCAAAAGATTGCTTTCCTCTACCCTGCATTGATGTTCTCGTGGATAGTACGACCGGTCATGCAATGTTTTCCTTCATGGATGGATTCTCAAGGTATAATCAAATACTCATGGCCAAGAAGATATGACAAAACATCTTTCATCACTCCGTGGGGCATTTTCTGTTACCGAGTTATGCCTTTTGGTCTCAAGAATGCTGGAGCCACATATCAAAGGGATGCAACCACTATCCTTAGCTTCGTGACCACATCCACGACATTGTGGAGGTCTATGTAGATGACATGATTGTAAGAAGTGAAGATCGTGAGGGGCATGTTCCTGCACTAAGGTCCTTCTTTGAAAGAATCAGGAAGTACAATCTAAGGCTAAACTCTCAAAAGTGTGTGTTTGGCGTCACTTCAGGGAAGTTGTTGGGATTCATTGTCAGTCAAGACGGCATTAAAGTGGACTTTAAAAAGGTAAAAGCTACTCAAGGGCTACCTCCTCTAAAAACAGAAAAAGAAGTAAGACGATTTCTCGGCATAATTCAATATATCAGCAGGTTCATCTCACAACTCACTATAAGGTGTGAACCCATATTTAAGCTGCTCAGAAAAGGGGCATCCCATGAGTGGAACGAGGAATGTCAGGAAGCTTTTGATTCCATGAAAGAGTATCTTTCAAATCCACCTGTTCTATTGCCGCCTAGACCAGGAGAACCTCTAATTTTGTACCTTACTATTACAGAAACGGCTATGGGAGCTCTCTTAGCCCAACATCAAGAAGGAACAAAGAAGGAAGTTGCCATATACTATCTCAACAAGAAATTCCTGAAGTATGAGACAAGATATACCCCACTGGAAAAAGCATGTGTTTCCTTGGTCTATGCCACAAAGAAGTTGAGGCATCATCTTCAATCTTATACCACCTATCTAATCTCAAGACTTAATCCAATTAAGTATCTGTTTGAGAAACGCATTCTTAGTGAAAGATTGACGAGATGGCAAGCTATGCTTTATGAGTTTGATATTCAATGTGTCAGCCATAAATCTGTTAAAAGAAGAGCCATATCTGAAGCCCTAGCAGATGATCAGTGTCAGGAGATGAGTATGATGATGCATTCCCTGATGAATACTTATGCTACATTGACAATCCACAATGGTGCATGTATTTTGATGGAGCTTCTAATAGAAGAGGTAATGGAGCAGGGGTTTTGTTAGTAGATCCTGATGGAGTCCATATTCCATTTTCTGTCAAGCTGGATTTCCCAACAACAAATAATAAAGCTGAGTATGAAGCATGTACATATGGAGTAAAGGCCGCTTTGGTAGCTGGGGCAAGACATCTCACTGTATGTGGAGATTCTAATCTTATCATATCTCAAACAATAGGAATTTGGAGGGTTAGAGATGAGAGACTTCAGCTCTATACAGAATATCTTCAGAAGTTAATCCCTTATTTCGATGATATCAGCTTCAAACATCTTCCTCGGGAACAAAATAGTTTCACGGATGCTTTAGCCAATCTCGCTGTTAATTTAACATGGGAAAATGGTACATATATCCAGTCGATTTTAATTGAATAAAAGAAGGGGCCTACAGTGACGGTAGCCCAAATTGTCTCCACACTCGCTCAGCAAGATGATGATGATGCCTGGTATAAGGATATCAAGAATTTTCTGGAAACAATGCAATATCCAGAGGGAAGTGGCAAGAAGGACCGCATAGCCATCAGAAGGCTAGCTGCTCATTTTCTCATACTAAAAGGCAGACTATATCACAAAGGGTTTGATGGTACTCTGTAACTCTACGTGAATGATAGCAAAAAGCAAGCCATCATGGAAGAAGTTCATGGAGGATAATGTGGACCCCATATGAATGGAAGGATGCTGGCTCGTAAAATTTTGCGAGCAGGTTTTTATTGGAGTACTCTAGAAGGTGATTGCATCAGCTTTGTCCGCGCCTGCAAGCAATGTCAGATATTTGCTAGCCTGAATCATATGCCACTTGTGTTACTACATAATATGATCTCTCTTGGCCATTTTTGAGTTGGGGCATAGACATAATCGAACAAATTCATCCGAAGGCTTCAAATGGGAATCAATATATTCTTGTAGCAATTGATTACTTTTCAAAGTGGGTTGAAGCTGCATCATTTTCAAAGCTAGGGGCAAAGCAAGTCTCGAAATTTGTGATTAACAATATTATCTGTCGGTATGGCATACCTTTTGAAATCATCTCTGATAATGGATCACAGTTTGAGGGTCAGCTGAAGACCACTATCGCAAAATATGCAATCAAGCATCATCAGTCCTCACCTTATCGTCCCCAAACAAATGGAGCAGTGGAAGCAGCCAATAAGACAATCAAGACTATTGTCGCCAAGATGAATGAGAGGACTATGGAATGGCATGACAAACTCTCATATGCCCTTTGGGGATATAGGATATCAATTAGGACTCCAACAGGAACAACCCCATATTCTTTGGTTTATGGGATGGAACTAGTCCTACCGGTTGAGGTGGAGATACAATCTCTCAGGGTCATAGCAGAAAGTGAAATCTTAGAAGACCAATGGTATAAAACTCGTTATGATGAGCTTGCATTTGTAGATGAGCGCCAACTTTAAGTTTTCCATAACATTCAACTTTATCAGCGGAGAATTATTCGTGCATTTAACAAAAGAGTTCGAGATAGAGACATTCAAGAAGGTGATCTAGTCCTAAAGGAAAATAGAGCTCCGCTGCATGATCCTCGGGGAAAATTCAAGCCTAACTGGTCTGGGCCATTCCTAGTCAAGCATGTCACCACCGCTGGAGCAGTAAAGCTAATGAATTTTGATGGGAATGAATTCACCCATTTCACTAATCTTGATCAATTGAAGAAATATTATGCTTAGGCATCAAAGTAATTGTAATTGTCATGGTCAAGTAACCAAGCAGTTTGTGGATTTTGTATCCTATCTGGTTATTCTTAATAAACATGCCATGTGTTTCTAGATATTCATATAATGTATGAAAAAAAAACGAAAGAAAAAAAACGAAAAAAAAAACAAAAAAAAAAGAGAAGAAAAGGAGAAAAAGGAAAATGATGAAACATGCAAGAATGTTTTTGTTTTTTTAAGGTTTATGTGTTATGCTTTTATGTGCCATATGATTGATTAATTATGATTTGCATGTCATATTTAATGCTAAAGTGTGCACGTGTTTAGAATTGTGTTCACATCGAATTTCTCACAAGCAGATAATTCTCACGAACATATCTTTTTATTCATCCCAACCGGGGTACTTCATTTCATACATAAAAAGATATAAAGCCTTCATTTCCTACAAACTTAAAAAAAAGAAAAAAAACTAAAAAAAAACCTGATATTTCTCCCAAACCCTTCTCCTAATTATGGTAGGCCCGTCTAAATCATTGTCTTGACCAATATCCGCCAAAATCCATTGAAGGTAATCTTCATCAATTAGTGGAAAGTGAGGTTCAGGTAGCGCTGATATAATCTTTGCTCCCTGCCATATAGTAGGCATTCTCTGAATACCACTCATATCAGCTTCTTCATAAGTAGGAACCATTTTGTGAAAGAAGAAAAAATTAGAGAAAAGATTGGAGTAGTGAAGGTGGTGCATTTGGAAATGAAAAACCATGCCCCTTTTATAGATGGAAAAGATGATCATCCATGATTCATGCCATGGATAATAAGTTTGAGTATTGTTCGTAGGATAATAAGGAGCATCCTTCATGATGGCTAATGACAAAGCATTTGTGGTATGGTAATTTTTGCTAAAGCCGAACATAAAAAAAAACTATGTCAATGATGAATCAAGAATGTTGATACAATCCCTTTTCCTAATGATCATCCAAAATAATGACCTTGATCAACCTATTTTATATAGTGATCATCATTTTCCGATAAAGCAAATAAGCATTACGCATGAAAAAAATTCTGAAAGATTTCGAAAAAAAACACAGATATAATTTTTTTGCCATATGATGATTGGTCCACCATAGTTTGTCTAGAGGGTAATAACCTTAGGTCAACCCTTTTAGGTGACATGACCTGACAGCGTCCTAATTTAAGGTGACAGATAACACATGGAGCCATAAAAAGTGAATGATGGTGACTTGACAACTTGTTTGTCATCAAGGCTATAAAAAACTGTGAAAAAAAAACTGGAGTTAACCTGTTAATTGTCGGAATTTCTCACATTAACAAAAGACAAATAAATAAGATTGAAAAAGGACAACAATAAAGTCGAGTTTTCAATGTTTAGAAAATTAATTGGGATTTTCAATCTAAGACGACATCAAAGTTGCATTTTCAATTTTAGAAAATTAATTGGGATTTTCTACTAAAAGCATCAACATAAGTCGCAAATCATATTTTCAAAATAGCACTGACGATAACTATTTTCTATGGAGAATATGTTATCTCAAAAGAAATTTTCAGTCAAAATTTTGTGTCTTTTTCAAACATTAGTCATCATTTCCTCCAAAATTCGACCAATGTGGGGCATTCTGTAGACACCAAATTTTGAATCCCTTTTTCGGATAAATAAAGATTTTGAAAAGAAATGAAAATAACGAAAACCGTCATGCATCGTGGAGCGCGCACCCCGTCAAATGCATGTTTCGTCCCGGAGAGCGAGTTTCATTTTTTCGTATGGTTTTCCTTTTTTTGCGTATTAGTCACGCGGTTTCGGCTTAGAAATATAATTTTTCGTGAGTCGTATTCAATAACTATAACCACCATTTTAATAAAATGATTTGTAGTATAATCATGCTCGTCTTTATTAATTTGACGATTTTTCGTTAATTGTCTTAAGTTAGTCTTTTGGAAAAACGAAAAACGAGTCGCGATTAGGCGTCGGGAATTTAGTCGTATCCGAAAACCGACATTAAATCAGTTTTATTGATGGTCAAGTCATTGTTCATTAAATAAAGAATAAGAATATATTCTTTATCCACTAATCACGTCATTTATCCATTAGTTAGGGAATAAGAACCATGAAAAGGAGTGAGAATAAGAATCAAATCCCATGTGTAAGAAAGCAAGAATCCGGATTTTTTCCGGAAGAATCGAGTGTGCGCCAAGCACACGATCATGCGCTAACGCATGGTCGTGCACCTAGCGCACAGCATGGCCTGCTCCAGACGCAGAGCCTTTTGCCTTGCGCACGACGCTGTGCCTAGCGCAGGCTCCTGCGTTTGGCGCAGCGTTCTGATCAACTTTGTTTTGCACGTTTTCCGTTGCATTTTTTTAAGTATTAGGGTGTATTTAGGGAAGAATATTTTCTGAAAATCTGATTTTGCTTCATTGAGGAGATAATCCAAAAAGAATAAGAATATTTGTGTTTCCAAAGAGATTTTATGATGTCATTAGGGTGAGGTCATTAGAGTGATGTCATCAGGGTGATTAAGGATGAGAAAAATCAGATTTTTTGGGTTAAAAATCAGATTTTTTGGGTTAAAAATCTGATTTTCTACTTCTTTGAAACCCTAGTTAATTTCCCTCATTTCTCTATAAATACCCTCCTTTTTTTACTTCAAAACCAAGTTTAGAAAAACTCAACTTAATTTCACTACTTCTCTCAATGCTCTTCTCATCTTCTCTACTACTTCCTTCCTCTAAAAAATCTCATTCAAGAAAAAGAAAGTAAAAGTTAGGAAATTAATTAGTAAGTAAAGAAGTTCAACAAAAGAAAAATCACAAAAAAAAGGTAGAAAAATTTGCAAAAAGGAAGTGTATCATTGAGCTAGCAAGGTAAAGTTGAAGATTTTGGTATTTTTTGATTATCTCCTCAATCATCTACTAACTTTCTCCTTGTTTCTTCTTACCATTTTTTTTTTATTTTTGGAGTGATTTGGGTATGAGGAAGTCCTAATAGGTTCCCAATCTTAAATCACCCCACCTAGAATAGTCAACTCTAATGGGGAGGCACTTAGGAAATAATGTGATTATGTGATTTTCCTTAATCAAGTTGTTATAAATCACCAAAAAATATTTTCATAAAAAATTCAAGACAAATTGTGCATAAACATCTCCATAAAAAGAAAATGTGATGATGTAATTATAATTAGTTTTAATTTCGTACTACATTTCATTTGTCTGTATTATCAGAATAATTTGTACCCTTTAGTATTTTTCCTATGAAGTGCAAGATGTTTCCAGCAACTGGGATTTGGAATTTCTAAAAAATGATTTTTTTGTAAATAATTAAAAATCACACACCTTTGTTGTGCAAAACTGATTTTGTCCAGTACCACCTAAGCTTGTTCTATCAATAAAGTTTAAAATAAAATCATTTAGATAAAAATAAAAACATCAAGTTTGAAGAAAACATCAGTCTCTTTTCAAAATTTTAAAAATCATGTTCATATGAATTTTATACAATTTTACATCATTTTCACAAAACCGTTCATGTAAATCACTAAATTCTAGCAGAAACTGATTTTATTTTTAGTTACGAAAACAAACCCAAAATGGTCTTAAAAGTGTCCAATTCAAGTGAAAATTTCCAGTATAGTTCTTCAAAGTGTCTAGAAAGTTCATAATAAAATTCAATTAAAAATAAGTTCAATAAGTTAGGTTTCAAAGAACAAATTGGATAAAGGTCTTGTTTTGATCAATTTGAGTATAAAATTCATCATAATTCAACTTCTCACTAATACCTTGTGAAATTTTGACACAACATAAAGAACTCACTGACCTATCCATATATGTATCACATGCTCAATTTAACGCTTTCTACAGAAATTTATGATTTTTGTAAGTCAGTACAAGAACAAAAGTGCAATCTGAAAAATTAAATAAAGTGATTAACTCAACTTTCATAAAAAAAAATTGTTTTCTTGACACGAAAATGTTAATTAAAAATCATGAAATTTTAAGTTTCTCATAAAATGTCTTATTTTATCATGTAAATAAAAATCAATAAAAATCATCATAAAAATCAAAATCAAAGAGGTTAATTAATCTCTAATTTTCACAAGCTTACAAACTAGCATGAATTCCAAAGCTCATTCAAGAGGATGAAGATCAAGATTGAAGATTTTGTATAGATCATAGAGTTTGTATATTTTGTTGTAATTATATAGTTATTACATCACTCATTAATAAAAAACATGGAGATGTTTATGCATAATTTTCATTAATAATTCCACAACTTTTTTTTAATAAAATGAGCAACCAATGTTACAAATTTTGCATGTTGGGCCAATATGTCATAGTATATGAATTAAATGACCCAATCTCAATTAAAAGGAAAAATTGCAAATCTAACTAAGTTAAATTGTATGATGATCCATCTTACATTTTAAAAATGTGTTCTCCATATTCAAATGGATTAATCATATAATTTGACATAATTAGATATGTAATTATGATCTCCGAATTGATTTTAGGCCGTTTTACGTGTCTCGCTTTAAATGGCCAAATTCCAATTAGCTAGCCAAACACAAATCTCCAAATATGATCTCAAATTGATTATTTCTCTCTAAATGACTTAATAATCTTCAATTAATTTCTCAAAAGCCTTCAAATTAGGAAGCAAACCTCTTCTTCTATGACCTCTTAAAAATCATAAGCGTGATCACTAATTAAAGTGGTTATTTCAATCCTCGATTAATCGCTAATTAGAGCGGTTAACTCAAACTTTTCATTTAATCATTAATTAGGGTGATTATGTTGAACCTTGGTTAATCGCTAATTAAGGCGATTAACTTAAGCCTCTTTATTTAATCACTAATTAGAGTGATTATCTTAAACCTTAATAACCGTTAATTAGAGTGATTATTTTTCTCGTTCAATAACTAATTAGAGTGATTAGCTTAAACCTTGAATAATCACTAATTAGGGTGATTACTTCTTTCCTTCCTTATTAATCACTAATTAAGGTGGTTATCGTAATCCTTCATATTTAATCACTAACTAAAGTGATTAATTATCTTAATCTCGTTTCAATCACTAATTGGGGTGATTACCTTATTCCTAATAGATTTGTTTAATTCTAAAGGTGAGTTACTCATAATCTATTCTTTCCTTTTCTTTCCCAAATGGAATTGGCCATTTAGGCTGAGACATAAGATCGAACTACAATGGTTTTGATCCATGAGTGGATTCCAATCCCGCAATGATTGGTACGTAGTGCAACTTCAGTGCTCAAACCTACCATGTACAAATGATATATTGGTCCTAAAAAAATGGTTGATGTATATATGTGCAAACTATGTGATTGTCTTTCTTTTCAATAGCCATGATTACTTTAAAATGGAAAATAACGCATTTAGTAAGTGCCCGTTCTTTAGAATGGAAGAGGAGACGAGTTCCAGACTTTTATTCCCTCCTTTTACTTTTATTCGTCTGAGCGCCTCTTTGCAGTGGCGGATCCAGGAATTGAGCCACGTGGGTTCGGAGTTATTCGAACATAAATTCTAAATTACATATTACTATCTAGAGTTATATTTTTTTTAAAAGGAAAACTTTCAACAATTATACTTAGCGGGGCTTCCATTTTTTGTTAGTGTACAAAAAAAATTACGTAACTATATATCTATGATATGAAACATTAAAAAAATGAAATATTAGCAACTAGCACAAATGTGAAATATAAAATGACTAATTAAGAACGAAACAACACGACCACAATAATAAGATCTTTGCATTTTGGGTGATATTGAGCTCTGCGAAGAATTTTTTTTAGAAGTGATGTATAAAAATTCTTCCATGTAAAAAAAATAATATTTGCGCTTTTACTTTATAAAATGCACATATAAAATTTGTAAAAATATATAACATTAATCCTTCACATTTTAGCACGCTTCTCATTTCATATCACATAAATATAACACAAGACAAAGGGAGGGAAAAAAGAAAAAGAATGACAAATAAAAATTTAACATAAGACAAAGGGAGGAAAAAAAGAAAAAAAGAATGACAAATGAATATATAACATCAGACAAAGGGAGGGGAAAAAGAAAAAGTGACAAAATGAAATAAATCTTCCCGTAAGGAATCGAACGTATGACTCAACACACAAATACTCAACTTCTTTATTTTTTCTTGATTCCATTAATCCTTTAATTTCATTTCTCAATTTCAATTCTTTTACCTTGAATTCTTTTTCTTGATTCCATTAGTCCTTCCAAATTCTTTTCATCTTCCAAATTCTTCCAAATTCTTTTCATCTTCTTTCCATTAATCGCCGGTGTAGAAGTTCAAGAAGTGAAAATTGTGAAGAAGTTCAAGAAGTGAAAATTATCTCAGGTCTTCCGTCGGTGAAGAAATGACGACTTCACTGGGGAGGATTTTAAAAAAATTAAAATTTTAAAATAAGCGGGTGAAACTTGAAAAATACGATTCATTCTTATTTTTATGCCTTAAAATAATATACAGTTTTGCATATGCATGGCTACTGTTCAGCCACCATAAGGACAATCTACCTTGCCTCATTAGCATATGTTCTATGTGAGGTCACCCCCGGGGGGTTTGCGCTTTGTCCTTCCAAAAAGCCTCCTGAGCGATAGTGTTGGATCTTAGTCATAAGCAAACCTACCCAAACATGACATTGTTCTCTTGTTCCTGACTTGAGACTGGAGTGCGTCTTACATGTGGCCACCTCTTTAAGCAGGGGTACGAAGCGTGGGATCAATCCCTTAGTCATGGACCCTTTCAGCCTTAACCTAAACCCGACCAATAGTTTCAAACATAGAACTGGACTTTAGGTTGGAACTTTTGCATCCATGTTATATGACATTTGCCTGTGATTGCAATTATTGCCTGTTATTATCCTGTCAATTTGTCATTATTATGAGTCGTTCCTAAAAATCGCGTCTAAAAACAAGCAAAATCATCAATCGACCAAAACTTCGCCTAAATCCCCGAAAAACATGTCGGGGAAGTAGTGCGCCAAGTGCATTAAGTTGCGCCTAGCGCACCACTCCCGCGCTAGACACACGACTGTGCGCTGCGTGCAGTAATGCTGCGCGGCACGCAGTCTGTACATCGCATGCTATTCCTTAATTTATTCGTCATAGTAATCAATCCTATGTTCGGTCCTATGTTCGTCTGTCTGCATTCGCGGAAAAAAAATGGTCATTTTAGGAATATCACCTAATCCAATAAAAATCAGTCCTTTCATGCAAGGTCGAATCTATCCTAAAAAGTGCATCTAGAAAACTGGTCATAGTAGAGTTTGAGTCATCATGCATGTCAACTAATCTTCCTACTGTTCAGCTAATCTTCCCTATCAATTTTATCCTACAATATTCAATCAATTTCAAAACTTACATTTTTCAAAATCAATCCTACACCTTCTTTTATTCTACTCTTTTTCAAAAACATTTACTAATCATCATCATACCACGACATTTCAATAAAAAAAATATTTTTCAAAATAAATCCATCATATTTTCCTAACAAAAGATAAAACGAGGGGTTCCTTTCAAAAACGAATTTCGAAAATTCTAATCTCATCCTAAATACCATCACCAATTCAGTCCAATCAAACAAATCCAATTCACTTGTATTCATTCTAGCCCCATATGCATTAGAGTCCATTTTACTTTCATATAAGGTCCATCTAATTTGAGTCCATGCATTCATATTAGGCCTGCTAGCATTAGAGTCGATCTTAGGCCCATATAAGTCTAGTCCAAGTCAAAGCTAGGCCCATTTGCATCTCTATGTGAACCCTAGTATATGTCAAGCCCAGTCCAAGTCTAATCCCAGTCTATCCTATTCTAAGTCCAATCCTAGTCCATCTCCAATATCAAGCCTATATTCATCTCTCAGTCCAAGTCAAACCTATATGTCAATTCATATCCTAGGTCTAGTTTGCATCTCCATATAGGCCCTAGTCAGTCTTCGGACTATAAAAATCCAGTCTTAGGACTATAAAAGTTCATCCCTTAAAACATAGTCTGCTTGCTCACCCGTAAGTTCGAGGTCAAGCATTCCTTAAGTCTATAGGCAATTGTTGTGTCTAGCCTACTTGCTCACCCGTAACTTCAAAGTCTAGCATTCCTTAAGTCCATAGGCAATTTTTGAGTCTAGCCTGCTTAGTTTAATGTAAGTTCCGAAGTCTAGTCGTCTAGCTTGCTTGCTCACCCGTAAGTTCAAAGTCTAGTTGCCTAGCCTGCTTGCCTTCAGTTAAGGGTTTGGCCTTCCTAGTTGTCTAGCTTGCTTGCTCACCCGTAAGTTCAAAGTCTAGCATCCCATAAATCCATAGGCAATTTTTTAGTCTAGCCCGCTTAGTCTAATGTAAGTTTCGAAGTCTAGTTGTCTAGTCTGCTTGCTCACCTGTAAGTTCAACGTCAAGGTGCCTAGCCTACTTACCTTAAGTTAAGAGTCTAGTCTCCCTTATTGTCAAACCTTCCTTAAAGTCTAGCCTGCTTGCTCACCCGTAAGTTCAAAGTCTAGTCTAGTCTATCCCAAACCCAATCGTGGAGTCCAGTCTGCTTGCATAGTCCAGTCCAGTCCATGTCTGTATTTGCATATAGTTAGGCCCATGTCTCCATCATAGTCAATTCTATACTAGCCCAAAACCCATAACTATTTTCATTTCAAAATCACTTTCCATTTTCATTTCTCATTTTCATTTCCATTTCTACTTCCATTTCCCATTTCTCATCTCCATTTCTCAATTCGAAAGCGTCATTTCCAAAAATTTACGAGGTTCGTTTCTGTTCAGGACGGATCGTGAGATTATAACTTGGGAACGTCCAACAGCGAGGCAACAAGGTCGACCTACTCCCAGACTCGTCAAGCGCATCCTCACCTTTTCAACGAATCCTCCGACTCTTCTGAATCGTCATCTGAAATGGGGGATACAAATGAACAACTTAGTGCCATTATGGCTCAACTCACACTAATGAACTCTCGTCTTGAGGAACAAGACAAAGAGATCTAGGCACTAAGGGAGAAGCTCACTGAGGAAGACGAGCAAGGCGACACTCCACCACCGATCAAAACCAACACAGAACTGAGGTTTGAAAAACTCGAGCAATTGATCCAGTCAATTCCTGCACTCAAGGGTCAGGCTCATGGCTATGACATCATTGATCCTGAACTAAGGGAGAAACTTCCTAAAAAGGTAACATTGGGTGACCTACAAAAATTCAAGGGGGTCGAAGACCAAGATGACCACTTGAGAGCGTTTTCCATCTCTATGGCTCTCAAGGGAATGAGCAAGGATCTGTTTGCTTATGTCTTTCCTTTAACCTTGGATGCACATCCATCCAAGTGGTTTGGGTCACTGCATAAGGCGAAGCTGAATGACTGGGACTATATTAGAGAAGAGTTCCATAAACAATACATCTAAAATACTCAGCTTCCCATTGGCCTTCGTGAGTTGGAGTTAACTAAACAAAACTCCAACGAAGACTTCCTCACCTTCCTTAACAGATGGAGGGATAAAGCTGCACAAATGATTAACAGGCCATCTCAGGAGGATCAAGTCCGACTGGTGATCCGTAACTGCAGCCGAAGTATAGGGATCATATCAAGTTCCAACCTATAGAGTCTTTCACGAAGCTCTATAAGGTAGGCCTGCTGATTGAAGAAGAGGTATAGGCCAACAAGAACAAGGGTTCAAACAACAACAAACTCTTTCAAGAAGAGTAACAATGGCCCTTCTAGCTCCAAAAGCAATGAGGTCAATGCCATAGCTGCTGAAAAGAGAGGCTATCAAAAGCCTCAAAGAACATTCACACATTTAGGCATGTCCTTAGAAGAAGCCTTCACTAGACTTCATGCAAAGGGAGCACTTCAGCCTACATGGCCCTACTCCAGATCCTGCTCCCGAGAATAGATCCAAGAGGTGGGATCCTAATGCTTACTGCAAGTACCACCAAGGGAATGGACACCCAACATCTGTGTGTTGGACCTTAAAGAATCACCTGCAGAATATGGTTGATGACGGTAGATTGCCAATTCCACCTGCAGCAAAAGTCAGCAACAGCAGCAACCCCTTGGGTAGCACCTAAACAACACCGAGACTTAGTCATTTAACGCTAGTTTTCTAGGTTGAGTCGGAGAGTCCCTCCCCTAGCTCCTTCGTTTCTCTTCTTGTCGAGTCTATGTCATTTAGGTTTTTATTTCTAATAAGCCTTGTTCTATTTATTTCTGATTAATAGAATAATTGCATTTTTCTTTTCATTTTCATTGGCCTTCCATCATTTTTATTTATGCTTCTAATTCAATGATGAAACTCGAATCACCTAATGAACTTGACTAATAATAACAAAAAGAGATCTAAAATATATTAAAAAAAAGAAAACAATAAGGAGGACATACATTGGATCAGGCGTTATTCCCCTCTCCTTGCCATTGCCTTTCATAAGCCATCCTCATACAACCAAGGAAAAACAAAAATCCTTTAAACCATCATTAGCCAAACAACCCCTTCAATTCAAAGCTCCACAAAAATAACCTTCAAACCTTTCAATACCCTAAACCAAACTTGTGTGCAAGCCTCACTACATTAAAAACAAATACTAAATGTCAGGCAAAACATAAAAAAATTCAAAGTGCGAAAGAAACAAAAGCAAGAGAAAACACACATGACAAAAAAGAAAAAAAAATGCAAAAAATAAAGAGCCAAAGGCAAAATAAAGGATCAAGCTAGGGGGCTTGCACACAAGTTCTACCCCTCATTTCAATCCTTCAATCCATCAAAACCCTTAACCTTTAATCCAAATCCATGACTCTTCATTTGCTAAACCAATTATACAGTCATCAAAGCTTCAATCCTTAAACCTTTCAACCATCCATCAACCCTTCTATAACTCCTTTTTCAAGGTATGTCCAAGCCCGCTAGGTTGAAAACCCGAAAGGGCGGCCTAGGCAAAAGTTAGGGCACAAAAAAAATATAACAAAAAAAAACAGAAATCAGATTCAGAACTATGAATGGTCTGATTCCGCAAGGATACGTAGGAATCCTCATCTCGAGGTCCGACCGCTTCAATAAAAATAAATTAGTCATGGTCTAATGATTTAACTTTCTAGAGTTCAGGAGCATAATCTCTTTCTAGATCCCGACATAGACTCGAGTCTGAACCTAGCCTCGTTAAAGCCTTTTCCAACCTACATTCATTTAAGTCACAAATTTCAACCTTTTTATTTTTCAATCCAAGCTCTCCTTGTCCCTGAAGGACTCTCCGATGATTCCATGGTTTCTGGCGATATTTGACTTTGCCTATATTAACTTCCCAATAAACAAACCCCAGTGACAACTTGCAACGTTCAAGGCAGATCAACTACGTTTCAATATCAGATCAAGTACATTTCGAATAAGGCTCATGCCTAATTCAAGGCAAGCTCACCCAACGTGGGGGTTTCCTATGTGTGGTGGTTCCTCCAATTCAAATCAAACTCTCGAGAAGTTATAATCCGCGAACCTCGTTTCCGAACCCCGATCATTTACTAAAAACGATTTTCGAAAATCATTCTATGCATCTCTAATCAGTCTATCATTCTATACATCTTCTAGCCTTGCAAAATCCTGACCTTGCATTGTAGCCTTGCAAAATCCTGACCTTGCATTGCATTTCATACATTCTAGTCTTGCATAACCCTGACCTTGCATGACGTGTCACCCTTTAGCTTTGCATAACCTTAATCCTTGCATTGCGTCTCATGCATCCTTAGTGAGTCTAAGTTTGCATTATTGCATCACTATGTGCTTATGTGAGTTGTTTGCACCTATCTGCTAACATATTTCCCTGCAGGTAATCAGATTGATTGTAGTTATTGTCCTGCATACTAACTTTGTTTTGCAGAGACCGGCGGTTATAGATCAGTTCTAAACTGCAGAGCGTTTAGAATCGTTCTCCGTCCCGACACCGTATACTTTGACTATCGGTTTCCTGAACCTCAGTCAAAGTGGGGGCTTCTGTAGACACATAATTGTGTCTCCCCATTTAAGGATCCGATGATGTAACATACTGTGGTCTTAATTGGTCCGATCCAAGGGCAGAGCAGTCTGAAGAGCCATCCAAAACCATTTCTAAGAGTGTTAAAGTCCTATTTTAAAGCCCAATTAATTATTCATGATAATTAATTGTATTTGAGCCCAATTATTTGAAAAGCCCAATTAATTGATACTACCTCCGTCCCAGAATAGTCTGAACACTTTCCTTTTATGTTTGTCCCAAATTAATTTGAACACTTCTTTTTTTGGCATGGTCCCACCATTAATATATTTATTTTTTTTACACATCTTTGGCCCGCACTCTACCTTTTATCAATAAATTGTTACCCAATTTTCTCTCTCCTCTAAGAAAAAAATACCCCACCAATTCCTATCACATCTACTTTTTAAATAAAATAACATTTGATAACCACACTACAACTTATCACCTTAAACTACGTGTCCCACCAAGTGTTCAGATCTTTCTGGGACGAAGGGAGTAATTAATTGATTTATTTTAATAAATAAATATTTTCTATAAATTTTTTAAGTCAAAATCAGATTTTATCCCTTAAAATCATATTTCCGGAGTTAAAAGATAAAAGAAAATCTTTAAAACGCGTTTATCAATAAACTATCAAAAACAAGGTGGTGCGCTGAGCGCACGTGTCTTGCCATGTGGACTTCCACGTAGGCTGCGCCAAGCACACAGGCTGTGCTAAGCGCACCAGAACTGCCACGTAGACTTCTGTTTCATCTAGAGTCTTGCGTCAAGCGGAATTCTCTGTTTGAGACGTGGAATTTCTTTCTTATCTTTTCAAAAAGCGCGTACCACGTGTACGCTTTTTACTGGTCATGTCGCGTCATGCGCTTGCCATGTCAGCTGCGCCTGGCGCAGCCAGCGCGTGAGGCGCAATGTCGTTTTCCCTATAAATAGGACTGATTTCCAAACATATTTCAAAAAGAAAAGAATGGAAGTTTCACATTAACACACTTCGAACTCGACGAATACTTTATGAACCTCTCTAGGAACTTTAAAACTTCCCTACAAAAACTCATACCTTTCAAACACAAAACACGCCTACACTTGGGGGTGCCCCTTTTTCTGTTTCTCGTGTTTCTAGGTTTAATGGCATCTTAGTAGATACAAATTGTGTTGAACTTCCCTTTATGGGTCAAAGTGGACCTAATAATATTTTTGAAAGGATTGATAAAGCAATTACTTCAATTGAATGGATTGATTTAGTCCCAAATGCTATACCTATTAATCATATTTTTACTACTTCGGATCATTGTCTGGTTTCGTTATCTGTTGATATTAGTAAGCGAAATAAGGCTCCTCCTTTTCGATTCCAAAAATTGTGGTGCCTTCGTAAAGATTTTGATGTTTTAGTTAAAAAAAATTTGGTGCAATAGATCTGAAGGATCTTATATGTTCCGACTAGTCCCAAAATGTAAACTCTTAAAAAGCCAAGCTAAGGAATGGAATAAGTATCGATTGGGCAATATTTTTAGGCAAATAGAAGAGGTGGACACAGGTTTGTGTGATATTCAAAAGCAGCTAAATTCTAATCCTAACAATATCTCGATTGCGGGTCGCCAAGACCAGCTTTTGGTTAAACGTAGTAAACTTTTTTCTTTCCAATCTTCCTTTTGGAAAGAAAAAGCTAAACATAATTTTTGGCTGAAAGGAGACGCTAACACACCATATTTTCATGCTTCTGCTTCTATCAAAAGAAATAGAAATCAAATTAAAACTTTCACCTCAAGTTCTGGTTCTCAGGTTTCCAACCCAGTTCAAATTGGTAGAGAAATTACGCAAGATTTTCTTAATCGTTTTATCTCCAATTCATCTTGTTCCTTTGATGAAACAAACGATTTTGATCTTATTTCTCCTATAATTTCTGATGCAGACAACGAATTTCTAACAAGCAATGTATCTCATGCTGAAATTAAAATGGCTGTTTTTTATCTCGCCCCGGATAAAACTCCAGGTCCAGATGGTTTTCCGCCTTACTTTTTCCAAAAGTACTGGACCCTAGTGGGAAACTCAGTTTGTAAAGCTATTAGAGCTTTCTTCCATTCAGGGAAATTATTAAAGGAAATTAATCATACTTTTATTAATTTAATCCCTAAGATTGACAACCCATCGTCTGCTAACCATTTTCGTCCTATTAGCTTATGTTCAACAATGTATAAAATCATTTCTAAAATTTTAACAAACAGATTAAATAAAGATATGTCTGGGCAAGATTATTCACCCCCTCTAGGGGGCCTTTGTTCCTTAACGAATTATACAAGATAATATTCTTCTTGCTTATGAAATTTTCCATTCTTTTAAAAATAAGTCTGGTAAATCTGGATGGCTAGCTATTAAGTTGGATATGGGAAAAGCGTATGATCGGTTAGAATGGAATTTTATTTTAGTAATGCTTGAGAAGTTAGGTTTCAACTCTAAGTGGATTGGTTGGATTGAACAATGTATTTCTACTGTCTCTTTTTCTGTCCTTGTGAATGGGATCCCGGAATTAGTCAAGGGGATCCCTTATCCCCGTATCTATTTATTCAGTGTGCAGAGCTTCTAGCTCGGAAACTTCATTTCTACAGTTCTAATGAGGGCAAACTTTTGGGGATCAAGGCTGGTAGGTCGGGCCTTACAATTTCTTTCTTAACATTTGCTGATGATACTATGATATTTGCTCAAGCTACTAAGGCTAGTTGCTCTACTATCATAGCTATCCTTGATGAATATTGTAAGATGTCTGGTCAATTAGTCAACTTTCATAAATTTGCCTTTCAGTGTACAAAAAACATTAATGATCTCGAGTGTTTGGAGTTTCAGCATATTCTTAGGATGGAAAATTCTTTTTGTTTGGGTAACTATCTTGGTTGCCCTATTATAGTCGATAGAGTCACCAAAAATACTTTTGGGGAGGTGATTGAGAAATACCATAATCAATTGGCAAAATGGAAAGCTAACTCCCTGTCTCAGGCTGGGAGAACAGTTCTTATCCAATTTAATATTGCTTGTAAACCTAGTTTCCAAATGCAATGTTTTTCCCTTTCGAATGCAATCTTGATGGATTTAGATAAATTCAATAGAAATTTCTTTTGGAATAAACGTGCAGAGAATAAATCTTCCAATCTTATTGGATGGGATAAAGTTTGTCAGCCCAGGTGTTATGGTGGTTTAGGTATCCGTAAAGCTCGGATTAACAATGATGCTCTTCAAATGGAACTTCTTTGGCACATTTTAGTGGATCCGTCTAATCTTTGGGTGGTTATGATCTAGAAAAAGTATCTAAAAGGTCAATCTCTTTGGGAGTAACATCCTAAGGGAAGTGTTTCTTGGCAATGGCGCAAGCTGCTTTTGCGAAGACCATTATTTAAAAAAGGTCTCCATTGGATTGTTGGTAATGGGGCTAATATCAGCTTTTGGTTTGATAATTGGGTTTACCCTTTTCCGCTCTCTGAGGTGGTGGAGATGCCTGCATGTGATGACCATCGTAGTATGGAGTCTTGTCTTAATTATTCTAAGCAATGGGATTTGTCTGTTTTGGGTAGTTTAGTCTCTCCGGAAGTTACTATGGATATTTCTAATATCTTTATTCTGTCTTCTCATCTTGAGGATAAGTTAATTTGGGGGTTTTCTCCCAATGGTGTTTATTCTGTCAAGTCGGGTGCGAGGCTTGCTCAAGGGATTGGGATTAAGTCCCCTGATAAAGTCAAGTTTATTTGGATTTGGGATTTGCCTATTCCCCCTAAAATTAAGTTTTTTCTGTGGAAAATATATCTGGATGGTCTCCCTACTAAAGTTAGACTTGAGAAGAGTCATGTGTTCCTGCCTCAAGAATGTGTTCTTTGTAATTTTCATTGTGAAGATGCGAAGCATATCTTATTTGATTGCCCCTTTTCTCAGGATGTTAGTTTCTCTCTTTTCAACTCTGATAGTTGGCCCCGTATCCCGCAGTTTGATACTTCTAGTAACATTGTACACTGTTTTGTTCTATTAAATCTTCTATTGGTGCTGAAGATTTTAGTAAATTAGCCTTTATTTGGTGGCATATTTGGTTTGCTCGTAATAAAGTCATTTTTAATGATGAAGGGGCTTCCTTCTTTAAAGTAGCTGCAGCTATTAAGAAATTTGCTTCTGATTGGTCTGCTTTCCATCATGATGAAGATAAGCTTTGATTGATGGGGACAGTGGCAGCCAAAGGCCCCCTTTTTCTCCCCCTGGTTTAGTGAGAGAGGTTTGGTGGTCCCCTCCTCGGAAGGGGGTAGCTAAAATTAGTTTTGATGGGTCCAAGCTTTCAAATGGGAAAGCATCTTTCGGCTTCATTATTCGTGATAGTAAAGCGGATGTTTTAGTTATGGGGGCTAAGAGTCTCCATAATTCTTCTTCTATTTTTTTGGCAGAAGCATGGGGTATTAGAGAAGGTATCAGGGCAGCGGTGTTTTTGGGTATCAACAAGATTCATGTTGAAGGAGATAACTTAGTTGTCATCAACTCTCTTAGAAAACTTAAGAAAATCCCTTGGGAATTGTTAATGCTTTGATTTGTGATGTAGAAGTGGGTCTGAGGCACTTTGAGGAGGTGCACATCTCGCATTGCTTTAGGGAGGGCAATCATGCAGCGGATTTCTTGGCGCACAAGGGTCATTCGCGGGCTACTCTTCACTACTGGTTTGAAGTTTTTGATAGGGAGCTTCTTACCATCATCCGCAAGGATGCTTTAGGCTGGTCTTTTCCTAGAGATTAGCTTAGCTTTTCTTTCCTCACTAAAAATAATAATAATAATACTTTTATATACGCATGTCTGTTTCTAATAGAAAATCTAAAACGCATTTATTAGTGCAATACAAAGTAAAAGCAAATAAAGTATGAATGATATGACCAATATGAACAATATATTCATCTAAATTAAAAGTTATTAACAAAATAGAAACACCAAACTAAAATATGTATTATAATGTCTATCATTATAAAACTAATCAATTAGAATCAATAACGAAGAACACAATAGCAAACAAAGCCCAAACTCAAACATAATCAAGTTGAATCAATTACGTGAAAAAAGCGCCGCCCCCCTCTCCTCCCCCCTCTCTTTTTCTCTCTCAAACCCTAGCCTTCCCATCCCATTCTTCATTAATTTGGGGATGCCATGGATGATTTCATCCATGGTAAGGCCCTTTTCCACTTTTATTTTTAGTTTTAGTTCTTTTTCTTGTTTTGTTTAATAAATTAGTCTCTCTTTATGAGTTTTTTTCAAACCCTGTTATGGGGTTTTTAGTCTTTGTTTTGGAGATCTCCTTCTCCCCTATGGAAATTATGAGTATGGTTTCTTTATTTTTAGGTATGAGAAATTGTTCTCATTGGTTGAAGTTCGAGACTCAACATGAAGGTATTGGAATCTCGGATGCGATCAATATGGCTCGATCAAGAATGCTCTTCCCAAACTATGTCAGAATGATATATTTCCTCATCAATAGCTGCTTGATTCAGCAAATACAAGGGGGTTGCGATGTATTGCTCGATCTGGTTCATTGTAGTTTCTTCGAAGACGAATTTCATTTAGCCTTGTTTAATTGTATCTTGTTTGACCTTCAATTAATGAAATTTCTCTTTACAAAAAATCAAGTGGAATCAATTTAAGGTATGATATCCTTCTTTTGTAAAATTTATTAAAATAACAAGCTTTGACTTTACCAAATACTAAGATACAAATATTTCTTTTTTTGTTTTAATTGCTAATTGATATGCACTTATATACGAAACTCAGTAACTCTCAACACTTTATCTCTCCTTCTCTCAAAATCCCCTTCTCTCAAAATCCCCTATCTGTCTCTCTCTCTCTCCCCTTGACCCTCAAGTCTCCAAAATCCAAAAAGAACACCACCACCACTCTCACCATAACAACCACCAAAACGATCAACCCCCCCCCCAACACACAAAAAAAACTTGTCATTGCTTCTGTCAAGACCAAATACCCGCGCACTACTCCCACTTCCTACACCCACCACTTTCTCCTCACACCCCACGGCCCTCAAGTTTTCGAAATCCCTCAAAGAACAACACCCACTGGCATCGAACGATCGTTAAGCACAACCACCGTGGAGAATTCTTCGCTTGTTTTCAGCTAATTATTCGATCATTTTCAGTTGATTCTTCGATCTTTTCCAATTGATTCTCGAATTCTTGTGAACAGTTCTGTTGTAAGTTTGAATGATCGTTAAGCACAACCACCGTGGAGAATTCTTTGCTCGTTTTCAGCTAATTCTTCGATCATTTTCAGCTGATTCTTCTATCTAATCCAATTGATTCTTGAATTCCTGTGAAGAATTCTGTTGTAAGTTTTTCTATACTTCATTCTTGAAATCATTCGCTGTCTTCTTTTCAATTGATTCATATAATCTCAATTGAATTGATTCCAGTAGTTTTCTGCTTAAAATTGTTGCTATAAGTTGAAGTATTGTTGGTTCTATAAGAAATAATTTCATAAAGATTGTGGAATTGCTGAAATTCTGTAGTAGTAAAGCAAAATCAGTTTGCTAATTCAAATTCTTAAGTGAATTAGATTTCTATATTGATTCAAGCTAAATCAGTTTGCTGATCCAAATCTTCTTTTGAAAATTCTGAATCAAATTCAATTTCTATATTGATTGATCTCGATATGTTCATTTCATCTTTCCTCAAATCAAATCTTCTTTTCTATTTTCATTCATTCAAAATGCCTGAAAATGCTGAAAATTCACCTAACATTGATCCAGCTTTGGATCCTTCTTCTCCATATTACATACAGTTCAAACTTGTTCCATTTCCATTTTCTGGCATTGGTTACAATGACTGGAAAAGGTCTATAGTTCTGTCACATGTTTTTGTCCGTCAAACATCATCCATTTGGTGGTTGGGAAATACTTCTACTTTACTAGATTAGAAGTGTAGTGCTAAATTTATCCTGTTCTTTTTTTTTTTTGGTCAGATATGAATTTTTTTAAAAATTGGTAATATAAATTACATTAACGCCCTTTCACAGGGCACCTAAATACAACCTACCCCAAAGCCCCCCAAACCCCCCTAATGAGAATCGAACTCACAACATGTGGGTGGAAGATGAAAGGGCTTACCACCCTTCCACTTCCTCATTCTCGGTCAGATATGAATGTCATCTCATTAAATTAGGTGTACTTGCACTATCTCTGCATGTCTTGATGGAAAATGACCCCTAGAAATATGACACCTCCTTTGACAATTGTGAAATTAATTGGATTAAGGTGCATTATGAAAGAAATAAAAATTGATGCAAAGCCACCAACCTTTGTTAGTCTAAACATGCATTATTAACTTTATGATATACTTTACTATTATTGATTTCTCCTATAGATTTGATATAAACTAATTCTTGCTTAATGCAAGCATCGTTGTGCCTCACATTAAGGTACACTTATATGCTGCACTAGACTTCAGAATACCCAGAACGGTATTTCTATGTTGCATGTACAGTCTTGCACAACATCGGCGGCTGAGGTAGTGGTGTCAAAACAGGTTCTCAAACAAGTTCTGGGTATACCCACGGCGAATCAGGTCAGACCCGGACAAGTCAGGATTCTGACAGTCAGTGCTCCAGGTCATGATTGGTCAGATTTTGTTCAACTGGGTCGAACACATTTGAATCATGGGATTCCCGGGTGCCGGACAGGTCTGAGCGTTCCATTTACAAGTCGATCCATTCCTGGGTATGATCGCCCGTTTACATTTTTTTTGCCGGGTTTGCGTAGGTCGTATTTAGGTTTCATGTACGGTTGAGTTAAGCCAAATGTACTCAGGTTGAATTAGTAATGACCGTAGTTTGATCATTGTGAAATATTGGGTCCATTCGCTATTGAACGTCAATTAAACTTCGGGTAACTCCCGATCTGGCCATCTTGATTTTGTTATGGATTTTGTAAACGAATCATATTAATAAAAGTATTAAGATCGACATATATATACATATGTGTGTGTGCGATAAATATATGGATTATGATTGATATATAAGTTTGTAAATAGCTATGATGGCAATGAGAATAATAATACTAATAAACATAAAGCGACAATGATAACAGGTAAAAATACAAATAATAACAGTAATAGTAACAAGGCTAACAATCGCAATAGTAATACAAATAAGAACAGGAATACTAACAATAACAATACAAATACTAATATGTTGAATCATTTTTATATAAGATTGATATCAAAATAATTATAAAATCAATCTAATACTCTATTGATTATAAATTAGTATAACGACTCTTAATATGTTATAATACTATAACAAATGACAATCATACATTCATATGTTCACAACGACGGTTCATATGAGGCCTAAGTGATTATAACGAGGGTCCATATGTTGCACAATAATAATAATAATAATAATAATAATAATAATAATAATAATAAATTATACCCCCAAATCATTATCCCCTATAAAAGCTAACCATAACTTATTAAAATAAGTTAACTGTTAACAAGTAACAACCATAAGTAAAATAGTTAACAAGTACTTACTAGTTACTAAATAGTAACTTGTTAACAACCATATAGTTTAATACTAGTATAAGATTACCAACCATAACACTCCCTTATCTTTATAAGTTAAAAGATTATTTAAGTTAATTGCTTTTATGTTATACTATAGTTTAATACTAGTATAGTATTTATAGTCTTCTCTTAACTTTGTATATATATGTGACTATAAAGAAACTATTTTATCAATAAGCTTATATATGTTAGTATGATATAATAATATTGGAACCATTCTAGCTAATATTTGAATGATTATTAATGAGTATCGACTCTTAATATGCTCTAATAGTATAACTAACGATAATAATAATGAGTATTATATATTAACTACGAGTATATGATCAATTCCTGGATTTATATAAAATTTAAATGACTCGATTATGGTAAGCATTATGTTTTAATAATAATAATAATAATAATAATAAAATAACATGATAACAATAATAATAATAATAATAATAATAATAATAATAATAATAATAATAACAATATATTGTTAATTGGTTATTCAATAATTTTATTGCCATAATCCATAAACATTATCATTCTCAAATCTCATTGGCCAAAAAACAAACACACGAATCCTAATTTTTAGCCTTTGATTTGTAAAAGAGCAAAACCTTGTTGATCCAATGGCCCAAAATGATCCAATTTTCCCTTCTTTTTCAGAAATTCTCATCTCTTCTTTCTTTCTATCCTAACCATTAGATATAATCCAATGGTTGAAACAACCCCAAATAACCCCCCTATAGTAACTAACCCTAAAATTTACCTAACTCTCATTTCTCTCATACGGTCATACTCAGCGGCGCCTCTTTAATCTTCAATCTTCATTCGGTCATTCCTTCACTCTCTCTCATCAGCACCTCTCACTTCTCAGTCTTCACTTCTTCATTCCTTAACTCTCTCTCATCACACATTCCTTCACTATCTCGCCGGAAAACACATAGATCTCGCCGGAAAGCATTTTATTTTCTTGAGTTCTCACCGGTTCCGCCTATAGCTCGCCGAAAAACGTAAAGATCTCGCGGCAAACGTAAAGATCTCGCCGAAAAACACAAAGATCTCGCCGAAAAGCGTAAAAATCTGACCGGGAAGCATAAAGACCTTGCCAGAAAACAAAAAATCTCTCCTCGATCGACTGTTTTTCTGAGCTTTGTTTAATTTATTATTTTTTTATCTTTTTTATTTTATGTAAGATGCCTGATATTCTTTGTTTGAGTTTCGAATGTGATGATGAACTTTGGTTGGTTTTTTTAAATTTCGAGTTTCGATTCATGTGAAGTTGTTTAATATTTGTTTTTTTTGTTTTGTGTAAGATGTTTGATTTTCTTTGTTTGAGTTTCGAATGTGATGATGAACTTTGGTTGGTTTTTTTAAATTTCGAGTTTCGATTCATGTGAAGTTGTTTAATATTTGTTTTTTTTTTTTTTGTTTTATGTAAGATTTATGATTTTCTTTGTTTGAGTTTCGAATGTGATCATGAACTTTGGTTGTTTTTTTTGTTTGAGTTTCGAATGTGAAGTTGTTTCGAATCTGATTTTTTAATATGTTTCGAATCTGATTCATGTGAGTTGCTTGATTTTTTTTAATAAGTTTAATATGTTTTAGGGTTAGGTTTTAGGTTTTAGGTTTTAGGGTTTCTAGTTAGGGTTAAGGATTTTGGTTAGGGTTTAGGGTTAGAGTTAAGTGCCTAAGAATTGCCGCCTGCCCACAATTGCTTTGTGGCTCGTTTACATTTTTACATTTTGTGATGTTGATGGAGTCTAAGTGCTCAATGATGATTCTTCTGGTAACAGTTTCTTAAAACTTTGTTATATGATCTGAGAGCCCAAAAAATATAAAAAAGTATTTTTGTACTTTGTTGTTGTGGTTGTCGTGGTCCTGTGTTGCTGTTGCTTGTTGGATGATGCTGCTGCTGCTTTTGAGATGTTGTTGCGCTCGTTGGCTTGCTGCTTTGTGGTTGCTACTGCCTTGCTGCTTTGTGGTTGCTGCTGGCTTACTGCTGGTTTTCTTCTTGTGGTTTGCTGTTGGCTTGCTTCTGCTGGTTTGCTGCTTGTGGTTGTTGCAGTTGCTGGCTTGCTACATATAATAAATTCAACAATTTGATTTTTGTAATTTCGTTTGACATTGACACATGTATTTTGAATGAATTTATGATATTATATTAACTCGACCCAATTACCAAACTTTGTTCTTCAGTCAAACAAGTTACGATCTTAATTAATGTTGTGGAAAAATTAAAGTATAGTATTTTATGGAAGCATTTGCATTATACAAAGCAACTGAAAAATTAATAACAAGACATTCTATAATATACACTAAGAAACTAGCAGTTAAAAAGTGACCATTATAATCTCATCAATAGTTAAAACACTATGACATGAACCAAAATTACATCAAAAATAATTTAATTGAGAATGTAATATATTGTTTTATTAAATTATTATTAAATGTAAGTAATTTTACAAATTACCAAATTGAAATGATTCTGTAGATATAGAAAAATAATTGAATTTTAGTAATTTTGTTGAGTTTAGTCGTCAAAATAAGTTGGTTTGAAAAATTGCGTCAAATTAGGTAGATTTTATTTCCAGATCAATTAGAATTCGAGTTGAACCAGGTATTTACTGGGCCTAATTGGGTTTTGGGTTAATATCTGGTTTGGTTCGGTCGACTTCGGGTTTGAATGCAGGTCTGTGTGGTCAGGTCAGAATATAATCTAGCCGGGTGCCGGTTAGGTCTGGGTAATCCCAGGTCAGGTTTCGGCCAGGTCTGGGGACTGACCTTCATAGGTCGAACCAGGTTCAAGTCAGATCAGTATCAGGTTGACCCAACGGTCATATTTGTTTCTGACACCACTAGCCTGAGGTGGCAAATGATTGTCATGCATTGGCTTCGCATGACACATGCCAACAGGAATTCCTTTTTCTGGGTTTTGTTTGGGGTCTGGTCGATTTTTGATAGACCTAGGTGCACCTCATAGTACCCAGGACAGAACTCACATTTCCCATTTGCACGTGCGATCGTGCCGGCAGGAGCCCTTTCTAGATAAAGAGACACTAGTAAGCTAACTATTCTCTGTAACAAAGTGTATCTTGATACAATTACCCTTACGTTCTATACCTTCCTTTTTATTAGTAACTAGTAAGGACATTAAAGTGAACAAAACCTTTTTTTTCTCTAAGGAACAATTAGGTGATGTCACAACTCTTTTATGTACTCCTGGGTGTGGGATGGGGAGTAATATGGAGGTACGTTTGGAAAGAATAAACATAAAACCTTAGGAATAACCAAATCTAGGAAATTTGATAGAATGGTTGTAGAATATTGTAAAAGAAATCTTAGAGAATCAAATCAGCAGATAGCATCATTGCACTACTCCCCTTCATCTGACTGAACCAACCAGCCGCGGTTCATGCTCAATATTTAGGCCAGAATACAGAACCTGAACTCTAGTAAGCAGCTTCTTCTTTGTTGAACTTGTATTATGAACTGTAAGTACAAGTTTCCCAGGCTCATTGACCCTGAAACCTTCAGAAATTACCAGTTCATCACTTGTCATGAGCTTCCGTGGTCTTGATATGTTTGTAATGTAACTTCCCTTCATGTCAGGCACAAACTTCGCATCATAGATAACATCCCAACCTATCACCCTAAGTTCCCAGAAGCTGGTACGGCAAAAAGAACCGTTGTCTCCCCCTTTGATTATTCCTACCCTTTCACTTTCTCTCCCCCCCTCCTTTGATTCTAGCTCTGAGAGGGGGAATGCAGGGCAAGGCTCCCTCTGTCTGTTAGTGTTTCTTTATAAGTATAATATATATATAAGCTGGACGACAGAATCCGCTGTCCCGTGCGGAAGTTCTATATTTACTGTTCTACTTGTAACTTGTCTGCAGGGGCGGATTTAGCGTGGGTTCAGTGGGTTCAACTGAACCCACGCTAGATCTGTGAAAAAACTGGAAAAAATAAGCAAACAGATATAATATATAATTATAATGCGTCCTTAAAGTTCAGTCAGACTCGTCTTGGCCTAGTGGTTTACAACTCCGTGTAGTTCCCTTTAGTTCTCATGAGACGCGGGATCAAGTCCCAATGACAACATTTTTTCCATTTACTTTTTGATTTTGGCAACTCCTCCTGTAATATCAGCTTTGTTTTTTTTTTCTTTTGTTTACTTTATCTAAGACTTTCCTTCCGTTCTTTTGTTTTCTTTCCATTTTAAGTTTCTTTTTTATCTCATTTTCCTTTTGTTTCTTATTTGTGAAAAAACCTATCCTCTACTGATTTAGTATTAGATTTATTTTCTTCTAATTTTTTAGAGTGCAAATATTTGATATCTTCTTATATATAACAAATATCTTTCAAGATGTTCAAAATTCTTTTTGTAGTCTTTTTATACATATGTATTTTTAAATGCTTAAATTAGTGCTAATTATATTGAAAATCATTATGTCCGTTCGAGAATAGTCTGAACCTTTCCTTGTTTTTGTCCTAAATTGGTTTGACTTTTATTTTTGGAATAATTCATCTATTATTATATTAGTTTTCAAACGCCCCCTTATTCCACATAATTGATATTTTTTTTTTAAATGTAACCCAACAAGTTAACTTTCTAGATATCGGTAGATATTTATAATTAAAATAAATACATTGAAATATTTTAATTAGTTTATCTTGATCTTTTTTTAAACGACATCGAACCCACGTAGTTCAATTCCTGGATCCGCCACTGCTTGTCTGTCATTTTGTTGACTTTGTTTTTTCCTTTTTCTTATATGCGTTTATAATTTTTTATTTTGTCTATTGGCAAAGTAGTCTTATATGCACGCGATGCGTGCGAAAGCAAATAGAAAGCTAAATTGCTAATTACATATGTCCAAATCCTTATTTTTAACTAAAAAAAGGATTTAAATGAAGTTGAGAAATTATCTAGAGATTTATAGAATTGGAGTGTAATTCTCAAAAAATTGGTAAAGATGAGTTTGATCGTGTTTTTGTTTTAATCTGACGGTATATGTGTAGTTTAGTGTGGACACCAAGTCATCCTCTCTTTCCTTATATAAATAAAGATATTGTTGCAAAATATAATCCTAAACTAAATATAATACCAAGAAATATTATCTCTAAATAAACTCTTCAAGATATCTATAGAAAAACACTTCTAGATGGATTGATTTAGGAAATATGTACTCCTAAATGTATCCTAACATTATTGCATTGTAAGGAATAGTGGCTGACTGGCTGTACCATCGATATTATCAGGCTCGTCCCTTGGGCAGGAGGGGCGCCTGCCCAAGGCCCAAGGAAATGAAGCCCAAATTTATTAAAAGCTTCTATTTTAATTGTTTTTTTTTTTGAAACATTCAGTTGAAAGAACATACACATATCTTCTTTAAACTTCCTTCATTAATCACAAATCCCCCCATTCAATTCCATTCTCCTCAAATCTCTCAAAAGCATTCCATATTCTTCAACTACCGAATTAAATTTTGGAAAGTTTCTAAGATTAAATTAAATTCTTGAACTCAATTCCTTATTTTTTTTCCCATATTCTCAAAATCTCAACCTCTTTAATATCTCGTTCCTAGCTAATCTCCATCCTCAGTCTCCTCACAAAGTTGTAATCGTTGGCAAATAAAGATCAAAGGTGTGAAAAGGAAAGAAACACCTGAAATTCTGAGTACTTCATCTTCAGCGATTTGGGTAATTTTTCGTGTTCTAGCTAATTTTCTTGTTTTCGAATTAAATGTTGGAAAGTTTCCAAGATTAAATTAAATTCTTGAACTCAATTCCTTATTTTTTTTTTCCATATTCTCAAAATATCAACCTCTTTAATATCTCGTTCCTAGCTAATTTACATCCTCAATCTCCTCGCGAAGTTGTAATCGTTGGCAGATAAAGATCAAAGGTGTGAAAAGGAAAGTTTCATTTGAAATTCTGAGTACTTCCTCTTCAGCGATTTGGGTAACTTTTCGTGTTCTAGCTAATTTTCTTGTTTTTAGGCGAATTTCATCTAAAATAAATGAGACTTGTTTATGTAATATTTTTTATTTCTGTAAATCTGCAAATGAGTTAGTGAGAATTGTTTCTTTGTAGTTAGTAGTATGTATAAATTGTTAATTTAGTAACAGAGATGATTGATTACTTGGATTTGTTGAATATTTTCGAAATAATTTGTTCATTTACTTGGCTTTGTTTAGATGATCATTTTTTAGGATGTTAAAAGTTCGAAATGACTTCAGAATGTTGATACATCTCATTTGTTGGTGTGAAATCCCACAATAATTATTGAAAAGTTGGAACAAAGAAATTTTTAGAATGTGATGTAAATGTAATATTTTTGTTCTCTAATTAATGTTTTGTACTAATCCGGCTCAAAGAGAGGGGAACTTATTTATTTTAGCAATATGTCACTTTCTATTTTTCTGATTTTTCATCATAAAATGCTCGAAGATTCCGCTTTTTATTATTTTCGTTAAAAGTAATTTTTTAGAACTTAATGTATTAAGTCGTGTACTCTATGTGATGTTGAATAATTATTTTTATTATTGAAATATATTCACATTAAAAAAAATGATACGGGGGCTATTTTTTATGTTTCGCCCAGGGTCCATAAAATGTCAGGGACGGGGTTGATAATTATATGTCATAGCTAGTGGTGTCAAAACAGGTTCTCAAACAAGTTCTGGGTATACCCACGGTGAACCAGGTCAAACCCGGACAAGTCAGGATTCTGACAATCAGTGCCCCAAGTCATGATTGGTCAGGTTTTGTTCAACTGGGTCGAACACATTTGAATCATGGGAATCCCGGGTGCCGGACAGGTCTGAGTGTTCCATTTACAAGTCGATCTATTCCCGGGCATGATCTTCCGTTGACATATTTTTTTGCCAGGTTTGCATAGGTCATATTTAGGTTTCATGTACGGTTGAGTTAAGTCAAATGTACTCAGGTTGAATTAGTAATGACCTTAGTTCAATCATTGTGAAATATCGGGTCCATTCGCTATTGAACGTCAATTCAACTTCAGGTAACTCCTGATCGGGCCACCTTGATTTTGTTATGGATTTTGTAAACGAATCATATTAATAAAAGTATTAAGATCGACATATATATACATATGTGTGCGTGCGATAAATATATGGATGACAACAAAAAACCAATAAAAACACTATATTGATTACCGTGATGTTTAGTGTATTCTCTTAGTCAACTCTTATTTCGAATAATCAACTGCGTAAAACCACTCTAATGAGTAAAGGAGTAGAACGACTCTTCATATGTTTTAATATTATATATTATAACCAACGACAATAATAACGAGTAGACGATCAATTTCAAACTTTATATAAATGATTTATTATTATAAGCATTATGATTGATATATAAGTTTGTAAATAGCTATGATGGTAATGAGAATAATAATACTAATAAACATAAAGCGACAATGAAAATAGGTAAAAATACAAATAATAACAGTAATAGTAACAAGGCTAACAATCGCAATAGTAATACAAATAAGAACAGGAATACTAACAATAACAATAACAATATAAATACAAATATGTTGAATCATTTTAATATAAGATTGATATCAAAATAATGGTAAAACCAATCTAGTACTCTATTGATTATAAATTAGTATAACGACTCTTAATATGTTAAAATACTATAATAAATGACAATCATACATTCATATGTTTACAACGACGGTTCATATGAGGCCCAAGTGATTATAACGAGGGTTCATATGTTGCATAATAATAATAATAATAATAATAATAATAATAATAATAATAATAATAATAATAATAATAATAATAATAATAATAATAATAATAATAATAATAATAAATTATACCCCCAAATCATTATCCCCCATAAAAGCTAACCATAACTTATTAAAATAAGTTAACTGTTAACAAGTAACAACCATAAGTAAAATAGTTAACAAGTACTTACTAGTTACTAAATAGTAACTTGTTAACAACCATATAGTTTAATACTAGTATAAGATTAACAACCATAACACTCCCTTATCTTTATAAGTTATAAGATTATTTAAGTTAATTGTTTTTATGTTATACTATAGTTTAATACTAGTATAGTATTTATAGTCTTCTCTTAACTTTGTATATATATGTGACTATAAAGAAACTATTTTATCAGTAGGCTTATATATGTTAGTATGATATAATAATATTGGAACCATTCTAGCTAATACGTGAATGATTATTAATGAGTATCGACTCTTAATATGCTCTAATAGTATAACTAACGATAATAATAATGAGTATTATATATTAACTACGAGTATATGATCAACTTCTGGATTTATATAAAATTTAAATGACTCGATTATGGTAAGCATTATTATTAGAAATAATAATAAAATAACATGATAACAATAACAATAACAATAACAATAACAATAACAATAACAATAACAATAACAATAACAATAACAATAACAATAACAATAATAATAATAATAAAAATAATAATAATAATAATAATAATAATAATATTAATATTATATTAATAATAATAATAATAATAATAATAATAATAATAATAATAATAATAATAATAATAATAATAATAATAATAATAATAACAATATATTGTTAATTGGTTATTCAATAAAATTTTTGCCATAATCCATAAACATTATCATTCTCAAATCTCATTGGCCAAAAAATAAACACACGAATCCTAATTTTTAGCCTTTGATTTGTAAAAGAGCAAAACCTTGTTCATCCAATGGCCTAAAATGATCCAATTTTCCCTTCTTTTTCAGAAATTCTCATCTCTCCTTTCTTTCTATCCTAACCATTAGATCTAATACAACGGTTGAAACAACCCCAAATAACCCCCCTATAGTAACTAACCCTAAAATTAACCTAACTCTCATTTCTCTCATCTCATTTCTCTCATACGATCATACTCAGCGGCGCCTCTTCAATCTTCAATCTTCAATCTTCATTCGGTCATTCCTTCACTCTCTCTCATCAGCACCTCTCACTTCTCAGTCTTCACTTCTTCATTCCTTCACTCTCTCTCATCACACATTCCTTCACTATCTCACCGGAAAACACATAGATCTCGCCGGAAAGCATTTTCTTTTCTTGAGTTCTCACCGGTTCCGTCTATATCTCGCCGAAAAATGTAAAGGTCTCGCGACAAACGTAGATCTCGTCAGAAAACGTAAAGATCTCGCCGAAAAGCGTAAAAATTTGACCGTAAAGCATAAAGACCTTGCCGGAAAACACAAAATCTCTCCTAAATCGACTGTTTTTCTGAGGTTTGTTTAACTTACTTTTTTTTATCTTTTTTATTTTATGTATGATGCCTGATTTTCTTTGTTTGAGTTTCGAATGTGATGATGAACTTTGGTTGGTTTTTTTAAATTTCGAGTTACGATTCATGTGAAGTTGTTTAATATTTGTTTTTTGTTTTGTGTAAGATGTCTCATTTTCTTTGTTTGAGTTTCGAATGTGATGATGAACTTTGGTTGTTTTTTTTTAAATTTCAAGTTTCGATTCATCTGAAGTTGTTTAATATTTTTTTTTTTTTTTTTTGTTTTATGTAAGATTTATGATTTTCTTTGTTTGAGTTTCGAATGTGATGATGAACTTTGGTTGTTTTTATTTGTTTGACTTTCGAATGTGAAGTTGTTTCGAATCTGATTTTTTTAATATGTTTAATATGTTTCGAATCTGATTCATGTGAGTTGTTTGATTTTTTTAATATGTTTAATATGTTTTAGGGTTAGGTTTTAGGTTTTAGGTTTTAGGGTTTCTAGTTAGGGTTAGGGATTTTGATTAGGGTTTAGGGTTAGAGTTAAGTGCCTAAGAATTGCCGCCTGCCCACAATTGCTTTGTGGCTCGTTTACATTTTTACATTTTGTGATGTTGATGGAGTCTAAGTGCTCGATGATGATTCTTCTGGTAACATTTTCTAAAAACTTTGTTATAAGATCTGAGAGCCAAAAAAATATAAAAAAAGTATTTTTGTACTTTGTTGTTGTAGTTGTCGTGGTCCTGTGCTGTTGTTGCTTGTTGGATGCTGCTGCTTGTGGTCTGCTGTTGCACTCGTTGGCTTGCTGCTTTGTGGTTGCTAATGCCTTGCTACTTTGTGGTTGCTGCTGGTTTTCTTCTTGTGGTTTCTTTCTTTGGCATGCTTCGGCGGTTTCTTGCTTGTGGTTGTTCTTTATTCTTGGCTTGCTACATATAATAAATTCAGCAATTTGATTTTTGTAATTTCGTTTGACATTGACACATGTATTTTGAAGGAATTTATGATATTATATTCATTCGACCCAATTATCAAACTTTGTTCTTCAGTCAAACAAGTTACGATCTTAATTATATGTTGTGGAAAAATTAAAGTATATTTTATGGAAGCATTTGCATTATACAAAGCAACTAAAAAATTAAGAAGAAGACATTCTATAATATGCACTAAGAAAGTAGCAGTTAAAAAGTGACCATTATAATCTCATCAATAGTTAAAAAAACTATGACATGAACCAAAATTACATCAAAAATAATTTAATTGAGAATGTAATTTATTTTTTTATTAAATTATTATTAAATGTAAGTAATTTTATAAATTACCATATTGAAATGATTTTGTAGATATAGAAAAATAATTGAATTTTAGTAATTTTATTGAGTTTAGTCGTCAAAATAAGTTGGTTTGAAAAATTGCGTCAAATTAGGTAGATTTTATTTTCAGATCAATTAGAAATCGAGTTGAACCAGGTATTTACTGGGCCTAATTGGGTTTTGGGTTAATATCTGGTTTAGTTGGGTCGGGTTCGGGTTTGAATGCAGGTCTGTGTGGTCAGGTCAAAATATAATCTAGCCGGGTGCCGGTCAGGTCTGGGTAATCCCAGGTCACGTTTCGGTCAGGTCTGGGGACTGACTTTCACAGGTCGAACCAGGTTCAAGTCAGGTCAGTATCAGGTTGACTCAGCGGTCAGACCTGTTTCTGACACCACTATTCATAGCAGTCATTCTTCTATGGGAAATGGGGAGGGGATACTGTACAATGAAAAGATTGAGTTTTATCTTCAAAAAACGTGCTCCTTGTGTGACGTCATGGGGATGTTTCTACCTCGTACCTGGCACCACGGCCCTAGGCATCCTAGACTCTTCACGCTCTTTAAGATGAGAAGCAAGCGACGCAATCTTTGTGTTCTCTACTCTGCTTTCAATTGCTTATGGGGCCGTGCATGGGCCTGCAACTGCAAGGGTGCATGGCATGCCGTGCAAAGTTCTAGATCACCTATTTGACCTTGGTCACATTACCAATGCGCCTCTAATTCCTGAGTATAGGCTCTGCACTAACTGAGTGCTTTTTATATTACAACTAGAGCTAAGCTTAAAACATGTAAGTGATGCCATTGAAGTGATAATTATGATAAATCAACTTAGAACATGCTACAAGAACCTGGATGCTATACTATGGAAGAAGAATGGGTTTTCATGCTTTTTGAGCATGATCTTTTTGGGAACGATGTTCCTGCATCAAGTCTGCTCTCTATTCATGATGCATTGTGTTTTATGTGCAATTTCCCTGCGCCTTCCATGGTACTGGAAAAGACTGTTCCTAGAAGTTGTACTGATGCTAACTTGTTAGCGTAGAGCTGTTCGTTTTGGTGTAGGAGAGCATTTTCCGTAGGAGGAATTCAGTCATTTTCGTCGGCTTGTGATTTCTTAATAGCTTCGATGCGCTTTGTTGTACCTTTTCGATGGGATTTTATGCTTTACTTATTATGTTAGAAGTTGCGGTTGGAAGGAAATCAACTTTTCTTTTGTTTATTCATCCTTGAGAGGGCATTCTTTTGTTTGGCTTTCTTTGCTTAAATATAACTTATTCTTCCCACTTTGTTTGATACAGAGACAGACACAGCAGACACAGCAGACACAAAGACAGTGCGACAGTAAGTTCAAGTTTTAACTCCAGGTAAGTCTTCACTCTTCCTTGCCATTCTGTGTGTGTTCTTTTTTAGTTATTATTAACTTATATTTTGTTCTCTCTACAGTTTATTGTTGATGCGACTCCCTATTACCTCCTATACTGTTTTTATAATACTAACATATTTTTAGGTATATACTGGAAATTATACTTTGCATAATCAAACTTTGTTTTTTTTGCTTAAATATAACTTTTTTTGCTTTACTGTCTATAGGTTTTAGTGTCCGACAGGCGTAAACTAAAAAAAAAGGGCTGCTCAAAAGATGGCTAGGAGTAGGATTAATTCAGCTCGAGCCAAAGGCGTGGAAAATAAATCCTGCAAAGAGTGTCCCAAAAAGCATGGTGGGCATGAGGTGCTAATTGATATCGTTGCCTTTTGGGAACACATGTTAAGGATGCATCCTGGCAAAGATGTGTGTTCAGACTGTGGGTATATATTTGATGTCGATCACCCCCACTTGCATAAATGCAATGTGGAGGAGTGATTTAATATGATACATAGAACTATAGGAGTATAGACTACAAATTTTTGCCATGGTTATCACATTTGACTCAATATATGCTTTATCTGTCATACATGCATCCTAGCGAAGATGTGTGTTCAGACTGTGGGTATTTATTTGATGTCGATCACCCCCACTTGCATAAATGCAATGTGGAGGAGTGATTAAATATCATACATAGAACTATAGGAGTATAGACTACAAATTTTTGCCATGGTTATCACATTTTGACTCAATATATATGTGTTTAATCTGTCATCGTTTTTCCCTTGCATTGTTTGTTACAAACACTATTATGATTTTTTCTTTTAGCTCTTCCTATTGGTATCTTTGTTGTGAGTAAACTGAATGTGCTATAAAGATTTCATGCATGATTGAACCCAAATCTTTGATTCACAGATGAAAGGTTTCCCTTTTTTAGATCTGTGTATAATTTGCTAGAAAATATATGGGGCTGAACTTAGATTGATGATTTTAGCATCGAGATAACTTAACATCAATGTAGCACTAAGACAATTACTGGGACATTGACTTAACAATTACTGGTACGGCGGACAGATTTCTTCGTCGCTGCATGTTGCCTACGAGCGTCACAGTCCCGTCGGACAACTAGTCAAGGCACCTAATATGCTGGCTAGGCTATGTGGCTACGAAATTGACTAAGTGTGGAAGCTAGAACACAAGAGGGATGCTTGAAAGAATGCTTTGTATTGACAGCTCAAAGAATATAAGTGTTTAGCTCTCTTGGATGCTTTGTACAAATGAGGGGGATGCCTATTTATAGGCCTCCATACTTGCCTACCCTAATTCTAGAGAGTTCTTAAACCTTCTCAATTAGAGGCTTCTATACATGGTTCCCTAGAACCTTCTAGACACTCTACAAAGCTTATGTACCAAGGCTCTTCTAGAAGCTTCCATGCACTCCCGAAATATGCCCGTGCACCATCATCTGATTATGGGCCTCAAATTCAAAATCTGGCTCGACCCTTATCTTTAATGACCCAAAATATTGCGGACCCCAAAATTTGAGCCCATTTGGAGTTCGTTTGACCCATCAGATGCCTTAGGGCATTTTGGGCCACCGTTGGGCCAGCGCAGGGCGTCCAGTCCACACCTGCGGCCCAGCTACGCTCTAGGGCAACTGAACCGTGACATTCTCTCCCACTAGAACTCTTGACTTCCTCGTCAAGAATGCTTTTCGAATTCGGCTATTTTGTCCCGGAATTGCCACGGGTCTTCTTCCTTCTCCCATGTTGCCTCGCTATCCGGGAGCCCCTTCCAACGGATAAGATACTCATGATAGCTTGGTACGCCCCTCCGTCGGATTTGCCGCTTCGTGATACGTGTCGTTTACCGTATTAAATTAAAAACCTATCTTAGACCTTCAAAAATATGAACAACTAGTAAAAGGGTAAGAAAGGGTCGATCCCACGGAGAAACTACTAAATTCCTAAACTAAAAGTTTAATAAGAAAAATATTATTCACATAGATTAGCAAGATTATACAACTATTTACCTATTTACATAGATTTGGGGGGTTAAGATAATACGAACTACTAGAACTAAGTAAAAATAAAACTAATCTACTATCTACAAGTGATAACAAGCTACCCATTATGCACATAACCTAAAAATATTTAACCTTTTAATAGTGAATTTGGGTCAAACACGATTAGTTTCAAACATAATATGACAGATTAATGTTAGGAATTTTGGTAGCAAAATTTCCCCTTATCCCTCTTCTCCAATCTAGCCAAGCGAAATGAGCGCAACCCATTATGACTAAATTATGAGTGGCGATAGCTAACTTTAAACTAGGTCAAAGTCAACTCTTAATAATCCTACAATCGCTAGTAATTCGCAACTAGCAAAAATTCAGATTAGTAGCATTAAGAACTATCAACCCAATCAATTAAAACACGTAGATGTATTAATTTACTTGATCAAATTATACTTTATTTTAAACTGGAATTATGTCGCAAGTTCTAATTTAAACTAGTTACTACCCGGATTACGTAATCTGTACTAGGACAATTATGTAATTAGCATAAGAATACACTATATACTCAAAAGATAGCAATTAAGCATAAAAATGTAATCTTTATTAGCAAGAACAAGTATAACCTGGATATTATATCAAGATTCGAACTAACAATGTAAATACTAGAATTCAAAGACCCAAAAAACACAATTGAAGAATTAAATAATCCAAGTACAAGATCATAATTTGTGAATATAAATTTTTGGATAAAACTAAAGAGAATGAAGGAGAGAAAAGAGCTTATAATTAATCCCCGGAAAATCGCTGCTCGAATTCGGTTTCGACACCTCCAACGACCCCGACTCTCACTCTTCCTCGCTGCACAGTAGCTGGACGGCAATGGACTGTTCTTTCTCCACTTCAAACCCTTGATTTTTGCCCTGAAATTTCACTCTCAAACTCCCTTTAATCAAAAATCAACCCAGCTTTTTTTTTCCACAGAATAAACCCATGTGTTTGTAGTAGTGTGGTACAAGATTGCCGTCACAAGATGATAAGATTTCAACCCTATATTCCAGCAATTTCTATCCATCTTCTAATTGCTCTCAATTTCCCAACTGAAATATACAGTTTGATAAGATCAAATTTGAGTAAGAATAGGAGGGGTTAGTTTCCTTCATGTACTAGGAACAAGAAGTGGAAGAGTGAGAGATTTATTGTGCTGCGACTTTTGTATCCAACTCCTCTTTCTTTCATTGAAGGAATATGTCCTTAGACATTCCGACAATTACTAAATATATATAGGAATGTTATTATGAAGATAATAAAGTTAATTATCTTAGTAATCATATTTACTTGCTAGAGAATAAATATGATTAATAGGACAATATTGATTGGGCCTATAACTAAAATAGATTAATCCTATGAGGTCACACATTGTAGCACAAGTTGGACAAAGCAATCCAAATCCATTTAGGATTAGGATTGGGCCGGTCCAAAGGGGAATATGAGGAGAATTAGTTCTCCTAACTAACCTATGACTCTTCTATTATATATAGGATATAATATTAGGGTTTAGGTGATCAATTCATTAGTCAGTTTCTTTTCACTAGAGAGAAAAAGAGAAACCCTAGATCTATTCCCTAAACCGGCGCCTATACCATCAAAAGTAAGAGGATTTTCTTCTCTTCCGTTCTAGCAAACGTTGGTGTTCAACTGGTGCTCGTGGACTGATTAGAGGAGCAACACTTGGGGCTCTTGGATCTTCAAAGCTTGCATACAACAGGGAAATCACGCTACAAAGGTTTGATATTTAATCCCTATTGAATGATTCATATGTTTGATTATGTTTGCGATCCTATGATAGATGTTAGGAAATTGTTTCCTGAAATTCCGCTATATGTATCTATATATTCCTACAGTGGTATCAGTTTTGCCTAATTCATAATATTCATATGATCATGTAATTGTCTGCAAAGTTAATATTTTTATTCAATTAAGGGAGGATTTATTTATGGCTTGAATTTGCAAAATTGATATTTGATATTAATTGATTGGAAATTGTAATAATAGATTTATTTGTGATTTATGCTCAAATAATTTTATAAAGGTCCGAATTTTTTATATTATGGACGAAATAAATTGTTTAATTCACTCTAAATTTTCCGATTTTTATAAAAAAAAAATTTGTTAGATTTAAAATTATTTATGTTTAATTCGATTAATCATTGAAATAATTTGTTAACAATTAAAGATTTGATTTTTAATTTGTTAAATAAATCTAATGTTCATCACCCACATAGATCTAGAATAATATGATGGCTGAAAATAATTTGATTATTTTTCCCACTAATTTTCGAATTTTATCATATTATTTATGAATTTTGGTTAAATTTTATGTTTAATTTGATTATTCATATAATTTAAGGATAACAATTAAAATATTTGATTTTATTTGTTATGATAATTTAGTAGATCATCCTAAAAATTGTTTTCGGATTTTTCGGATATTAATTGTTAATTTTCTGAATTTTTCAAGATAATTTGATTTTTTGCCCTAATTTTGAATTTTTTGTTAGATTTAATGTTTAATATAGATTAAGCATTGAAAATTTAATCTTAACAAATCTGAAATTTTGTTTTAGTTTGTTAAGTGATTCAAAAAAATTTTGCCATAATTTTCGGATTATTAAGACCTAATTAAAATCCTAAATCTTTAAATAAATTGTTTGTTAAAGATTTAATGGCAATTTTGTAAATTGTTACAAAATTCAAAGATTTTCCCACCATGGCTGGGTGGCCCCACCTGCGCCGGTGGAGCCACGGGGGAGGGCATTTTGGGTCGGCGGCAAAGGGGAATCACGGGCTGCAATGGGTCAAGCTCGCCGGTGTATCGCGACCAGCAGAGCACTTGCGAAGTGCGTGGCTGCTGGCGCGCTGGTGGACGTGACAGCGCTGCTGCCGACGTGCGCTGCCGGCTGGCTGGCCGGCGAGGCCGAGGGAGGGTGCGTGATGTCGAGCTTCGGCTGGCAGCAGTTCTTGGCTGCTGGTTGGTGGTTGATTTGGTGAGCATGGTGGCTCGGTTGTTTTGCTGGTTTCGTTTCCAGCGGGGGGTTTTTTGGGTTGGCTGTTGACTGGCAGCCTTGTGCTGCTGGTCAACGGTCAACAAGTCAACCCTTCATTTTAAAAAAAAAAATTGTTTTTAAGAAAAATCTGATTTTCCAAAGTTGAGCATAAATCCAAAAGTTTCCTATCTTGCAAATTTGTGAATAATAATGATTATTGCCATGTTTAAATAAGTAATTGAATTAAATTAATAAAGTTTCCTAAATAATTTCTAGCTTAAATTTGTTAAGTTTTATAATTATTATGGAAAGTTTTATTTGCTTATTAATTGTTAATAAGTAAATAGTTTGTGTTTATTTTATTATGATATTATAAATGCGTGGATGTTTAATATAATATGTATGATATTATATTTTGCATGTTATGACTAGTATGGCCCAAATTAGGATAGTAATTACGATCTGCGAATCGTTATATTTGAATGTAAATTAAATACGATCTGCGAATCGTTTGTATTTTTGTAACTTTAAATTTTAGTTATTTATTTAATTCAAATTATGTAATCAAAGCATGAGGATCCAAGGAGTTTCAAGGATGGTGATCCATGAAGATTCAAGGGAGGATTCATGAAGATTAGTTATTTTCCTAAGTATAGGGGCCATACTAGATCATTTAGTTATTGCTTATAGTAAGTCTCTTGCATTTATTTTGTTTAAATGCTTACTTCTAAGTTTGTTTGTGGTTAATTGATTCATGTGTTCACTATTAATTGACCATATTAGTAAACTTAGGTCCCCAAAAGTAATATTGAGTTCAATTGCTTTTCCAAACAACACCTATAAAGCCTTAGATCATGAGTAATAGGTTCTGCCAAAGCAGGGTGTTGCTCATAGTTCCGGGGATAGTAGGGTAGGTTTTTGAAACTTACATGTTAATGTTTGGTTTAACTCAACAAAATCATCAAAAGAAAAAGTTTTGGGTTTTGAAGCTAAGAGATAGGAGTAAACAAGGAGTTGTTAACCTGTCTACCAAGAATTATAATTAGTTATAATTAGTAAAGTGTTTACTTACCTCAACTACTATAAATCGAAGGCAGGGCCAAAGTCCGTTCGATTGTAGTTGGAGGGGATCTTGGTTATTTCTTTATTCAATAGGGGACTTTCATTTTGAATAAAGGGTAGTAGTAATTAAAATTTGTTTAATTATTGCTTTTTTGATAAACATTGATTGAATCTTGCTTTATTATTTGTTGTAGTAATTATGTCTAGTAACAACAATATCAACACCAACAATTCTACTTGTAATTTGCACTCCGTCCTTTCGAAGGACAAATTGAATGCTAAACGTTTCATTGCAAGTGAAATGGATAAGGGAATCGTTCCCAGAACTTAAAAGTTCAACAACTTTCACATGCAAGGGGAGGAAGCAACGATGCAAGAGATGCATGAAAGGCTAACTCAGACTGAGCGAAACATCCCTAACCAGCCTAGAAAAGAATAGGAGGATGTTCTTATGGTTAGTAAAGGGAAATCGCTCAATAGGAATGGGATTGCTATTAAGAAGGACGAAAGCAAACAAGTTGCCAAGTCTGAAACTTCTGAAAAGCAAAAGACTACACCAAAACCAAAAGTTGCTGTTGAGCACTATTGTTACACCTGTAACAAGGTTGGTCATTGGAAAAGTAGTTGCCCCAAGTATCTGAAGGATCAAAAGAAAGGAGTTTCTAGTTCAGATATGTATGTTATAGAAGTTAACTTAGCAATTTCTGCTTCTTGGGTATTTGATACCGCTTGTGGTTCGCACATTATTTGTAATATGCAAGGCCTCAAAAGAAGTAGAACATTGGGAAAGGGAGAAGTAGATCTTCGCGTTGGCAATGGAGCACGAGTTGCTACATTGGCAGTGGGAGTATATAGTCTACTTTTATCTTCAGGATTAGTTTTAGAACTTAATAATTGTTATTATGTTCCTGCTATCACAAAGAACATTATTTCGATTCCTGTTTTGGATTTCGAAGGTTATTCATTTACAATAAAGAACAATTGTTGTTCTGCGTATTTGAATGATATGTTCTATGTCTCCGCTAAGTTATCAAATGGTTTATATGTGCTAGACTTAGAAACCCACATCTATAACATAGACATCAAGAAACATAAAGCAAATGATTCAAACCCTACATACCTATGGCATTGTCGATTAGGCCACATAAGCTCAAAGCGCATTGAGAAACTTCATAAAGATGGAATTCTCAAATCATTTGATTTCGAATCATTTGATACTTGTGAGTTTTGCTTGATGGGGAAAATGACAAAGTCTCCTTTCACAGGTTCAAGTGAAAGGGCCAATGACCTTTTAGCCCTCATACATACGGATGTGTGTGGACCTATGAGTACGTTGGCTAGGGGAGGGTACAGTTACTTCATTACTTTTACCGATGATGTGAGCAGATTTGGATATGTTTACCTCATGCGGCATAAGTCGGAATCCTTTGAAAAATTTAAGGAATTCCAGAATGAAGTACAAAACCAACTTGGGAAGAAAATTAAGGCATTACGATCCGATCGTGGTGGTGAATATTTATCTCAAGAATTTGGTGATCATTTGAAGGATTGTGGAATACTTTCACAATGGACTCCGCCAGGAACACCACAGTTAAATGACGTTTCTGAAAGAAGGAATCGAACTCTACTTGATATGGTTCGATCCATGATGAGTCTTGCTGATCTTCCTATTTCATTCTGGGGATTTGCGCTTGAAACAGCGGCATTCACACTTAACAAAGCACCATCCAAAGTAGTGGAAAAGACACCATATGAAATGTGGACAGGAAACGTTCCAAAATTGTCTTTTCTAAGGATATGGGGTTGTGAAGCTTATGTAAAACGTTTACTTTCTGATAAGCTTTCACCCAAATCCGATAAATGTCTTTTTGTGGGTTACCCAAAAGAGACTAAGGGATACTACTTCTACAAACAAAGCGAAAACAAAGTGTTTGTTGCTCGTAATGGTGTCTTTCTGGAAAAGGAGTTTATTTCCAGAAAAACAAGTGGGAGAAATGTATATCTCGAAGAAGTTCGAGATGAGCAACAAATGGATGAGGTTAACACCTCATCAGAGGCGGCCCGGTATGAAAATGCTCAGGAGGTGGTGCATTCAATTCACGTACCTCATACCGTCCCACTTGGAGATACTCCATGCGAAGTCACTCAACCTAGTGAGGTAGAAACTTCTTCTGTTGTTCCCCAACGTAGGTCTAGTAGGACCATCATTCCGTCAAAGAGTATTGATTTCCTTTTGACTGAAAGTTCTGAAATAACGATTTTAGAATCAGAAGAGCCTACTAGCTACAAAGATGCTTTGGATAGTCAAGACTCCGAAAGATGGCTTGAGGCCATGAAATCTGAAATGGATTCCGTGTCTGAAAATCAAGTATGGGACTTGGTTGATTTGCCTGATGGGGTAAAAGCCATTGGATGCAAATGGATTTTCAAGTTGAAAACAGACAAGGATGGAAACATTAGTGTTTTCAAAGCAAGGTTGGTGGCGAAAGGTTTCAAACAAATTCATGGTATTGACTATGATGAAACCTTCTCACCAGTAGCCATGCTGAAGTCCATTAGGATAATCCTTGCGATTGCTGCCTTTCATGACTATGAAATATGGCAGATGGATGTCAAAACCGCTTTCTTGAATGGGTTCTTGAAAGAGGATGTGTACATGACACAACCTCAAGGTTTTGAAGATCTAGAAAATCCAGGGAGGGTATGCAAGCTTAAGAAGTCCATTTATGGACTAAAACAAGCATCAAGGAGTTGGAACCTCAGATTTGATGAGGCAGTCAAGAAATTTGGCTTTCTCAGAAATGAAGAGGAATCTTGTGTATACAAGAAGTTAAGTGGGAGTAGTATTACTTTTCTGGTCTTGTATGTGGATGACATACTTCTCATAGGAAATGATAAGACCATGCTTGAGTCAGTCAAGGAATGGCTTAAACATTGTTTCTCTATGAAAGACCTAGGAGAGGCTGAGTACATATTGGGAATAAGATCTATAAAGATAGGTCGAAAAGGCTGATTGGACTTAGTCAAGAGACTTATGTTGATAAGGTTCTTGCAAGGTTCAAGCTGGAAAACTCCAAGAGAGGTTTCATTCCCATACAACATGGCATAACACTTGGCAAGACTCAGTGTCCTTCGAGTCCTGATGAGGTCAAGCGTATGAGTAATGTTCCCTATGCTTCTGCAGTAGGATCCATTATGTATGCCATGATATGCACTCGACCGGATGTTGCATATGCTTTGAGTATATGCAGCAAATACCAGTCAAATCCAGGAGATGCGCACTGGATTGCAGCGAAAAACATCCTTAAGTACTTGCGAAGGACTAAGGATAATTTTTTGGTTTATGGTGGAGATGATGAGTTGGTTGTTACTGGATACACCGATGCAAGCTTCCAGAGTGACAAAGATGATTTCCGATCGCAATCTGGTTTCATATTTTGTCTCAATGGAGGAGCTGTGAGCTGGAAGAGCTCTAAGCAGAGTACCATCGCGGATTCTACAACGAGAGGCCGAGTATATTGCAGCGATGATGCAAAGAAAAGAAGCCGTTTGGATCAAAAAGTTAATTGGTGAGCTTGGTGTAGTTCCTAGCATTGAGAATGGCATTGAGTTGTCTTGTGATAACAATGGTGCCATTGCTCGTCCTAAGGAACCCGGATCGCATCAAAGGTCTAAACATGTGCTCAGGAAATTCCATCTCATTCGAGAAATCGTTGGTAGAGAGGATGTGAAAGTAAGCAAGGTTCATACTGAGGATAACGTAGCAGATCCTCTGACTAAACCGCTTGCTCAACCTAAGCATGAGTGTCATACTAGATCTATGGGGCTTAAGCATATGGGAGAATGGCTTTAGGTTGTTTACTTCATGTTTACAATTGTAAAGGCATTTATTATGCTTTGAAATGTTTATCAATAAAAATCTGTTTCTTATTTAATTGTTTGGTTTAGTATTAAATAAAATGTCCAAATAATTTGTGCTTTCAAATAGGATTATCGAAAACATTTTGATAATGGAACCCTATAAAGTGAACAGAAATCACAATTTATTTAAAAGACTAGTATTTAAAAGTCCCTAGTCTAAATCACTAAATTGGACATAAGTGATTTATTTAAAAGACTAGTATATAATTAATTGATAGCGCAGTTCCATGGGCTATGGAGACATACGGATGTCTAATTGATTATATGGATGTATAGTTGATACATTGAGACTTGACCTAATTATATTCTAAAAGTAGAATCAAACTACTATATTTAGTAGATTCCTTAGACATGAGTATGTCTTAATAACCACAATATAATTAGTTTAACTTTGACACTGTTAAACGCCGCGCCGTAAAAGGAGGTTATAAAGGCAGTGATCAGGTGGGCTAAGAATTGAGTGGGAGTTATGGTCATACAAGAATGGATAAGTCCTCCTATTAAATAGGAATAGTGTCTGGGCCTCTTGATGAGCAAGAACTGGAAAATTGCATGGCCATGCGGAATAGGATTAAAGAGTTAATCCTTATTTGATCAGTTCGAACTCAGCGATCAAGGAACAAAATTTGAGAATAACATTGTGTTATCAAATTTGACATTAAGTGACTTAAGGAATTTAACATTGCGCTCTTGTCTTCGGACAAGTGGGAGATTGAAGGAATATGTCCTTAGACATTCCGGCAATTACTAAATATAAATAGGAATGTTATTATGAAGATAATAAAGTTAATTATTTTAGTAATCATATTTACTTGCTAGAGAATAAATATGATTAATAGGACAATATTGATTGGGCCTATAACTAAAATAGATTAATCCTATGAGGTCACACATTGTAGCACAAGTTGGACAAAGCAATCCAAATCCATTTAGGATTAGGATTGGGCCGGTCCAAAGGGGAATAGGTGGAGAATTAGTTCTCCTAACTAACCTATGACTCTTTTATTATATATAGGATATAATATTAGGGTTTAGGTGATCAATTCATTAGTCAGTTTCTTTTCACTAGAGAGAAAAAGAGAAACCCTAGATCTATTCCCTAAACCGGCGCCTATACCATCAAAAGCAAGAGGATTTTCTTCTCTTCCGTTCTAGCAAATTAAACGTTGGTGTTCAACTGGTGCTCGTGGACTGATTAGAGGAGCAACACTTGGGGCTCTTGGATCTTCAAAGCTTGCATACAACAAGGAAATCACGCTACAAAGGTTTGATATTTAATCCCTATTGAATGATTCATATGTTTGATTATGTTTGCGATCCTATGATAGATGTTAGGAAATTGTTTCCTGAAATTCCGCTATATGCATCTATATATTCCTACATTTCTTCTTTCTTTTTCCTTCTTTTCTTCATTTCCCACGAGCAATTTTGTTACCTTTGGTTGATTTGCTCACTTGATTAGGTGAGATAATAATGGACTTTACTTGGTTAAACACCTGTGACAAAATAACATGCTAATTAAGTAGAGTTAATATTAAAATTGTGTAACTAATACAAGACAATCTAACTTATATTAAAACTAGTAAAATCCTTCAAATATATGACAAAGATAAACTATAAAGCTAAAATTAGGGACTAAATATATAGCAAATAACACACTTATCAAATTCCCCTACACTTAGCTTTTGATCGACCTCGATCAAAACACTACTAAAGTAAAAATAAAAACGATACCAAAAAAATTTATAAACCTAACTCACTGTCGTAGGAATCACGACTGCACTTAGCATGTGCAACAAGCCCTTTAAACCCCTAGGCTACCCCAGTGGACGAGTAAGGTCTCGTGAGGATTTTCAGATGGCATACCCACAAAGCCTTATTAACATAGGTTTCCAAACCAATTAGCAAACATGGATATTATAATGACATTAATAAAAAGACTAAATGCAAGACCTAATATACCACCTCAATTTTCTTTGTCGGAAATAACTAAATTAGATAAGCACACTACAAGAAACTAAAACATTTTAAGTTAGTCAGAAAAACATTGAGAAAATGTTAGTGAAGATGTCATACTCTTAGTGTTTAAACAATCGAACTATCAAATCTCATAATACTTCATGAACTAATTGTTATCTTCACAACAAAAAATTTCTAGCATGAATCCACACTTGTATGCGTATCAAGTTCAATAAATAGACCCTCACATGTGTAAATAAAACACTCAACTCTCATATGTTTGGGGTTAAATAATGTTCACTCAATCCTATAACTAAGTCGACTCAAAATGAAGTATATTTCTATAAACTTGACTATCGTCTCAATTCACCGCTTGAAAATGACATAATGCATAAAGATCAAAAGGTCTTTCAAAAGGTTGTAACGTGCCTAAGGTTGAAGGGTAGGAATAATATTTAGGAATGTGGAGTTAATAAGAAGCCAAGCTAAAGGGAGCAAAAATACATGACTCAAGATGTTTCAGTCACAACAAACTCCATTTATACATAACCATCATACTCCAAATTGTTTATTTCATATTATTCACCACATCCTTCACAAGTAATGCAATTTCAACACTTATATGGATATTTCATAGCATTTCACCTTTCTATGACTTTCACACATTTATTTTCTTTGACTTTTTTTTCAATAATAATTTTTTTTTTCAATTTCATAACCCTTGTTTTCTCTTTTTTTTTCCCAATATGTCTCCACTATTACGCAACTTACAATACAAACTCAATATAATAACTCCCTTTAGCCAGGCTTCAGGCTTGGGTATAATATGTAGGAGGCCGTAGGTTTGTAATGTATGGTTAACAAATAAACACGGATTTTAAGGCTCAAAAGGGCTATAGAAAGGTAAATATTATATGAAAGAAAATCTCTGAGGCTTAAAAAAAATGAAAAGAACGCCTAAATCATTTCTTCGTAGCATTTGTCACAAAAGTCTCAAAGAGTACCAAGTCAAGTTCAAGATCCATACTTCATTGAGGAACTATCACACAAAAAAGTAGATAATGAGACTGATGCAGATGTGTCAGTCTAATAGGCTCAGAAGCTCACAAGGTTTGGTCTATTTATCTAGCTAGCTTATTTAAGAGAAGCAAGATAATTTTTTTTTTTCTCAATTGTATTATAAATCTCTCAAGTTCGATTATCTGTTTCCAATTATATAACATTCCCAAAATCTTTTATTTCGAAAAATTTAATTTTATTTCAAAAACAAGTTAGATTAGAGTTTCTTATCAACTTACTAATCGCCATTCCTTAGGAAGTTAAGAGGTGGAAATCCTAAATTAAATGCAAATAAAGTCTATAACTAATGCAAACAGGATACACAATTTTTTTTTGTATACTTTTTTTTTGTAACTGAACAAAATAAAAAAAAAAATCTATCGAAAATTTGGCAGCACTTCCCCTAAAACAGGACATATCCCAATTTTTATAACTATGTCAAAACCTGTTTTCCAGCATATTAATCACATATTGCTAGCATAATACATAGTCCATCCTGAGATTTTGCCAATTCACCAAATTTCCAACTCAAAATTGAAGATTTTCATAATCCCCACACACTTAGAATCAACATTGTCCTCAATGGATAATAAGTTAAGAGATAGAACAAGAAACTTAGCTGGTTATTGAATGATGGTGATGTAGTTGTCACGGAACCACAATGTGATAATTGCCTACGAACGTCAACGCCGAGTATATACTAGCATGTTGATCCATGAAGTCCTGCCAACATAGTATAACAGACGTACAACTGCAATGTCACGACATTAAAGTGTAGCAACATAGTATAAGTGCCAGCTATTTAGCGAAATCACAATAGAATGTTGTACACACACATATCCGTATTAGCAAGAATATTGTAAGCAGCCTCTATATGAGGGAATATTGCGAACTCTAATTGCAGAAGTCAATAACTAAAGTAACTAAAAAATTTGAAAGCAAAAAGTGTAACTTGGGTTGCCTCCCAACAAGCGCCTTTGGTTCACGTCATTGGCTCGACGTACTTCCTATTTCGTTTAGAGCTTCTCAAGGGAGATTTCTTCTATGCCCAGCACCTGTACTTGATCATAAAACAGTTTCAACCTGTGGCCATTAACCTTAAAAAATTTATTAGTATCCAAACTCTTAATCATAACAGCACCATGAGGAAAAATTTCAGTCACAAGAAAGGGTCCAAGCCATCGAGATTGAAGCTTTCCAGGAAATAATCATAAACGAACATTATATAACAAGACCTTCTGTCCAACTTTAAATGTATTCCTAGCTATCATTTTGTCATGGAAAGCCTTAAGTCTTTTCTTTATAAATCTTAGCATTCTCATAAGATTCTAACCTTAATTCCTCTAATTCAAGGAGCTGCAACTTTCTATCTTTTCCAGCATCATCATAGTCTAGGTTACATTGCTTCACTGTCCAGAATGATTTGTGTTCGATTTCTACAGGCAAGTAACACGGTTTACCAAAAACAAGTCTATAAGGAGACATGCCTAGCAGTGTTTTATATGCAGTCTTATATGCCCATAACACATCACCTAGTCGAAGGCTCCAATCTTTCCTATTTGGGTTGACCATTTTTTCGAGAATAACTTTTATTTCCCTATTAGACACTTCCACTTGGCCACTGGTCTGCGGATGATATGCAGTAGCTACTCTATGGGTCAAATGGTATTTTTCAAGCAAAGCACCAAATGTTTTATTACAAAAGTGAGTCCCTCTATCACTTATAATAGCTTTAGGCATGCCAAATCTATTAAAAATACGACTCTTAACAAACTTGACCACTGTTTTAGCATCATTAGTTATTGTAGCCTAAGCAAACGAGGTTTTGATTCTCTCTTTTTCAAAAGATACTTTAGAGCCGAATGGTCAGAATAAACAATCACATGTGTGCCTAGTAAATAAGGTCTAAACTTTTCCAAAGCAAAAATGATAGCATACATCTCTTTTTCAGTTACAGTATAATTGCATTGCGCAAAATTAAGTGATTTAGAAGCATAATGGATCACATACGATTCTTTATCTTTTTTTTGACCTAAAACGGCACCTATGGTCTTATCACTAGCGTCACACATGATTTCAAAAGGTAAAGTCCAATCAGGTGGTCGAATCACAGGTGCACTAGTTAATTTTTCTTTCAACTCATCAAAAGCCTTTTTACATTCATCATTAAAGTCAAAAGTGGCATCTTTAGCAAGCAAAACACACAAGGGGGATGCAATTTTGGAAAAATTCTTAATAAAGGGTCTATAGAAGCCAGCATGACCTAAAAATGATCTAACTTCACGAACACATGTAGGATATGGCAATGAACTAATGATATCTATTTTAGCCTTATCAACCTCTAAGCCCTTAGCACTTACAATATGTCCAAGCACTACACCTTGTTCTACCATAAAATGACATTTTTCAAAATTCAACACAAGGTGAGTTTCAACACATCTTTACAAAACACGAGACAAACCATGGAGGCATCTATCAAAAGAATCACCAAAAACAGTAAAATCGTCCATAAACACTTCCATATCTTGTTCAATCAAATCAGAGAAGATACTCATCATACAACGCTGAAAAGTTCCAGGGGAATTGCACAATCCAAAAGGCATTCTCCTAAAGGCAAATGTACCAAAAGGGCAGGTAAATGTGGTTTTATCTTGATCTTCAGGGGCTATGGGTACTTGAGTATAACCAGAATAGCCATCAAGAAAGCAAAAGAAAGATTAACCAGCAAGTTTTTCTAGCATTTGATCAATAAAGGGCAAAGGGAAATGATCTTTTCTAGTAGCTTGATTAAGCTTCCTATAGTCAATGCACACCCTCCATCCAATAGACACCCTAGTTGGAACAAGCTCCCCTTTACCATTTTCAACAACAGTTATTCCACTCTTTATGGGGACCACATGGACAGGACTTACCCATTGAGAATCAGAAATAGGATAAATCACGTCTGCATCTAACCACTTCAGGATTTCCTTTTTAACTACCTCCATCATGGAGGGGTTTAACCTATGTTGAGCTTCTCTAGTGGGTTTAGCATTTTTTCAAGAAAAATTCTATGCATGCACAAGGTGGGACTAATTCCTTTTATGTCAACTAAAGTCCATCCTATAGCTTCCTTGTGGTCTTTTAGCACATTTACCAATTTATCTTCTTGAGAGTGATTTAGAGCATTTGAGATAATCACAGGTAGAGTCTCATTATCACCGAAATAAACATATTTTAGATGCGAGGGTAGTGGTTTCAACTCTAATTGAGGTGCTTTAACAATAGAAGGAATTAGTTTAGGTACAGACAATGGCAAAGAAAGATCAAAATTATCTTTTTTATCATTCCGCGAATCAAGACTTGCTACATCAGACATGCCTACTAAAGAAGCAGACATTTTAGTTTCCTTGCTATCATTAAAATCATCAATCTCAAACAATTTTTCACACCACTTATCAAAAACTTCTTGAGCCATCCAGTCAAAAGCATCAAAGGAATCAATAGAACTAACATTATTGACATCACTCATCAAATATATTGAACTTAATTATTTCACCATCAAATTCCATCATCAAATTACCCTCATGAACATCAATTTTAGTATTAGAATTTTTCAAGAAAGGTCTTCCCAACAGTAAAGGAACATTATCGGTTCTATCACCCATGTCAAGTACATAAAAATCAGCAGGAAAGACTAATTCATTTACTTGAACCAGTACATCTTCTAAAACTCCAATGGGAAATGCATTCGACCTATCAGCTAACTGAATAACCACATTAGTTGTAGACAAAGATCCCACATTTAAAGTATCATAGACGGATTTGGGCATAACATCAATCGAAGCTCCTAAATCTAGCATGCATCTTTCAAATTTCGAATTACCAATTTTGTAAGGAATAGAAAACATGCCAGGATCTTTACATTTAGGGGGGAGCTTCTTTTGAATCACAGCTGAAATATTTTCCCCCCATACTTACCTTTTTAGAAGGGCAAAATTGTCTTTTGTTAGTACAAAGTTCCTTAAGAAACTTTGCATAGCGGGGTACCTGTTTAATAGCATCAAGTAAGGGAATATTGACTTCAACTTTCCTAAAAGTTTCAAGAATTTCATTGTCAAGAGCCTCTTTCTTTGCTTTAGCAAATCTGGAAGGGAAAGGGGGCGCATCTTTAAAACGAGAAACATCAATTTCAGAATTAATCTTACCTTTTCCTTCATGATCTTTTTTACTCTCTATCTCTCCATTTCCTCCTATATTAAGTTCATGTTCAGGTTTAACCTCTATCTCTTTTTCAATCTCTCGACTCTTTACCTTAGGTTCACTCAACTCTTTCCCACTCCTAAGGGTCACAGCTTTGGCATTTTCTTTTGGGTTAGGTAGTGGCTGAGATGGTAGTTTACCTGAAAGTTGAGTTTCTAGGTTACTTAGAGAAGTACAAATTTGTCCTATTTGAGTATCTATGTGATGAAAATGATTATCAGTTTTCTTTTGATACTCGACTCCATGGTTGTGAACTTGACCTATTTGAGTAGTTAATTGCTTAACTAAGTCTTCTAATGATGGGCCAGAAGATTAGGGTGGAGGGTTTTGCTGACCAAATTGCCTAGGTTGATTAGTTTGTGAAAATTGTGGTCTAGTTCTATACCTAGAATTTGGGTGATCTTTCCAACCTTCATTATAAGTCTGTGAATAAGGGTCATATTTTCTTTGACTGGAAAAACCACCTAACGCATTAGCATCTTCAGTTTGCAAAGTAGGACAAGCATCAGTAACATGAGAAAAATCAGAATATATACCACATACTCTAGCTTTAGACTCATTACCAACAACAATTATAGACACTAAAGTGGTCAAAGTAGCAATTTGTTGAGCATTTTCTTGCAATTGAGATTTAACACCACTTAAGTCAATTTCATTTACTCGTTGAACATCATTTCTAGTGCTATGTTGTTGGGTGTTTTGGGCCATGTTAGCAATTAGATTCCTAGCTTGAGTTGGTGTCTTATCTACTAGTGCACCACCACTAGCAGCATCAATCATACCCCTATCATTAGGCAACAATCCTTCATAAAAATATTGAATCAACAGTTGATCAGTTATTTGATGTTGTGGACATGAAGCACATAATCTTTTAAAATGTTCCTAATATTCATAAAGTGATTCTAAAGCATGTTGTCTAATTCCACATATTTCCTTCCTTATGGATCCAATACGACTTGCGGGGAAGAATTTTTCCAGAAAAGCTTTTTGTAAGGCGTCCCAAGTTGTAATGGAACCAGAAGACAGAGTATACAAACAATCTTTAGCTAAATCATGTAGGGAAAATGGGAAAGCATGCAATCTTACATGATTTTGTTCAATTCCTTCAGGTTTCATAGTTGAACAAACAACTATAAATTCTTTTAAATGTCTATGAGGATCCTCACCTGCGTTCCCATAGAATTTGGGAAGGAGATTAAGAAAACCTGAATTCAGCTTCAAAGGTTTCTCCAAGGTTGAAAAAACAATGCAGAGAGGTTCATCATCTAGTTTCGGAGCTCCTAATTCCTTCAAAGTTCTCTCTTCACCCATCTCTGAGTCTTCAATTGGTTTATCTTGAAAGATGTAAAGTAATTTCTCTGGGCTTGCGTTGTTTAGAGTTTCGATGAACTGGTTTATTCGCTGAAGTTTGGTTGTAGTATCCAAACTCATGCACCTGAAATAGTTTACAAAAATTAGTATCAGACTGAACAACATCTATGGAAAGTACTTTTTAGGCAAATTTTTACAGTTTAAGGTAGTTGTATGTATGTTAATTAATTCGGAAAATTCCAAACACATTCATAGCCTAAGCTGTAATAAACTCCTATAAACATGATGCACCACAATCTAGTAACAACTTAACTACTGATAGCTTAGACAAATTAGAACCATACTTGTCAAAATTTAGTTAGAGCAAGGAAATTCTGAAACATAAATTTGGATAAGTATGCTGGCATGTAATTATTACTTACAGTCCACTAAAACATGGCTCTAACCAACCTTATTCATCCCATGAGATGTTTAACTCACAAAACTATTCTACCATGTCAGACCATATTACTCTCCATCATATTAATCATTCTTAGCATACTAGAGGAAAAAAACGAAAGGGCTGCAGTGCAAGAGCTGCGTTTTTTGTAAAACGCAGCCCTTAATAGTGAAGGGCTGCGGTTAGCCCAAAAACTGCAGCCCTTCGTTTAGTGAAGGGCTGCGGTTAGCCTAAAAACCGCAGCCCTTAATAGTGAAGGGCTGCGGTCAATGCAAAAACCGCAGCCCTTTTAGTGAAGGGCTGCGGTTAGCCCAAAACCGCAGCCCTATAAGTAATAAAGGGCTGCGTTTTGGGCTAACCGCAGCACTTTATGGGCTTTTTTTTTATTTTCAAAAGAAATTAGTGGGATCAACTTAGGGATCTCACAATCTCCTCTCACAAATCTCACGTACGCAACAAATCTCACCCTCCCTTCTCTCTCACCCTCCCTTCTCTCTCATCCTCCTTGCCGCCGACTTCTACTCGTCGGAGCTTCCTTCTCCTCCGCTCTCGTCGTCGCTGGTGTCGTTGTTGTTGTTGTGTGTTGGTGTCGTGGTTCCCTCCCCTGTCCCGTGTTTCTCTCTCCTCTATTCGTGCTTGCTGCTGCCGCCTCGTCGTCTTCTTCTCACCGGAGTTCCTTCCTTTTCCGCGCCGTCTTTGCCGTGGTGTTGGTGTTGTGTTGTTGTCGTCGTTGTTGGTCGCTGCCGCTCGTTTTTCCCCTCTTCTCTGTTTGTTGTTGTTGTTGTGTTGCCGCCTTGTTGTCGGAGTGCGTGTTGGTGTTTCCAGTGAAGTACCGCAGGTACTTTCCCCCCCTATGTGTTGTGCGTATGGTCGTGGTGTAATTGTCATTGTTGTTGGGTTGTTACTGTTGCTTTTGTCGTTGATGGTAGTGTGGTGATTGTTGTTGTTGTTGGTTGTCGTTGCTGTTTGTTGGTTGCTGTTGTTGTTGTGTAAAATTAAATCAATTTTGTTAGTATGATAAGGTTTGTGAGCTAAGTTTGATTAATGTAATTCAATAATTTGGATTCATGTATATAAGATGAAGATCAGTTTATTAAGTTAAGGTGTTGTGGTATTTTATTGGATTTAGGATCATGATAATGAAGTTCCATTTAATTTGTGATTAATACTAGTATGAATGTTTGTTTTTTGACTGTAAGTTTCGATTATGTTGTTGATTCGTTTTTTTTTATTTTCCCTGTTGTAAATTTCTTATATATTTAGGAGTAAAAAAATGCAAAAAAAAAAACTTTGTACAAAGAAGGGCTGCGTTTTAGGCCCAAAACCGCAGCCCTTCCAATATGGAAGGGCTGCGTTTTTGTGCCTCAACCGCAGCCCTTCGTTGTGAAGGGCTACGGTTTAAAAACGCAGCCCTTCACTTTTAGTGAAGGGCTGCTGGCCAAAAACGCAGCCCTTCCGTTTTTTTCCACTAGTATATAAGACAAAAATACAAATCTATGGTTCAACTTAGAAATGCTAGCTAAACAAGTAAATATTGTAACATCATTTAAGCTACTATTATGCAATGAGTAATACGACAAGAAGGGGAAAAAATCAGTCTTTTAATTAATCAATTTCAATTTCAATTTCAAAATTTCATATCACTCTATACTAGCTCTGGCCACCATATTTTCATAGACTTACACCAATTTAAAGACTGAGTTTTTATGGTTAAGAGTCTATAGCTTAGACATCAGTGAATATGTATAGATAGATCACCATAGAAACCTGCATTTACATTAGCTTTATGTATTTCACAGACCATGACAGACAAAGTAATAGCTCACTTTGTAACCAAACCATATAATACTATCACTAGGTACCAAAAGCCATGGAATTTAATTACCCACAAACTAAGAGCATGTGGCATAATCAAAATAAGGGAATAAGATTAGTTTAATAAATCCAAGCACACCATATTACATTTAGTGCCACATTTTCTAATCAAACATCAACCCATTTATCAGGACATTTCCCTTTAGAGCAAAGCACCCAAAATCACCTTAGACGAGTTCTGTCCAAGTAACTGTCACTTAAGAATAAATGCAGACAGAAAACTAAAGTTCCCATGTTAAGCCATTAGTAGAACAAATTTCAAATTTATGATTTTGCTTTTAGTCTTACTATTATTAATTAAATACTGAGTGGGATTACTATTAACCAAGGTATTTGATAAAAAAAAAATATATGCAGTGGAAGTATAAGCAAGCACAAGGCACTTCCTCTCACTGCATCCATCTCGTGTATACTTTATTACTTGCAACTAACAATTAGATATTTTAACAATAGCACACAGTACGCAGAAAAAAAAAACAAATTAGAGAACATACTATGAACTAAGAAATTTCATACTAGTCAACCTTTCTTTAGAATACCAAGATCACATGTACTAAACTTTGAGAATGGAAATAGTTTTATAAATCTCCCCGGCAACGGCGCCAAAATTTGATACGTGTCATTTACCGTATTAAATTAAAAACCTATCTTAGACCTTCAAAAATATGAACAACTAGTAAAACGGTAAGAAAGGGTCGATCCCACGGAGAGACTGCTAAATTCCTAAACTCAAAGTTTAATAAGAATATTATTATTCACATAGATTAGCAAGATTATACAACTATTTACCTATTTACATAGATTTGGGGGGTTAAGATAATACGAACTACTAGAACTAAGTAAAAATAAAACTAATCTACTATCTACAAGTGATAACAAGCTACCCATTACACACATAACTTAAAAATATTTAACCTTTTAATAGTGAATTTGGGTCAAACACGATTAGTTTCAAACATAATATGACAGATTAATGTTAGGAATTTTGGTAGCAAAATTTCCCCTTATCCCTCTTCTCCAATCTAGCCAAGCGAAATGAACGCAACCCACTATGACTAGATATGAGTGGCGATAGCTAACTTTAAACTAGGCCAAAGTCAACTCTTAATAATCCTACAATCGCTAGTAATTCGCAACTAGCAAAAATTCAGATTAGTAGCATTAAGAACTATCAACCCAATCAATTAAAACACATAGATGTATTAATTTACTTGATCAAATTATGCTCTACTTTAAACTGGAATTATGTCGCAAATTCTAATTTAAACTAGTTACTACCCGAATTACGTAATCTGTACTAGGACAAATTATGTAATTAGCATAAGAATACACTATATACTCAAAAGATAGCAATTAAGCATAAAAATGTAATCTTTATTAGCAAGAACAAGTATAACCTGAATATCATATCAAGATTCGAACTAACAATGTAAATACTAGAATTCAAAGACCCAAAAAACACAATTGAAGAATTAAATAAACCAAGTACAAGATCATAATTTGTGAATATAAATTTTTGGATAAAACTAAAGAGATTGAAGGAGAGAAAAGAACTTATAATTAATCCCCGGAAAATCGCTGCTCGAATTCGGTTTGACACCTCCGACGACCTCGACTCTCACTCTTCCTCGCTGCACAGTAGCTGGACGGCGATGGACTGTTCTTTCTCCACTTGAAACCCTTAATCTTTGCCCCGAAATTTCACTCTCAAACTCCCTTTAATCAAAAATCTACCCACTTTTTTTTTTTTTTTTTCCACCGAATACACCCATGTATTTGTAATAGTATGGTACAAGATTGTCGTCACAAGATGATAAGATTTCATCCCTATATTCCAGCAATTTCTATCCATCTTCTAATTGCTCTCAATTTCCCAACTGAAATATACAAGTTGATAAGATCAAATTTGAGTTAGAATAGGAGGGGTTAGTTTCCTTCATGTACTGGGAACAAGAAGTGGAAGAGTGAGAGATTTATTGTGCTGCCACTTTTGTATCCAACTCCTCTTTCTTTCTTTTTTTTATTCTACTTTTTTTTTATTTCTTCTTTTCTTCATTTCCCACGAGCATTTTTGTTACCTTTGGTTGATTTGCTCACTTGATTGGGTGAGATAATAATGGACTTCACTTGGTTAAACACCTATGACAAAATAACATGCTAATTAAGTAGAGTTAATATTAAAATTGTGTAACTAATACAAGACAATCTAACTTATATTAAAACTAGTAATATCCTTAAAATATATGACAAAGATAAACTTATAAAGCTAAAATTAGGGACTAAATATATAGCAAATAACACACTTATCACTTCGCTTCAATTTTGTCGATGTCCCGATCGAAAGATTCTACGACCGCCGTTGGCGCTCGTTGTGATTCACCCCTTTTCGGATCCTTTTTGTCTCCATAGTAGGGCTTCAACATGCTCACGTGTAACACCGGATGAATCTTGAGTTTGGGCGGCAACTCAAGTTTATATGATACCTTCCCGACTTTATGTAAGACGGGAAATGGCCCCTCATACTTCCGCACAAGACCCTTGTCTGAGCGGAAAGCTTTGAATTGTTGTGGCAACAACTTAACCATAACGATGTCACCTACCTGGTATTCCATCGGCCTTCTATGCTTGTCTGCCCATTTCTTCATCTTCTTGGCCGCTTTATCCAAGTATGTCTTGGTTACATCGAGTTGTTCCTGCCACCCTTTTGCTAGCTTGTATGCAGCGGGGCTACTCCCTGTGTAGCCTAATGCAACCGCTTGCGGTGTCAGAGGTTGTTGACCCATGATGATCTCAAACGGACTCTGTTGCGTTGATTCCGACCGCTGCAAGTTGAAGGAGAATTGGGCAACATCCATCAACTTTGCCCAATCTCGTTGATTGGCACTCACAAAGTGCCGTAAGTATAGCTCCAACAAGGCATTCACCCTATCTGTCTGCCCATCGCTTTGCGGATAAAAGCTTGTTGAGAAGTGAAGACCCGACCCCAACAACTTGAATAGCTCCGTCCAGAATTTTGTTGTGAAACGCGGATCTCGATCACTGATAATGCTCCGAGGCAAGCCCCAATACTTTACCACGTTCTTGAAAAAAAGTTGGGCGACTTGCTCGGCTGTACAATCCCGTGGAGCCGGAATGAATGTGTCGTATTTGGAAAAGCGATCAACTACCACCATAATGGAGCCACACCCGTCAGATTTAGGTAGGGCTGATATGAAATCCATTGAGACGCTTTCCCCTGGCCTTTTCGAGATCGGCAAAGGCTCCAATAATCCCGCTGGCACGCGCTGCTCAATCTTGTCTTGTTGGCACACAAGACAAGTCTTCACGTAGGCCTCAATATCATCACGCATGTGAGGCTAATAGTATGTCTTCTCCAAGAGTGCCATTGCACGCTGGATCCCCGGATGACCAACCTACATCGAATCGTGGCACTCCTTCATAATATCGCGCCTAAGGTTGTCCCACTTAGGCACGTAGACTCTTCGTCCGATGGTGTATAGAACATCATCTTCAACCCAGAATCGTCGGGTCTTCCCCTCTTTGGCCATCTCCACGAGTCCCTTGGCCAAAGGGTCTTGTTTGGTGCCCTCCTTGATCCGTTCAGAAGGTTGCTAGCGACGCTACTTGCGCTAGCGAGCATTGCCTTTCGGCTTAGAGCATCGGCGACGACATTAGCTTTACCCGGCTTATATTCCATGACATAGTCAAATTCCGCCAAGAAGTCCTGCCATCGTGCTTGCTTAGGTGTGAGCTTCTTTTGATTTTGAAAGTAGTTGGTTGCCACATTGTCGGTCATGATGGTGAACAGACTCCCGAGCAAGTAGTGTCTCCAAATCCGCAAACAAGAGATGATTGCGGTCATTTCTTTGTCATTCACTAGATATCGACGCTCCGTGTCGTTTAGTTTGTGCGACTCGTAAGCGATCGGGTGTCCGTCTTGCATGAGCACTCCTCAGATGGCAAAATCGGATGCATCGGTGTGCACCTCAAATGGCTTGGAATAATCAAGCAATGCTAGAACGGGCTCCTCCGTGACGGCCTTCTTTAAATCTTCAATTGCCCGTTGACATTCGGAACTCCATCGCCATTGTACCTTCTTCTTCAACAAGTCGGTCAATGGTGTTGCTCTTGTCGAATAACTCTTGATGAATCTCCGATAACAATTTACGAGCTCAAGGAAAGAACGCAGCTCCGATACGTTCTTCGGTGGCTCCCATTCATTGATGGCTTGCACCTTGTTGCGCTCCATCATGATTTTTCCAGCCTTAATACGGTGCCCCAAGAAAGACACCTCGCCTTGTCCGAACGAGCATTTCTCCTTTTTCACATAGAGCTCGTTCTCCCGCAAGACCTGGAAAACTTGTCGTAGATGCTGCACATGGTCTTACAATGTGTCGCTATACACGACGATATCGTCGAGATAAACGACTACAGATTTATCTAAATAGGGCTGGAAAATTTTATTCATTAAGGTGCAAAAAGTAGCCAGGGCATTGGTGAGACCGAAAGGCATCACCAAAAATTCATAAGACCCATAGCGAGTGACGCATGCCGTTTTTGGTTCATCTCCCTTGGCTATGCATACTTGCCAATACGCCGATCGGAGATCCAGTTTAGAGAAGTACCCGGCTTTACCGAGCCTGTCGAATAGATCGACAACCAAGGGAATCGTATACTTGTTTTTTACGGTTACCTTGTTCAACGCCCGGTAATTTATGCACATGCGCAAGGACCCATCGTGCTTGCGCTGGAATAGAACTGCAGCACCGTAGGGCGCCTTCGACGGCCGGATGAATCCTGCCTCTAACAATTCTTTGAGTTGTTTCCGCAGTTCCTCTAACTCCGGTGGCGCCAAACGATAAGGCCCCATAGCTTGAGGCCTTGCCCCTGGTTCCAACTCGATCTGATGGTCTACCTCCCGCCTTGGTGGGAGCCTCTTTGGCAGTTCCGGCTGCATCACGTCCTCAAATTCCTTCAAGGTCTCTGAAACCTCCTTCGGGATGTCGCCTTGTTGAGCCTCTTTCTCGACAAGTGTCGCTAGATATGTTGCTTGTCCCTTCTGGAAGCCCTTTTTGATTTGCATTGCCGAGATGAGCTTGTCTTCGACCACCTGTCGAGTGATGGGGACGGAACACGCTTCATGGCCCCTGACAATCGTCATTGTTCCGTCCTTCGCAAACGTTCATGGCTTCACTGAGTCCATGAACTCCATTCCCAATACTTTTAAGAAGTCGTCCATGGGGACGATGGTTAGATCAATTGTTCCCTTCCATTGACCCAAACGAAGGGAAACTTTACGAGCTACGCCATGGATCGGCACTGGTGAAGTGTTGACAGTTTTTAGCGTGCCGGGTTCCTTGGCGTATCGTAGCCCCAACCTTGCGGCTTCCTTTTCGGCTACGAAGTTATGTGATGCACCAGTGTCAACGAGTGCTTTTGAGGACCTGCCATTTACGACGGCCTCTAGAAACATAAGTGATGACTTCTTAGTACGAGGAAACGTACATACCTTGGCTACGTCGCCTTCTCCTTTTGGCTTCTCCATCGTAGCCTTGACGCTGCTAAGGAGACGCAAAGTGCCCATTTGCATCTCGTCCCCGGACCTTTGCTCGTGTGCCACAACTATAGCGTTGAGCTTTTGTCGTTCGGACACTCCCTTGCAAAGTGCGGCCCTCCGCACAAGAAGCAATCACGGTTCTTAGGCTTGCCGTCGGAAAAGGTTTTTTCCTTACCCTTATCCTTCTTCTCGTAAGGCTTGTTGCTGGAACCGCTTCGTTCGGTGGGCTTGGCTCCCCCACCTTTCTCCTTGTTACCGCCCTTTTTGCTGCCGCTCTTATCCTTCCTTGCGTCGTGCTTATACTCGAACAGGGACTCGGCAGCTGCGATGGCCTCCGCAAGCTTCTGGACGTTGCGTCGCTTTAGCTCTTGCACGACCCATCGTTGTAAACCATCCATAAAGTAGAGAAGTTGAGCCTTCTCCGGCATACCCGATACTTCTAACATGAGCGGAGTATATTGCTTGACGTACTCTTTGATTGATCCCGTATGCTTCAACCCACATAGCTTCTTCATTGCATTCTCTTCGGCATTCTCTGGATAGAATTGCTTCTTAAAGTCGGCTTTAAACTCGTCCCACGTCTTGAGCGAGCAAAGCCCCTTTTTGGCGTCTGACTCGTGCCTCCTCCACCATAGGATGGCATCGTCTCCCAAATACATGGTGGCGGTATTGATCTTGTAAGCATCGTCTTCCAAGCGTAGTGCGTCGAAGTATTTCTCGATGCTCCATAGGAAGTTTTCGAGTTCCCTCGCATCTCGCTTCCCATGGTATTTTGACGGCTCCGGAACTTTTAGCTTCGGACCCTCCCGGATCGTGGCACCCCCGGCCACTGCCGCCTTGCAAAGAATCACGTCACCCTTGACGTATTCGAGTTGCTCCTTTATAGCTTGGAGCTCCACCGTAAGGCTCTCCTTTACTTGCGCCAACTCTGCCCGAATCGAGTCGGCGACCTCGTTTACTAGTTGTTTGACAGCCTCTTTGGCTTCCGTTGCGGCTGCCGACGTTCCGACCTCCAGCACTTGGACGCGGCTATCGATCCCCTTGATGCTTTGTCCAAGCGTTTCCAAAGAGGATTTGAGCTCCTCGATGCCTTGTTCGACAACCTCAACGATGTCAACAAGGTCTCCCATCGAAAGCTCGACCTTGGCAAGACGACCATCGAGTTCCGAGGTCGTTTACTTCTTCTTCCATTGGGTCTCGTCGACAACCCCTGATGCTGCCATGCTTTCTTTTTGCTGCTGGGTTGACATCGTAACTTCCCGCACTAAATTTCGTATGTACCACGACTAGCAACCACCGTCAGCAAGGTCACGCCCCTAGTGATCGTTGCTGCTTTGATACTATGTGTCACGTGCGGACAGATTTCTTCGTCGTTGCACGCTGCCTACTTCCTGTCGGACAACTAGTCAAGGCACCCAATATGCTAGCTAGGCTATGTGGCTACGAAAATGACTATGTGTGGAAGCCAAAACACAAGAGGGATGCTTGAAAGAATGTTTTGTATTGACAGCTCAAAGAATACAAGTGTTCAGCTCTCTTGGATGCTTTGTACAAATGAGGGGGATGCCTATTTATAGGCCTCCATCCTTGCCTACCCTAATTCTAGATAGTTCTTAAACCTCCTCAATTAGAGGCTTCTACACAAGGCTTCCTAGAACCTTCTAGACACTCTACAAAGCTTATGTACAAAGGGGAGCTTACAAGGCTCTTCTAGAAGCTTCCATGCACTCCCGAAATATGCCCGTGCACCATCACCTGATTATGGGCCTCAAATCCAAAATCTGGCTCGACCATTATCTTTAATGGCCCAAAATATTGCGGACCCCTATATTTGAGCCCATTTGGAGTTCGTTTGACCCATCAGATGCCTTAGGGCATCTTGGGCCACCGTTGGGCCAGCGCAGGGCTCTAGGGGAACTGAGCCGTGACATGGTGCTAACTTCATAAATAATCGATGTCAAGCATTACCTCTAAGGTTTGTCATAAGCATGCACCTACCCTTTTTATATTTTTTAAATGCAACTCAAATATGTTGTTTCTCTTCTTCTATTCAGTGGTTTGGCGAGGGTGAAATGTATGTCAAGGCCGTTTTTTCACTTGCTAGTAAAATTGCTACTTGTGTTGTATTTTTTGATGAGGTAAGATCTTAGTGATATGCTCATCAACTTGATCTTGATTTCCTTGTACTCTACTAGAAGAGAAAGAAAGGTCTTGTACTTTATGTTTGTGTTTATTTTTTGTATATAGGTTGATAGCATGTTAGTGCGTAGGGAAAATCCTGGAGAACATGAAGCTATGCCTAAGATGAAAAATGAATTTATGGTGAACTGGGATGGCTTGCGGACCAAAGGAGATCGAGCGGGTATTGGTGCTTGCAGCCACAAACAGGCCTTTTGACCTTGATGAAGCTGTCATCCATAGGCTTCCGCGCAGGTGAGCAATTGTTTGGATGTGCTTCACATACTCGTATTGGTGTTTGCCTTTTCTGTTCAGTAGTGTATAAATGTCTGATTTGGCAATATAACCCCTATATGTCCTTGTTGACCTATGTTTCTGGCAGGCTGATGGTTAACTTACCTGATGCTCCAAATAGAGCAAAGATTCTAAAAGTGATATTGGCAAAAGAGGATTTGTCTTCCAATTTTGACATTGATGCAATTGCCAACATTACTGATGGATACTCTGGGAGTGATCTTAAGGTTATTATCATAGTAGCTTATAGTTATCGTTTGTGGCTCTTAATTAATATTTCTAGGGCTCCTAAGCTCTGTACTTAACTAGTTGATGATTCTATGCTGACTCTTTACGATTTGCAGAGCCTCTGTATGGTTGCTGCACAACATCCAATCAGAGAATTATTGGAGAAAGAAAAACAGGTTTGTATTCTCAAACTTGAAGGATGATGTAACATATCATTACTCTCCTTGCTCCATGTGCATGTTCCTAGATGACCTTTCCAATTGTGAACTTTGATCATCTTTTCTTACCAAACTTCATATCCTATAACACAATTTTGAAAAGTTGCCTTTTGTGAAACTAATATCTACAATAAATCTTGGACAAGTTTTGGCGTCATTAAGCAAGTTGAACTGTTTAAGACACCTTATAACTTCCTATTGAAGGTTGGGTGTATTAGATTTTGCAGTGGCGTAAACTGTTCATTGAAATTTTGGTGGACATAGAAAGTTGTGTGCACCAGTATTTGGAAAGTGCGACATTTATATGCGTAATGGGTGGGGGAATGGTTTTGGTGGTGGATTGGTGCTTTTATGGTGATAAAAGATGGTATTTTCTACCAACCCATAATTTTGCTGTGAGTCTGCGACTAGTGGTTTACTATCCTGTGTATACTATCAAAGGGACATGATGTACTGATGGATGCTTGTAAAATGTTTTGCTTGTTAACTTGTTTCAATTAAATTTACTGAGAAGAACTATTGTCTATTGTTAGCATCTTGCCGTGTCGTTCTTCATAGACGTGTTTGTTCAGAGTCTATAATGGATCAACTTTTCTCTTGTTAGTATTATTCTCGTCAAAATTATTATCCATGTCAAGCATGTGCACAATACGTTTTATTCCATTAATTTCAGGAGCACGCAGCAGCTTTAGCAGAAAGTCGACCTCTTCCACCAATGAGTGGTGCTTCTGACTTACGCTCTCTGAATATCGATGATTTTAGACGCGCACATGAGCAGGTAAGGTGCCTTTCAGCACATTGGTGAATTGAACTCTTTACTGATAAATTCCTTGTTCTGAATTGATTCTTCCTGTTTGCATATTTTTGACTATGATTGTCTCCATATTGAAATAGGTTTGTGCAAGTGTATCCTCTAAGAGTGCTAATATGTCCGAGCTTCAACAATGGAATGAACAATATGGTGAGGGAAAATCAAGGAAGAAGTCGACACCCAGTTACTTCATATGAATTTTTTTGTATGTACAAAGGGTTCATCTCTTTTTTTAATTCCTTCCCCACCATCTCTCTCTCTCACATCTCTGGTTCATCTCAATCAGAAGCAATGTTGTGTTGTCTTGTGAACCATAGCTTCTATGAGTTGTAATTTTGGCACTCGCATTACGTATTCTTAGGATATGTAATTCTGTATAAAAGAGGGAGGGTGCCTGTTGAAGTCTTGGCACATTGCTTCCCTTTGTTTCATTCTTCTCCCCCACAAAGTTTCCTCTGTGATTTAGAAGTTACTGAGGGTTGAGAAACTGAGGATGTAAAGTAGGAAATTATGTTTATGCTCTATAGCACTTGACCACATTCTTCATTGTTACGACTTACCAGCTAATGATAAATGCTTACTGTTGAAGTCTTTCGAGACTATATATATGTTGTGCCAGTAATTTTCCTTAAGTGGATTATGTTATTAGTTTGTTTTGCTGGGTTTTAGGTTTGTGGCTTATGTCGTGTATGAGATCAAAATTGATTTATTCAAGTGAATATATGGTAAGAAATTATATTTCTGTTTAATGGTTACATAATTTACATTTGAACATTTGAACTTTATTTTAAATTGTTTAGTTTTATTACTAGGGATCTCAATTGGGTTGGGCGGGTGTAGAAATTAGGGGTGTGCATTGGTCCAAGATCAGACTGGATTGGAACCGGTTGGACCGGAATCTTAAATTTTTTGTGGACTGATTTCGGTCTGATTCGGTTTTGGACCTGTTGGATCGGAATCTATATTTTAAAAAATATGTATATATTTTAGTTGATTTAACGGTTTTTTAACCAGGAACCCTCGAGTTTTTAGAAAATTCACTAGGTACCCTCGTGCTTTTTAAATTCACCAGGCATCTCTGGGTTTTATGATAATACATCAAAATGCCCTTAATGACTAAAAGCTGTTAACTCCTCTAATCACTAACCATAATTATTTTTAAACCCTAACCTTAATTCCTCGCCCTTGGTTTTCTGGCATCGATGCTAATATAAAAAGGAAGACCGACAATAAAATTAATGAAAATCAATTATCCCAAGTTTCAGGAATTTATGCGAACATGTTCTAAGAGAAAATTTTGGGACGAAGATCATGAAAATTGAAGGGGGGTGGGGTGAGGGGGAACTCGAAGAGGGTGGAGGAGGGGTAAGGGGGTTGTAGCCTGCGAAGTAGGGGTGGGGGTGGGGTCTTTGCAAAAATCAAAGGGGGGTGGGGGGCTGATGTTTAAGGGTTAGGGACTTAGGGTTACGGTTATGGTTAGGGGGTTAGGGTTAGGTGTTATGGTTTAATTAGGATTAATTAGGGTTTAAAACCAAAAATTAAGGTTAATGAATAATGACTAACGGAGTTAATCGCTGTTAGTCATTAAGGGAATTTTTGATGTATTACCATGAAACTCGAGGTTACTTGGTGAATTTTGAAAAGTTCGAGGATACCTGGTGAATTTTTTGAAAACTCGAGGGTACTAGGTGAAGAATCGTTGATTTAAACATTTATAAATTAGATGCATTAAAATTTGTTAATTTTAATAACAACAATCCTAAATGTAATAAATAGTAGGTTTTTAACTTTCTACCTTTTAAACTTTTTTTAACAAATAAAGTTTTTTTTTTTTACTAAAAACACAGAAATTTTCGTCCGTCGGTGCGGGCTGGACTAGACCGAAAACCCAGAATCGAGATTTTCGGTGGTCCAACCTTGGTCTTTGCACAGCCTTAATAAAGATGGTCCCTCCACCGGCGACCGCCTAAAAATCTCACCCCCCATCCCTGCCCCCCACCGCCCATTGCGAGGAGATTTCCAAATCCATCCTCGCAATAATGGAAAACGTATTTAAATTTGTCCTCGCCTCATCACCCTCCCAAACTTTAAGAGTGTAAAATAATTAAAGTTATTAATCATATAACATGGGTGTTTTTATAAATATGTAATCTGTTTTGTAATAGATATGAGGCTATTGGCCAGAGCGCCGGGGGGAGGGATGGGACGAGTATAATATAAATTTCATAACTATTGCACCACCCATGGCTGGTACGATTTTAATCACCATCGCCGTCCTATCACCCAACAAACGTAGACTCATCCTCGCCCAAGTGAGGTGGGATAGGGCAAGTCTTCTATTTGACTCGCTCCAACTAAATCCCTAGTTATTACATTCTTATAACTCACCTATTAACCAGTTAATAATTAAATAATTATATTTGGATATTGAGCTTCCTACTTAATTACGATCCTAATTTGAATTAATATGAATTTAAATAATTTCTGACGGTTTCACTACAAAATTTATTTTTCCCTTTGTAGATGATGTATGGTCTTAAGTACAATATAAACCATCATCTCATTGTCTTCTTATCTTATCTCTTCGTATATAAAAAGAGAAATGGGGTTTGGGTGCAAAAGGCCAACTTCTCTTATAATACCAATCGTCTCCTCCTCTATTTTTTGGGCCCCTTTTGAGAAACCCATTGGTAAGAAGGATTTTCCTCTGGACTGCCAACCCCCCATACAATACTATATATAGTAACTCGTGAAAATTGATTATATATGGACTACATACTTCTCCACCCCATACTACTCCTTACTATACATATCAAGGCACATAATTTTCGATGGTACATTATTATATGGTTATCATCAGTCGTTATTTATAGAAAATGAAAATGTGATTGGAGTTAGTGATATATCATTTTATTTGGAGGGTAGAGAGTATCAGGGGTGTAAATAACGCGAGTCGTGCTCGAGCTTAAGAGGAAAATGCTCGAGCTTGAACTAACTCGACTCGACTTGTTACCATTTTAACCGAGCTTTCACCGAGTCGAGTTTTGACCGAGTGGATCTCCAGTATCTTGCAAGTGTCTTGTTATAAAAGCAACCCTAAAGTAGAATATTTGTTGAATTTAGATAAATGGATATTTAAGGTTAAAAAATGCATTGACAAACGCACACAGTGAAAGTATGAAGAAAAAAATATTAAGGGAGTAATAAAATATTCAATAATCCAAAAACCAATATTTGATACGTCTTCTAATATCCAAAATTTTGAATTTGATAATCTTTTCGGCTCTGATTTCCAAAATTGGGTTAAAATCTTTCAAATGATAATGATATTTAGATTTTAATATAAAGGTCCTTAGTCTTAACTCATGACAGTTTTCAAGAGAAAAAAATATTGTGTGCATGAACTATAAAGTCCAAAAAGGGAAAAGGAAAACAGATTTAGAGAAAAAAAATGACATGCGGAATTTTAAGAAAAGTTAAGACGGAAGATTGCGCTGTAAAATATGATGTAATTTGTTAGAATAGTTGTATTTTGTATAATAATATATTAATTTATATTCTTTTTGGTGTTTATATCTTAGTTTATACATAATTGTGTATTCAAAGTTTAACTTTACATATATATGTATCTATAAATACTTGTATGTATTACAAAATTTTATTCCATATATGAAACTGTTATTAGAAACTCATGTTGGCTACCGCGTATATAGCATGCGGTTGTCCAACTAGTTCAATGATAAACTAAATATGATTTAAAATTTCTATTGCGATTAAATATGTATGTTCTTAGACAATACACCAAGATGTATATTATTATAGAAAATTCTTATTGGCCATCATAACCCATCATAAGAGACTTGAGTTACAAATTGATTTCAAACTAAGGTCATTACAATGGCGTTAGTTATATATTAACCTTCTGGGAATCTAATCTCAAACAAAAAACCCAACTTCTAGTCAAGATTACATGATCATCGGCCACGACATTAGATTCTTAAAAAATTGTCAAGTAGATTCCGGAAATTAAACAAGTGAATCGAATTTTACTCAAGCTTATTGTGTAAAGTATCTCATAATGATGTCGATAAATTCTTATTAGTTCGATTCAGGTTTAGATAGGTTTTAATTTGGGTAAGAATCAGATCATGTATATATATTATAGAGGTGATGATCACTACATAAGGAGAAGAAAAATAAAATACATAATTGAGATGGGCTATCATCAGATCATAAAATTGCATCATAATGTTGGTTCGAATTTTGAAACTAAGAAGTAAAAAAGATATGATAATTTGACCCAATGATAAACAATTAGATTCTCTGAAGATAAATAATTTGTTACAAATACAAAGTATGTCAGAAAAAGAATTCTAGCTAATTGTTAATTAAAAATTCTTGAAGATCTCAGTAGATACTAATATATATACCAAATAAAATTAGGATAAATTTCATGGAACTACCTTTTATAACAAAAAAATTTCAAAAAACTACCTTATAAATTTTTTTTTTCAAAAAACTACCTTATAAAACAAAACATGTTTCAAATGACCACCAATTGACAACATCCGTTAATTTTGACCGTTAACCCCTCCTTTGACCATCACATGTTGGTCACGTGAGTTCATTAAAACTCACGTGAGTCATGATCTTAGATTTGTATTGAATTATTTTAGGGTTGAAATTGAGTTTTTGTTAGTTTTAATGAACTCACGTGACCATCATGTGATGGTCAAAAGAGGGGTTAACGGTCAAAATTAACGGATGTCGTCAATTGGTGGTCGTTTGAAACGGGTTTTGTTTTATAAGGTAGTTTTTTGAAAAAAATTTTGTTATAAAAGGTAGTTCCATGAAATTTATCCTTAAAATTAAAATGTAGCTTATAATTGTCAGGGATCCCCTTTCCATTGTCTTAAGAACAAATTGTCTCAATGTTGAATGCTAACTTTTATGTACACTTAATAAATTAGAGAATTCTCTATACTTATGGAACACTATATGATCTAACTAAAAAGAACCAAAGACATGAGTAGGAGCACATGGAGAGTTCCAAGCTCTAGCATGCAACTTCAAAATCTCTCTAGCCCTTTCCTTAGTCTTAGCCTCACAATCCACTTGCAAAACCAAGCACAACTGAATCACCACCCCAAGCTGTAGCATCTCCTACACCACACTAGGGCTCCCCGAAAACTTTGAGATCGCGAACAAGATCCTTATCCCCCTTTTCGTGGCAAAGCGACACATTCGTAGTATCTCTCGACACCACAACCAAGCCCGCGCCATGGCCTAGCAGCTCGGCCCTCCCCTCAGCACAACCACATAGGTGGTACAACACTGCAAGCACCATCTCTCTCATCCTTTTATCATTAGACTCGAGCAAGAGGTTAACGATCCTTGGTACCACCCCAACTTCGACATTTCTGACTTTGTTACTCCCCAAGGGCACGCTAGGGCCAACACTTTAAGTTCGCCCTAGTTGCCTTGGGAGAGACATTATCGTTAATTAGTTGGATTCTTTGTATAACATATCATCATTACTCAGTTCTGTGTCATTCTTACTCATTTCTATGTCCTTTTTAAGCAAATTTACATCACTTTCCCCTATTTTATTAGTATTTTTCAACTCTTTATATACTGTATAATTATTACTCAATTCTATGTCATTATTACTCATTTTTATGTCATTTATTAACCAATTTGTATCATTTTCCCCTACTTTCTAATTATTTATCAACTATTTGTATAACATGTCACTATTACTCATTTCTATGTCATTCTTACTCATTTTATGTCAGTTTTCAGCAAATTTTTATCATTTTCCCTTATTTAATTATTATTTTTCATGTTTTTATGTACCATATCACTATTACTCGTTTGTATAACATTTTTACTTGTTTTTATGTCATTTTTCAACAAACTTGTACCAAATCGCCACCCATTATGCTAATTTGAAATAAGTAGGTTGCGGAAAAGAAGCCTCCACAAAACGATCAAATAGAACTTCTGCAAATTCACAACCTTATTCGAATACAATCATATTGTAAGATAAGATGAAAAGAATTTATGACGAAAATTCAAAGAACATAGCCACTCTGAATCTGAAATGAACATACACTATAACTCTACCTGGATAATCCAACTCAGATAATGGGCTATAATACTATCTCCACCTTGTATAAATATCTTTGCTCTGAATTTTAGCTACACCCAGGAAAATCATTTTCTTCAAATTCAATCTAAAGTACTACCAACAATCTCAAAAACATTGTCATTGTCAATAATTGGAATGTTTTGTCAAAAGATCTGATGTTGCTCCAACCATATTATGCTCAACAATGGAATGCAGAGACCTTTGTAGAATTTAAAAGAGGAGATAAGAATAAGAGAATTAAGTATTATAGCTTGCTCATGTTATATATCAATTAATGTGACTACATGAGGCCTTAAATAGGCTTAGGAATAAACCAACAAATCTAAAAACTAGGCACATGACTAGGTAGTGGCCTAATGGATGAGACCCACTCCTATACTACATAACAAGATTAAGCTAACACATGCTAAATTATTTAATAAACAACCCACTAACATATTGCTTGACCTTAGGAACTACTCAACTACTCTTAACTAAGAAATGTTCCTATAATTTTGGGAGCACTTCCAACAACCTCATATATCTTCCTCTGTACTGTACTAGCTCTACCTATTCAAGATACTAGCTTGTGAAGAACAATATTAATTTGCATAAAAACTCTATGGTAGAGCTTTGACATCCAAGATAGTTATTGCAAATGAAATGACAAAAAAATCAAATTGATTTTAAGTTTTTAATAGCTCTGATGATGTGTCTATCTGAACATAGCAACAAGTGCTAAATGATACTAATTAATGTATGTGCTTAGACCTCATTGAAGAGCAAAACCCTAAATCTCAACACCAAACCAATTGCTTAATCCTTTTCTCCAACCTTTCTTCCTTCCAACCCAAACCATCTCCACCTCGTCTGTCACCGGCACTAGAGATACCTACCAAAAGCTTCCTCTAGTTAGAGTAGCGACGGAGTACGACAACGACAACTTGGTGTTCTTCCACAAAGTCTCCTCAAAGCTCTTAAACTCACCGGCATCAAAGTCGTTCTTTTAAACTCACCGGCATCATAAATTATGGTGTAACTAGTAGTTGTAACATGTTAAGAAAAACTTTTATACATATGCTTATACATTGCTAATTTCTTCTTGAATAATCCCATCCTAACTTTATTTTGTAATTATGGGGACAATAAACACGTACTATATTTCCGTAAAAAAAAAACGTACAATATTATTTTGTCCTAATAAAATAAAAATATAATAATACTTCAAGAGAAACAAAATGTTGTTATAGAGTAATAATTTAGAAGAACTCTTGAAGGTGATTTGTAGCCCTCGAATATTGATATGAAACTTTACCCTTTTTGGGTGAGATTATACAGCATGCCTCTGGGGAGTCGACCCGAGAAGCATGTTAGGACGATTGCGGGAAGTCTGGGGGAGGTGCTAGAGGTGGATATCGATGGTGTGCACTGGGTAAATCGGCCCGAATCAGAGTTCTTATGGTCGTGACGCACCCCTTGTGAAGGGTCCAAAGAATTGCCTTGAGGAGTGGAGATTCAGCTTTGGTTGAGATTAAATACGAGTGTCTACCTACGTTTTGTTACGTATGTGGCAAGATAGGGCACATTAAAAGAGATTGCATATCGAGCCATGAGGAAGAAAAGGAGTTGGAGAAGCAATGGGGATCATGGTTAAGGGCTTCACCAAGAAGGGGACGTGAGAAATTGGAAGAGGAGGCGAAAGCTTTCTTACGTTGTGCGCAAAATATCAATTTCGATAGTCTTGGGTGTGGAGTGAAGAAATCAGGTGCGGAGACCGAATCTCGGATGCCTTTGAAGCAACTTACTCATGATGATGGTGTTGCTGAGAGGAAGGAGGCAATTACCATCCCTAATCCCCAATCAGTACCTTCGAAGGTCCCTCCTTCTTGTGATGATAAAGGTATGCCTACTGCCTCTTTGGAGGCTCAAAACCCACCCATCACTTTTACTTCTGAGCCTAAGATTCATGCTTTGAAATCAAACAGAAAATAAAAGTGCGTGTTGTGCCCATGGATGTTGGTGACAATAATAATGACAAAATTCCTGATTCTACTTATGTTTTCACACCTGGAGATAAACGTAAGTTTTCGGATAATATTACTATTAATGATGATGTTGTGACTGAGGAATCGATGACTAAAAAATATAAACTGGTCCTTTCTTTTGTACCTGGCAGTGGGTTGGTAACTGTCGAGGCGGTGGTTGGAAATCGCTAGCCCCGCCCGGCATTATGAATATTATGTGTTGGAATTGTCGGGGCTTGGGCAACCCTTGGACAGTTTGTCAATTGAGAAGATGGAAGTCTTCTTTGTGCCCCGATATTTTATTTATGTCAGAAACTATGATCAAGAAAGGTGCTGCGGAAATCTTCAAAGAGAAAATTGGGTTTACGCGGTGGGTGTGTCAAGTATCGGAAGGCAGGTGGTTTGTGTCTTTATTGGAACCATGATGTTACATCGTTCTCTCTGGTGTCTCTTTCACAAAATCACATTTATGGGGATGTCATTAGTAAGGGTGATGTGCATTGCAGATTTAATGGTATATATGGGTGGCCAGAGGAAACTAACAAACGCCATACATGGGATTTACTGAAATCATTGTGTGGCAGCAGTGATCTTCCTACTGTCATTGGAGGGGATTTTAATGAGATTCTTGATTAAGGTGAAAAAGAAGGAGGGATTGATAGAGAGAGGATGGAGATGGCTTGGTTTAGGGAGGTTGTGAATAATTGTGGCTTGGGTGATCTCCGTGTGGTGGGGCAGTGGTAGTCATGGCCACGGTCCGGGATGGGCCGGTTCAGAGTCGGGTTTAAGGCCGGGCCGGTTCAGTCAAGAGTGAACCTGAACTGGACCAGTTGGGAGACCGGTCCGGGCCGGTTCAGGATCAGGGTTGAGGATTGGCGAACCTGGACCGGCCTGGAGCGGTTCACGGCGGTTCAGTGGGCGGTCCATGCCAGTTCGGTTCAGGGTCAGCAAGACGGTTCACGTCATATCCCAATATTTCCCAAAATCCTAAATCCAAATCAAGCAAATTTCACGCCATACCTAAACTTACAAATCTCCAAAAAATTGAAGCCACAAATAATTTCTCAATTGAACGATAATAATCAAATCTCGAAACGATTGATGGCACAAAAATCCCCAATTCAACAAAAACCCATAAATTTCGAATCACATGAAACTTCAAATCTATACTAATTTAATTGAAGAAGGAACTGACCTGATGGTGGGCACGACTCCACGACAGTTTAGTGAGGCTGAGGACAGCAGCGGCAGCACGGCCCACCACTAGGCACCATGCATGAACGACGCACTTCAAACCACCAGGAATGGTGCGGCAGGAAGAAGAAGAGAGCAGCGGTGGTGAGGCTTCCGAAGCACACATGACACTCATTAAAGTATTTAAAGTTTAAACTAATGAGTAATGATGAATTGATGTGCAACGCTGGTAGCAAGAGGATTCGACAATTCGAAAATGTCGAAGAACTCACTAGAAGGCAGAAGCTCTTTGTTTTATTTCTTTAAGGTTTTATGTCTTTTGTTTCTTTCTGACTTCCTCCTTTTACTTATTCCTTTTTCTTTTTTCCTTTTTCTTTTCTTTCTTTTCTTTTTTCCTTTGTTTTTTAATGTAAAAGAGTATTTGACTATTGGAGATTTGGATTATTAATAGAGGGCAAAAGCACATGACAATTAGAAAGTAAATTATCTATTTTATATTGTTGGCTTTTTCACCAAAAAAGAAAAACAGGCTATGAGTCCAGCATACGAAGATAAAACCAAAACATTACATCTCAATCCTAAATACAAAATAAGATATTAAAGAACGCGAAAACCAACTATTGAGAATAAATAAGAATATATAACAAATATTTCATTACAAAAAGAATTTACAATGTCAAAGTAACAATTTATGATAAATAAGATATTCTAACAAATATTTTCTTATAATAAGAATTTGATCAAATAAGAATATGCAATAAATAACAATTTACATATATGATAATTTCAGTACAATAAGAATTTATAGTATTTAATTTATTTACAATAAGATTTTACAATACAAATTTAAATGCTAAACCAAATAAGATTTTGCAATACATATTATTTACAAGAATAATAAAAATTTATACGTAATTCTTATAATTAATTTAATAAATTATTGAAAAACACCCCCCTTTTGATGGGAGGGGGGCTTGCACTTACATTTGAAAATTACAATATAAATTGGCAATTATATTGGAATTTTCAAGGAGTAAGCTGCCTACGTATCCCTAAGGAATCAAAGCCCACGTAGTTCTCTACGTACCTTATTTTATTTGAAGTCGTGGTTGACAGTTGAGTACTTGAGTAGTTGACTATTGTCCAGCATCCATATGTTCCCCTGCATTAGATGAACTAGATGATTCGGTTTCCATGAGCATCCAAGGATCATCTTCTTCTGCTTCATCTTCCCTTAATCCTTGCGTTCTTTACTCAGCTTGATCCCAATCTTTCTTGCAAACGCAAATCTCGATGCTTTGTGGAGATAGACGAGATCTTTTTTCATCCAGCACTCTTCTACATGCACTAAAAGCAGACTCCGAAGCAATAGTTGATGCTGGAATTGCAAGTATGTCGCTTGCAATTCTAGCCAAAATGGGGAATTGATTTTCCTTAAGTTTCCACCATTTAAGAATGTGGAAATCTACACCTGTTTTAAATTGATAGGACAAATAATCGTCTACTCCCGCACAAGCGGATCCGAAGACACTAGTTTTTTGTTTCTTCAATATGTTAGTAATTAAAGAATCAAAGCGAACAGTATTTGCATGTCCGGAAGTCGAACCGAATTCGGGGTCATAAATCGAGACATAATGATCATGAAGTTCCTCCAAAAGGTGTCTACACTTCAAAACATAACCGCCAACATCATAAGTAACACCTAAACATTGATAATAGAAATTTAGCAAGTTTGATAGGCCATCAAGTTTAAGCGCTGGATCAAGTATACAAGCAACACCATAAATGTATGGAAATTCACTAAAATATGCAAACCACTTTACCTTCATGCTATCAAGCACAACTTTGATTTCACTCACATCCAATTTCTCATTGATGGCATGTACCACCTTAATGCATTCTACGATTACCAAATGAATGTTGGGTTCATAAACCAAAGAAAATGTGTTAGTAGCATTGTGAAAAGATTTAAGAACATCCCGAACAAGCATTGCAACTGTCCAATGATAATCAGTAATCAACATATCTTCTTTCGAAACAACTTCATTATATAAAGGAGTCATAACATCACGATACCTGATTGCATCATTCAGCAGTTTATAAGTAAAGTTCCATCGTGTTGGAGTATCAAGAGACCACACCTTCTTCAGCAAGCCGAATTCCTTACACAATGTCATGTACCTCCTCTTAGCCTGGTTTTTTCTTGAGACCCTAACGATATTTCTAATGGGCTCTAATAAAGGTTGTAAACAAGCTATACCTTCTTGAACAGACAGGTTGAGTATATGAGCACAACATCTAACATGTAAGAATTGACCATCTAATATAAGCTTAAATGTACTTTCCTGCTTCAAGAAATCAATGGCCTTAGTATTGGTCGTTGCATTATCCATTAAAAACAAAAATACTTTATCAAGCAAATGGTATTTCTTACAACACTCCATTAAACGGGCTTTTATGTTGTACCCACTATGACTCTCGTCCATAAGCTCAAAAGCAATAATACGTTTCTGCAAAAACCACTCATCATCGATCCAATGGGCAGTAACACACATAAAAGGTTCATCAAAACATGAGGTCCATGTGTCCGTTGTCAAGCTAATGCGACCGTTGAAGGTACGAAACATTTCTATCATATGACTTCTATAGAAATGAAATGCAGTTTGTGTGCGACGCTTAAGTGTGTTCCTAGGGACTTTCCTAAATGCTGGTTGCAAAGCAATTCTATTGAAATATTCAAATGCATCACTTTCCCCATGGTTGAACGGCAATTCATCAGTGATAACATATTTAGCAAATTCATCAATCATACGATCTCTATTGTAGGAGAAAGGCATACCTGCGCCGGGCATCTCACCAGCATACCCGTGGAGTTGTGTCTGGGTGTTTCGGTCCCCGCCACTGCTAACATTCTCTGCCGTAAGGCCATGTTTGTTGGTCAAATGACGACCCAAGGTCCCCATTCCACCACCGTTCCTCCAGTTGTAAGTCGGTGGTGGGTTGACGCCTGCATTCTTGCAAAGTTGACAAATGCACTTCCATTGTCTTGGTTCATTGGTAGCAACTTTTTCAAAGAATGGCCACACCCATGACACTTTTTTTGTTCCTTGAGGTTGTGAGCCACCAGCTCCGTCGTCGCCGTCGTCGTTGCCCACGTCGGTTTCACCGGCTTCATCTACGATATTTAAGTTAACATATATTTACTCATTGTCGATTAACATAATTAACATTAATTAGCTAAGTGCTAGTTTATTTACGTTCTTATTATGAATACTTATTATTGCAAAAACATTATTAATTAAACAAAATCACGATTAACTATCTTAATTTTTTTCTATCAATAATCAGTAATCATAATTAACTAGCTTAGTGATAGTTTATTACGTACTTATTATACATAATTATTATTGGTAAAACATTATTAATTTTAAATAATCATGATTAAGTATCTTAATTATTTAAGATTAACATAATCACGATTAACTAGCTAAGTGTTATTTGAATTACATAATTGTTATTGCTTAAATCATTTTTATGTAACACAATCATGATTAATTATCGTAATCAATATCGCTTACCATAATCACCATTAAATAATTATTATTGCTAAAATATTATTAATGTATCATAATCCTGATTAATTATCTACATTGACTTAATTATCTACATTGACTATTAGAATAATCACAAATAAATTGCTAAGTGATAGTTGATTTGCTAATTATTGAACACTAACCCGGTTGTTGCATGTTTGAAGCCGATGGTTGTCGGTTGGGTGGCTGCACAAAAACTTCATTATCATCTAACAGCTCATGTTCTAAATCTTGGATGAAATCGCTATTGTCGATGGACGGTGAATTAGAAGAACCACCCCTTCGGCTACTTGAACCACCGCTCTTACCTCTTCCAGTTATATTTTTTAAAATTTTTGACATTTTTTTTGGAGATAGAAACTAAAGTATTAAAGTAATGTGATATTGTTAGAACTAATAAAGTAAAAAAAATTGTAAAGCAATAGCTTAAAGAACTAAAACTTAGCTAAGTAGACAACGAAAGAACAAACAAAAAATTAAGATGTTTTGCAATAAATAAAGTTGGAAAGTAGGATATTTAAGTAGTACTCAAAGAAGTAGAAAGAGAAGGTTGAGTATGCGAGATTGAAAGAATTTGAGAGTATGAGATTGAGATGCTGAGAATTGTGAAGAATGAGAATGGTCGAAGGAGGTATTTATAGGAATTTTTTGGGGGGGAAATTTTTATTTTGAATTTCAATTTGGGTGGGGAAATCATGAAGTATGTTGGGAGATAGTTGATAATTGATGAATTGGCGTGAGCGGATGATAATTCATCCGTTCGGTGTTATAATTGAGGAGCAAAAGCTGCAACCTACAAGATAGAGTAGCAAACGCGGATGATAATTTATCCGTTATTAGATATAATTGAGGAGCAACCTGCAAATGAATAGTAGAGCTACATGATAATGATACCAAATAGACTGGTAAAGCAAAAGCATGCATTCTGCAAATTAACTCACTAGTCATATCCAGCAGTAACAAATAGGAACAACTTCTGTATATCACATGAATTCTCTCTTTTTTTTTTAAACAAAGAAATGAAGAATAGTTGCCCACTTGCCCCACCTCTACCACGGTTCATCACTCCTTCCAACTTCCAATTCCACTTGCAAACTTTTCTCTCTCTCTCTACAATTACAGTATGATGCAGCAGCATTGCAGCTTTCCACCGAATTTTTTTTCTTCTTCTCCCTTTTAATCCTCATTCCTCTCCTTTCATCAACACCTAGGCTAGCTCTATTGTAGGCCATTCATTTGAACTTTGAAGTTTCGAACTTCAAAACAGCAAAAACCGACGAAGGCAGGAAGCCAATAAGATGGGCGGTTCAGGTTGAAAGAGCGGTTCGAACGATGGGCTTGACGTGGTGGTTCATTGGGCGGATTGGAGATGGCGGTTTAAGGGCGGGTTAGTAACGGTCCCAAGAACGGTTCAGGTTCAGGTTTGTGGGCGGGCCAATCCACGGTTCTCAGCGGTCCACGTTCCGGTTCTAAGGGCGGTCCGGTCCGGTTCTCCACCTCCACCACTTGACCCACGCCAGCCCTGTCTAGTACACGGTCCTGGGCCGGTTCTGAACCGCCTTTTTGGTGGTCCGGGCCAGGCCGGTTCATCTACGGTTCGGTCCAGGGCTGGGCCCAGTTCGAACCGCCCAATGGCCACCTCTAGGTAGTGGTATACATGGGAACGAGGCAATAGTCCCGAGACAAGGATTCGAGAACCTGTCGACCGATTTTTGGTTACTCATGAATGGCTCAACCATTTTCCGGAGGCTTACACTGAACACCTTGTTAGATATAAGTCGGACCATGCGGCTATAATTCTAAGAGGTGTTCCAATAAATAGAGGGAGAGTTGTTCGAACTAAGAAGAAATTTCGCTTTGAGACTTGTTGGCTACTTGATGAGGCTTGTGAAGGGGTAGTGAAGCGTGCATGGGAGGAGGCTATTGGGTCCTCCATTCAAGCGAAAATTGAGACAGTGGCGAGAGATGGCTCCTTCTTCAAGTGAGAGCTGTGAAAATTGTGTTATGCTTGACCAACAATTGGATGATCTTAATGCTAAGCAAGAAGCCTATTGGTATCTCCGGTCTCGGGTTGCAGAAGTGAAAGATGGAGATCGGAATACAAAATATTTTCATCACAAGGCTTCTCAGCGCAAGCAACGTAACACTATAAAAGGCATTTGTGATGGCTCGGGCTTTTGGCCGGCAGACGGAGGAGGAAGTTATTGAGAAAGAAGTTGAGAGTTACTTTCATGACATCTTTACATCTACAAACCCCTCGTCCGATCAATTAGATGCAGTGCTACAACATGTTCCGGCCACTATTACATCTAAGTTCAATGATGAACTCATGCGCGCATACTCGAAGGAAGAAATCTATTCGGCTCTGATTCAAATGCATCCTTGCAAAGCCCCGGGGCCAGATGGCATGCATGCTGTATTCTATCAGAGGTTTTGGCACATTATAGGGGATGAGGTATTTGATTTTGTTAGTAATATTTTACATGGTATTTATTTCCCTGATGATATCAATTGTACTAATATTGCTCTTATCCCAAAAGTCAAATCTCCTACTGTTGTTTATGAATTTAGGCCTATAAGTCTTTGTAGTGTATTGTATAAAATAGCTTCTAAAGCTATTGTAATGAGGCTTAAAAATATTCTCCCTGCAATTGTAACAGAGAATCAGAGTGCTTTTGTTTGGGGACGCATGATTACAGACAACTCTTTGATAGCTCTAGAGATCTTTCATACCATGAAGCAGCGGAATAAAAGCAAAATAGGTCTTATGGCAATGAAGTTAGATATGATCAAGGCCTACGATAGAGTTGAATGGGGTTTCCTACGCAAACTCCTCTTGACAATGGGCTTCGATGGTAGATGGGTGAACTTGGTGATGAAATGTGTTACTTCAGTGTCATATTCTTTCATCATTAATGGTGGAATATGTGGTTTTGTGGTTCCAGATAGGGGATTGAGACAAGGTGATCCTTTGTCACCTTTCTTATTCATCCTAGTGGCTGATGCATTCTCTCAGATGGTTCAGTAGAAAGTAGATGCCAGAATACTTCATGGTGCTAAAGCTAGCAAAAATGGGCCGGAGATTTCACATATTTTGTTCGCAGATGACAGCTTACTCTTTACTAGAGCTACTCGACAGGAATGCTAAACAATAGTTGATATTCTCAACAAATATGAACAAGCATCCGGGTAGAAAATTAACTATGAAAAGTCGAAAGTTTCTTTTAATAGAGGAGTTAGTAGAGAGAGACAAGAGGAATTGATTAATCTTCTCCAGATGAAGAAAGTTGATAAACATCTGAAGTACCTTGGCATTCCTACCATTTGTGGAAGATCTAAGAAAATGTTGCTCCGGAGTTTCTCGGTAGAATATGGAAGAAGTTGAGGGGTTGGAAAGAAAAGCTGTCATCGAGAGCAGACAAGGAAGTGTTGATTAAAGATGTTATCCAAGCTATTCCCACTTATCTCATGGGTGTGTACAAGCTCCCTGTGGCTATTATCCAAGAGTTCAAATCGGCTATGGCTCGTTTTTGGTGGGGTGGTATGGGTGATGAGCGGAAAATGCACTGGTTGAGTTGGGATAAATTGTGTAAGCCGAAATGCATGGGGGAATGGGTTTTAAAGACCTTGATGTGTTAAATGAAGCTTTACTTGGGAGACAAGTATGGCGTCTTATCCATAATAAAAATTCTCTTCTTATCCGTGTGATGTATGCTAAATATTACCCCCATGGGAACATGATCCAAGCAAGATTAGGGCACTCCAATAGCTTCACTTGGAGGAGTATATGGGGTGCAAAAAGTTTATTTATGGAAGGGCTCATGTGTAGAGTGGGAAATGGGAAAAACATCGACATTTGGCAAGATTCTTGATTGGTGATGAAAGGGGAAGATTCATTGAGAGTGAAAGGTGTGAGGGGTTGAATGTTGTAGGTGACCTCATTGATTTCGAAAAAATGGAGTGGCGCCTTGATGTGTTAGAGAGCAACTTCAATGAGAGAGATAAGCATTGTATCCTTGCCTTCCCCTTGAGCGTTAGAGGATGAGAAGATAGTTTTATGTGGGCATATGCGAAGGATGGTTGTTATACTGTTAAAACAGCCTACATGTTGGGCAAGGGTGGGAATTTGGATGACTTTCACATGGCTTGGGTGAACCTTTGGAAGATGGAGGTTAGCCCGAAGGCTCGCCACTTTCTCTGGAGACTTTGTAATTACTCACTTCCAGTGCGAGCTGTCCTTAAAGCGCCATATTACTGATGATGCTAGCTGTCCCCGGTGCCACAATGCGGAGGAAACGACCTTCCACGCTCTAATGGGCTGTCCGACTGTTCGCAAACTTTGGGAAGATTGTGGTTGTAGTGCGATGTTGGGAGAGGATGAAGGCACGGACTTTCGTGAGCTGGTGGTAAGTTGGAGTGACATGGAGTTAAAAATGGTGCAAAGGGGTTGTATTCTAGCATGGAACTAATGAAGAGAGAAAAATACCCCAAGTGAGGTTATTGCCCAGCAAGTGAGTAGGCATGCTGAGGAGTTCAACTCATATGCTGTTCGGATTTATGCAGGTTCGAAGAAGATAGTTACTCCCAGCGGCTCATTCTCAACAAATGGCGTCCACCGAAGGAGGGAGTAGTAAAGGTGAATGTAGATGCTTCTTTGTGTGATGAAGGGTGGGCTGGTTTGCGGGCAGTGGCTCGTGACCATAACGGGAGGGTGATCTTCTTGGCGGTTCGTAGAGTTCGTGCTTGGTGGCCTCCCGACATAGCTGAAGCAAAAGCGATATTTATGGTGGTTCTATGGGCTAAGAAGCATGGGCTGAAAGAGGTCATAGTTGAATCGGACTCTCAAATGCTTGTTTCTCGTCTTTCCATTGAAAGACTCTTTCATTCGGACTTGGATTCCATCCTCGGAGACCATTTGGTTATGAACAATGTTGGGAAAACCATATTCACATTGGTTGGTAAGGCATGCATAGCATGCTAAGGAAACACCCCAGCATAATGCTCTATCTACTTGAGCTAACTCCTATCCTTTTGTCCATTGATTAATGAATGCACTATTTTCCCCTTAAAAATTTTTTTACAGACGAACTCTTTCTTATTTCGCTTCGTTTACCTTAAATCAAGTATTTTCTTTTCCGGTCTTCACCATCTTTCTCTCTCTCTCTTCAAGCAGAGAAACGCAGAGAAAAGAAAGAAAGAAACATCACCTCCCAAAAGCCAAAAATTGAAGTCATGGTTTCCACCAGACGTAGTTCTGGATCCATCTCTTCTAACAACACCACCGACAACAGTACCAGTAGTATCAGCAACGGCGACAACAACGACAACAGCGATGACAACAACAACAACGACAACACCACCACCAACAACAACAACAACAAACGATCTTCTTCATCACCTGATGATATTAAACCTCCTTCTCCTAAACGTCTCAAGGTTCCTTTCTTTCTTTATTAATTTCTTTTTTTTTTTTTGAATTAATGTTTTTGAATTTGACCCGAATGTTGTGGAATTTTGTGTAGGTTGGGTCGGAAAAATTAAAAGAAAAGTGTCAAGATCCCGTTGATTTTCCACCGTCGGATCATTCTCCGGAAGCTCCAATCAACGGTGGTGATGATAAAACCGAGGAAGTGGGTCCCAGTGCTCCAGCTTCGTCGCCGCCGATACCTGAAGGTGTGGTTTTTTGGTTGTAAATTCTTTGAATTTTTGTGTTTTATTTTGTTAATTTGATTTGGGGGGGGGGGGTTTGATTGAAGTTAATACGCCTGCGGTAGTGGAACAAACGAGAAGCTCGATTTCGCCGCCGAAAATTTTCGAGAAGTGGAGCTGGTTTGAGACTTCTGCAACTCCTTGGTGTAGGCTCTTGTCAGAGTTTAATCAGGTGAATTTTCTTTGTTTTTCTTAAAGATGTATTCTGAGAAATGGGTATGGTTTAAAATGTTATTGAAATGGGGGGTTTATGCAGAATCAGAACATAAATATATCTGCGCCTGTTTACACGATTGGTTCAAGTAGACAATGTAACCACATCTTGAGAGATCAAACGGCGAATGGAATACTATGCAAGATAATACATACTCAGGTATGCGTATCCCTGTTGACATGATTGATTTTAGGTGAAATTTGCATTACATTACGTGCTGCCCTGACAATTGGCATTGATGCTGTGAAACAAAGTAACTTTGTTTTTATGGTCTGGAAATGAAGTCTCTTTGATTTACTTGCAGTATGAATACTCATTGTTTGCTGGTATTATCAGCGTGAAGGCTGCGTCATTGCTGTTCTTGAAAGCATAGGAAGTAAGGGAACTGTTTGGGTAAATGGGACGCTTCTTAAGAAGAACGACAGCCGTCCTATGCATTCTGGGGATGAACTGGTCTTTGGATTGTCTGGAAATCATGCTTACGTATCCTTTATCTGCTCCTCCTGTTGAACCTACACTTGTAGATTATTGAGCAAGTGATGTCTTCTTGATTTTTCTTTCCTAATTTCGTCCCTCATGTGAGGTACAATTGTACTATGTGCACATGTCATTTTTCCGTGATTGGATTCATCTTTAACTTGTAAAATATATAGATTTTCCAGCATCTTGTGATGGATGTTACTCTAAAGGCACCTTTGTCAATGGGAAATGCGGAGGTTCAGAGCGCTGTTGGAAAATATTTTCCTGTTGAAAAAAGATCAGGGGATCCTTCAGCAGTTGCTGGGGCTTCTATATTGGCTTCTCTTTCAAATTTGAGACCGAATCTGACTCATTGGAGGCCTTCAGGTCTGAGTACCCCTAAGACGCACCAAGATAATGAGCTTTCTACTCATGCGGTTATTCAGGATGGATCGGAGGCGGAGCTTGATGGAATGGAAGGCAACTCAACTCCCGATATGGAGTGTGATAATGTCACAGACCCCAATGTGACAAACAAGAACCTTCCTCTTGACTGCAACATGGATGGCTTAGAGGGAGGCAATGTAAGGCTCTATCAACGGATAGTTTTCCGAGGTCTTAAGCTGCAAGATGCATGCGAGGGATACTGAGCAATTATAACTTTTTTTTGGGTGATAGGTATTAGAAGAAAGAAATGAATTGACGAGGGGTTCACAGCCAGCATCAACATCTGGTATTTCCGTCAGATGTGCGGTATTCAGAGAAGATATCCATGCCTGTATCATTGATGGCAATGCAGTTGAGGTTTCATTTGATAACTTCCCTTATTATTTGAGGTCTGGATCCTTCTTTTTTTTTCTTGCAAGTGAACATTCAAGGGCTCTTTTTCTTGTTCCATGTTGACTTTAAATTACCAACTTTTCATCTTTTAATTGGATGAATAATAATTCTTTCTATGTAGTTTACAAAAAGTACAGTAATAACACCAAAAAGTTAATCCCAAAGAGAGGAAAAGTTAGTGCGTTGATTTGCCACTTGCAATGTTTCTACCAGCACTTATCTTCTTGTGGTTTGACTTCTGCAGTGAAAATACAAAAACCGTCCTGATTGCTGCATCTTACATTCACCTGAAGCACAGACAACATGCAAAACACACCTCAGACCTACCTACTGTTAATCCAAGGATTTTACTCTCAGGCCCCGCTGGTGTGTTGGATTTTTATGTGTTCTATGTATGTCATTAAATACTGTTTATTGATCCCTCTGAAAGCTCTTTACCAAAGTTCATGTGCTAATACTGCAGGTTCTGAGATATATCAGGAGATGCTAGCAAGAGCATTAGCAAAGTACTTTGGGGCTAAGCTCCTTATATTTGACAGCCATGTTTTTCTGGGTGTAAGAGCTAATGACTTTCAACAACCCATGATGATATCTTTCAAATTTTAGCATTCTTGCCGGCAAAGGAAAAGCAATTGCTGACATGTTTACTTTTCTCTTTAGGGTTTGTCAACAAAAGAAGCAGAGCTTCTGAAAGATGGTCTCAATGTGGACGCAAAGAAAATCCTCGATTCAGCCGAACTGGATAACAGTGCATGTCCTGTTGGTGAAGCAGATGCACCCAGTTCTTCTAATTTACATTCTTCTCATATAGATGTGCAGCCAAAGCTGGAACCCTCACCCTCTTCTTCTAGCTCATCTAAAAATCACACATTTAAATTGGGTATGTGTTTGTCTTTAGATTTTGTGGAAGCAATTTATAGCCAATATATTTGCTGCAGCAATGTCTGCACTTTTCCCCCTTATCTTATAATTGCTATATGGGAAGTGATTTAATTTTAAATATTGAATATTTAGGTGACAGAGTGAGATTCATAGGTCATATTTCTGCTGGTTTACACTCAGGAGCACCTCCTTCAAGGTAGGGTATCTATTTCTAAATAAAAAAGAAATAAAAAGATGCATTATCTTTACTTGAAATATATATAGGTCGATAATTTTTTAGCTATTACACTGTTATGTTCATTAAGGAATATTTATGTTTTTTGTTGCGCAAAATGAAGATTGCTCAGTATCTATAATTTTGGGGGTTATGCAAACTTAGAATGTAATTGACCTACAGGCTTGATTAATTTTGTAATCAGCATGGGGATTTGTTAAGGTAGGCCATGAGTTGAAGCTATGGCTTATACGGTTCAATATTGCTCCTAGATTTCAATGAAGTACATTGGGCTGTGGATGGTTTAGTTTTACATTGATCCTTTGCAGTTAAATCAAGAGATGGTGGTTGTTGTGGAGACGGAAATGAAATTTGAACTTAGGGGATGTTGTGCTATCTACCAATTATGGTTATTAAAAGTAAAGCTGAGATTGTCAAGCTTCTTTCACGTTCCTGCACTCTTTTGTAAATTTTGTTAAGAATTGGCGAGTTTATTTTGCAATAATTCAATGCATTTGTGCTGGAAATTTGACTGCCTTTTGTAATAGAATTGTGTCTTCAGTAAGTCATGGAATGATTATTTTGACTTATTTTTTTCTTTGGGTGTGTCTTGAATTACTTGTACTTCTTATAGGTCAGGCAGGGGCCCAATATTTGGAATGCGTGGCCAGGTTGTTTTACCTTTTGAAGATAATCCACTTTCCAAAATTGGTGTCAGATTTGACAAATTAGTTCCTGGCGGTGTTGATCTTGGAAGCACATGTGATGCGGATCATGGGTTCTTTTGCAATGGTAATGTCTTGCTAATTCCTTAAAATGCTCAACAGGGTGAGACCTTGTGATGGCTTTGTTTCTTTCAGCCTTTTTATGTCATATTGAAGGTATGTTTTCCTCGCTTTTAGTCCATGATCTGCGTCTGGAGAACCCTGGCATGGACGACCTGGACAAATTACTGATTAACACACTGTTTGAGGTACTATCTCTCTCCCTGTAGATGATGCCTATCCATATACTGCTGCCTTACTGTAATTTAGTTTCCTCGAATGCTTATGAGTTATCTGAGGAGTTTCTCTCTCTCCCTCTCCTTTTCTTTTTTTCTTTCTTTTTTCGTGATGTTGCAAACTATATGTTATCATCTGAGAGTCTAGCCTCTTTTATCCGAGAAGCATAAGAAATTTCATCTGAGATATAGAGAACTTACAAAATAGTGGACAAGCTTTTTTGGTGAAGAAGGTGGAAAGGTATCTAGAAATTTATTTCTTGCTCTGATAATCTCTCTTTAACCAGTACTTGTCACAAGAGATACCTCTGTCTAGCTTCTGGTTCAAGTTCAATCTTTTTTGAAATCATTGGGTCTAACTATGATAAGAGAAACTTATGGATGTTTTGTGCTGACTTATTCACCAACCTTCGGTACCCTGGTGAAGTTTTGTATGTAACGCTCTGTAAGTGAGTAAATGAGATGTAACTATGATGCCAGAACTATAGTTGATGTTAGTTGGGTGCAGTAATTGAAAAGTTAGGCTTGTATAATTTCGTTTGCAACTATTGCAAGTTGATGAAATCCTGGGTTATCTATCTGCTTGTGCATGCTGAAAGCAGTTGTTTTCTGGTCAGATCCTCTAAGACTCAGTGAACTGCATTGCTCAGTTGAATGTTGGATTACCACAATGGTCAAGGTGCATTTGCCTGTACTGTTGGCTTCAGAACCTTAATGTCTTAATTAGCAGTTTAGCATTATACTCTATGTTACTCTTGCTCGGGTATTAGTGTTCAATGGGTATGTGTACACGTGTCAGACTTGGCTATTTTATGAAAACTTGTATGCTTTTGGTCCAAAATCGAGTGATGAATATTTCACATGGGTATGCGAGTTGAATCGAAGAGCCTAAGCAACATACTTTATACTTGCCAGCGAGTCAAATGATTGGTTTTGCTTTAAAATTGCAACCGGTTTGGCAGATGCTAGTAACTGATGGTGATGCTAATGAGTTACTCTGTAATTTTGCATGGAAATTTCATACCAAAGTCTATACTCCAAAATAATACAAACTAGTTATTAGGCGGTAAGGAAAATTTTCATTTATTAATATTATACATTGAATTGATAACACTAAATAACACTTGGTCTAGTGATTAAGACATTAGTATATAACCTTGAAGTCACGGGATCAAACCTCATGCTATGCAATTTCTATTTTTTTTTTACTGTATGTGGATTACATGGAGTAGAAAGCGCTTAGGGAGAGCGCCACGTGGCACCGTTCCTTGTTTAGGAACGCCTTTTAATATATTAGTATAGATTATCACCAAAAATATGTCCGTTTCTTTGTTAATTTCCATTCCCACTCAATATCACATCTGAAATAGAGATGAGCGGCCGGTAATGGATTTTTAGGGAGGACAACACATATCTGAGACTAGAGTTCCGTTATCATAGACATTGACATGAGATTTTCCTTGCAAAATTACTCATATACTTCTTAGCTTTACCACTATATAGGCCTATATTACCCCAACTGTTATTGGGACTCTGACTAAGAAAGCTCTTTCGTTAAATTCATAATCTAGCCTTGTCGACCCAATCATGATATTGAAGAATGGGCATTATTTTCAAAAATCAGGATTTTGATGAACATGGAAGATTGTTCAAGTTTAGTGTCTGCTCTGGACTCGGATTCTGTTTTAGATTAGGTGATCAAGTCATCAAACTCCTTTTTTGACTATCAAGACTGGCTTGTTAGTGAACTATTGGAACTTGATTGGATGGAACTTTTGTGAAAAATACTATGGATTTTGACTACTCTTCTCGGTGATGGGACGTTGTTTGTTGCATATTTTGAGTGATATCTCTTGATGACTATTTTGACTTGGATGGCATTGACATTTCTGCCTAGAGGACAGTTTGGTAAGCGAATTTTGGGAGCTGGATTATCGTTGACATTGTGGGTGGATAGAGATTTTTTTCTTTTGAGGAGTTCTTTTTTTTTTCTTCTTTATTTACTGGAAATGATGGGGCAAGATGGAAGATGGTGCTTAATCTGGAAAGGCGTGGGAGATATTTGGTCATTACTGGCTTTTTCCCTAGGCACAGTTGGTTTCTGCAGCTCTACTGCTCTAGTGTGTGTTAGCGTTGGCGTATCAGTGATTTGCTACCTTGATCCTGATGCTAAGTTTACAGGAAGTTAGATGACTGTGCAGATGCTAAAGTTACGGGAAGTTAGACGCCTGTGCAGATAATAGTTGGCAGACGAATAGTCATCTCTTGCTCTTTTTGAGAGGACTAAGGAAGAGGGTCTTGTCTTGTATTTAAAGTATGCCTCAGCATAATAGTGGAAAAATATTGGTAGCTTCTGAACCAGATCTTTTTCTAGTTTGTTAATAGCCAGTGTGAAAAGAAGATAATGTGACCATTTTTGGCATTGTATTTGAGATTCGCTATTGTCCTTTGCTGGGGTGCATGAAATAAACAAATTTTCCTTAGTTAGCATATATATAGTTATTTAATAAGACATCCAAAATGTCTTCAGGCCATATCAAGTGAGAGCAGAAGCTGCCCTTTCATTTTATTTATCAAAGATGCAGAGAAGTCTATCGTGGGAAATTCAGAATCATATTCGACCTTCAAAAGCAGGCTGGAAAAGCTTCCAGATAACATTGTTGTGATTGGCTCTCATACTCAAAATGACAACCGTAAAGAGAAGGTATTATCTATATTCTTTTCTTCCATTTACTCTTTGTTCTCGGCTTCTGCTTGAAGTGATATCGTTTCGGTATTGTTATGTTGTAGTCGCATCCTGGCGGTTTATTCTTCACAAAGTTCGGCAGCAATCAAACTGCTCTTTTGGACTTGGCTTTCCCAGTAAGTTTTTATTTTATGATATATGTATTTATGCATGCATGCATGGGATTTAGATTAAATGAAGTATAATTTACAATTGTATTTCTAATAATAATGATTATTTTATTAATACTGATATCGGAGGACTCACACAAATACTACTCATGTTAAGGGTATATATATATAGAATTCGAAGAATTAAGATGATTTACGCAACATGAGTATTCACCTTAAAATATCTTTTGATGTATATAGACATATAGATCTTGTCGTAACTTGTAAACTGATTTATTCTAATTTTGTTGTGATAAGGATTTTGAAATCTTGAAAATTGTAACAAAAATTATACTTCATTTACATATAGAATTATCTTTATCTTTTCATTGAAAACCAAATGTTATTTTTTTTATCCTGAATTCTAACGAAAAATTGTCAAGAATAATCCCAAGTTTGGGCGTCTTCTTTTATTAATTTCAAGTATGATTTATTTTTCAATGATCACAAGTTTGGGGGTTGTCTTCCGAAATCAGTCCCAACCCACCTACAACCTCTTCAGCAGGTAGATTTCTCTTTGTTCCGACTCCTCTCTCGTCTCCCGCCATAGTAAAGTAAGTGAGTCTCCACCTCTTCAACCACCTGAGCACGCGTTGCTAACCTACTCCACCTCTTCCTGTCATTAACTATCCTTTGAAGTACAAATCTTTAATCTCAGACTATAGAAATTGCCAAAAGGAAAAAGCTCAGAATATATCCAATCATAATTTCAGCGTGAATTTCACCAACTTTGGATATTAATTGAGGCATCCCATCCATCAAACACAAACAATACATGACCAATTCTGATTGAGCATAAGGAGACTTAAAAGGCCCTGATAATCATAGAACATAGAGCATGAAGAACAATTGAAAACATAAATTAAATGAAGAAAATGGATCAAATTACAAGCGTAAAAGCAGTGGATTAATCAAATTACAACCATGAGACCCAGTTATCACATTGATAAAGAGGAGAAGAGAGACTGGAAATTTCATCTAACTGGACCAGTTCAAAAACCCGATGTACTGGCTTGGCAGTGAGGAGGGTTCTCCCCTCCCTCCCCCCCTCCTCCCTTTTTTTTTGAGACAGATTGGTCCATAATAGCTGAGATGTGATCTACTGATCTATGCCATTGAAAATAAATGTTCCAGTCATGGTAAGTTGTAACAAAGGGTGGCAGTGCTGCTAGGTGGGAGAAGGGGTTAGAGAATTTGTTTTATGGCTATGGGCCAGTGACAGGGAAGGGGAAGGGAAGAAAAAACTTCACCAAATTAAAACATGCCACGTGTTCTTTTTCTGACCTGCTTAACAGTCAATTTGGGTACAAGGCCGGTTTGGAAAGACTACCGAAAACTTCGAATCTTTGAAATATAAATCATACTTGATTAATAAAGGAAAACACCTCGAACTTGAGTTTATTCTTGACAAATTTTCCAAAATCTATTTTTTTTTCTTTGTATTTTTTTTTTATTAAGTTTCATGATTCATGGGACTTGTTACATTGGCCTGTTTGTTACCAGTTGTAATTACAAATCGCTACATCCTCCTTTTCACATATAAGACACGTTTTTGAGCATCAATTGTTTTCAAAATATTCTAATATGTAGAAATTATATTTTGAAGCCACTGTTCAAAGATACAAATCCAATGGTGTAGGTTTTGTAAGTTTTCCAACATTGTTTGAGCATATATGGTCAAAGTATGACTTTGAGAAAGGTACCTTGTATCATAAATGGAGTATAGAATTGTTGTAGGCTTGTCCTTAGTTGTATTAAATGAGAATTTAAAATTAAAGTTGGTACACTATTCATGAATTGTTTATTGAGGAGAGAGAATGGGGGACACTTTACAAAGTCATCTTGTCTATGAGGAAGTGGGTAATACAATAAAAAATGAAAGCTAAATAATATATTAATTGGTGGACCCATACCAAATAAGGAAATGGGAAATCTATTTGGGACAAACATAAATGGAAAAATGGGAACTCTATTTAGGGACGGAAGGAGTACTAATGAATATACAGATTATATCGTCTACTAGGGATATTTTCAACTCCAAAGAAGGCCTTGGTGACATTATGGCTGTCAGTTTATGATTTGCTATTATGTTATATGTTGTTATGTAACATGGCTATAGGTTATAAATCACATCAGACTCAATATGTTTACTAGAATTCAGTTTTAGGTATAAGAAATTTTTTTGTCCAGATTTTCACAAATGTGATCGAATTTTTCCAGAATTTGCTGCAAGGTATAGTTTCAAGCATGACCCAGGGAAAATTTTGATTTCCTTTTACTATAATTAAATGTTACCTTTTTCTGATTATGAACTGTAACTTGCATGCACACTTTTGTGGTGTGGTTAGATGTAGTTGTTAGAGGAGGTAGATTGTCTTTCTCCTTCTCAGCCCCTTCACTTCTTTTCTCTGCTTGCTGTTATCTATTAATGTTTATAATATAGAGGCAGACTGATATGGAGTGCTCAGTTGGCTGATTCAGCTGGATGACTGATGTCTTTACTTCTACATTTGCTCAGGATAGTTTTGGAAGATTACATGATAAAGGGAAAGATGTATCCCGAGCAACAAAGGCTCTCACAAAGCTTTTCCCAAATAAAGTTACAATTTACATGCCTCAGGTTTGTTTATTGTGCAGCGAGTCATTCTCTCCAGTCTTTACCCTTTTGTGTCTTCTTTGTGGATCATTTACTCTTTGTTGTTTCTTAATTTGTGATGCTTGGATCTTGCAGGATGAGGCCCTGCTTGCTAGTTTTAAGAATCAATTAGAACGCGATGCTGAAACACTTAAAACGAAGAGTAATCTGGGTCACCTGCGCACCGTGAGAACTACATCTAAATCTCTCTCTCTCTGTCTCTCTCTCTCTCTCTCTCTCTCTCTTTCTCTCTCTCTCTCTCTCTCTCTCTCTCTATATATATATATATATATATGCACACACACACACACACACGCGGGACTTGGTAAATGTTATCGTTTACCTTGCAAAAATATGAGTTGCAGTTATCATGTGTGGGACTTGGTAAATGTGTTAATGTCCACACCTGATATGGATTTACTTGTATGGTTCTACCATGCCGTATGTGTTGTTGGCAACTGCATCTTGACTACATTTAGTCATACTTAGGATGTCATTGATCGCGATTCTTGTGGGGTTACTTACTGTCATAGGGTTATTTGGGATCTTGCAGTCATAGCATGAGAATTCTTTGATTTTACATGTTTTTAATTTTTATCAGATCTCTCCTTGTTAGTTGAATGTTCGGAAATATGCTTCTATGTTAAGCTGATTTCTATTTTAATTGTCTATATTGTCATGATTTTTTTTACGACTCTTGTTTTGATCATCTACAGGTTTTGAATCGTACTGGCTTGGAATGTGAAGAACTGGATAAATTTTATGTCAGTGATCTGACACTTTCCAGTGAGAGTATGTCTACCCCTTTGATAAACATTCAGGACTTATTGTGCAGTTCTTAGAAGATCACTAAGAGATCAATGTGTGCAGGTGCAGAGAAGGTAGTGGGATGGGCTGTAACCCATCATCTGATGCAGATTCCTGAACCTGAGTCTGATGCAACACTCGTTTTGTCTACTGAAAGGTAATTTGTAATGACCTTATATGATCTGCTATATTGGTCTGGCTTAGTGGGCATTGACTTTTGCAAATTTCTGGCAGCCTCAAGTATGGGATATATTTGCTACAGGCTCAGAATGAGCCCAAAAGCTCAAAGAAGCCACTTAAGGTCATTTCTAATGCAGAGTTCCTTTACAATTGTAATTTCCCTGGCAATGTTTATTCTGCAATCTGCACGTGTTTATCACTTTATTTGAAAAAGAAAAATAGTGAAGATGTATTTAGCTGTAAATATATGACACTGGGTGTTCTGAAAATGTCAGGATGTAGTGACAGAAAATGAATTTGAGAAGCGACTCCTGGCAGATGTTATTCCACCCAATGACATCGGAGTAACATTTGATGATATTGGAGCCCTGGAAAGTGTAAAAGACACATTGAAGGAACTAGTAATGCTGCCTTTACAAAGGCCTGAACTCTTTTCCAAGGGGACCTTAACCAAGGTCTGTTTCAATTTTTTGCCTTCTTTCTTCTACATGATTTTCTGCTTCTGCTATTAGCTATTGATACTTATAATAACTTTATTGCATTGTTTGCCTTGTGCTTTGCGTACGATATCTGTTCTGAGGCAAAATGGTGTTAAACACCCTCTTCCCCAACTCCAAGGGTGCCTACAGGCCTTAATAAATGTTTTTTCCTTCATCTATAGAATATTTGCCATGGTGATCACATTTTGACTCAATATGTGCTTTACCTGTCATACATTTTTCCCTTGCATTGTTTGTTACAAGCACTATTATGATTTTTTCTTTTAGCTCTTCCTATTGGTATCTTTGTTGTGAATAAACTGAATGTGCTATAAAGATTTCATGCATGATTGAACCCAAATCTTTGATTCACAGATGAAAGGTTTACCTTTTTTTAGATCTGTGTATAATTTGCTAGAAAATATACGGGGCTGAACTTAGATTGATGATTTTAGCATCGAGGTAACTTAACATCTATGTAGCACTAGGACAATTACGGGGACATTGACCTGTATGATGGAAAATTTTCAAGAAGCTGGTACTGCAAAAAGAATCCGCTGTCTCCCCCTTTTGATTATTCCTACCCTTTCACTTTCTCTCCCCCCTTTTGATTCTAACTCTGAAAGGGGGAAGGCAGGGCAGGGCTCCCTCTGTCTGCTAGTGTTTCTTTATAAGTATAATATATATATAAGGTGGAAGGCAGAATCCGCTGTCCCTTGTGAAAGTTCTATATTTACTGTTCTACTCGTAACTTGTCTGTCATTTTGTTGACTTTGTGGCTTTACAGGCAGAAAGACTACCTCCTCTGCTTCTGTTTGATACTTCTATTTTTCTCTTTGTTGGTGACTTTTTTTTTTTCCTTTTTCTTATATTCGTTTATAATTTTTTATTTTGTCTACCTATGCTCTTCACTTATTGGCAAAGTAGTCTTATATGCAAGCGATGCGTGCGAAACCAAATAGAAAGCTAAATTGCTAATTACATATGTCCAAATCCTTATTTTTAACTAAAAAAAGGAGTTAAATGAAGCTGAGAAATTATCCTGAGATTTATAGAACTGCAGTGTAATTCTTAAAAAATTGGTAAAGATGAGTTTAATTGTTTTTTTTAATTTGACGGTATATGTGTAATTTAGTGTGGGACACCAAGCCATCCTCTCTTTCCTTGTATAAATAGAGATATTGTTGCAAAATGTAATCCTAAACTAAATATAATACCAAGAAATATTATCTCTAACAAAACTCTTCTAGATATCTATAGATAAACACTTCTAGATAGATTGATTTAGGAAATACGTACTCCTAAATCTATCCCAACATTATTGCATTTTAAGGAATAGTGGCTGTACCATCTATAATTTTATTTCATAGCAGTAATTCTTCTATGGGAAAGGGGGAGGGGATACTGTAAAATGAAAAGATCGAGTTTTATCTGCAAAAAAAGTGCACCTTGTGTGACGTGATGGAGACGTTTCTGCCTCGTACCTGGCACCACGGCCCTAGGCATCCTAAGATGAGAAGCAAGCGATGCAATCTTTGTGTTCTCTGCTTTGTTTTCAATTGCTTATGGGGCCGTGCATGGGCCTGCAAGGGTGCATGGCATGCCGTGCAAAGTTCTAGATCACCCATTTGACCTTGTTCACATTACCAATGCACCTCTAATTCCTGAGTATAGGCTCTGCACTACCTGAGCGCTTTTTATATTACAACTAGAGCTAAGCTTAAAACATGTAAGTGATGCCATTGAAGGTGATAATTATGATAAATCAACTTAGAACATGCTATAAGAACCTGGAGGTTCTACTATGGAAGAAGCATGGGTTTTCATGCTTTTTTAGCATGATCTTTTTGGGAACGATGTTCCTGCATCAAGTCTCCTCTCTATTCATGATGCGCTGTGTTTTATGTACGATTTCGCTGCGCCTCCTACGGTACTTAGGCTGTTCCTAGAAGTTGTACTGATGCCAACTTGTTAGCGTAGAACTGTTCGTTTTGGTGTAGGAGAGCATTTTCCATAGGAGGAATTCAGTCATTTTTGTCGGCTTGTGATTTCTGAATAGCTTCGATGCACTTTGCTGTACCTTTTCGATGGGATTTTATGCTTTACTTATTATGTTCGAAGTTGGGGTTGGAAGGAAATCAACTTTTATTTTGTTTATTCAGCCTTGCAAGGGTATTCTTTTGTTTGGCCCTCCTGGTACTGGGAAGACGATGCTTGCCAAGGCGGTAGCCACTGAAGCTGGTGCTAACTTCATAAATATATCGATGTCAAGCATTACCTCTAAGGTTTGTGATAAGCATGCACCTACCCTTTTTTAATTTTTAAATGCAACTCAAATATGTTGTTTCTCTTCTTCTATTCAGTGGTTTGGCGAGGGTGAAAAGTATGTCAAGGCCGTTTTTTCACTTGCTAGTAAAATTGCTCCAAGTGTTGTATTTGTTGATGAGGTAGGTTCTTAGTGATACGCTCATCAACTTGATCTTGATATCCTTGTACTCTACTAGAAGAGAAAGAAAGGTCTTGTACTTTATGTTTGTGTTTATTGTTTATATATAGGTTGATAGCATGTTAGGGCGTAGGGAAAATCCTGGAGAACATGAAGCTATGCGTAAGATGAAAAATGAATTTATGGTGAACTGGGATGGCTTGCGGACCAAAGAGAAAGAGCGGGTATTGGTGCTTGCAGCCACAAACAGGCCTTTTGACCTTGATGATGCTGTCATCCGTAGGCTTCCGCGTAGGTGAGCAATTGTTTTGATGTGCTTGACATACTCGTATTGGTGTTTGCCTTGTCTGTTCAGTAGTGTATAAATGTCTGATTTGGCAATATAACCCCTATATGTGTCCTTGTTGACCTATGTTTCTGGCAGGCTGATGGTTAACTTACCTGATGCTCCAAATAGAGCAAAGATTCTAAAAGTGATATTGGCAAAAGAGGATTTGTCTTCCGATTTTGACTTTGATGCAATTGCCAACATTACTGATGGATACTCTGGGAGTGATCTTAAGGTTATTATCATAGTAGCTTATAGTTATCCTTTGTGGCTCTTAGTTAATATTTCTAGGGCTCCTAAGCTCTGTTCTTAACTAGTTGATGATTCTATGCTGACTCTTTACGATTTGCAGAGCCTCTGTATGGTTGCTGCACAACATCCAATCAGAGAATTATTGGAGAAAGAAAAACAGGTTTGTATTCTCAAACTTGAAGGATGCTGTAACATATCATTACTCTCCTTGCTCCATGTGCATGTTCCTAGATGACCTTTCCAATTGTGAACTTGGATCATCTTTTCTTACTAATACTTCATATCCTATAACAAAATTTTGACCCTTTTGTGAAATTAATATCTACAATAAATCTTGGACAAGTTTTGGCGTCATTAAGCAAGTTGAACTGTTTAAGACACCTTATAACTTCCTATTGAAGGTTGGGTGTATTAAATTTTGCAGTGGCGTAAACTGTTCATTGAAATTTTGGTGGACATAGAAAGTTGTGTGCACCAGTATTTGGAAAGTGCGACATTTATATGCGTAATGGGTGGGGGAATGGTTTTGGTGGTGGATTGGTGCTTTTATGGTGATAAAAGATGGTATTTTCTACCAACCCATAATTTTGCTGTGAGTCTGCGACTAGTGGTTTACTATCCTGTGTATACTATCAAAGGGACATGATGTACTGATGGATGCTTGTAAAATGTTTTGCTTGTTAACTTGTTTCAATTAAATTTACTGAGAAGTACTATTGTCTATTGGTAGCATCTTGCCGTGTCGTTCTTCATAGACGTGTTTGTTCAGAGTCTATAGTGGATCAACTTGATGTATCTCATAATGTCTGTTCTCTTGTTAGTACTATTCTCGTTAAAATTATTATTCATGTCAAGCATGTGCACAATACGTTTTATTCCATTAATTTCAGGAGCACGCAGCAGCTTTAGCAGAAAGTCGACCTCTTCCACCTCTGAGTGGTGCTGCTGACTTACGCTCTCTGAATATCGATGATTTTAGACGCGCACATGAGCAGGTAAGGTGCCTTTCACTTCAGCACATTGGTGGATGTTCGAATAAATGAACTCTTTACTGATAAATTCCTTGTTCTGAATTGATTCTTCCTGTTTGCATATCTTTGACTCTGATTGTGATTGTCTCCATATTTAAATAGGTTTGTGCGAGTGTATCCTCTGAGAGTGCTAATATGTCCGAGCTTCAACAATGGAATGAACAATACGGTGAGGGAAAATCAAGGAAGAAGTCGACACCCAGTTACTTCATGTGAATTTTTTTGTATGTACAAAGGGTTCATCTCTTTTTTCATTCCTCCCCCACCATCTCTCTCTCTCTCATCTCTGGTTCAGTTCAATCAGAAGCAATGCTGTGTTGTCTTGTGAAGTATAGCTTCTATAAGTTGTAATTTTGGCACTCGCATTACGTATTCTTAGGATATGTAATTCTGTATAAATGAGGGAGGGTGCCTGTTGAAGTCTTGGCACATTGCTTCCCTTTGTTTCATTCTTCTCCCCCCACAAAGATTCCTCTGTGATTTAAAAGTTCTTAGGAGTGCAAGTTACCGAGCGGGGGTTGAGAAACTGAGGATGTAAAGTAGGAAATTGTGTTTATGCTCTATAGGACTTGACCACATTCTTCATTGTTACGACTTACCAGCTAATGATAAATGCTTACTGTTGAAGTCTTTCGAGACTATATATATGCCGTGCCAGTAATTTTCCTTAAGTGGATTATGTTATTAGTTTGTTTTCTCGGGTTTTAGGTTGGTGCCTTATTTCGTGTATGCGATTAAAATTGTTTATTCATGTGAATATGTGGTAAGAAATTATATTTCTGTTTAATGGTTACATAATTTACATTTGAACATTTTGTCCGAAAAAACTTCTCCAATGGCTAATAATATTGTTGATGGTAGGATAATATTCATTCAAATGAATATAGTGGGATCCAACTGAAATGTTTTGGCATTCATATGAGTAATGCGGTGAAATATACAATTTTTTCAAAAGGGGGTGTAAATATTTGGATAATAAATCAAAAGGAATGATTGATGAAAACTGATATCTCGCGTCGTTATACTTGTATACTTTCGCTTGATTTCATGGTATCTAGGACTAGTCTGACCATCATTATTGTTAATTATGTAATAGTAATAAAAAACTTACTTTTTACCCAAAATCGTTCTCAATTAAAATTCATGAACTACTTGCAATACCAAAAAAAATTATATTTATTTCACATTGGTTGTTAATTTTATTACTAGGGATGTCAATTGGGTTGGGCGAGTGTAGAAATTTGGTGTATGTACCGGTCCACGATCGAACCAAACTGGAACCGGTTGGACCGGAATCTGATTTTTTTTTTGGACCGGGACCAGAATTATTCTGGTCCGGTCCTTATGTACCTGTTGGACCGGAATTTATATATTTTTTTTGAAAAATATTTTTTATTTAATTGAACGGTTTTTTCACGAATTACCCCTGAGTTTTCAGAAAATTCACCAGGTACCCTTACACTTTTCAAAATTCACCAGGTACCCCCAAGTTTCATGGTAATACATCAAAATGCCATTAATGAGTAATGGTGGTTAAAACCTGTAGTCATTAACCCCAAATTTTTTTTTTTTTTATTGTAAAACCTAAATAATTCCTAACTCTAACTCTTAACTCCTTACCACCAGTCCACCACTTGAACCCTAACCACCACCACCTCCCCCGCCCCCTTCGATTTCCGAGAGCAGCAAGTGGTGGTCCACACATTTTCGTCCCTCCTCTTTCCCTGCGGAAATCTGCGGATTCTAACATTCCTTGCCCTTGGAGCCAGTACTCAAAAGAGAAAGAAAAATATGTTGAAAACAAGTTTTTGGTTTCTGTCATCGATGCTAAAATAAAAAGGAAGGCCGACAACAAAATTAATGAAAATCGACTATCCCAAGTTTCAGGAATTTATGCGAGTTATGCGACCATGTTCTAAGAGAAAAATTTAAGACGAAGATCATGAAAATCGAAGCGGTGGGGGGAGGGCTGGGGGATGGAGGGCTGTGGGGCTGCAGCCTACGAAGTGGGGGAGGGGTGGGGGCTGCGGAAATTGAAGGGGGTGGGGTGGGGGTTGATGGTTAGGGGTTAGGGTTAGGATTTGGGTAGGTTAAGGGTTATGGTTTAATCAGGGTTAATTAGGGTTTAAAACAAATAAATAAGATTAATGACCAACGGACCGTTAGTCACAAAGGCATCTTTGATGTATTACCATGAAACTCGGGGGTACTTGGTGAATTTTGAAAAGTGCGAGGGTACCTGGTGAATTTTTTGAAAACTCGGGGGTAATTGGTGAAAAAACCATTAATTTAAACATATTTATAACTTATATGCATTTAAATTTAATTATTTTAATAACAATAATCGTAAAGGTAATAAAGTAGTTTGTTAACTTTCTATCTTTTAAACTTTTTTTAACATATAAACTTTTTTTTCCTAAAAACAGAGATTCTGGTCCGCCGGTACTGACTGGATCGGAAACCCGAAATTGGGATTTTTCTGTGGACCGATGACTGGTCCAACCCTGGTCTTTGCACAACCCTAGTAAAGATGGTCCCTCCACACGCAGCCGCCTAAAAATCTCATCCCCCATTCCCTCCCCCACCACCCATTCGAGGAGATTTCCAAATCCATCCTCGCACTAATGGGAACGTATTTAAAATTGCCCCCGCCTCATCACACTCCCAAACTTTTAGAGTGTAAAATAATTAAGGTTATTAATAATATAGCATGGATGTTTTATAAATATGTAATATGTAATTGTAATAGATAGGAGGCTATGGGTCGGAGCGGGAGTGAACTGAAAGAGTATAATATAAAATTCATAATGGGTGCACCACCTATGGCTAGTACGATTTTAATCACCATCCCCGTCCTATCACCCGACAAACGTGGACTCATCCTCGCCCAAGTGGGGTGGCATATGGCAAGTCTCCTATTTGACCCGCCCCAACTAATTTTCCTACTTACTATATTCTTATAACTCACCTATTAACCCGTTAATAATTATATTCGGATAATGAGCTTCCTACTTAATTACGATCTTAATTTGAATTAATGTAAATACCTCACTATACCACCTCCTCTTCTTATAGGTCAACCCACTATTAGAAAGTAACCTTAACTATTACTTTGACCACTTACTTAAAGTGTAGTTATTTTACCACCTATCATTTTTGTAAGCAATTCCAAATTCAACTAATAAATCCATTTGCCTTATTATAAATTTGGAAACAATTGGCCCAATGAAAACATAGGGAAGTATACACAAATGAAATGTAACCCCCAAAAAAAGTATTTGAAGTATCGTTCGGGCCTCCAAACGAGTTACATCTAGAACATATGGAGTATATAAATTAGACATTCTTCGGTTTATGATTGTAGTACATTTTATCATTCACTTTTTGGATGGTTTTATAATTTTTGGGATGACTTGTTGAATGTTTTCTACTGTGACATCAAGACATATTTTCTCCTTCACACAGTGCGAATTTCCTTTTTTTACCCTTTATGAATCGTGATATGTGAACAATACAATCACGGTTATAATTTAGGCCAAGCTTTAAAAATTCCAAAGCCTTGGTTGTATGCCAAAAGCTATATTTTCTCCACATTCCTCATTTGTAGCTCATTTGTCAGCTCTATAAATAAGAGTTTGGCGAAAAAATTCTAGCTTATACGGTATACACGGATGTATAATACAAAATAAATTGTTCAAAATTTATCCATAGTAAAACTTTGTAGAGGTTTATATTTTTACAAAAACAAAAGTATAAAGAGCAATTCTGTCTCCAAAACATCGCTTAGAGATACAAGAAAAATGGCATCGGGAAATCTACCACAATCATCACCAGCACTACTATCACACACTAATCTATTTGTCGACCTCATCGAGCATTCAAGTCCACTATGGTTCAAGAAGTACCTCTTTCTTTGTCCTAAATTCGACTCCAAAACCTACATCTTCGATGTTGACCCTTAATGTTTTGATGACGACAAACAAACTTACATTTAATGGTTTTAGTTATTGTGAAGGTTAAGTTCCAGAGTTGGAATGAATTCAAGAGATGAGAAATTTGCATTATGAGTTGCTAAGAGAGGAACTGGTAAGGGTGTAAGTGCATCGGACTGGATTGGACTTTGCCAAGTCCAAACCTCGAAAAATTGAGTCCAAATCCGATCCAAACTTTATTTGAGTCCAGTCTGAAACCTTTTTCTTGAGTCCGAATCCAGTTCAATCTAGTCTTATTATTATATAATATATATATATTTTCTCAAATTATGTTTGTAATATTTTCTCATGATTGAAACATTGAAATTTGAAAAATTGGAGTCATTACATTTATTCCACATAGTAAGTTACATATATCTTTAAAGTGTTATAAAATGCAAATCTCAAAATACAAAATGCGCCAAAAGAGTTAAAGTAGCTTTGTCTTTTCAATTTTCAGTTCTCACTTTGGAATTTTGGAGAGTAAGTAAAAATTCTAGCGCTAGGTAATTAAAGAACTTAGAGCGAGAATGTTAAAAAGTCCAAAATTTCAACAAAAATGTCAAAGAGATTTTTCTAAATATACATTATATATACCTTAGAGCGAGAATGTTAAAAACTTGCTCGTTAATTCAAGTAATGTTTGCTGGTTAATTCAAATAAGGTTTTTGGTTAATTCATTAATTATTTTGGTTTGATTTATGTTCACTGGTTAATACAAGAGTGAAAGAAACTCACTCTGCTTCTCTTTCATAATATATCAATTATTTAGATTTTTATAAATGTATCAATTGCAACATTTTAAAATAGTATGCTATTAAAAATATACTTCTAAATAGTACCAACTTGTAAATAATTAAGCCCATATTAACCTGATCAGTTAGGATTCTTCTACTAATGATTTCACTTACTTTTTTTCGTAGCATTTCATAATATACCAATTATTATTTAGATTTTTATAAATGTATAAATTGCAACATTTTAAAATATCATGTTCTCAAAAAATATACTTCTAAATTGTATAGTATATGTTTAGTAAAAGATAAAATTAACATATTTAAATGATTTTGTAGATATTGAAAAATAATTGAATTTTAATAATTTTGTTGGGTTTTACACGTCGAAATAGGTTGGTTTGAAAAATTGGATAAAATCCGTCAGATCTTATCTTATCTGGTTGAATCGAATTTTAATTGAATTTGGGTCGGTCATAAACAAATCGAGTTGAATCGGGTATTTTACTGAGTCTAATTGGGGTTCGGGTTAACTTTGAGTTGAGTTACAGTCAAGTTTGGGTCTTGGATTACGGTGTTCATCGATAACGGGTATGAATACAGGTCGATGTGGTCAGGTTAGAATATGATCTTGTCGGGTGTCGATCAGGTCTGGTTGATCTCGTGTCGTGTTTTGGTAAGGTCCAAGTCGAACCAGGTTCAAGTCGAGTCGGTATTGAATTGACCCATAAGTCGAGTCTGTTTTTGACACCTCTACTCACAGCTCTACAAATAAAAAACAAACAATGAAATAGTATTAAGTATACGGTACACCTAAATTACACAAAATTTATCCATGGTACTAAAACTTTGCAAAAACCAAGCTTAGCTTGGCTCACTTGGTAGGAATCCCACCTCATGACCTCAAGGTTAGGGGTTCGAATCCCACCAAGTAAAGGACACTTGGAGGAGAATTCCTCTTATAACTCCCCCTCCTCCCAAGTGCGTGCGCCTCTGGGTTAGGCCTTGTGCGAGGGCAGCCCAGAGGTTATTCATCTTACCAAATAAAAAAAAACTACTTCCTCCGTGTTTTTTTACATGTGACACTTTCAAAATTCACGGTTACCTAGAAAAAAATTGGAGATGGGATTAAGGAAAAGTAATTGTAGGGGATTAAAGGGAGTGGGACCATTGCACATGGGTTTAAAGGTAAGGGAGGAGAGAGAAAAGCAGGGACCACACCCCACTTTCCCTTCTTATTGCTGCATGCCTAAGAGGAAATATGACCCAGCCAAAAAATTTTCCCACCAACTTCAATTCCCTCCAAATTTTTCATAAAGTTAAACTTTTCATATAATTCAAATTTTTGCCTTCTTCAAATCAGTTGAAGGCACCAACTAGAAACTCTCTCTTCTATATAAACCCCCAACATTTAATGAGGATTTATTTCACAAAATGAAGAGAGAGAAAATTTCATCAACTACCATGGTTTAGTATCATTACAAGTTAACTAAGTTAAGCTACTAATTCACAGCACACACTGCACATTAATGTTCAAAATAATCATCCAAAAAATTACATACTGAAGTTTCCCACAAAAACTTCAAACTTCAGTCTTCTTCTTCTCTTTCAATCTAACAAAATGGGGTCAGGAGAGCAGGGAGATGCAAGGTTCTTTGACCTTCAACACTTGCTGCAAATTGAAGGCATGGAGGATGACTTGCTGCTGCATGAAATGGGACACCATTATCACAGTGATGATGATAGTACACGGATGATGATGGTGGAGGCACAGAAACAGAACAGGCAGCATAGCAACAGCAACATCAAGTTCATGGACATCAACCACAGACACAAACACAAAACAATGTAAGTGCAAGAAAAAAAAACCAATGTTAAGTTTAGAAAAAAGGAGAATGTTGGTTGATGAACTTCTTACCTCAGAAATCAATGGTAAAGTTGTATGGGGTTTAAAAAGAAAATTAGCAAAAAAATATAGCATACATAGGATGACATTAGAAACAACATGGACAGATGCAAAAAAACGGAGAGGGCAACCCATAGATGTTAGAAACAAAAAAATTGGGAGATGTGGTAGAAAATTAAGAGTTTATGATGAAAAATGGCTTCAGTCAGTCCCTCTTCATCTAAGGACTAGTATTAGGGCATTTGCTGGTTATCTTAAAGTCCCTCCATCTACTGTATATAGACTGCTGAAACGGGGGAAGCTCAGAAGTCACACAAGCAGCACTCACCCAAAACTAACTGATGATCACAAGCTTCAAAGACTGAAGTGGGTGTTGCAGCACATATTACCAGCAACAAAGACACAACCACCAACATTTGTTGACATGCATAATGTTGTTCACATAGATGAAAAGTAGTTTTATTTGAGTCTAGACATGAGGAGATTCTACTTGCTCCCTGCTGAAGATGACCCTTACAGTTGTTGTCAATCTAAAAGGTATAAGATTAAAGCTATGTTCATGTGTGCAACATCTAGACCTATTAAAAACAGTCAAGGGAATATGATACATGATGGCAAATTTGGTATCTATCCTTTTGTTGATTATGGGAGGGCCAAGTATTCAACTAAGAACAGAATTGCAGGAAGTCGGGTGACAAAGGCAATTGAAAGTGTCAAACTGTCAACCTTGCAGTTATGAGGGACATGATAATCAACACTATCATCCCTTCCATAATGAGGCAACCTTAACAGAATTAGGCAATCAAACTAATCCAATAGCCAACCAAACATAATTAGGCAATGAAAACAATCCAATAGGCAACTACAACATAAATAGGCAATCAAAACAATCCAATAGGCAACCAAACCAATCCAATAGGCAACCAAAACAGAATTATGCAACCAACCAGATTTAGGCAACCACCCACAATTAGGCAACCATACATAATAGGCAACTACAACAGAAATAGGCAACCAAATCAAATAAGCAACAACACAATAAATTGAAGGGGGACTCATATTTTTCATAGATAAAGGAAATTAATTTCAGTTAGGTGATAGAACCTCAGGGACTCGAATCTTTGGCTCTACGCCTTAGTAGGAAGCAATGTGAATCAGGGTCCAGTTCAGAGCTAGTACAGGGGCTCATTGGGACATCAAGCTCACCATCTTCAGCCTCAGATGAACCCACAATGTCTTCAACCACATCAAATACTTTGAAACCCCCATCACTTTCTACATACATGGCATATGTATTCCCCTCATCATCAAACACATTGAAGGAAGTTGCAGTACATCCCAAACAATCACACTGCCCCTTCACCTCTTTCCCCTTCCCATGCACCTCAACCTCAGCCACCTTCACCTTTTTCTCAGCCACCCTGAGGTGTTTATCCCTCCCTTTCACCACTTTCTCCTGCCCATTGACCTCTTTAACCTTACCTTTCTTTGAGATACAGTAAAATTTAGGAGCCCTAAGTGCGCAAACAATCTCATGGGTAGACCTCAGAACACCCTCACCTTTTTTCCCCTCAACTTCCGCAACAACATTCACAACCTTACTGGATCTAGGCCTCAACCTCTTTGAAATAGGTTGGTGGCTAAAGATCTTATCTTTGGGGGGACTCGCATGTTGTGGAAGGGAAGATGAGGGGAGGAACTCTCTTGGAAGGCCAGTTTTTTTGTAAAATTCATCAACAACCACACCCAAAGCCTTCAAGGCATAAGGGCGAAGATAATTTTGCGTGTCTCCACTGTCGTTAAGTCTTCTGGGCCAAGTCGAGTTTGCTTCAAACGCATGCATCAATTCCCTGATGCAATCAGACTCATCTGCGTCGTCAGTTTCAAAGAGCGCATCAACAAGGGGTTGAAGATCTGGGACAAACATTTTGTTCCAAAATTAGGGTTTTTCTTTTTTTGGGAGATGAAGATCTCTGATGTTGCAGATGATTTTCAAGGAAGAAAATGAGTAATTCGAAGGAATTACAAGCGATTTTAGAAGAAAGTGATGAAATGAAGAGAGAGAAAATGGAGTTGAGGAGAGAGAAATTGGCGGTGAGAAGAGAGAAAATGAAGGTGAGGTGAGAGAAGGTGAACGGATGAAAGGGGGGGGAGTTTTAGTGTTCTGGGAAGTGAAGATCATTAATGGGGTTGAAGGAAGAGAGAGAAAATGTAGTTGGGGGTTTCAATTCTGATGGGGATGATGAATGGTAATTGGTGGGGTTTTTAATTTGGTGGGAATAATAAAAATCTGATTAGGGTAGGTTATGTTTTAATGGGATACATTAAGTGGGGTTATGTTTTTGTTAATTGTGATAAGTAAGGGTAATATGGTAATTTCATAGGCCAACTTTTACTACTTTAGGAAAGAAAAAAAGTGTCACATGTAATTTGCATGGGCAAAGTAATGATTAGGCCCCTTAGGTTTGCTCAAAAGTGAGATTAAGCCCCTCAAGTTTCACTTGTGGTGATTAACCCCCACAACTTTACCCAAATGTGAGATTACATACTTATTAGTCTATTAAATATATAACCATTTTTTCTTTACAGATGTATTTTTTTTTTTTAAAAAAAAACCTGGGAAAAAAAATTCAAAATCATTTATGGTGATATAAAATATCTTAAATACATAAATTATATATATTAAGTACAAACATACATAAACAAAAAAAAAAATAGTTTCTTCACTGAACGTGCATCTCTTCTTCCTCATAGTCTTGCCAGATTAGGCCCTATTACTATGCAATTATTCTCATCTTCCTCATAGCTTTGCCAAGAAGAATAAGTTGTATAAAAATATGTATAATCTAATATCTTACCTAATCTCACTTTTGAGCAAACTTAGGGGGCTTAATCACCACTTCGCGTAATTTGCACCATACCGTTTTAGGAAAGTGTCACGTGTAGAAAAAACGGAGGAAGTATAAAACTTTGAAAAAAAAAAAATATAAAAAGCACTTAAGTCTCCCAAACAACGTTGAGAGCTACGTTCATACAGTGATACAACAGCAATGGCGTCGGCAGATCTAGCACAACCATCAGCAGCACCACGATCACGCACCGACCTATTCGGCGACCCAATCGAGGATTCAAGTCCACTGTGGTTCAAAAAAGACCTATTTCTCTCTCCTAAATTCGACTCCGAAACTTACATCTCTGACCTCCGCACATTCGTACCATTCGACACTCTTCGATCGCAGCTCCACTCTCATCTATCTTCTCTCAAGCACCAGCTCGTTGATCTCATCAACAGAGATTACAATGACTTCGTTAATCTCAGCACTAATCTCGTCGATGTCGATTCTTCTGTTGCGCGAATGCGCGCGCCATTGTCTGATCTTCGTGAGAAGATCTCCTCTTTTAGGGATTGTGTTCAAGACTCGCTTGTTTCTCTTCAGAATGGCTTGAATCAGAGAGCTCAGGCTGCTAATGCTAGAGAAGTCTTGGAATTGTTGCTTGATACTTTTCATGTCGTTTCTAAGGTAACCTTTACTATCTTTTTTTTAACCTACATTTTTGTTTTTGTTTTTGTTATGCAACTACTTTAAGTTGGTTCAATATTAATGTTTTAGGGGATTGATGAATAATTTCTGTCAAGTTATGATGGTTGGTAACTTGGTATGGTTGGGTGTATTACTTGTAGTGAATGCAATTACGATGATAGAGAATCAACTATTATAATTCCTTAGTTTGCATCAGGTGCAGGATCTAGAGATCTCACAGCGTACAGATGCGTACCCTTACCGCTTGATTCGAGACTGATAGATAGGTTGCTGTAGAAAGATTGATATTAGAATGATAAGTGAAACTATGTGAATAGTGCACATCACAGTGGCATTTTTGTGATTTCTAAGGATAAAACGACAGTCAAACTTTCCAAAACCCCCCCTGTTTGTTAGTGGTGATGATCATTTTGTGCCTAGATGTCTTTTTCTTTTATATCATCTATAAGTCATCCATGGATGTCCAGTGATTAGAGGACAGAAGAAGGAAGGAAGAGGAACCTGTTGTCGCATATTTTTTTATTTATCTTGGGTGTCTATTTGATATGGATGACGGTTGTGGTATAGTGTGTGGGTGTTAGCGATTCCTTCAAGGATTGAGGAGCATTTATGTAAGGAGCTGGTTTAGTACAGATCAGGGGTTGAGGTTTCTATCTTTTTGTAGCTTTTTTTTTTTTTATTGGTGTGGTAAAGGTACTAAAGATACTTTTGGCTGAAGAACACTTGAGCAAAGGCATCAAGTAAGATGATTGCCAATTGCAGCTGATGAAATTACCACTTGCCATCCTTTCTGCACTGCTGCGACATTTTGTGTGCTCTCTCTTCAAACATTGCTCATGCTGAGGAGCTCTTCTCTTCTTTTAATCTATTATCTTCTGTTTTTATGGCTGGTCTCTTTCATTCATGCTTCAATATCAGCCAGTGTTACCTAATTTGCTATCTAATTCGCCCTTTGAATTCGCCAATTCGCCCAAAACGGGCCAAAAATGAACCAAAACCGACCATAATTCGCTTTTCTCAATTCGCAATTCACGGGGGAATTAGGGAATTAGGCAACACTGATATCAGCTGATCAAGGGTGAAGAGATACTAAGAGTAACAAGGATAGAGAATCTTATCTCATAAATAACATGTTGAACAGGGTAACCAGCATTAGCATTCATGCGAACTTTCTTTTAATTTGCAAGTTCAAATGAACTTGAATCTGTGCGTCTCTCATCTATAATCTTATGTTTAAACAAGAGGTTACGGAAAGAAAAGGAAAGGCACATATTTATGATTTTGGTTTGTCATTGTGGCCATGTTTGTTTCATTATACATTGGTCTAACCAATGATGTGATCTATTAACTGTTATCAGGTTGAGAAGTTAATAAAGGAGCTACCTAGTGTTCCTGCTGATTGGTCGAATGGCGACGTGAATTCATCAGAGAAGAGTCATCTAAGCAACGGACTATCTCTGCAACAATCTGAGAATGAATCAAATGTAAGAGAGACTCAGAGCATGCTTCTGGAGAGAATTTCCAGTGAAATGAACAGGTTGAAGTTCTATATGGCTCACGCAAAGGTCTCTATACTCTCCCTCCTTTTCCTTACCCTTGCTTTTCATGAAGGACATATGTGACGTTTGTTTTCGTTCTCTGGATCAGCTTATGTCTCTTTTATTTTGTGTTTTCTTTGTCACTGCTTTTCTGGTTTGATGCTTCCTCTTTCGACCCCTATATAGTTCGAGGATTGAAGTAGATAAGAATAGGGAGAAGGTTCCCTTTTGTTATGAATTAGCTCGCTGCGATGTCTTTCTCAAATGCATTCTGCATATTGAACCAATCTTGATCTTTGTGCATTTCCCGTTTTCTTGAATGTCTGTGATGGCATATTCTTCAATAGTATGAATGTGCTTCCCTTAATAATGGAAGCAGGTTATTATATCCTCTCTTTGTTAACGAAGGGGTTATGAATTCAATCCCCCCCTACTGGGGCCACCAAGGTTCCAGTGTACAAATATCTTGAACGTAGTGAGTCTAGTGACAATGAATTGGTGAAAACAGTTAAGAATTTTGATTGTGCCTTGCTTTTTTTTTTTAATTGTTTTTTTTTTCCCGCATTTGAAGTCTTGTGGATATGAAAATATGTTTTACGTCCTTTATGGGGGAGAGGGCTAAAGGTAAGAATGGATCATCAATCTAGCATAGAATGACTGAATGGCCCTTGTCAAGCAAAAACCCCTCTTTTGAGGGGAAAACGTTCTAATTCAAGGTGAATATTTCAATAAAAAGTTTAGGGGGAAACTTTTTCTTGGAACCAGCCCAAATCCTCACCATAGACGAGTGCCCGACATCATATAATAAAAGTATATAATGATCAAGCCAAAGGGTCAAACCAAAAATAAAAAGGAAGCCTAGCCTAATTACATAGGCTAAGAAATTTATGCAATGCACCGTTGTGAACCCTTATTTTGAGCTCAAAAGATCGATAATTAATGGGTGGAAGCTGAAGGTATCAATCATAGGGATTAGAGAATCACTGACCCTAAGACCCTTGGAAGTAATTATATTCTAGATAGCCAATCAGCTTATAAAGGAGTGTTTAAGATTATTTATCCTGTTCCAAGCCATTGGACATAAGGAGAATTCAAACTTAATTTTATAGTAGAGCACCCAATCCTTGTAGGCTTGTAGCTGACCGAGTACATTACAATATCTAGGAGCTAGTCTCTGCTTAATAGCACATATCTCTGACCTGCTAGGAGATGACTGGGGGTGAGTAACTCCAACTAACACTTAGAATAAACTCGGAAAAAAGATATATTGTTTTACCCAAAAGGTCTAACGGTCTTTGAACCACATTCCAGACATACTTTCCAAATTTCGGCAATATTTTATATTTGAACCCTAACCCCCAATGTTTCTCTTTTTGGCTGCAAATTAAGTCCTATATCAACAATTTTCTTAAGATGTAATCACAAGACTACAAGACTGACCTATTAACGCTGAAAATTTTGCTAATCAAATTGTTCGTAAACATTAATGCAATAACCTAGCAGGTATGAAGATGCATCGAAACAAAAGTCAATCAAACACAGCCAACAGGAACCCTACCTCTTAATTCTAGATATGATTCTCTCAACCAAACCATCGCATTCAATGACCTTAAGCTTCTTTCCAGAAATAGGTACTGCAGCTAGCTGACTGGTAATTTTCCCTTGTTAAAATAAGTTATCTCTGCCTTTCTACTTAATAAACTTTTTCCTGTTTTTGACATTAGTCTCTAACTTCGAAGTCTTAGGCAAGGTCTGAAGTCTGAACTTTGACCTCTTATTATTAATAAGAAAAACTAAAGATCTCCATTACTAAGCATGACTAAATTGTAAGCAAATAATAAATGTTTTTGAGTAGTGGCTTGCTAATCTAGATGGAAAGGGAAGTAGAGAGCTGTCCCTATATATCACAAAATCCTTTCCAGGCACTTCATACAATTGACTTATAAAGGAGGAGTGGGGGATTCATCTTCCCTAATAAGAAGATAGAGAACATAGAGATAAACATTCAAGCCCATCTAAGCTAGGAGGAAAATCTCGGGCAAGCATTTTATTAATGGATAATCAGTCTAGTAATTAGCTTTTTTCATACATACTTAAATTCAACAACCAGCATGAGAGGTTTTCCTACCAAAGATTTTCAGAAATCTCAATTTTGTGCATACTCTTTCTATTTTCAACTTGGGCATTTTATGTTTGGAATACTTTTGGGGAAACATGAATTTTAAATAGGCTCGTAACAAATTTGAGATAAGTATATAAACTTTGGAACTGCGAGAAACAAGTTCTGTGACACTTGAAGTTGTTGGATGCTAGGTCTGTAAAGTATGAGAGCGATAGAGGTTAAATTTATGTCCCTAAGGAGCTTGTTACTGTCAAAGTAAGAAAGAAAAGCCCTGGCTATATCTGTTGGAACAATGTCCAAGGAGGTTTATAAAAATTGACTCCTAAAGCTATCAGGATACAGGGATTTCACTCTAGATGTGGATAATGTGGTCTTTTCCATATCCTGAGTTGAGAAATTATTTATTTGATTCGCTAAACTTTTTGGAGTTGTAATTATTCTCATCATCTCATGTATGAGTCCTTTGTATATTATTTTCTCACTGTGTTCATCCATTATGGCAGTACAGGACCTACCTTTTATTCAGAACATTGAGAAGAGATTCCAAAGTGCTAGCCTTTTATTAGATTCGAGCTTGGGGCATTGTTTTGTAGATGGTCTAGAGCACCGAGATGAAAATGCCATATACAATTGCTTGCGTGCTTATGCTGCGATTGACAATACTAGAAACGCTGAAGAAATTTTTCGTACAACCGTTGTTGCCCCCCTAATAGAGAAGATTATTCCTCATGCTTCGTCAGGGTTGATCAGTGTGGCTTCTGAGGATGAACTTGAGGCTGATTTTCGAGAAATGAAGCAGTGTATTGAGAAAGACTGTACATTCTTACTGAAAATTTCCTCAAGAGGTATATGGCTTATGGAACTGCTTGTTCTTTCTAGCGTATTAATAGAAATTTGGTTTGGTGTGGCACAACAATTTCCTTGCACACACGTGTTACATCTTGTAGTGTTTCTTGATGGAAACTGATTCATCTTCCTTACGAAATTGTGAATTCTTTCTGTCCTTGAGTTCAACTTTTATTGAACTGCTGCCCTCTCCCCTGCCTCTGTGGGTATATTTTATTGATTTGCTGTGGAGAATTGATGTATTTATTTTGTTTTACATCTTATTTACAGAAGATCCTAATGACTCTGTTAGTTACTATATGGACATTATCTGAAGATCTCCTTTTATAAGTTCTGAATGCTGATAATCTTGTTCTTGTGGTCTTTGTCGTGCAGAAAATTCAGGCTTTCATGTATTCAACTTTTTGGCGAATTCAATCCTCAAAGAGGTTCTTTCAGCAATTCAGAAAGGAAAGCCTGGGGCTTTCTCACCTGGAAGACCTAAGGAATTCTTGAAAAATTATAGATCAAGTTTGGACTTTCTGTCTCATCTGGAAGGTAGGATTCAATAACTTGTAATAGCAATTGTTATGTACGAGTTCATTTTGGAAACACTGCCAAAATTTTAACTTATTTCTGAAGTTGTATATGTTGTTAATTTTAATGGTGAAGTTATGTTGTTAAGGCTACTGCCCGTCCAGATCTGCCGTTTCTAAACTCAGAGCAGAACCCGTCTATGTTGATTTCATGAAGCAATGGAATCTTGGGGTTTATTTCTCATTGAGGTACCATATGAAACCTTGATATGAATGATGTGACAGAACGAGCTATTCCATGGTTTATGGAACTAAATGATTCAATTATTTTAGGTTTCAAGAAATAGCAGGGGCTTTGGATTCTGCACTTCTGGCTCCCAGCCTGGTGGCCCAAAATTCACGTCATGTGGATGGAAATTTACCAGCTTTGTCTTTGAAACAAAGCATTGTTCTCTTGGAGAGTTTAAGGTCCTGTTGGAGTGAAGATGTGCTTGTCCTGTCTGGCTCTGATAAGTTTCTGCGTCTGTCTCTGCAACTTCTTTCAAGGTTGTGCTAGAGGGAATTATGTCAATCATAAATTTCTTGTGACCATTAGCCTGCACTACGTGATTAACTGGGTTGTCAAATGTCTTGAACAGGTATTCCAGTTGGTTGTCATACGGACTTAATGCTCGCAAATGGGGTCATACAGATGCAAAACCTGGATCTGAGTGGGCGATCTCTGCTGCACCTGAAGATTTAATTTATGTATGAACAGTCTATCCATCTTTTTCTTGCTCATCTGTCCTGACAGGTTTGGTTTGTTATATTGATGTCGGAAATGTTACTATTATGAAGTGTGAGTGAAGGCTCAACTTCTGGTAGCATGCCAACAAGCTGCAGCTCAGTGGCACATGTGCTAGGTGCTTAGACATGCTTCTCAATTCGATAGTTGAGGGGCCAATTTTGCACGGTGGGACTGTAGCTTCCACGTCCTGGGCATAATTAATTGCCATTGTGGACTGAATTTGGGTTGGTTTGAAAGCCAAGGGTCCAAGTTTGGCCGGATTTCTACTCATCAGTGAGGGGACAAACAAAGAGAAGAAAGACAACATGATAAACTTATGGCAGCATAGCTACAGGCTATATCTGCTGCTTTTTCTGGTTCCACCTCAAGTATTTCTTGATCTTATGTGCACGTTGACCTCGACTAAGAATGTAGCTTTCAATGTGCATGATATGTCTCAATGTCGCCCTTTTGGCTTACATGTAGATGATTTATAAGCATAATCTGATTCCGTTGATTATGATCTTAGTTTAGTTTTTAAAGTGTGCTGAATTGGTTTTCAGGTTATTCATGATGTAAAGCTCCTTGTGAATGAGGTTTGTGGTGACTACATTGGACATGTTATGGAGGTTCTTTCTTCCTGTCCCAAAGAAGTGCTGGATAATGTCAAACAGAGCGTATTGCAAAGTGGAGAGTCTTTGGAGAGGACGACCCTTCCAGTGATTAAAACATCAATAACAGATGCGCTGGTTCAGAAATCTGTTGAGGTGAGCTAGATCGTTAGCTATTATTGACTATAAGCATTAGTTCATATTTCCAAAAATTTCAAAACCAGAGTTGTCCGGCTGAAAATAGTTTCGACAGATTAGTGATCAGACATTCAGTGTCACTGCTATTACTTTGGGTAGCAAATTGCTTACTAGATTGGTCATTTCAGCTTGTGGTCACTACTCACTAGTGATTCAGAGCTTTCTAGATACATATAGGAGAAAGATAACGGCAAAAGAAAAGGTCTACAAGAAAACATCATATGTAAATATTTCTAGAGTAGCAAGTTCTAAGCCCTTCAAACAATATCGATGAATCTAAATGGCATTACTTCCAATTCGTTCTCTCATTGACCTAAGGCTTGTTCTTCTCAACTTATTATATATGTTTTAACAATATAAGTCAAGTTCAGCGGAAATAATTCAAGTTCAGCAAAATAAGTTTTGTTTAGAAAAAATAAGTTTAGTTAAGCAAAAGTAAGTTAAGTTCAGCAGAAATAAGTTAAGTTGAACAAAAATAATTAAGTTCAGCAAAAATAAGTTAAGTTTAGTGAAAATAAGCTCAAAAACTTAGTTGAGTTAGGCAAAAATTGGTCCAGTCTAGCAAAAATAAGTTCAGTTTAGCAACATTAAGTTGCAAAATAATTTTAGTTGAGCAAAAATAAGCTGACTTTAGCGAAAATATATGAATTCGAGCAAAACTAAGCTTAAGTTTCAGAACCTTGAGAATCCATAAACTGCTACCAAAATCATGCAAGTTATGTATATATATATACTTAGACCTGTCAATTCATGTTATGGGTCGAAAATTGCTGAATCCTAATTCAGAGTTTATGGTGGGGATCAACTTAGCTGGTCTTAGCTGGTCTAAGTGCAATTTTTGTTTCTTCCGCTCGTTTGGCCCGACACATTGGATCAAGCCATGGTTCGAGCGAAGTCCACTAAATAAAACCAAAGATAAAGGTAGTATGAAAAGACGTAATTGGGCAAGGCACATTCCCATAAGTGATCAAGTCATGGTTGCTCAAAATTGCATATATCAAATTGAGTCGAACCATACTTGATTAGTTTTACATGTCAGCAAATGCAATAATTAATCAAAAGTCTGATAGACGAGGGTAGAGATATACAACCATATCCTTGATTGAGTGAGTCAAATAAACAGGAAGATTAGTGAAAGGAGTTCCGGTTTGATTGATGAAGATAATTTTTTTCCTTTTCTTTTTCCAATTATCGCGTCCCCACTTATGTAAGTTTTTTATAAAAAAAAATTCTCCATTGACTCAACATGTCGACCCTTCATTTTGACCTGCTATCTTATAGGCTTTTCAAGTTAGGGCTGTGCAGGTTCGAGGTTGAAATTTATAGTTCAAAACCCAAAATATTGGGTCAAGTCATGATAAGTCTATTTGTAATTTTGTACCCCTTGCAATCAGCTTTCTGTGCTACTCCATCCATAGCAGAGTTGTAAAAGCAAATGAATGACTTGAAATTTGAGCTGTTTTATGGATTCACACATGGATTGAAAGTCTCCATGGCTGAAAATTGCGTGTGTTAGATTGAGATGCTTAGTCCTGTTCTATGCGTAGTGTTTTGACTTTGAACAGCTAGGAGTTCGATGATTAAGTATTGATTTCTTCCAACAGCTATAAGTCTCTTACAGCTATTTTCTTCATACAAATCAGGACCTCAAACAGCTGAAGGGCATTTCAGCGACATACAGGATGACCAACAAACCTCTACCTGTGCGGCATTCTCCTTATGTTTCAGCAATTCTTCACCCTCTCAAGGTAAGCATTCTTGAATCACCATCCAGTTAGGATCCGCTCATCCTCCACCTTTCTTTGATTCATGTGTACTTCAAGAATACCTGCCTTTTATCGTAGCTACGCTGAAGGTGAATCTATCTTTCATACCAATTTTATGAGGTGGCTTCACATCTTCCAAATTATGTACAAACAATTTTGTTGGTTTTTAAATAAGATTGACACTTGTCTTTCTTGCTCTAATTTCTAAATTAAGAAGGAAACTTTGTGATTTTCACAAGTGTTTTCTGATCATTCAATGAAAATGGTGTCCTGCCTCTCCATGATAGAGTGTAATCATGGGAAACACCTTCTTCTGTTCTCTGTTGAATCTAAATACTTTTCACTCCACCACCCCTACAGAAAAAAATGAGGTTTTTTATCTAGTCATTGATAGTTGAAACAACCATTTCTCACAGGCTTTCTTGGAGGGAGACACAGCAATATATTTGGATGATGCAACAAAAAAGGAACTCCTGCGAGGTACTGCATTAGAGATCACCAAGAGTTATAATGCAATGGCATCTGAACTAGTTAATGTGGTAAGTGTATGCTTGCATTACGGAAGATCGTTTTCAGACCATTCATAGTTGAAAGCTTATGAGTTGAATCTTGGCTATCTCTGTAGGCTAGAAAAACAGAAAGCTCATTGCAGCGAATACGTCAAGGTGCACAGAGGCGAGCTGGAGCAAGCTCTGATGTGTCAGATCATAATGTATCTAATACAGATAAAATTTGTATGCAATTGTTCCTTGATATACAGGTGCATACTTCTCTATATCCTTTCTTCTTTTCTGAAATTTTAATACATCTGCATATCTATCTAATGCAATTTCTTTCATAACGCTCGCGTTCATATTACACCAATAAAAACTATAGCTACTGATTTAGGCCTTGTGGGGAATCACATAATAGATTTTAAACTTGAGTTAGAGGATTTCATTGACGTTGAAGTAGTAATATTCAAACCTTAACATGACCCTGAGCCTATGGCCCAAGTTCCAGTTTGGTACTTCTAAACAAACGTAGATATCTGTATTATATACAAGTATAACTAGGGTTCTCTTCTTTCCCCCTTATCAGGAGTATGGACGTAACTTGGCTGCCCTTGGAGTTGATGTTGCTGAGTTTGAAGATTATCGATCATTGTGGCAGTGTGTGGCGCCTGCAGATAAGCAAAGCACAATAGTCTTTTAGTCTCATGTTTTACATTACAGAGAAAAAATATGTTCCTCTCAACCTCAGGTCTATTGGTTGTAGCAATCTCCTGTAGTCAATTTTTTCCCCATGTGATTTTTTGTTTTATAAATGGAATTCACCTTGTAATTCTAAATGGTGTTTATATAAGAGCTGTGGTGGGATTATTTTTGTTTATCATGACAGGATTCTAAATTTTCATTAGCTATTGATCAATGGTCATGTGAATTTTTGACAAGCCAGCGTGAACAATTTCTAGAGAAGAGTTTGTACATAAAGGAATGTGGTTACTTCAAATACTTGTAAACAATGTTCGAACAAGATACCGACTTTTGCATCTCACTCAGGACTCAGGAGGGGTAGAGATTGTCACTGTATAATTAGTGATGTGGAATAGGGAATTAGAGGACATTCTTGAGTATAAATTGGGTGGTCCTATTCCATACCTCACTGCAGAGGGGATTGAAACAGCAGCTGATCTTGACAAATTTTCTTTTGAGGGCCGAAGATAAGAACCTATCGCATTGAAAAATTCTCAAATAATTCCTATTTTTTTATTGATTAAATTTATACCAATTTACAAGTAAATTAATACTTCAGCTTAGAAGTTAGAAACTGTAAAAGCTGCACTTCATAGTATTGTTGTACTGTTAATATCATATGTCTTGTATTATCATGTTTAATAATATGCTATACTTCTAAAAGAACTCAACAATATTTTGATTAAAATAAAGTAAAAGACAATCTAAATACTAGCTTGGCCATTACAAAGTATTTGTGACTGAAAATTGGAACAGACTAACAAGGCCAGGAAGACGGAAAATGGCACTTTTATAGGAAACTAACTAATACAATGTAGCTGTCAAAATTTGATCAATTTCATCTAGTGCTTGTTTCCTGTACAAAATTTAAGCCATTAATAACGGATATAACGGATACAAAGAGATACAGCTGCTTCATTCCTCAGCATCAGCCATCATGTTCGCAGCATAAGTGTTCTCTAAACCCATCATGACAATGGTCAAATCTACACAGCCAATACTAGGGTTCAACAAATACCAATCTTGTTATGGGAATGCTTGATTCAGGAGTTCACCACATCTCCCAAGTTAGATAATATTGTGTCCATTTCTTGATAGTGAGGCCAATTTTTCTTGCTCTTCTCGTCACTCTTGCTTTCCTGCAACAGAAATATCAGTGACTACAATCATTGAGTGATAACATTGTAGCAATAGAAGTTGAGCTTAAACCATGGACAAGGAAATTAAGCATCTGGTCGGGAAATAATTGGTCCTCAATTCCTCAAATATTTAATTTGATTGACATGTAAGGAATTAGTGCATACGGACTATGATTTTGGTTTACAAATTTGTACTGATTTTTTGAATTATTGATAAGTGTCAAGTGATTAATATTTTTAAGAATTGCAATAAAGTTACTACACAATTCAAATACGCAAGATCGTCCCATGGGCCATGCCTGCAGGATAGCCCACTGGCCATTCTGCCCTCAAGAATTAAGAGTCAGGCATTATGCTGGCATTAAACTTGAGCACAGGAGGAAAGGATGAGGCTTATGCTGGCCTGCTGCCATGCTCTATTCACAAGTCAGGCATTTAATAGAAATCTCTTATCAGCTCTAATATGAACAATGTCCAATGTTTATAGAATTTGACCTTCCATAAGTAATACCTTCGAGAAAAAAGCAATGACGTTGCTCTAGGAGACAAAAAAAGCTACTCCAGTCTATATACTACTATTATTCATTTATAACAGAAGTTTTATTTGTACACGTCCCCTCTTTACATTACCTCTTTCTTCTGCTTAATTTTTTTTTATCTTTTTTGTGTGCATATTTTTTTTAACTTGCGTCCATCTTCTTCCTTGGCAATTTCCCCTCTCCTTCCCTGCAAAAAATTTCAGTGTTCATTTTTCTTTGTGTTCCCCCTTTCCCAGCAAACTTCCAACTCGATTTTCATTCCCTCCCTCCCCTCGTTCTCTTCCATTTTCACTACATAGCCATTTTCCTCAAACTCATATTTAGGAAAAATCAATACCAATAATTACAACTTTGCTTACCTTCTCAAAATAATCCCAACAATCGATTAACTAGATAATCAAAACTAGTGGATACCCTTCTCGAAACAGTCTCAAATTTTGGTTAACCTATTGAGGAAAAATAGCAAAACATGTATTTTTTTTTTTTATTCTCTTGTACACCATTTCCCAGCATATTGCATTCATTTGCATTTGGACAACGTTTTAGATATTGAATAATAATATTTTCTCCTCTCATTCTCCAGATCCAACCACAAGTGAACCTTATTTCATCAAATTGTTTCTACTCTGCAATTTAGCAAGTAAAATTTACCATTCTCTTCTCTCTTTCTAAGATTCTTAAGCTGTGCAGTTCTTTGAACCACGATATAAATTTTGTGCAGGTACTTGAGGAATGTATAATGTTGCATTCGATTAACTTTTGATCTTTTTCAGTGCTTGCAAAATAGTTCTTATATTTACCACAAACATTATGGTCAAATCGCCAATTTTAATAGTGAAGTTCAACAAAAACCAGGTTTTGAGTGAGTATACAATTAATTGTATTAACTGATGCAAAGGGGGAAGGGTTATTAGGTACGTTAGTCAAGGGTAGCTTGAGGAATAAGTTAGGGGGTTAGAAGGGAAGAAGCTCTATAAATAGAATAGATTAGGGAGAGAATAATTGTTTGAATATTTATGAGAATTTTGGTGAGCTTTTAAGAGTTCATTTGGGAGAAAATCAAGCCTCTCGAGAGCTTGAATATCTTTACATTTTGCTGTAAATTCAGTTTATCATCTTCTTCTTCTTCCTTATTTTCTGCCATTAATGATGCTTAAGCTGTGTTAACTCATGACACATGTCAGCATCTCCAACCCACCACCATTTAAATCATCCACCCGCAAGATTACCATCAATCCCATCCTTCACCTAGACCACCTCCGCCACCGGTGGATGTTCAGTGATGGTTAGCTCATCCTTGACCTCTACCACCATTCATCTTTGACGGGAACAACACGGGGAAATTAGGGATGGTTAGCTCTTTCTCTTCCCTCATCTAATGATTTGGTCCACCACCAACCATCTGCAACAGTTAGCACTTATATTTTCCTCTTTCTAGAACTCTCTTCTCTCTCTCGAATCACGATCATTTATCTCTCTCTTGATCTAAAATCTTTTTCTCGAGTCTCATTCTCTGGACATCTCTCTCTCTCTCTCTCTTACTATATCAATCATCTATCTGTGTAGATTTAGGGTTCATGATGCTTGATTGCTTAGCTGTTGAGGTTGTGGCCGGGTGGTGGTTAACGGTAGTGGTTTCAAGGGAACCTTTTATTATTATTTATGGTGGGTCAATGGTCGTGGTGGCTATCATAGTGAGGTGGATTTTTTTTTCTTTTTATGTGGTGGTGGTGGTCAATGGTCATGGTGAAAAGACGGTGGTGGGTGGTGGTTGGCAGTGGGATGTTTGGGTCATTGGAGAGGTGGTTTTTTTCCTGGTGGACCAAGTACAAGTTGGGAGAGTTTTGGTGGTTGTGATAGTGGATGGTCTAGGATTGGGGGCAGTGGGAGTGCTGATACCGTGCTCAATATTCTTTCCTAATCACATGGAAAAAATTTCTACTACCTTACATTTATCATTATTCCTTTTTCTTGATCATATGGGTATTCTTCCTAAACAAAAGTTGCCCGATGAAGAGGCAATCAAGAAAGCTGCATATGTGAATATATAACCTACAATGAAGTGGGCTAATGCAACTAATTTTGTTTGTACAATGGAAACCCCACTAATACTGCATGACATATGGAGGCAAGGAACCTTTAGGTTCTAAATAACAAAAATGTTTTCTCGTGCACCTATTCAGTTTTACATATATACAATATGTACATTAATTTTGCGCATCTAAATGATCTAATATACTTCTTCCAGTAAAATCAAAGATCGGTTCCTGTTATATGTAGGCCATAGTTATATAGAGTTTGGTGAATGCTTTACATATGAAGATCCATAATTATGATAAGGTTGTATATCAACCTTCATATGTACTTTGGCATGTTATGTACTTAAAGACATTACTATATTCAATATCTTTGTTTCTTGCCAAAAAATGTGAGTGGGCTTAAGGATGTTGGTTCCTTTTTCGCATTTCTATTTCCTGTTAAAATTTTACCCTGTCAAGCATTCCAGACATAATTTACCATATCTTGTGCGACTTTAGAAATGATTCATTTCCAAGTGAGCCTAAAAGTGTAACTCGCTCATCACATGAGCTGAAAACTAGTTCTCTTGATAAGAGGCCTTTTTTCACATGGAGAAGTTATTTAATATGTGTATAATTCAATCATAATTCAGATCCAAACAATTGGGACGTTCATAATATTACCCATTATCTACATCTATGAGAAACCACTGAAAGAGAAGAGGGAAAGTTAACGAGCGCAAGTCACTCCGTATGAGTATGTCTATTCATTTCCTGAATGGTAAAGTCTTAAAAGACGATCTCAGAATAGCTTATTGTGAGACTAAGGTGACTATCTATTCTAAGGGTGGCTTCAAACTAACTTTTGACGTCTCACAATAAATTAGTGTGAGACGGTCTCACTCAAGACTCACTCTTCCCCGTTATGTGAGCCACAGGTGGATTAGTACGTTGCTAGAGAAAGCTAAACAAAAAGGATGTCTGAGAACTGACCTCGTATTTTTGGACAAGAGAAGCCCACAAGGATTTGCATTGTCCAGGTGTCCGATTGAAGCCATCAGTCAAAAGGCTTGATGATATCTCTTCCCAGAGTGCCATACGTCCTTTTACAACCTGGAATCTGTCATGCAACTCTCCACGCAGCATTATCAACTTTTTAACCTCTTCAGGCTTCCATTTATTTCGTGTTGTTGACTTTGAACGCTTTGTGAAATGTTTCGATTCCTCATCGGATTCGTCTTTATTAATTTCCTCACCTCTGCTTCTGTCTGCATATTCCTCAAGCAAAGTAGATACTTCACCCCTTTCTTCTTGCTTACCAGTTGGTAGTGTTGACAACCCGGTAAATGACTTCCAAATACCATCTGAATCCTCAGATTCTGCAGAAGAGCTTGCTTCTATATCCAAAGCAGAGCCAGCTTTGTCAACCTTTTCAAGGAGCCTATCAAATTCACTATTATCTGTATCCAATAAGATTGAAATGAAGTAAGAATATATACAGAGCTTTTTAATAGTCCTAGAAGACCTCTACCAAATCATTTTCAGCTCTGAATTTTTGTAGCTTAGCTTCTGCCATCTGCTTATTATTTTTATAATATCCCCCTGTTTCATACGAGACTTAATTGAACCTTTATTATAAAAACAATTCAATTTTGACCATAAAAATTCTAGTTACACCTATATAATAACAAGATACTTTCTAAAAGTATTTAAACATAACATAGGAAAATTTAAACATTGTAACTCCGTCAGTTTGTATATTGACACAATAGTCAAAGTTAGTAAAATTTGGCCACCAATTTATCTTATATTTGACCACCAAAGTCAAATGTGGTCAAATTTCTAAAAATGGGAGCATTTTTTATTCTATCCTTTTCATGCAAATATTGTATACAGGAGCAGGCAAGCTCACCATGAAGGCATAAAATTTCCTACTTGGGTAAAATTGAAATATCCTTTATGCAGAGGACACATCATATTCTATTATAATCTTAGGAAAGCCAAAAAAAATTGTTTTAAATATAGAGAATCAGCCCAACAAGGTGTAGGATTTTTCATCATCAAACTAGACGTTCAGATGTGCAGGCATAGATAGAGATGCAAAAGGGAAGAGGACAACCTTCAGACTCCAGCTGCATGCTACCGCTATCTTGAGACACATGACCATCATCTTCCTCATCCTGTACTCTTCCAGACTTTTTTCTTTGATGATGTCCATCGAATGCCTTTTTCAATGCTGATAGACCAAAGCCAGTATGTGATTTTCCTGATAGCCGTCCATTGACTTCTTCAGAAACAATTGCTGCTGCATTTTCGGTAGCAACCGCAATGACTTCAGGTCTTTTTCCACTGTACTTCCTCACCACTTTTCTTAATAACTCAGAAACTGTCCGCTCCATATGTGAAAGTGGACAATTTACAGGACAGCTAGACAACCCAGCATGGGCAGCTTTGTACAGCGCATCTAAAAGCTTTCCTTTATCCAGCCATAAGCATCGGGTGGTTATTCTTATTTTCCCCTTCAAGGTATTCTCTGTATAACCCTCTACGGCATGAGGGCGTAAAACTTCCATGCTTCACCACATACATAATGAATATAGTTAGGCAGCGTTAGATGTATGAAATAAGCTTATGAAAGCACAATACCGACTCATTTTTCTTGTTTCTAACCTACCTGATCACAATAATACCATCTGTAGCAATCTTCATTCTTTCATCAATACAAAGTTCAGCAGATGTACCAAATGCTTTATCACCATCATTATACATCAACTATGATAAAATAAAAAACACCCTGTAAGTGACGAGAACGAAAGCATTGCAGAAGCAACCACAGAAAAAGCGCGGATTAGGTCTCCAGGAGAACCTAGTCAGCACACTCCCTCACCAACACATGATAGCTTGCACAAGGTATCCAAAATTCCAAACTTGCATACCTCAAGTTGAACATTTTATCAAATATGAAGTTGATAGTTGGTGATGGAATACAATGAGTTGATCCTCCACAAGAATCTAAGAATATTCCCTAAACAGTTGTTACCTGTAAATTTTCTTTGCCCAGGGAAACAAACCCATTTGATAAAACTCTTCTATTCATAAGATGAGAAACTCCAAGCATTTCTCCATTCTTTATCACCTGCCAAAATTGCACCAGATAAGAGTTAGACAAGCTTATCACATAGCAATATTTTCCCGCTTTCACCTACCAGAACAACAAAATCCATGATCTAGACAGATTATGATAAAACTCTTTGACATAATAGCATAGACGGCACAAACGTAGCTCTCTGTCTAACACAAGTCATTAAGCTAATGCTCTGTAGTATAATCATGCCAAAGAGAGACACAAATCTTACAGTAGTGTGTTGAATACCAGTTGATTTTCCAAGCAGTTCATGCTCTTTCAGGAACAACAGCTCACCATGAATGGGCAAGAAATGCTGTGGCTTGACAATCTTCAGTACTTCCGCCTTGAAAAAGCAATATGTAACTTTATTAAACATGATGAACACCAAACTGGAATATGACAAAAGACAGGAAATGAGTTTGTTACTTCAAAGTTGTTCAATTCTAAGATCACAATTTGGATTGCAGTGACATCATTCACAATATGACAAACCAAATAATACACCACCTAAACTACAAGATTTAAGTTCTCAACTTTAATTAACACAGTAGTCTAGAAACTGTAAGTTCCTCTAATTCATGCATAGATTGCTTCCTATGTAGAAGAGAGTAACCACGACAATCTAATAATACTGCTCATGTTTGGTAATTATAAGGTGTCTAAATCTCAAGTTCTTTGTAGGGATATTAAGATTCTAATGACAGTTAAAGATAAATAATAAAGATCCAAGAGAAAGAGTAGCAGTAGATCCTATATAATCTTACCAATTCCTCACGATAGGCATGACCAGAAGTGTGCAGCATCTCATTTCTACCCATAACTAATGTTGAACCAAGTTCCGAAATACGATTGAACATTTTCATACACCGAGATTCATTTCCAGGTATGACCTGTATGTCATAAGATAGAATAAACAGACAGAAACATACTATAATTCCAAGATTTATTGAGCAACAATAACCTCAAATTTGACAATAATGAAGACAGTACATGATTATATTGATAGGCTGTACAATATCATTTAAAATTTATCATCATCGTCAATGTTTTCTCAACAATTACCTTCGCAGAGTATAATATAACATCTTCTTTGCTTAATTTGAGGGAATGACTGCTCCCATAAGATGCAAGATTTAGGGCAGCACGTGGCTCTGCCTGACACAACAGTATTCTAAGACTTTAGCCAAAAAGAAGTTAGGAGAGTGACTAAATATTACAAATGGATTGCCAAGAGTGACAAGATGCAATGACACAAAAGCTTGATATCATCTTATTACTTACTTGAGAGCCTGTTGTTACAATCAACAAATCTTTTGGGGCATAAGCATCAATATCTTCCACCTTAACCTGAAAAAAATTAGAGTACATGGCATAATCAATTTGCAGACTTTATCTCTTAGAAAATATGGGTCGTAAGATGCATCTGGCCAGAAGATAATAGGATCTCAATCAAGAGAAAATGAATATTGATGCATATATAGACATCACATGATAAACAATAGCATAAGCCAGTACCCACAACCGTGGAACCTTCCAACCCTATGCTCAATTTATCTAAGAATTCAGAGTCAGTTATGGTCAGATCAGGCAGCAAAAGTTATATCCATTTCCTATGTGTCTGAGGACCGGATTGATTCCAGGGGGTGTAGAAATTTTAGTTGTTGCATTAGACGTATATATAGTAAAAGAACATAAATAAAATTTACATTATTAAAGAATTCTTATACATCATACCAGAGTAGACGGATCAATAGGTGCCTTCCCATCCTTCCAAGCAGCGTCCAAATATGTTCTTAAGGACATTCCAACAAAAACCTATTAAGATATTACACAATATTATAGCCATTACATGTATTAAAACTTTTAATTTCTTTTTATACAACAGGGACCATTAAGTATACCATATAAGCTATAAAAGATGCATACCAACTTTCGACCAGTGGCATCTGCGGCTGCTTTTACGCTTCCAAGGCGATGTATATTTGATGCAAACTGGGTAGTTATCACTCTTCCCTTGGCAGCTGAGATATGCCTTAGCAATGCATCTGCCACAACACTTTCACTAATAGTCCTCCCAGGTGACATTATGTTTGTCGAATCACTCATCATCTACAACAAAATGTGGTTGGTCGATACTTTCAATTAAAGATAACTACTAACTGCTGATGAGCACAAGTTGTACAGAGAAGCAGCCATTACCGGTCATACATTAACACGTATAAGAAAAGGTCACAAACTCACAAGGTTCCCCCTCCAGAACCATTTGGAGCAACTGCTATTACATTTACACATATTATACAGCAGACTGCTGCTGTTGATTAGCAGAGTGCGTACCACAATATTAGTATCACAGATGAAAACCAGTAATAATCAATATACTTCCTCTGTTTCTTTTTACTTGCAACCAAAGTATAAGGCACCCAGTTCAGAAGGACGAGAGAAAGCGGGAAGGGCATATAATAAAACCTAATTAAAGGAATTAATGACCATCCTCATGGCTCACCCCCTTCCCCCCTCCATAACAGGCCACACAAAACCCGCCATTCCCACGTTCCTCCCCATCCCACCACCAGTCACCGCCACTACCCCACCCAGTTCCATTCTCCTTACCAGACCAGCCATCCACCAGGCCACCACCACTTCCTCTCCTCATCCCCACCACCTTCACAACCACCGTTGCTGTCGCCATTCGTCCTCCTCCAGATGATCCAAGATCTTCATCACTGTGTATCCAAGACAAATCAACTTTTCAGTTACTCTTCCTAAAAAATTAGAGAACTCACGTTTACTTCAATGGCAAACTCTACCCTATCGCTGAACTTGTTTTCCGTACAGAAACTGTCAATGGCAACCTCCTCGAGAGAGGAATCTAAACCCTGACAACAACAAAAAGGGGTTATAGGGATAGGGTGCAACAGGTGTTGGTGATCGTTGGGGTTTCGAGGGTGATTTAGGTGTGGGGGTGATGGAGGGCGCTCTCTCTCTCCCCCTCCCCCCCCCCCCTCCCTCCCCCTCCACCTCTCTCTCCCTCTCCCTCTTCGTTTCCTTCCCCCCTCTCTCTCCCCCTCTCCCTCTCCCCCCTCCCCCTCCCTCCCCCCCTCTATCCCTCTCCCTCCACCTCTCCCCCCCCCTCTTTCTCTCTTTAAAAAGGAAAACATTGCTACTTGGAAAAAAAATGAAGATAAAGCAGCCACGTAACACAGGGTCTATTTGTTATATACTTGAAAGAATTTCTTATATACTTAAAATAATTTGTTGATCCTTTTATCTTTATTAAAATATAGAACTAAATAACTAATAAACTTATTATACAATATGTTTTAATCAACTAATTAGAGAAGATTTTAATATGGGTAGGATTTTTGGTGTGCCAGAATGCAACTAGGATTAGGATCTTCTTTTTAGGTGATACTTCAATTTTAGTTCTATTTTAAGATACATTTACAATTAGGAGTTATACAAATAATCTTATATAATGTCCTTTCATTCTTTGTAGTTTAGCTTCTGCATTGAGGTGATTTGAAGGCTACTAAAAACAACAACGAAAAAAAAGAATCATTTCCAAACTTTGTTACTTTGTCTAAACTACTGCATGAACTTTCTCCACATATCAGCACAGGTAAAATCACATCATTATATCAAAAAATATAATTACATCTCGTAATGGCAATGCTCAGCCATGTTCCACAAAATTCATGAAAGCTAAGTCAGCCTCATCACTCCTCATTGGCCTGAGACTTGACCACTTGACACTTGCAACCACAAGTAACAATGCACATTCGCTGTAGCCAAGCTAGACTGAAAACCTTAGTACTGAAAATCACCGACAAACATGTGAAATGAATGCACATTTACTCCCACACCATACTAGAAGCCACATACAAAATGGTAGCTAACTCTCCGAATTAAATCTTGATCAGCCAGCTCGAGCATATTAACCATCAAGCAAAAAAAAAAAGAAGAAAAAGATCACCTACTATAAAAACTTACTAATGTAACTCCTTCCTTGGAAAGCTCCTCCAACGCAACACGGTCAAAAGCTTTTCCATCCACAGGTGTCTCATCAATCTGCACAGCGACCAGTTATTATGCAGCTAAAGGTACATATCAGTGCCCTTTGAAGCCATTAATAGACAGATGCACAAGAACACCATACCTTCCAATCACCGGTGTGGAAAATGGTACCATCACTACAGCGCATGACCAATCCACAGCAATCGGGTATTGAATGGGTAACTCTAACAGGTTCTATTTCAAATGGCCCAGCTGTGAATCTCCTTTTAGTTTTAAACACCTTCAGTCTAGAAGGGACAAAAATTCCAAATTCTTTCAAACGCTTCTTTATGAGCTGTTCAAGTACAGAAAGGTTGTCACTTTCAAGACTTAATTTGAATTATATCACAGAGCATACATATTATCTAACTGTAAAGCTCTTTCCACAAGAAGCATGTTCATCAAAGATAAGTAAAACCTAAACAAAGATCTAGGCTAGAGAGGAGAAGGTGCAGGAAAGTAGAGAAAATAATAAGGGAAAAGGGGAGGAGGGTCAAGGGAGCTTCAAAAAAGTTGCTTATTAGACAATGAACAAATTTGTAACATCATATACCTCCATGGTGAAAGAGGACGAAAATACTGGTGTATTTGGATCCAGGGCACGGATAACCTGAGAACAAGAAAATATCTGGTCAGTATGTTACAAGATACACACACTGTCGCATTGACATTGCCACGTTTGACCTTTCTGACAATTAGTTGTCAGAGAATTGACTCCTAATGTTTTTAAAAAATTGTACTCCTTTCTACTTAGGTATGTTCACTTTAGTAATCCTAATCATCAATTTTCCCTGTGTATTCTATTCATCACTCCACTGAAAGCTATCGTCATTTCTCCCCGCCATCCTTAATCATTGAACAAAAAACATCCATTTACAATGAGCTAAAGGTTCATTATCATTTAATTAATTATTATATTGGTTTAAATCAAAGCGGCCTATCAAACTATTAACTCTTATTCATTATCAAGTAACAAATGGTTGGTGAGTTCAGATTAGGAGTATACAGAAACAGACTGCCTACACCTGAACCCTTCCCCACCCTGAAAGGCTCTAAAGTAAGTTGGCAATATTAATCTTATGAAGAGTCAAATAGGTCAAACATTCTTAAAAGGAAAAAAATAATTAAATTACAATGCAGGGGAAAAAAGACATTAACTTAATTTTAAAGTAGTTTCAAAGTATCTCCTTATATGATATTTTATCAATATAAATAAAATTTAAAGTTAAGTCAAACTTGAAAATTCCAGTGGAACTAGGCAACTAGCATTTCACAAGTGCAAGAACCCAGATAACCACATAAATGAAACTGTATAGCACTAACACGAGCAAAAGTTAGAGCAGTAAGAACTCTAGCCTACAATACTAGATGGTCCTAGCTTCCAAGTGACTTACTTATTTTGACAACATGGTATTATAATCAACTTTCAAGAAAAGAAAGAAACTTTACCCAAGGCAACGCACCAATGTGATCTTCATGTCCATGTGTAATAATAACAGCTTCAATTTTGTGGCTCCATCTTTTTATAAAAGTGGTATCTGGTATAATCTTTTGAACACCAAACTCATCATAGCTGCATTAAAAGATTACGTAAAGGAGACTAAATCAGTACTTCCACAATCTACAAGCAAAACAGGTGGTGACCTGAAATTGTGGTGTATAGAGACTTACTCTGGAAACATTATGCCTGCATCAATCAGAATATAACGATCATAATTACCAACAAGCATGCAGTTCATCCCAATTTCACCCAAGCCACCAATGGGCAGAACACGTAGAGGTGGACCAGTGGAACCTTCATAGAACTGCTCCATTTTTCGCTTTACGGAATCTTCCATACTTTTGCTAGCACCCTCGAGTCTTCCAGGTCTTTTACGGGGTACTTTTGTCGCATTTGTACCTGTGAATAAATTAATAAGTATACAAAATATCACAACGGATAAGATATTGGCGCAAGGCCGAAGATGTTAGTGTAGAACTAACTTCCATAAACCTGACAGGTGCAACAGGAAGCTCGGTAGGTGAAATTTTTAAACAAAGATGAATTTTAATAAAGCAAAGATACATATGCCATGTTACTTCTAACAATTAGAACTACATGAGTATTTGCTGAACCAAGTTCAAAGAATTAACAATATACAGACTCATTGTAACAACTATATGGCATGAGTTTAACCATTGGCCCTTGACAAATTGAAGCTACAAAGTTACAAATGCAGTTTAATGTGAGGAAGCCCGAAAAAATAATTATAACGCTTTTGAAAAGGAAACTGAATCATGGAAAATTGTCAGCTTCATACGTCAATAGAAATTCCTCATGCTGCTCAATATGTACATTTTGACAAAACCTCTTAGACCAACATAGTCCAGGATGAGTGAATTGCTTAACATTTCATTATGTGTGCAGCTTAATAGTCTGTCTCTGATTCTCCATTGTTCAGCACAGCAGTATGTCACTAATTTTGACAATTTAAATTTGAAGGAACTTTACTCCCAATCTACAACTTATAGGTACAAAATAATAGGTGAAAAGAAAATATAACCTAACATGGGTTAAAGTGAACACAAAAAGGTTAACATCTTTTATTGCATATGATAGAACCCTTTACCGATAAATCTGTAACATCCATGAGGCCAATGTCGCGCAACTCTAAGGCAAGGCTGCATCTTTGTCCGACATATGCATATAAACCAACTCAAGGATGCGAAAAAGCAAATAAATAGATAAAGAAACATTTATCTGCCAAAAAGTGTGTATTTAAATATAATGGATATGATGTGTGGATGAAGATTAATTACAGCTAAATTAAGTAATTACGGTCAAGGAACGAATAGATATTAAGACAGTTGCAATATACAAAGAAGGAGAACAAAAAAAAAAAACATCTCCAGAAGGTCCTGAGGTGAAGTCTATAAAGATTCGGTGAACTTATTCAATTTAATATGCATTATTATCAAATAATTTGTCCATTCTGTCTAGCATACCGCCAAACAGTAAGGTAAATGAAGGCTTGTGTTAGCTAATTATGGTTAAGGAGCAAATGGATATATAAGATATGGTACATTTTATTGGAAACATTATCAAAGAGACTTTTTGTCTTCATATACCTCAACTATCAAAGCACAAACCAATATTCTTTTCTTTCCTTATACTATCAATAAAAACTACTCCGACCGAATTCAAATTATATAATATATACTTACCCGATTCCAATTTGAAACCAAAATTCTTGAACATTCTCTTACGCATGAATTATCTACTGTATAAGAGAAAAGGCATCTCTTATCGAATTATTTGACGGTTCCCCTTAGCATACCACTCAGACTGTAAGCTCAATGGAGGATACATAATGCTAAGAGTGATTAAAGAATGAACTGAATAATTGGATACCTTACATTTGCAACATACAGGAGATGAACATAAATGAGGGTCCTGAAGTGATCTATCAGTGTCAACTGATCATTTTTAGCATAACAGAATTATTTGTTGGTTTTCATTAGCATATCACTCCAACAGCCCAAGAGCAGTAAACAAGTTTGGTTTTATCCCTATCTTCGTTTGCACAACAAACTAACTTATACTCAAGGATCCAGCTAGCACCAACTGATACGAGACCAAAATTCAAGATCATTTGCACTTCTATGGAAATATAATACCATTGTCACAAACAGCAAAACCGCACAAGTACCTCCATTTGTAAGCTTATAAAAGTGGCTTCACTTTGACGGGAGCAAGGGAATGAACGAAGGTCATATTTGATAAAGCTTAGAGTATGCTGAGAATGGAATCGGGGTTGTGCTTGATTGGGAAGAAATAGTCTTCCATGAAAAATAGTTTTTCCATTTTGTCTTTCTTTTTTTAAAATTTGTAATACAGAAAAAGAAGTTTTCACAAGGCTCTTAGAAGACAAGATCTGCTATCAAGCTAACTTAATATCATTATGCTAACTGCTTGGAACCAACCAAGTCTTGTATTACTAGGCTACTAGGAGGAATTGGTTAGATAGGTTCTTTGTTAGCAATGAGAAAATTCCTCCTCTTTTGTATATACTTATAAAATCAGACACTTAAACCTAAGCTGCATCTTGGAAGAAATAGTATGCAAAACAATTTCCCACAAATTTTCCATCACTTGTCAATTGTTTGACTTCCTATAGAACAAAGCAATTGATTTCAACAAAGACAAGCAAATAAAAGATTATCATAGAATATTCCTGAAGTGAATTTATAGACCACTCCATAAATCTCGAGAAAAGAAAAGTTGTGTCCCTCTTTCATCAATCTAGCCTTCAGATTCCAACCCAAAATTCCATAGCAATTCAAACTTGATAGTATGCATAATAAATTCAAAATCTTGCCTCCATGACAAGATTTTAGCCTATGTTACACAAACTCAAGCACTGATGTCAGACACAAGAACATGTCCAACTTTCAAACCCCGCTATTTCATGGAACATTTTCTTCTTTTATGGTCCAAAATGAAGTGTAAGTGTCCATACCCCTATCTCGATGTCAAGAATTGACACCGGTGCTTGAGGTTATATAAGGAGTATCCGAAACATCGGCTATAGCAATAATTTTCCAAGGAAATTATGACCATCAACTTGAACAATCACATCTTATCATACATCCTCACTTTACTACCTTCCTCTAAGAACAAATGCATAACAACCAAGTCATTAACAACCCAAATAAATTCTAGTGAAAAATTCATACATAAATTTAGAACTTATTTCGGCTGAGACCAGCTTCTGAGTTACTTAACAAGCAAACCACATATACAAGAGCAAACAAAAGAAACAAAATTCAACCCACTTACAACAATTCCCAAAAAAAAAAAAAATTCAAATCTCATATAGTTACAAAACCCAAACAGATTAAGCATAACAAGAAGTATTTGGGTTTTGAGTAGCTTGAAAAACAAAGCAAAAAACTACATACCTAAACTACGGTAGGGACCAACAGAGCAGGAAATGTAGCGTTTGACATGATTAGGACGATAAAAGAGAGAACAAGGACAAATAGATAAAGCAGTAAAAGCTGCCATTATTAACTTCTCTTTGAAGTTTAAAGGTGGAAATGGAGTATATAAAAGAAAATTCAAAGAGGGATTTAAAGAGATAGGTTCAATCTTCAATGACAGAACATGATTAGAGCCATTATATTGATGCAGTCAGATTGAGGGCTCACTGAAAGAGAAGCTAAACAAGGAGAACGGAGCGTTTGGGAGAGGATATTACAAAGGAGAAGCCAGAAAGGGGTGAAATTTGAAAATATCTTGATCTCTTATCGTCTCGGCTAGCAAAAATTCTACAATAAATGTCATATATTACCATAGTACCAAAGCTTTGGAGTTACCCTTTATAGTGCTTATATTTCATTTTGAGTGTCCTAAATTATTGTGTCTATTTTATTATTTATTAATTTATTTTGACTAAGGCTATTTTTAATTCACCTGAAATTTTCTGATCTGAATTGATCTGATCTGATCTGAACTTATTTTTTCTGATCTGATCTGATCTGATCTGAACTGATCTGATCTGAACTTATCTTTTAAAAAAAATATTATTACTAATATTATTATTACTTTGTATGTCATTACTAGTAAAACTATTACTATTACTAGGTTTAAAGCCCGTGCGTTGCACGGGTTGTTTATTTTATATCATTGCAAAAGTTTTGTTAAAATTATTGTTGATTTTGTGTTGTTGTAAAATGAGATTTTTCAAGATCATTGTATATACATACTTCCTCCGTTCTTTTTCAATTACAACAATTACCACTTTAGGTAGTTTCATCTTTTGGAACCATTCCACTTTTGGTAAAAAAAGAAACTACAGTTGACAATATTACCTTTACTTTATGTTAATAAAACCATCATTAATTACCCGAATTGCCTTATAAAGTTGTGTTTACTTTAATAAGGATTTATTTGTCCCATACTCTAGTTAACTAAAAAGGTACCTCTATGCTAGACTACCCATTTTTTATTTCCTTAAAAACCATGTCCAAACCAATTAAATGTATCCCAATAACAGGTATGACTAACAATAGCTAATACAGTTTTAACATGAATAATACCCGAATGATACTTTAAGAAAGTAGAGGGTAATAATTTAATTGATGCAGGACAGAAATAATACTTTCTTAAAAATTGATAAGAATGACATGGCATGCTTAGGTGGAGCTCTTTATAATATTCTAAGGATGTTTTATTTAAATCAAACTCAAATTTTACATAATCCAAAACTCTAATATGTAACTTTATCGCTATAGATTTAAGTTAATAAATTTTGTTGCAATACTATATTGTTTTAGTTTAATTGAGTAAGGTTGAGGTTTTGAAAGATAATATGTTTAATCATGTTATAATACAATGTTATAATCACATATAATACACTATACTTGATACTTATAGCCATTATTATATTTATCTAAAAAAAAAGACTAAATAATATCCTACAATGCATCTAATTTAATATATTTTCATGAGTTGTAACTCTATATTGTAAATAGATCATATTTTGAAGCATATTTCAAGCACTCTCCAATGGTAAAAAAAATTATAATGTTTTGCATTAGGTAGCAAAAGTTAAATTCAATTTACATAATATAATAATTTAGGTTGTTTATTCAAATTATGTATCTAAATATATATATAGAATTCTATTTTTTCAAATATTTAAAATAAAAACTAATGACATGGCAATCTTAAGTGGCGCTCTCTATTTCATAAATTGTAGAACTATATTGTAAATGGTTCTTATTTCAAAGCATATTTCGAGCACTATCTAATGGTACATAAATTATAATATTCTGAATTAGGTAGCAAAAGTTATACACAATTTACATAATACAATAATTTAGGTTGTTCATTGAAAACGAAACTCTAATTTCTGCTTATCCAAGACTCCTTATATGTATTTAAATCTATGTAGAACTCTATCTTTAGAAAAAATATAAAAATAAAAATTGATGACATGACAATCCTATACGGCGCTCTATAGTTCATAAGTTGTACAACTATATTATAAATGGATCTTATTTCCAAGCATATTTTGAGCACTCTTCAATGGTACAAAAATTATAATATTCTGAATTACGTAGCAAAAGTTATACACAATTTTCATGATATAATAATTTAGATTGTTGATTCAAATCCAAACTCTAATTTTCGCTTATCCAAATCTCCTTATATGTATTTAAATCATCTAGAACTCAACTTTTGTAAAAAAATAAAAATATAAATTGATGACGTGGCAATCCTACGTGGCGCGCTATATGAGCTCGAAATCTTGAGGAGCTCCCTATGCTCCCGAAAAGTTCCTCCTTTGTATATATATATTGATTTTATTACTATGCACAACTTTCAATAATAATAATAATAATAATAATAATAATAATAATAATAATAATAATAATAATAATAATAATAATAATAATATTATAATAATAATAATAATACTTCCTCCGTTTTTTTTACATGTGACACTTTCCTAAAACGACATGGTGCAAATTACATGTGACACTTTTTTTTCTTTCCTAAAGTAGTAAAATTTGGCCTATGAAATTACCATATTACCCTTACTTATCACAATTAACAAAAACATAACCCCACTTAATGTATCCCATTAAAACATAACCTACCCTAATCAGATTTTTATTATTCCCACCAAATTAAAAACCCCACCAACTACCATTCATCATCCCCATCAGAATTGAAACCCCCAACTTCATTTTCTCTCTCTTCCTTCAACCCCATTAATGATCTTCACTTCCCAGAACACTAAAGCTCCCCCCCTTTCATCCGTTCACCTTCTCTCACCTCACCTTCATTTTCTCTCTTCTCACCGCCAATTTCTCTCTCCTCAACTCCATTTTCTCTCTCTTCATTTCATCACTTTCTTCTAAAATCGCCTGTAATTCCTTCGAATTACTCATTTTCTTCCTTGAAAATCATCCGCAACATCAGAGATCTTCATCTCCCAAAAAAAAACCCTAATTTCGGAACAAAATGTTTGTCCCAGATCTTCAACCCCTTGTTGATGCGCTCTTTGAAACTGACGACACAGATGAGTCTGATTGCATTAGGGAATTGATGCATGCGTTTGAAGCAAACTCGACTTGGCCCAGAAGATTTAACGACAGTGGAGACGCGCAAAATTATCTTCGCCCTTATGCCTTGAAGGCTTTGGGTGTGGTTGTTGATGAATTTTACAAAAAAACTGGCCTTCCAAGAGAGTTCCTCCCCTCATCTTCCCTTCCACAACATGCGAGTCCCCCCAAAGATAAGATCTTTAGCCACCAACCTATTGCAAAGAGGTTGAGGCCTAGATCCAGTAAGGTTGTGAATGTTGTTGCGGAAGTTGAGGGGAAAAAAGGTGAGGGTGTTATGAGGTCTACCCATGAGATTGGTTGCGCACTTAGGGCTCCTGAATTTTACTGTATCTCAAAGAAAGGTAAGGTTAAGGAGGTCAATGGGCAGGAGAAAGTGGTGAAAGGGAGGGATAAACACCTCAGGGTGGCTGAGAAAAAGGTGAAGGTGGCTGAGGTTGAGGTGCAGGGGAAGGGGAAAGAGGTGAAAGGGCAGTGTGATTGTTTGGGATGTACTGCAACTTCCTTCAATGTGTTTGATGATGAGGGGAATACATATGTCATGTATGTAGAAAGTGATGGGGGTTTCAAAGTATTTGATGTGGTTGACGACATTGTGGGTTCATCTGAGGCTGAAGATGGTGAGCTTGATGTCCCAATGAGCCCATGTACTAGCTCGGAACTGGACCCTGATTCACATTGCTTCCTACTAAGGCGTAGAGCCAAAGATTCGAGTCCCTGAGGTTCTATCACCCTAATTATAATTAATTTCCTTTATCTATGAAAAATATGAGTCCCCCTTCAATTTATTGTGTTGTTGCCTATTTAATTTGGTTGCCTATTTCTGTTGTAGTTGCCTATTATGTATGGTTGCCTAATTGTGGGTGGTTGCCTAAATCTGGTTGGTTGCATAATTCTGTTTTGGTTGCCTATTGGATTGGTTTGGTTGCCTATTGGATTGTTTTGATTGCCTATTTCTGTTGTAGTTGCCTATTGGATTGTTTTCATTGCCTAATTATGTTTGGTTGGCTATTGGATTAGTTTGATTGCCTAATTCTGTTAAGGTTGCCTCATTATGGAAGGATGATAGTGTTGATTATCATGTCCCTCATAACTGCAAGGTTGACACTTTCAATTGCCTTTGTCACCCAACTTCCTGCCATTTTGTTCTTAGTTGAATACTTGGCCCTCCCATAATCAACAAAAGGATAGATACCAAATTTGCCATCATGTATCATATTCCCATGACTGTCTTTAATAGGTCTAGATGTTGCACACATGAACATAGCTTTAATCTTATACCTTTTAGATTGACAACAACTGTAAGGGCCATCTTCAGCAGGGAGCAAGTAGAATCTCCTCATGTCTGGACTCAAATAAAACCACTTTTCATCTATGTGAACAACATTATGCATGTCAACAAATGTTGGTGGTTATGTCTTTGTTGCTGGTAATATGTGCTGCAACACCCACTTCAGTCTTTGAAGCTTGTGATCATCAGTTAGTTTTGGGTGAGTGCTGCTTGTGTGACTTCTGAGCTTCCCTTGTTTCAGCAGTCTATATACAGTAGATGGAGGGACTTTAAGATAACCAGCAAATGCCCTAATACTAGTCCTTAGATGAAGAGGTAAGAAGTTCATCAACCAACATTCTCCTTTTTTCTAAACTTAACATTGGTTTATTTTTTTCTTGCACTTACATTGTTTTGTGTTTGTGTCTGCGGTTGATGTCCATGAACTTGCTGTTGCTGTTGCTGTTGCTGTGCTGCCTGTTCTATTTCTGTGCCTCCACCATCATCATCTGTGTACTGATCATCATCACTGTGATAATGGTGTCCCATTTCATGCAGCAGCAAGTCATCCTCTATGCCTTCAATTTGCAGCAAGTGTTGAAGGTCAAAGAACCTTGCATCTCCCTGCTCTCCTGACCCCATTTTGTTAGATTGGAAGAGAAGAAGAAGACTAAAGTTTGAAGTTTTTGTGGGAAACTTCAGTCTATAATTTTTTGGATGATTATTTTGAACATTAATGTGCAGTGTGTGCTGTGAATTAGTAGCTTAACTTAGTTAACTTGTAATGATACTAAACCATGGTAGTTGATGAAATTTTCTCTCTCTTCATTTTGTGAAATAAATCCTCATTAAATGTTGGGGGTTTATATAGAAGAGAGAGTTTCTAGTTGGTGCCTTCAACTGATTTGAAGAAGGCAAAAATTTGAATTTTATGAAAAGTTTAACTTTATGAAAAATTTGGAGGGAATTGAAGTTGGTGCGAAATTTTTTTGGCTGGGTCATATTTCCTCTTGGGCGTGCAGCAATAAGGAGGGAAAGTGGGGTGTAGTCCCTGCTTTTCTCTCTCCTCCCTTACCTTTAAACCCATATGCAATGGTCCCCACTCCCTTTAATCCCCTACAATTACTTTTCCTTAATCCCCTCTCCAATTTTTTTCTAGGTAACAGTGAATTTTGAAAGTGTCACATGTAAAAAAAAACGGAGGAAGTAATAATTTTTTATAATAATAATAATATAAATAATATTATAATAATAATAACAATAATAACAATAATAACAACAACAACAACAATAATAATAATAATAATAATAATAATAATATAGATAACATAATAATAATAATAATAATAATAATAATAATAATAAATATAATAATAATAATAATAATAATAATAATAATAATAATAATAATAATAATAATAATAATAATTATTATTATTATTATTATAGCATAATTAGTTTTTTTTTTTTTTTGAAAAAGAGCACATTAGTATATGAACATACAATTAAAAATAAAAGACTAAGGACTGTTGGGTCGAATGGTATGGCTTCTTACCTCCCACATGGGGACCAAGGTTCAAATCTTGGTGGAAGCATATATTTCAATATTGTTGTGGGTGGGGGAGGGGGGTTGGGGCTTGTTGGGTCTTTAGGTGAGTGACCCTGTGCAAGGGCAGCCCAAAGAAAATTCATCTTACCACAGGATTCCCCAAAGGGGCCCAAAAAATTAAAAGTAAAAGAACACTCATGTTCAAGGTCCATTAATAATAAGAATTTAGGTAGTAATGAAAAGAACATATAATGATATTAAAAAAAGAACATATACTGAAAGAGCATACAAGATCTATTTAAAGAACACATATTAAAAATAAAAAATAAATGTTATTTTTATATTAATGACATGTTTGGATTTAACTAACAACATGTTCTTTGTTATACCAATAAATTGTTTTTTTGTTATTATAAATAAACCTATAAATATATATAATCATATGATCTTGAACAAAATGGTTAAATATTCTTCTTATATCGTTGTCTTGTTCTATATAAACTTTGTTTTTAAAGATAAGTTGAAATCCTTTGTAGGGAAAATTTTGAACGTGATGACAACACCATTAGGTTATCCCATGCTACTCATGTTTTATACTCCCTCCGTTTCATTTAAATCTACACACTTACACTTTTCACGCATGCTAATGCAAAACTTTAAAGACGTATATCTTTAGTTTTGTGTTTGTAAAAATTATAAAAAGTACATATTAATAAAATACATGTTATGATGAATCTAACAAGATTCCACATGACTATATTTTCATCCGCGTATAAATCACAAATGATGGTCAAAGTGAAATTTGTGAATAGTGTAAAATATCAAAGTGTAACAATTAAAATGAAACGGAGGGAGTATAAACTAGTAATATATAATTTATATTATTCTACCAAAATTGTTTTAAAAAATAAACATCATATACTATTGTCATATTCGTTACATGTACAACATCAAAAAGAACATCACATATCAAAATTATTAATTAGAATAAATATAAAAAAGAACACTTACAAATGCCAAAAGAACATTCTTCTTCTTGAACACAAATAGCTTCAAATAGTGATATCAATGACATTTATAATAATAGCAACGACATTAATAATAATTACCAATATTAATAATTAATAAGTACAACAACGACAATAATAATAATCTTTTTGAACAAATGTACTAGTAAATAGTAATATTAATAGTAATAGTAATTGTATAAAGTAATAATAATAATAATAATAATAATAATAATAATAATAATAATAATAATAATAATAATAATAACAACAACAACAACAAGAACAATAATAATAATTATTACAATAATAATAATAATAGCATTAGTAATACTAATAATCATAATAATCATGATGATGATGATGATAATAATAATAATAATAATAATAATAATAATAATAATAATAATAATAATAATAATAATAATAATAATAATAATATAAGCATAATCTTAACTTATCTGATCTGATATGAACTTATCTGATTTGATCTGATCTGATCTGAACTTATCTGATCTGATCTGAACTTATTTTTTCTGATCTGATCTGAAATAAGCAAAAATAAGGTGAACTGAACATAGCCTAAATTATCCTCAATTTTTACACACTTTCCAAAAATATTCCTACATACTTTTAAAATGTGTGCTCATATTTATTGTTTTGCACCATTCCAAGGAAACTTTATTATTTTTTGCTTTTTTTTAAGGAAAAAGATAATAAAGAAGTAGTTCCAAGACAAAAGTACTTCATTATATATATTTCTTTCTAGAATCCTACTACTCCATCAATTCTCCTTAATTCCCGTGAAAATAAAGAAGTAAGCACTATATTATAGGACGGATGGAGTAATATATAATATATTCAGTCCAAAAAATTCGACTAAAAAATTTTGAAATTTTTCTTTTGAAATTTTGGACTTTTTATCATTCCCGTTCTTATTTTTTTTACCTGTGCCGGAATTTGCACTTACCCTCTGAAATTCCAAAGTGAGAAGTGAAAATTGAGAAGGCAAACTTTATTCTTTTGGCACATTTTGTATTCTGCAATTTGCATTTTATTAGACTTTAAAAATGTATGTAACTTTATGGAATGGATGTAATGAGCCCATTTTTTCAAATTTTAATGATTCAATCATGAGAAAAATTGTGAACATGAATTGGAAAAATGAATATATTATATGATAATCTGACCGAACTGGACTGGATTTGGACTCAAGAAAAAAAATCGGACTGAACTAGACTGGACTTAAAAAAATGTTTGGATTGGATTTGGACTCAATTTCTCGAGTCCAAAAAACTTTGGATTGGATTTGGATTTGGCAAAGTCCAATCCACTTACACCCCTACATAGAGCATGATGCGCACATGTACATGAATAACAAGCCAAATGTACATAGTTAACAAATCAAATGAACACATGTACATGGATAACAAGCCAAATGAACATATGTATATCTTTGTTGGTACATGTTCATTGGTATTGGTCTTTGTGTACATAATCTAGTGCTTGATGTTCATCGTACGTATGGTCCTCTTCATACTGACGTGTATATGTACTAATTTGGGATATATTACAAAGAGAAGCAAACAAGAAGGAGCTCAATTTTGTAATTTTTCATCATTTGTGACCTGTCTTTTTCTTTTTACTATTTAGGATCCAGATATGGAATTTTGAGATAAATATTAACCTTGGTTAACTTGTGGGCCCACGTGACAATTAATAATGGCCAAAACCTCAAAAGCTATTATTTGATGTTTTTCTAAAAAAAGCTATGTTAGTGGAAAGGGAGTAAAAAAATAGTGGACCTGTACTTGGCGCTACTACATCTTCCTCTCCCCTGTTCCAAACCTTCCACTCCTTTCTACTATCAAACTAAAGCGAAAAAACTACGAAAAAGAAGAAGCAATTCAACTCCAATTTTTCCTACTCAAAAGCGCTTACATTTCTCAAGTAATCATCTAAACTCTCTATTTTCTTGTTATTTTTGACGAAATTGAGTATCTGTGTTGGGTCAGTTGGAGGGGTTTTGGTTTCCGGAAATATAGAAATTCAAAATTTTGAATTTTTTTGTTAGTGGTTGTTTTTTTTTGTTTCGATTATACTTTGTGTTTGGGTTTTTCTTTTTTGTATGTGTATTTGCATTAAATTGTGATGAGAAATTGGAGTTTGTTTGAACTTTCATATGATGTTATGCAAGTTTAACAGAAGGTTTTAGGTTTATGTTTATGTAGTGATTATTTGACTTTGGGTGTTACTTTTGTAAGGGATAAATGGCTCAAGAACTCGAAACTCCTCACTCAGTGTTGTCCATGCCCGAGATCATGACAATGCATGTCTTCCCAAGGCTGAACAGGCATGAAAAAGGGACAGTTTCTCTTGTGTGTAAGGAGTGGAGGGATATGTGGAATTGAAAGTGGTGGATACCTGATAGAGCTGCAACTCGGTCTAACTCCTTCCGCAATTGGATATGTTAGGACATAGTTCACAACCATGATGAGGGCTTTAATGATTGGTTGGCTGATGATGAGGATGATTATGATTGATTGGTTGTTGTCCCCTGCTTGCAATAAGTAGTTGACTTAGGCTTTTTTTTTGTTATGTTGTTTGTTGTAGCAGGGGTTTGTGCTGGGAGTAGGACTTCTTGTTGTTTTTTGGTATAGATAGCCCTGATGTAATTAAGTTTAGGAAATGGATTGAACTTGCATATGATGGAAATTGATTCCTTTTGTGATTGTAAGAATCCATTTCCAAGATTAAATGAAATGATTCACCGTCTTTGACATATATGAATGGAATGACTTTTGATGAACAAAAATCTCATATTGTGTTATTTTATTGCTAATTTTGTTGATTTTGTTTCTTATTTTGTAGTTTTGTGCACTGGAAAAATGGAAATAAGTATGTGCATCGTGCTACATCATGGTGGAAGATGGGTGCATAAACCAGATTTAACATATGAAGGGGGTGAGGTCAAGATTATTAACTATTTACCACCTAATTTAAATGTTCATTACCTTAGAACTTTGATCAACTCTCTAGGACATAAGAATGTGATTAAGTTACACTACTATGATCCATTTAAGGATCTTCAAAGTGGAGTTAGATTCTTAGACTATGATAGTACCACTTTTGGCATGTTATTGAGTTTGTTAGAGCAGTGTAGGATGATTGATCTTTTTACATAGCACGAGGAGAACGGTGAAGTGATTAATGCTGATGAGTGCGACACATAGAACATTGAGTTCATTGATTTGGAGGAGATTGATGTTGTTTGGAATGCTTATGTAGAAAGCTGTCGTTTGTTGAATGATGATGTGAATATGGTAGTTCATGATTATGTGACAGAGCATAGGATGGATGATAATTTAAATAAGGTAGATCATGGTGATGTGTATGAGCATATGAATTAAGTAGCTAGTTAGCTTAGGGTCTATAGACAGTAATGATATAGACTATGATGATGAAGGAACTGACCATGAGGATGATGAAGTGAAAGAGGCAAGGCACATCATTGAAGTTGAAAAATAAAAAAGATATAGCATATGTGCAGAAGCTTTAGTCACTTGACAGAGTTACTGACTAGGAAATGGAAATGCGATGATGGAGGCTCTGATTATGAGGGTGATTCATCTAACTTTGATATCGCTCCCAATTCAGAATATGAGGGTGATTGTGGCTACCTTCTACCACCACCCGACCCTAAAAACAAGAAGAAAAATGAGCTACCTACTTAACAAGTTGGTTTGCTAGAGCAAGAGTACCCTTTCTACTTGGGACAACAATTTGAAAATGCTAATGAGTTTAGGGATGCAGTTACCAACTATTGCTTAAGTGTTGGAAGGGACACATATTTTAGCAAAAATGATGCAAAGAAAATAGAGGATAGGTGCAAAGCACAGAAATATCTCTTTTATATTTGGTGTTCACTTGAAAGAGGAAAAGGCCATTTAGTTGGGAAGACCCTGGTTCCAACACACAACTGGGGAACATTAGCCACTGCATGTGAAGAAGATTAGGGCAGCTTAGATAGCTAAAACCTACCATTAGAAGTTCAAGATTAACCCTTATATCAAATGTCAAGAAATAGTAGATACACTATGGGCTAAAAGAGGAATCAAAGCTTTATTGTGGCTTGCTCTTAAAGCTAGAAGAAAGGCACAAGCACTTATACTAGGTGAGTATGAGGAGCAGTATGGTTTGCTAGATAGGTACGCACAAGAGCTTATGAGGTCAAAAAGAAACAACACAATCAACTTTAAGCTGAAGCAAGGTGTGTTTGAGAGACTGTATGTGTGTTTTGATGTACTAGAGAGAGGATTTCTTCCTGGTTGCAGACCATTCTTTGGTATTCATGGTTGTTTTTTAAAGGATCCATTTGGTGGGTAATTGCTCATAGCTATTGGAAGGATGGGAACAACCAAATGTTCCCAATTGCTTGGGCATGTGTTGAGGTGGAGTCGATAGATAGTTGGAGTTAGTTCTTGCAGCTGTTAGAAGATGATTTAGGACAAATGATGGTCATGGCTACACAATCATGTCTAACCAACAGAAAGGTTTGTTGAAGACGGTGTCCCAAATATGGCCAAAAGCAGATACAATATGTTGTGCAAGGCATGCATACTACAATTTCAGGTAAGTCTTTGGTGGAGGATTGCAATACAAAATAGGGTTTTAGAAAATTACCGAAAGTACAACAGAGACCAACTTCCAAAGAAACATGGAGCTTTTTGGTGACATATCCAAGGCTGTTGCAACAAATTTTAAGAAACGAAACACAAAGAAATGGGTGAGGCCCTTCTTGACAACAATTTTTGTTTGTGATAGCATTGATAACAACATATATTTGCAATGTACCGCTTTTTTTTTGGGGAGTCGAAAACTAAGAGGGCACTCGAATCGAACAAAGAATAACCTTAAAGCATCCTTAGAGCATGTACAATGTTAAGGGCTCTCCAATGAACTTTCCACTATTCTCTCTCTTCAAACTACTCTAAAAAACTATATATATCTAAAAAACACCCAACAACAATGAAGCTCTTTAAAGAGCTCTCTATTGTATATTTCACTATGTAATGGTCCTCATGTCAATTGATGAAACTCATTACTTTATGCCATGTGTCACCAATTGATTGGTTGGAGGCAATGGAAAGTCATTTCCTATTTGTCCCATATAGTATCTCCTCTAAGAGATACTTTTCAAAGTGTCTCCATGGAGATACACTCAAGACACACCCAAGAGTATTATTTTTGGGTAAGAAGCATTTCTCCATTTTCTCTCGCCTTGGAGAGCTAGGTGGAGATCCCGTCCAGCCCTAAGATGGAGAGTGATGATGACAAGTTGAGACCATGGCTACAAATTTTTTAGGGGTGTGTTCTTCACTTTTACCGATCTACGGGTGGGAGATTGTTGCTTTGAAGGCGATGTTGAGATATATGTTGCGAAGCGCGTGTGTCTTCAAATGGAAAGTTGGACAAAGGTTTACCAACATGGAATCATATAAGTAAGCTGTTGCAATATATGGGATATTATAAGGAAGAAATGTGAGCATCGTAATTAGTGACAATTCAATATAGAAAAGGTTAGGTTTAAAGTGTACTGAATGGTGTTCATTTTACTTGTATACTTCATGGGACTCTACAAGAGCTACATTAGTTGTTAAAAGAGCCGACACTGACCATAGTTGCCATAGAAATATGAAAAGAAAGGTAACTTAAGTCAACTTGGGCGACAAAGCAATTATTTGAGGTATTCAAATCTAGACCTCACTGGCCTGCCAAAGAAATCATAGAAACTGTTAGAAGGGCATTCAAGGTGGTTGTGAAAAGAGACTTTGCTTACAAAGTCAAATATGCAGCTCACAAGCTACTCCATGACTCTATGCATGAACATTAGAAGAAAGTAGGAGGTTATTGAATTTGGAGGCTTTGAAGGCTAGTGGTCCTGGTACTACCTCAGAGTTAGTCACTAACCCAAGCAAAAAACGGTTCCCTCCTGTATTTCAGAGGCTGTTTACTTGCTTTAAAGGGTTGCAGAAGAGGTGGAGAGAAGGGTGCAGGAGGTTAATTTGTGTAGATGCATGTTTTTTGAAGACCTTCTTAGGGGGGGGGTTGCTATGTAATGTTGGCAGAGACGGGATTGATTAAATGTACCCTATTGCTTAGACAATAGAGGAGAGTGAGAACAACCTGTCTTGGGAATGGTTTTTTGTGCATATTCAGAAGTGTTTGTAACTTGGTGATGGAAGTGGTATTGATGTTATAAGTGATGAGCATTAGGTATATTCTTAAATCTTATTTGCTTAATTTATACACTTCACTAGTACAGAAAACATAATTTGCGTCGGACTTTGGACCCCCATTGGCGTCGGACTCGAGTTTGACGCTACGTCGGTTGGAAATGCGACGCAATTGAGGCATCATTTGCGTCGGACATAGAGCTACATCCGACGCAAATGATACCTTCTGCCACCTCCTAATAGCACCATTTGGCTCAGCATTTGTGTCGGATGATAGTGGAGATCCGACGCAAATCTTGTTCACCAAAAACAAAAAGAAATCACATTTGCAATAAGACATGCTGACTGGTTTGAAAACAATAATTTCAAATTAACAATATATAATTTCAATATACAAAGCCCTATAATGACCTCCAAACCCTAAATTCACCATCTTTTTACAAAACCCAAACTTGGGCAATACCCAATTCGATTTACAACCTGAGAACAATAACCCATCAAGGAAATCACCAGAATTTGCAGAAAAAGCCATTGATCTAGCAGAAAACTTCGTGGGAGCATGTGAAACTAAAAACCCAGATTCTAAATCACAAACCTTTAAGTTTAAAGCTAGCAATTTTTCTTGTAAAATAGGTAGTGTAATGGGAGATGAAAGATGAGATGAAACTTGACGTTTAAAGCGCATTTGCTGTTGTTGTTGTCTGGTGAAGGGAACGATTCTTTGACATAAAATTCCACATAACTAAAAATGAATTCGTAGCCTTAATACAACTTCAACTGAAACCCAAATCAATTTCAACTTAATACAATTTCACAGAAAATTACAACTTAAAAATTAACATAAAAGACTAAAAAATTAGGTAATTTCACAGAAGATTACAACTTCATGGACCCCAGATAACAAATACACCAATTCACTAAAAACCTACAAACACAAAATTGTACCACTAGTAGAATAATCGCATATTGCTGCGGTCGAATTGCTGCGGTTTTGGCCATCCGCAACACTATACCTCATGAGAAAAAAAAATCAATGTAAAAAATAACCTATAACTGCAGCAATAGATTTAAATAATTTAAAAATAATTATATTTTCATCTAATGCTGCGGTTTCTAATAGAAACCACAACAATAGGTTCATTTTAGTAATATAAAGTGCCTAGGGTTCGCTTGTTCTTCTGTCCATTTATTCTTGACACAATAGGCGCCGCTTTCACCCTCCTTCACTCCCTCTCCTCTCAAGCTTTGGTTGAGAAATATTCACTCCTTCAACTAGTCTCCTTAAGCTGTCTCTCTTCGTCTCTAGTCTCCTTCAAATTCTCTCTTCGTCTCTCACACTCGACCCGCCGAAAATATTCGCGAAGGCAACAACCTTGAACTGGCCGGCGATCTCTCTCGTCTGTCATCCTCATTCTTCGTCTCTTTGTCTCCTTCAGCCTCTCTTTCTCTCTTTCTTCTGTCATCCTCTTTCGTCGTCGCCAATCACCAGCACATGAACCCGGTGCTCATCATTCGCCAATCACGCACACGGCTGGCGCTGGTCGCTCTCGAAGCCCAGCACTGTCGCTCGACCGCTCGCGAAGCCCAAAACCAACAAATCTGAGAAGTCTTCCGCGGATTTCTCATTTTTTTTTTGTTTTTTTTCTATTGTGGTTAGTTTTTAATGGATCTTATGTTCAATATTTTTTTCTATTGTAGTTAGTTTTTAATTTTCATTATCTGATGTTAGGTTGGATTTCTCATTTTTTGTATTTTTATATCTATTGGATTTCTCATTTTTTTTGTATCTGTTGTTGATACTTGCTTTTTGTATTTTTGGATTTCTATTGTAGTTAGTTCCCACTAGTACTTTTTGGATTTTTTATTCTCATTTTTTGCATCTGTTGTTGTTAGGGTTTCTTTTTTTTTGGATTTTTTTGTATTTGTTGGATTTTTTGTATCTGTTGGATCTTTTTGCATCCTTTATTGTTTTGTAGTTTTTATTATCTTTATACATTTTTGCCTCTCGAATTTGATGGCAAAATACATTTTTTTTAACATGTACCTGGACCTATTGCTGCGGTTTTGGGCAAAAACCGCAGCAATAGGCTTCATTTTTTTATTAAAAACAAAACTTATTGCTGCGGTTTTGTGTAGGAACCGCAGCAATAGGTTGTTCTATTGATGCGGTTAAAAACCGCAGCAATAGGTAATTTACCTATTGCTGCACCCTTAATTGCGGCGCGGCTAAAACCGCAGCAATAGGCCACTTAATGACCGCCACAATTCAATGTTTTTCCACTAGCGCACTAATCAGTATAATAAATCCAGAATTAATAAGAGAAAAATGGAAACGCAAAAAGGGTTCACTTATCTAGGCCGAAATTTCAGCGACCTCAACCTAAATGACAACTCTTCCTCCGCTTTGAGCGACTGCAACAGCGACCGGTTTGGCGAGTTTTCATGCGCACCGCCGAAAACTCTGGATTTTGAATTTGAGAGCTTTTGTTTTTGGGAGATTTCGAATTTCGAGTGTGAGAGGTGCGCCGGAGAGAACGAACGGAGACGGGGAAGGGTCGCCGGAGAGTGAGAGTGAATGACGAAATGGGGAGAGTGAAGGTGGCTGGAGTGAAGGACGAAATGGCTGGAGTGAGAAAGTGAGAGAGTGAGAGAAGTTAGAAAGACTTGAAGAAGAAACCCTAAACCTGCTCATTAAAAGGGAATGAAATCCCATGATTTGCGTCGGGTCTAGTGGCCCATCCGATGCAAATCGTGGCCCATCATTTGCATTGTATCTCGTGGCCCATCCGACGCACATTATTCATCTACGTCGAATGCTCTAACTAATCCGGCGCACATTACTTATAATTTGCGTCGGATCTGTCTCCTATCCAATGCAAATGACATATCTACGTCGGCTTCTTAATTGTTCGAGGTAGATCCAGGGATGAAAATTCACATTTTTCTACTAGTGCTTATTTCAATTATATTGTATAGTAACTGTAATATTGTAATAAACCCTAGGCTATATTGATTGCTGTTGGATTGGTTTTACCTAAGGCTGAGCACATACACTGTGTAAGGCATATATTTCCTTTGTGGCATAAGGTGTACAAGGGAGATGAGTTGAAATTATTGTTTTGGAAGATTACAAAAGCTTACAACATGGATGACTTCACAAATGGCTTAGATGAATTACAACATCTAAATCCTGATGCTGCCACAACCTTTAAGGGGTACAATCCTAAGGTTTGCTGTAGAGCATACTTAGACGCTTCTATTAGAGCTGATGCCATAACCAACAATATGGCTGAAACTTTCAATAGCTATATCATAAATGCAAGAACTAAGCATCTTATATATATGTTGGAAGATATAAGGGCTTCTCTCATGCAAAGATTAGTTTTAAAGAGGCAGGAAATGCAAAAATGTACATCAACAGTTTGCCCTAGGATACAATTGAAACTGGAATAAGAAAAGACTAAGGCTGCTAATTGTGATGTCATTCCCTCAACTGAAATACTCTTCAATGTGAATTATTATGTAGACCAGTTGGCAGTTGATTTAGAAGCCATGATTGTAACTGTAGAAAGTGGGAAATGCTTGGATTTCCATGCTGCCATGCTACTTCCTGCATATACTTCCAACATAGAGAAGCTGAGGATTATGTTACACAAGAGATGTATACCTTCAGGCATATGCAGGTAATTACTGACTTATACACTAAGCCTGAAAATATCTTCCTCATTTTCTTCATGCACATTATTTATACACTGTTGAAATGAACTTCAATATACTTTGTAGAATCAATTCCACCATGTGAAGGAGAAATGCGTTGACCTAGATTTACATTTCACTTAGACCCTCCTCCCATCAAAATTGGATCTGGAAGATGATGTATTTAATCTTGTAAGATCAAATACTTTGTGCGGAATTTAAATTGTAGTAACAAAATGAAAGATAGATCCTAAATCAATTGATAAAGCAAAGCACCACAATATGATTTAAGGATTTTGAAGAATAAAGGCTAAGCCACCAACTTCAAGAGATTTGATTAACACTCAATGTTAATCGAAAACCAAAAGCTCGAAATTATCATAAACTGAATTAACCACATGTACAACTTAAGCTATATAAAGCAAATAACAAATCCTAACATGCTTAGGACAATCCCCTAAGTCATACTACTATAAAACTCTAAATAAGATAGAAATTAAACACACAAAGCTATTAAAGATATGAAGAGTTTTAACAAGCCTAGAACTCAACTAAGCATGCTTAAGGCACGCCAATTACATTCCTAATAGAACTAGGAATGCTACAACGTACCATCAACGTTGCTTCTTGCCCTAAGTTGGTCACCATGCACACGCACACCTTTGTAGCAAAGAAACCAACTAAAGAGCCATGTATTGAATCCAACTCTAATTGAGGAACTTTAGAACTAAGGGCTACCAGTTGGGCAATTTGATCATCATCTACTCCTATATCATCCTCCCCTTCTTCGAAAGCAATTGAGCATCTTCATCATCATGCAAGTAAGGCGACAAATCACCTATGTTAAAAGTAGAATTCACGCCATAATCTCCAGGCAACTCTAACTTGAATGCATTATCATTGATCTTCTCCACAATTTTGAAAGGTCCGTTGGAACATGGCATTAATTTATTCTTCCTTAAGTTAGGAAATCTCTCCTTTCTCAAGTACAACCACATTAAATCACCAACATTATAAGAATGCTGCTTGCGGTTCTTGTTTGCTAGCTTCTTATACCTTTCATTCACTTGCTCAATGCCAGCTCTCACTTGTGCATGCAACTTCAGCATAGTTACTGCCTTTTCCTTCGCATCCTTGTGTACATATTCCCCCTTAGGTAATGGAATCAAGTCCAAGGGAATGCGTGGAACAACCCCATAAACTACCTCAAAAGGTGAATACTTGGTAGCATAAGTTGGTGCTCTATTATATGCAAATTCAGCGTGCGCCAACTTCATGTCCCAATCCTTGGTGCTTTTACTCACCAAGCCTCGAAGTAAAGCTCCCAATGTTCTATTAGTGACCTCGGTCTGTCCATCCGTTTATGGGTGGTGTGAAGTACTAAAACAAAGCTTAGTCCCCAACAATTTCCACAAAGTTTTCCAAAAATAACTCATGAATTTTGTGTCCCTAACACTTACAATAGTCTTAGGAACCCCATGAAGCCGTATGATCTCTTGGAAGTACAATGTTGCTACCTTGCTTGCATCATCTGTTTTATGGCATGGAAGGAAGTGTGCCATCTTAGAAAACCTATCCACCACCACCATGATGGAATCTTGTCCCCTTTAAGTTCGAGGCAACTCTACAATGAAGTCCATGGACACATCTTCCGAAAGAAATTCTGGAACAGGTAATGGAGTGTACAAGCCATGATGAAACATACTCTTAGTCTTTTGACAACTAGCACACCTAACCAACAACCCTTGCACATCCCCTTGCATCTTGGGCCAATAAAAGTGTTCTTGTAGGATGGCTAAAGTCTTGTCAATGCCAAAATGCCCCGCAATACCTCCTCCATGAGCCTCTCTCACCAACAACTCTCGAATGGAACACTTAGGCACACACAACCTATTTCCCTTAAAAAGAAAGCCCTCTTGAACAACATAAGTACCTACTGCCCTCTTTCCACAAGCCTCCATAATAGGCTTGAAATCAACATCTCCCTTATAATATTCCTTGATAAGATCGAAACTAAGGAGCCTAGAGTGCAATATGCCCAACAAAGAGTATCTCCTAGACGACGCATCAGCCACAATGTTAGACTTCCCCTCTTTGTATTTGGACGAAAAATTAAAGGATTGAAGAAACTCAACCCACTTAGCATGCCTTGGATTCAACTTTTGTTGCCCATGAATATGTTTTAAAACCGCATGATCCGAATGTAAGATAAAATGACTAGGCCTCAAATAATGGCTCCAATAGTTTAATGCTCTCACAATAGCATAAAACTCCTTATCATTAGTTGAATAATTCAACCTAACCCCGCCTAATTTCTCACAAAAATAAGCAACGGGTCTCTTCTCTTGCACCAATACTTCCCCAATGCCCACACCACCAGCATCACACTCCACTTCAAAAGGCTTAGAAAATCCGGCAATGTAAGAATAGGTGTGTTACTTAGAAGGTGTTTAATGGTCTCAAATGCTTATTGTGCAGCCTCACACCACTCAATCCTCCCCTTCTTAATGCATTCAGTCAATGGTGCAACAACACTACTAAAACCCTTCACAAAACGCCTATAAAATGAGGCAAGACCATGAAAAGAACGTACCTCAGTGATGGATGTAGGAATAAGCCATGTTTTGATTGCTGCCACTTTGGAAGGATCTACAGAAACCCCTTCACTTGACACAATGTAACCAAGGAAAGGCACACTAGGCACTAAAAAAGAACACTTCTCCAACTTGCCGTATAACTTTTGTGCCCTCAAAGCTTCAAACACAACCCTCAAGTGACTCAAATGCTCCACCACACTTCGACTATAAATGAGTATATCATCAAGATACACCACCACACACTTACCAATAAAAGGCTTTAAGACCTCATTCATCAACCGCATGAATGTACCAGGGGCATTAGACAACCCAAAATGCATGATCAACCACTCATATAGCCCTAGTTTAGTCTTAAAAGCTGTTTTCCACTCGTCTCCCTCTCTCATCCTAATTTGATGATAACCACTACGCAAATCAATTTTAGAGAAAACTGTGGAACCATGTAATTCATCAAGTAAATCATCTAACCTTGGAATTGGAAATATGTACTTGATTGTGATGTTGTTTACCACCCTTGAATCAATGCACATACGCCATGTACCATCCTTCTGAGGCACTAAGAGTGTAGGAACCGCACAAGGACTCATGCTCTCCCTCACATAACCTCTTGCCATAAGTTCTTCAATTTGGCGTTGCAACTCATTGGTCTCTTGAGGATTGCACCTATAGGCGGCCTTATTAGGCAATGAATCCCCGGGAATTAGATCAATTTGGTGCTCAATACCTCGTATGGGTGGCAAACCAAGTGGTAATTCTTCCGGAAACACGTCATTGAATTCTTCAAGCACCCTTTGCAAGCACTTTGGAAACTTAACACTTGATTGTGCCTCGTCAGTTGTAGGGTTAGCTAGAAGTATGAAAGCTTTTCCCTCTTGCTCAAACTCACTCTCAAATTGTTGCTCATTCAATAAGAGTACTTATTTAGGTTTAGCTAGGGTAGTCAAAGGCTTGAGTGCTATCCTCTTCTTCCCCACCGTAGCTATGTAAACGTTTGCACACTATACTTCACATACCTATCATATTGCCAAGGACCCCCCAAGAGGATGTGGCATGCATCCACGTCACAAACATCACATAACACCTCGTCCTTGAACTTGCCTATAGAGAAAACAATCAAGGCTTGCTTAGTGACCCTCACATCACTTCCATCACTCAACCAATGTAACTTGTAAGGCTTCGGATGAACCGTAGTAGGCCACTTCAATTTATCTACTAGAGTGGAGGAAACAACATTGGTACAACTTCCAGTATCAATGATAAGCTCACACATTCTATCCTTCACCAAGCACCTAGTAAGAAAAATACGCTCCCTTTGAGTCTCAAATGGCATAGGCTTAGTGTATAGGGTGCATCTAAGGATGAGATGTCTCCCCTCATTCACAGGCTCCTCCTCCAAATCAGCTCCAAACCCATCCTCCTCAGATAAATGCTCACCTTCCTCCTCTTCCTCCTTATCATTCGTTTCTCCCCTCCTTGCAAGTTCTTCCTATATCTCATGAATATTACACAAGGTCATAACTCTAATTCTAGGGCAGTCCTTGATAAGATGACCATAACCCTTGCACTTGAAGCACACTCTCCTATCATCCGAGGTTAAAGGTGTATTCTCCTTCTCCTTGTCCTTCTTGAACTTCTCAAACCTTGTAGGAGGCTTAGTGTTGTTAGAACTCCCTCCCTTTTCTTCTACAGCCTTCAAAAATCTCTTCACATAGGGTTTAGAATACGCAGCCTTCTTCCCCTTTGTGTGCTTCTCCACCTTCATGGCAACCTTGCAAACTTCCATAAGCGACCAATAAGGCTGGATATCTACCTTCTTTGCAATAGATTTATATAGACCAGTAATAAATCTTGCAATTTTGTGCTATGTTCTTTCCTCCAAGTCACACATCATGCTTAGTTTATCAAACTCAACTACGTACTCCTCGACAGTAAGGGAGTTTTGCTTCAATCCTTGCAACTTCAAGTACATATCTTGGACGCAATCACTAGGCAAAAATCCTTTTTTTAGCCGAGTTTTCAAAGCTTCCCAAAAATTCAATCGTTGCTTTCCCTCCTTCATCCTCTTGTTCTTGAGGTTTTCATACCACAAGCTTGCATACCCCGTGAGTTTCAAAATAGCAACCTTCAATCTCTTGTGATCATCGAAGTCCTTATAATCGAATACTCTCTCAATTCGTTGCAACCATTCAAGGAACTTCTCAGGTTTCATCCCTCCATCAAACTCCGGTAATTCTAGCCTCAAACCCCGGTCATCATCTTGCTTCCTTTTTAGCCTATGCCGAGGATGATACTCTTCATCTGAATTGGATGAAAGTTCATCATGAAAACTCCTAACAGGTCTAGGAGTATTATTGCGCCTTCCTCGATTTTTCCCTTCTTGGAGCAATCTCAATACTTCATCCATGCGTAGCCTCAACTGTTCAAGTTCCCTATCACACCTTATGTTATTTGCTTGTTCTAGAGTCAAGCCTCGAGCCACCTTAGGTTTTGCATGACCCCCATCGAGAGGTTCGTCTTCCATGTCGAAGGTCCAAACATATATTGGACGCAACTTTCTTGGTGTTTCTCGTGGATCTTGGATGAAATTTTTGTGTCACTCAACTCCTTGGATGGATGATCTTTGATGGAACTTTGCAAAAATTATGGAATCTTGGAAAAAGATACGTTCTTGCTCGAGTTCTTGAAGAATCTTGAACCGCAAGAACACAACTTTAAAGGTTTAAAGGTTGTTCTTCCCCTTGTGGAGGGAACAAAAATTATGGTTTACAGGATGTTCTTCCTAGCTCTTGATACCATATGATGCATTTAATCTTGTAAGATCAAATACTTTGTGCGGAATTTGAATTGTAGTAACAAAACGAAAGATAGATCCTAAATCAATTGATAAAGCAAAGCACCACAATATGATTTAAGGGTTTTGAAGCATAAAGGCTAAGCCACCAACTTCAAGAGATTTGATTAATAGTGAATGTTAAACGAAAAACAAAAGCTCGAAATGATCATAAACTGAATTAGCCACACGTACAACTTAAGCTATATAAAGCAAATAACAACTCCTAACATGCTTAGGACAATCCCCTAAGTCATACTACTATCAAACTCTAAATATGATAGAAATTAAACACACAAAGCTATTAAAGATATGAAAAGTTCTAACAAGCCTATAACTCAACTAAGCATGCTCAAGGCACACCAATTACATTCCTAACAGAACTAGGAATGCTACAACGTACCATCTACATTGCTTCTTGCCCTAAGTTAGTCACCATGCACACGCACACCTTTGTAGCAAATAAACCAACTAAAGAGCCATGTATTGAATACAACTCCAATTGAGGAACTTTAGACCCAAGGGCTACCAATTAACCAATTTGATCATCATCTACTCTTGTATCAGAAGACCAAGGAAGAACAGGATCAAGGATCCTTCTGAACTCCCGAAGAAGGTTGTACTTAGTCAAAGACTGGAATGGAGATGAAATGGTCACTGTGTCAAGTTAAATGACATAACAAAAGGAGATATCCCAACAGGGACACTGGTATTGTTATTGTTAGGGAGCCACCTCCTAAAAGACCCAGGGTAGACCAATTAATGATGAACAACCCCATCACTCTCAACACACCACTCAAACCAAGACTGCACCACCCTCTCACTCAACAAACCACTCAAACCACTCAGAGAACTATTGTAAATTAGCGTCACCAGGTTACAACACAACTATCTCAACTTGGTGGAGGTGGTAGGACGATAAGAGGTGGCAGAGGTTCCAAGGGTAAGGGGGTCAACTAGTACACCAATTGGTGAAAGAAGTTCAGGTACAACATAGAGGGGTGGAAGGGGTTGTAGTTATTCACAGAGGGGTGGAAGGGGTTCTAGTTCCTCACAGAGGGGTGGAAGGGGTTCAAATGCTTCACATAAGGGTGGAAAAGGAAGGGTAGAAATCAGGTATGACCTTCATGTTTTCCTACATTTTGTGAAATTCTTGTTATGGTATTGCTTATGTCATAAGTTTTCTTTTTTTTCCTTTTTACAGGTTCCAGTTGGGGTAGGAAATTACATTCCATGTGATGGGGCTCCTGGAACATAGTCAAGCCAAGTCTGATGCTTAGTGGATGTTGAGATTAGCTTAATGTATGTCTTAGTATTATTGTTGATGGAATAATATTTTGTGATAAATTATTGTCATCTTAGATTTCTGAGTGTTATGTACTCAGTGCTTTAAAATCGTATGTATTTTGGATGATCAAGTGGATTTTGTGGTTGCTTAGTACTAAACAGTACATAATGAATCATATCAGTTAACATTATTTTGCTTGCTTGCTTAATATTACACTCCATGTGCTTGCATCAGTTTTCAAATCCAATAGATTCTTATTCAAGTGCAGACCACAATACAAGTTAAACTACATAAACTTGTATTAAACGCATCTTTTTTGAGGTGCCTTCATTGTCTACTTAAAGTACAATACAACAATTGCAAATAACACCCAAGATAAAACCAACATAATTGTCAGATTCCTCTCCTTTCTTGAACTCTTCATCACCTCCATATACGCATTTCACATTGATCAATTTTTATCTCCCTTTTCACCTTCAATTTCTTGATTTTCTAGCTCCAACATCTTATTCTCATGCTGTAGCACACTTTTGGTGTTGTCCTTTTTGCAGTAATTGAAAACGTATGTCATCATCTTCATTGTTGTCAAAATTCCACCTCAAAAAATCACACTTAGTGTCCTACATCACAATCGTCACAATTGATATTTTAAGCAACCAAATTACACAATTCAAAAAAAATTATGAGGGAAAAATTTAACTTGCGAGCCATAAAGAGCATCCATGAAACTTCATTCCCGTATTAGGTCCATTCTTCACAATACGCACAACATCTCTTCCACATCTACACTTCACTCTTCATAGAGATACTCCCCTTGAATTTGAAGAACACCATCTTCGAACTACCTCCAATTTCACAGAATGGTTGATAAAGAGATGTAGAGGGAGGAGATTGCAATTGGGGAAAAAGATGGAGAAAGTGGAGGAAGCTGAATATTTAGGGGGAGAGTGAGAATGTTAAATATGGTTGGTTCCAAGAAAGCAACGGTACTATACCACGTAGGACAAGTGACCTGCTCCTCTAGGTAAATTACCTGTTGGGTTCATTAAAAATTAAAAAGTGTCAAATGTTAGATTAATAAAAAATAATCCAAAGGTGGGATTATTTTGAGCAAATGGCCCAAAGGTTGGATTATTAGAATAGAATTTTAAAAAACTTGCAAACGTCCATTCACAACTCGCAAATGTTCAATTAATGACAGCGGATGTTCAATGAATAATATGTTGATGTGCGTTAATATTTGAGTTTTAGAAATATACATTTTGATGTTCAAGAATAACTCACAAATGTTCAATTAATAACATCGCATATTTATCCAACAATAAGTAGACTTACATCAATTTTTGAATTTTAAATTTCAGAAAGAAACATTTTAAATATTCACTGATAACTCACAATCGTTCGGTTAACAACATTGCATGTTCATCCAACAATATGTAGACATACACTAATGTTTGAATCTAAAATTTTTAATTATAAATTGTGAATTTTAAGTTTTAGAAATGAACATGTTAAGTTTTTGAAGAACTCAAATTGTTCATTCATAACTCACAAATGTACTTTCAGTATAATTTCATATTTTGTTTGAATAAACTTAATGTTCTACTTAGAGATGGCAATGGGTCGGGTCCACCCAGACCCATACCCGTTTATTTTTTACAGACCCATACCCGTCTCAGACCCCCTGGATCTAGAATTTTTAGTCCCAGACCTAGATCCGATGGATCTAGCGGGTCCATGGGTCCTAACTAGGTCCTTCTTAGTTTTTAGTTTTAATCACGTTTTTGAAACTAATACATTATTTCGCCCTATTTTAGTTTGTGCTTGCAAATTGCATGATGCTATGGCTGAAACTACATTTACTCCAACATCACAGACAATACACAGGGTTATGTTCGATTGTTTTCAAATTTTGTGTGTCGTATTTTTCGTGGATCAAAAGGTGATGTTACTAGTCATTTGAGGGTATGATCCTCCACTGAAACTAGGTTTATTCCAACAAACGAGAGAGTACAAAGGATTTTGTTTGATTTTTTTACGGTGTCTTATTTTCAGCCTATCAAAATGGTGATGATACTAGAGTCGTATGAGGCTATGATCCTCCATCGAAGATTTATTAATCACTCCAGGGTTTTAGAATTTATCTATATAAATACATATAACAAAATCCTAGAGGCCTAAGAAGGGTGCCACATAGGATTGGAAGGCAAAGAGCTATGCCACGTGGCCTTGCTAACATTTCCCCCACGAAATCATTTATTAATGGGCAAGATCCGGCTAATTGCAATTAGGGTGATTATGGCCGTGATTTATGAAGTAACAGTAAAGGAATTTTTTTTATTATTCCTTGAATAAAAACTGGGCTATCTTATTGGCAACAAAGAATGAAAGACAAATGGACAATGCTAGGAGATTGTCCTTCTTATCTTCTCTATGCTATGATTAAAAAGCATCGTATTAGGAATGATATTTCTACCCTTAAGAATGAAGATTGCTAATGGGTTGAGGATGCAGATGGTATTACTGCTATTGTAAAGGATTATTTTGGATATATTTTTAACGATTTTTTCACCAAGTACCCCTGAGTTTTCAAAAAATTCACCTGGTACCCTCCATGTTTTCAAAATTCACCTAGTACCCCTCAGTTTTATGTAAATACACCCAAATGCCCCTACTGTCAACCTTCTATTAGAGCTCCGTTAGAGCAAACTTAAATTCACAAGGTACCCTTAAATTAAAACTTTATTCACCAGGTACCCCTAAATGTTTTGAAATACAACCTGCAAGTTAACGGATAGAAACTGCTTTAAAAAAACTAGCCGTTAGGTGCTTTTACTCAGTTTATTTATATATTGCGGATCCTTCTTTTAACATCCTTACTAGTAGTCTCTTTTTATCATATCCCTAAATTATCCTAATGAGTTCTCTCTCTAAAACATCCTCCTCAACCCAAGAGTCTACATACATTAGGGTTCCAAATCGATTGTGTAGATGTGGGAGGAAATTCGCGATTAGAAGTTCTGATTCAAGTTTAAACCCACATCGATTGTACTTTAAGTGTGATGTTTGTGACACTTTTAGGTGGTGCAAAGGTTGGGTGGAGCAAAGTGGAGGCTTCCATCATGAGGCATAGGGCATGGGAAGCTCAGAGAATGAGAATATGCAAGAAGAGCTGAAGCAAATGAAGAAGAAGCTTAAAGAACAAAAGAAGTTAGTTAGGCTTATAATAAAGTTAGGGTTAATTATGTTTGTATTGCTTCTCTTTGTAATTTGGAAGTGACTGATGTAATGTTTGCCACAAGAATGAAAAAAAAGTTGCTTATCATAATATTCATTGTAGCATCAACATGTATGCACATCCAAAAAGATCAACCAAGTTTAGTTTCTTTACAAAAAACTGACTTCCCCTAATCACTATAACAAAGGACACTACAAAAACTGATTTAAGTTAATAACCCAAAAACAATCTGGTCAAAAGATGCAAATGTTGCTAGGTTGCTTAGGTGGCCTTTCTTGCTCTCTTCTGTGACTTCTTGGAAGTGCTAGCCTCACTCTCCGCTTGTGGCCTTGATCTCTTTTTTCCTGCATCCCATCTGCCACATGTTCTTGCATTATGGCCCATCTCCTTGCACTTGATGCACTTCACAGAGCTGTGTCTCTTGGCCTTCTTAGCCTCATTCACACCTCTTTTCCTCTATTTTGGAGGTCTGCCAGCACCTCTTTTCTTGTTTGGAGGGTGAATTAGTGGGAGTTTAAAATCTGGCCATTGAGATTGATCAGCCATGGGATGGATGTGCTCAGCATAAGTGGCCTTGTAAGCTGGCCCCTTGAAACAATCAGAAACATAGGCAAGAGGGTCAACTCTCTCATTGTACATCACCCTTAAGGCATGCTTGCAAGGGATACCACATCCTTGCCACTTGCCACACCCACAGCTTAACCTAGACAAGTTAATTGGGAAATTGACATTCCCATCTTTGACTTCAAACTCCCCTCCTCCGCAAGCTCTTGCATTACAGAATCTTGAATCAACACTCATAGTTTCCAGCACTTTTGTAGCATAATCAGTGAGGTGCCCTTGCTCCATGTCAATAGCCTTGTAAAACCTTGCACCAATCCTCTTCATTGACCACACTCTTATAGCTGAAAAAAGTGAACAAATTGTTAGATGAATAATAATTTAGATATTGGAAAAATTGAAAATATAAAAGTTGCAACTGTATACCTTCAAATAGGTTGAGCACAGGTAAATCTCTGTGAGCTTTGGTGCAGGCATTGAAACTTTCCACAAAGTTTGTGACATTGTGATCACAACTGATTGTTGTGTCAAACATATGCCTAGACCACTGCTCTGTGGTGCTATCTAGATAGGCAACATCATCTTTATCAAAATCCAAGATTTTCTCCATTGCTTTGTTGAACACATATGTGTTGTAGGCATTTGCTGCAATCCAGAATAATTTGTGGAAAGCTGATCCACTCCAGCCTAAATTCTCACAGTTCATGTATAAATGCTGGCAGCAGACCCTCCTAGTAGCCTTGGGAAACACCCCATGCACAGCAGCATCAACCCCTCTCATCCTATCACTAATGAAGCACCAATCTTCCTTTTTGCAACCTTCTTTTTCAAAGCACAACCTCAAGTTCCTAAAAGAGTACTCCCATGACTCTATGCTCTCAGTATCAACAATCCCATATGCAATCAAAAATATTTCATTATTGCCATCCACACCTAGAGCAGACAAGAGGATCCCTTTATAATATCCACTCAAGTGTGCCCCCTGAATGCCTATCAAAGGCCTACAACCCCTTAAAAACCCTATCACTTGTGCTGCAAACGAAAAAAAAAACAGGCCTTGAATCTAGGTGCTATGTGCCCTGTGCTCCCTGTCCATGTTATAAGGGCATATGACCTTGGGTTTGTGGAGTTAATCACCTCAGCATAAGTAGGGAGTAAGCTGTAAGCCTCAACAAACCCTCCATAAATCTCCTCCTTAGCCATTGTTTTCACCTTGTAAAACAACCTCTTCTTGACTGTCACCCTAAACTTCTCTTGAACCACCTTTTGCAAAGACTCAACAGGAATATTAGGGGTTGTTTTGATGACTTCCAACAGTTTCTTACACAGCCAAGAAGAAGAGACCAGGGGGTTCTCCTCTAACCTCCCACAGGTTGTATGTTCCCCCTAATGGTCTTGATGGCCCAACTGATTTTATCAGTTAATCTGGAAGCATGAATCCTCCATTCATATGCTTCCATTATGCAAGAAGCTGTAAACCTCTTGTTATCAGCCTTCAAGACAAGAAGAGCAAAGCCTTCTTGAATGTAAAAAATCCATCAGAACCTCCAAAAACACTTCCCTAGTTGGAAAGATCAACCAAGGCTCTATTTTAATAGACCCATATGGCTGTTCATTCCAAATCTTTCCATTCCTATACATCTTGTCCATAGTTGAGCTCCCATCTAAGAAATCTTCAAAAGCCTTCTCAGATACATCATCATATGCAAAAGTATCCTCATCCTCATCCACAATGAAGTCCCCAAAAACATCATCATCTTCTGAAGAATCATCCTCAGCAATAAAGTCCTCATCATCACTGCTTGGTGCATCATTTCCATCATCATCATCAAAATCCACCCTCTTTGGTCTCCTTCCACTACCTTGCCTCCCAGTTCCTTGTCCTTTTGGAACATAGGTGCCCTCCCTCTTAGCTGTGGTTTTAGGCACTTTATAACCTGAGGGCCTAACCTTCTTGCCCTTCCCTTTTACTACAGAAGCTTGGTCAGTTGGGGTATGCTTAAATGGGGTTCCCTGTGAAATAGGTGGTAATGGTGGGTTGTCTTGAATAGGGGGTGATTGGGGGGGGCTGTGTTTGATAGGTTGTGATGGGGTGGGCTGGTTGGGATGTGTTTCAGTGGGCTGGGTGGATTGTGTTTCAGTGGGCTGGGTGGGATGTGTTTCAGTATGTTGTGAGGGGGTAGGCTGGGTGGACTGTGTTTCACTGGGATGTTAGGGATGTGTTTCAGTATGCTGTGAGAGGGTGGGCTAGGTGGGCTCAGCCGTCTTCTTGGGCCTTGGGGTCAGTTTCTTTCTCTTGGGGCTAGCTGTGGTTTTTTTCCTTAGGGTTCTCTTTATGGGTGTTGTTGTGGGCTGTGACTCATTTGTTGGTGTTGTTAATGTGGGTTGGCCTCACTTGGGCTGGGCTGTGGCTCATATGTGGGTTGAGAGGTGTCCACAAGATCTTGGGTTTGTTGCTCAGGTTGTGGTTGTGAAAAACCAGGGATCATTTCATCAGCATCCTGTGTTGAGTACACTCTAATGTACTCAACCTCATCATTATCAACAGATAACACAGGGACCTCAATAGCAACACAAAACCCAGTTGCATATTCCTTCTCTTCTTCCAACCTTCTCTGCTCTTCCTCTTCTTCTTGTCTCCTCCTTTCCTCCTCCTCTTTCTCTCTCTCCCTCCTTAATATCTCTTGTACTCTCCTTATGTTCTCAAGCTTCTCCCTCTCCTCATTATCTTTCTTTGCAAGAACAGACCTAAATACTTGGCAAGGGTCTGCAGTCTCCTCTACCCATACCTCAATGGTATCCTTGCCCAAGCCCCCCCTACACTTTCATCAAATCAGAATCAGTCCTCAACTCAATTTTGTTTTTAGTCCTAGGATTCTCCACTAACACCCTAAATAGTTAGGCAAATACACATTCTGCTTCAATGATTCCTCAAAAAAATCCTCAAACAAGCCCATTAAATGACACAAGTCAGTGTCCTCTACCCTAACATCAAAATCTTGAGTATTGAAATGCACCAATAACCACACAACAGCCATCCTAATAATCACATAACATCAAAATCAAACACAAACTAAAGAAAATCTAAGAAAACCTAAGTATGCAACTAGTCAAACAACCAACTAAACCCTAACATCCTAAAACATTATACATGCATGTGAAATTATTTAACTTCAAAGCAATTTAGGTAGAAGAAAATGCAGAAATTTTTTACCTTTTCGCAGTTTTAAAACCGTCGCTTTGAAATTTTCAACTTCTTCGCAATTCCACAAAATCGCACTTTTCCTTCAATCTTCTGTTGAGATTCTTCAAGTGAACAACAATCTGACCAAAAGCTTCCTAATGCGCACCAAATGGTTACACAATTTTCTTCAAAATCCCCAATTTTAGGGTTCCATGGATGAACCAAAACAGAGGAGTGGAAGTTGAGGGGACGAATTTTTTTCCGAAATGGGTTGAAGATGTCTGACAGGGGGTTATCATTATGGCGCTAATAATTAATGGCATTCTTGTAAATAAGCAGTAACTGAGCACTAATGTCCGTTAAGTGTAAGGGCATTTCATGCTAATAAACAAAAACTGAGGGTACCAGGTGAATTTTGAAAACATGGAGGGTACCAGGTGAATTTTTTGAAAACTCGGGGGTACTTGGTGAAAAAACCGTATTTTTAATCAAAGCAGCACTTGGATAGTGAAATGACACTGATCTTTTGTTATGGGAGTTACATCTTCCCCATCTTAGTCATGAGCAACTTACATACCTTACAACACCCTTTTCTACGGATGAGATCAAGGATGCCATTTGCTCTATAGCTGGGTCTAAGTCTCTTGGTCCTGATGGAATAAACGCTGAATTTTTTTAAAGCTCATTGGAACATCGTGGGGTCAGATATCATTAGTAGTATTCATCATTTCTTCAGTTCGGGGTTCATTCTTAAAGACTAGAATAACACAATGCTTGTGTTACTGCACAAAGTGGAAAATCCAACTGAAGCCTCTCAACTAATACCTATGATTCTCTGTAATACGATTTACAAATGTATTACCAAGTGTATTGTTCTAAGATGGAAGACTATTATGCCTTCTCTCGTTGTTGACTATCAGTTTGCTTTTGTGTCTAGAAGATATATGACGGACAATGCTCTGTTGACTCATGACCTCCTTCATTTCATTAATAAAAGTAAGGTTGGAGCTACTACTTACGATGCTATTAAGATGGATTATAATAAAGCCTATGAATGTATCCATTGGGATTTCATATTGAAAGTCCTAAGAGATTTTGGGTTCCCTCCTTGCTGGTTCCAGTGGATTCACAATGTATTTCTACAGTTTCTTCTAAAATCCTTCTTAATGGTAACATTTCTGAGGTCTTCTATCCAAAATGTGGTCTCCGTCAAGGTGATCCTCTCTCTCCCCAGCTCTTTATTTTATGCACGGATATTTATTCGAGGATGATGTCTCAAGTTATTAATCTTAGGTTGTAAAGGCATAAGTATATCTAGAAGGAGCCCTAGTATATCTCACCTCTTCTTTGCAGATGATGCTTTGCTGTTTTTTCGTTCCTCCGAAGAAGCTTGTAGGAACATCACTCAAATTTCTAATAGATTTTGTCTTGTCTCTGGTTCTAAGCTCAACTTTCAAAAGTCTTTTTTCAAGTTCAACCCTAATACTTCCAATTAGGATAAATTTCTGTTCAAACAAATTATGAATATGTCTATTAAGGATGATATTGGTACTCACCTTGGTATTCCTGTTGACATTTTAGTTATTTAATTGATACTATTGCTCTCAAGCTTCTAAGTTGGAATGCTCTTCTTCTTGTAGCAATGATTACTCATGTGCTCTCTTCTTTCAAAAGTCCAACTAGAGTTACTAACAAGCTTGATTCCTTAATCCATACTTTCCTTTGGGCTTCTAAGGACAAGAAGAGTATTCATTGGGTTAATAAGCGTGTCACCCATCTTCCTAGGGGTATGGGAGGCTTGGGAATTAGGTCTATTTCTATCGTCAATAAGGTCTTTCTCATGAAAAAAGCCTGGCACATCTACACATAACCAAATTCCTTGATTGGTCGCATCTACAAATCAATTCAACCCTTTGCCCTCTTGATGGTTAAGTTCGTAAAGAAAACTAGTGCTCTTAGGTCTTGGGGTTTCTATGGTATTCAAGAAGCGGAGCACCAGCTTCTCCAATGCTCTTCTTAGAAGATTGGTAATGGCCAAAGTGTTTTTACTTTCTCTCAACACTGGGTTAATGGTAAAATTCCTATTGCAAAGGATAATTGTAGACACATAATCGTGTCTCCCCATTTGAGGATCCGATGATGAAACATACCGTGGTCTTAATGGGTCCGATCCAAGGGCAGAGTAGTCTGAAAAGCATTCAAAACTATTTTGAAAAGTGTTAAAATCGTATTTTAAATCCTAATTAATTATTCATGATAATTAATTTTATGTGATCCCAATTCTTTGAAAAGCCCAATTAATTGATAATTGATTGATTTATTTTAATAAATAAATATTCTCAAAAGATATATTTTTAAGTCAAAATCAGATTTTATCTCATAAAATCAGATTATGGAGTTAAAGGATAAAAGAAAATCTTTTAAAACGCGTTTTAAAAAAAGGCTGGCAAAGGCGTGTCAAAAGCCAGACTGGAGCGCCTGGCGCACCACCGTGTGCTTGGCGCACAACCTTGCGCCTGGCGCACCATGCTGCGTCAAGCGCAGCTTTTTCTGACATGTGGCACTGTGCCGTGCGCCTGGCGCACAGCTCTGCGTGAAGCGCAGGTTTCTTTCTTATCTTTTTCAAAGCACGTACCACGTGTATGCTTTTTACTGGTCATGTCGCGTCATATGCTTCCACGTCAGCCGCGCCTGGCGCAGCCAGCGCGTGAGGCGCAGTGGCTTTTTACCTATAAATAGGCCTGATTTCCGAACAAATTGGAAAACGGATTTTTCACATAACACTTGACGAATACTTTACGAATCTCTCTACAAACTACAAAACTTCCCTACAAAACTCATACCTTTCAAACACAAATACATTCAATCTACATACATTCAGTTTTTCAGGCTTCACGATTGCTCGTCTCGAAGGTTGTCAATCTCGCAGACCCAAGCCACGATGTAATCCTGAGGGTTATTAAATAAATTAGTTTTATATTGAAGTTACTAACAGTTTTCTTTCCTGATGTAGATCTTTAATGTAAAATCATTCTACTGTATATTCTAAACCTTTTTCCTTTCTTTTTATTTATTTTTTGTACATTATTATGCATGCTTGATCATTATATGCATATTATATGATTGTCCTGCTTAATGCTTTTATCACCCCACATGTTATTTTTTCTAATCAAAGACCTAAAGAACTGTTCTAACATTAATTAGATTAATTTGGACAACTTGCTAGGTTCCTCGTAATATTGATTGCCTAATAACATGTCACTAAAAATTAGTCTATTTATGTGTTTCCTGAACAAATTTAGACTAAATATTTTTAGGGTGTTTAAAACATTATTTGATTATTCTTTGGCATAAAATCTATAATGGATCGATATTTTGTAGAGGCCAACTTTGGGCGAATGTGGTTCATTATGACTATATTCGTACCCTCACCCCCGAACTCAATCTTTGGTTCATTTTGACCGTCTATGGAGTCAGGACGGGGAAATCTACATTGGATAATTTGTCCCTATGATTTTCCTATATCCAATTAGGTTTATGATTCTTCCTAAAAAGAAATGTTGGCGACTTCTTTCAAAACAATTTTCAGTAAAACCTTTACAGTGGGGTAGTCCATCTAATATGCGCTCACACCGTGTAGGCGAAATAAAAACACGCCTACAATTTGGTGACTTCATTGGGGAGGATTGAAAAAAATTTAATTTTTTTAAGTGATTGGATGAAACTTGAAAAATACGATTCATTCTTATTTTTATGCCTTTGAATAATATACAGTTTTGCATATGCATGGCTACTGTTCAGCCACCATAAGGACAATCTACCTTGCCTCATTGGCACATGTTCTATGTGTGAGGTCACCTCCGGGGGGTTTGCGCTTTGTCCTTCCAAAAAGCTTCTGAGCGATAGTGTTGGATCTTAGTTATAAGCAAACCTACCCAACCATGGCATTGTTCTCTTGTTCCCAATTTGAGACTGGAGTGCGTCTTACATGTGGCCACCTCTTTAAGCAGGGGTACGAAGCGTGGGATCAATCTCTTAATCATGGACCCTTTTCAGACTGAACCTAAACCTGACCAATAGTTTCAAACTTAGAACTTGACTTTAGGTTGGAACTTTTTGCATCCATTTTATATGACATTTGCCTGCTATTATTTTGTCAAACTGTCATTATTATGTGTCGTGCCTAAAATCGCGTCTAACAAACAAGAAAAAATTCGTCAATCAGCCAATTCGTCGCCTAAATCCCCGAAAAACGTGTCGGGGAGTAGTGCGCTAAGCGCATTAAATTGCGCCTGGCGCACCACCCTGCGCCAGACGCACGGTTGTGCGCCGCGTGTAGAAATGCTGGGCGGCACGCAGTCTGTGCATCGTGCGCTTTTCGTCAATTTAGCCGTCATAATTGTCGATCCTATGTTCTGTCCTATGTGCGTTTGTCTGTCTGCATTAGCGCAATTTGGTCATTTAGGCTTATCACCTAATTCAACATATAAAAATCAGTGTTTTCATGCAAGGTCAAGTTTGTCCTAAAAAAAAAATGCATCTAAAGGGTTATTGTAGAGTTAGAGTTGTCATGCATGTCTACCTCTTCCCATTTCATCCCTACTATCCCTATCAATCTTACCTTTGCTTATTCATCAACTTCGAACACTTACGTTTTTTTAAAAAAATCAATCCTGCACCCTCTTCTATTCTACTCTTTTTCAAAAGCATTTAATAAACACCATCATACACGACATTTTAAAAAAAAAAGTTTCAAATTAAACCATCATCTTTTCCTAACAAAAGATAAAACAAGGGGTTTCTTTCAAAAATGAATTTCGAAAATTCTAATCCCAGTCTAAACACCTTCAATCCAATCCAATCAATCCAATTCTTTGCATTCATTCTAGGCCCATATGCATTAGAATCCATTTTGCATTCATATAGGGTCCATCTAATTCGAGTCTATGCATTCATATTGAGCCCACTAGCATTAGAGTCCATCTTTCCGGTCCAAGTCTATCCCTAAGCAATTCCAATCTAAGTCTAAGTCTACTCCAATCCAAATCTTAGGTCCATTTAGGCCCAATTCATATCATAGGTCTAGTTTGCATCTCCATGTAGGCCCTAGTTAGTCTTCGGACTATAAAACTCCAGTCTTAGGACTATAAAAGTTCATCCCTTAAAACCTAGCCTGCTTGCTCACCCGTAAGTTCAAAGTCTAGCATTCCTTAAGTCTATAGGCAATTGTTGTGTCTAGTCTGCTTGCTCACCCGTAAGTTCAAGGTCTAGCATTCCTTAAGTCTATAGGCAATTGTTGTGTCTAGTCTGCTTGCTCACCCGTAAGTTCAAGGTCTAGCATTCCTTAAGTCCATAGGTAATTTTTGAGTCTAGCCTGCTTAGTTTAATGTAAGTTCCGAAGTCTAGTTGTCTAGCTTGCTTGCTCACACGTAAGTTCAAAGCCTAGGTGCCTAACCTGCTTGCCTTAAGTTAAGAGTTTGGCCTTCCTAGTTGTCTAGCTTGCTTGCTCACCCGTAAGTTCAAAGTCTAGCATTCCATAAGTCCATAGGCAATCTTTGAGTCTAGCCCGCTTAGTCTAATGTAAGTTCCGAAGTCTAGTTGTCTAGCCTGCTTGCTCACCCGTAAGTTCAAAGTCTAGGTGCCTAGCCTGCTTACCTTAAGTTAAGAGTCTAGTCTCCCTCATTGTCAAACCTTCCTTAAAGTCTAGCCTGCTTGCTCACCCGTAAGTTCAAAGTCTAGTCTCTCCCAAACCCAATCGTGGAGTCCAGTCTGCTTGCATAGTCCACTCCAGTCCATGTCTGCATTTGCATATAGTTAGGCCCGTGTCTCCGTCATGGTCAAGCCCATACTAGTCCAAAACCCATAACCATTTCCATTTCCATTTCAAAGTCACTTTCCATTTTCATTTCCCATCTTCAATCCCCATTGCCATTTCCACTTCTCATTTCTCACCTCTCATCTCCATTCATCATTTCGAAAACATTATTTCTTAAAATTTATGAGGTCCACTCGATTCCGTTCATGACCAGTCGAGAAATTACAACTTAGGAATGACTAAAGGAGAAACAAAATGTGAGCCTACTCTAAAGCTCATCAATTGCGCTATCACCACCCTGACTTCATATAGAGTCATGAAGATTACTTTTGATCGCCTTCACAGTAGAGGCGCGTTCACTTCCATAGGGTCTCCTGCCTTCACATTAGAGGCGCGATCACTTCCATAGGGTCTTCTCTGAACCCTGCATGTAAAAGATAATTCAAATGGTGCATCCTAAACTTCTACAGCGAATTCCAACAAAACAATGAACGTTTGACATCTAGTGCCAAATACCATTACTGCGCTGCGAAACAAGGTCGATGACAACAAACTACTAATACTTACTACAACAAGAATCAGCATCACCAACAACCACTGAGGCAGTGCATCAACAATTCAACAGGCTTAGTCTTTTGTTTCTGGTTTCCTAGGATAAGTCAGAGAGTCCTTACCCTGAGCCATTTTTGTCCTTACCCTGAGCCATTTTTGTCCTTTCCCATCGTGTCTATGTCACTTTAGGACTTCATCTATTATAGCCTTTCCATTTCCATTTTCATTTCATTATTATTATTATTTTTCATTGGCCTTTCTCCATCATTTATGCTTCGAGTTCGATGATGAAACTTAAATCACCTAATGATCTTGACTAAAAAAAAAAAATCTGAAAAAAAAATGAAAGGAAAAATGAAAAAAGGACATACTTTGGATCAGGAGTTATTTCCTCTTCCTCCATCACCTTCCATAAGCCATCATCCTTAAACCATCATCTCCATGATCATAAACCAAACAATCCCTTCAACATCAAAGCTCCACAAATAGCCTTCAAGCCTTCCAATACCCCAAACCAATAACTCGTGTGCAAGCCTTACTACATAAAAAATAATAATCAATGCCAGGCAAAAACAAAAAAAAATGAAAAAATTCAAAGTGCGAAAAAATGAAAACAGCAAAAGAAAATGCACAAGACCAAAAGAAAGAGCCAAAGGCAAGAAATAAAAAGTCAAGCTAGGGGGCTTGCACACAAAATCTACTCCTCATTCAAATTCTTCAACCCCTTCAAACCTTAACCATATAATCCAAATCCATGATCCTCCATTCGCCAAATCAATTTCACCTTCATTTAAACCTCAAACCTTCAACTTTTTATCATCCATAACTCCTTTTTCAAGGTATGTCCAATCCCGCTAGGTTGAAAACCCGAATGGGCGGCCTAGGTAAAAGTTAGGGCACATAAAAAAAATCAGGTCCAGAACTACGAATGGTCTGATTCCGCAAGGATACGTAGGAATCCTCATCTCGAGGTCCGACCGCTTCAAGAAAATAAAAATTACTCATGGTCTAATGATTTGACTTTCTAGAATTTAGGAGCATACTCTTTCTAGATCCCGACATAAACTCGAGTCTGCACCTAGCCTCGTCAAAGCCTTTTCCTACCTACATTTATTTAAGTCACAAATTTGAACCTTTTTATTTTTCAATCCAAGCTCTTCTTGTCCCTGAAGGACTCTCCGACAATTCCATGGTTTCTGGCGATATTTGACTTTGCCTATATCAATTTCCCAATAAACAATCCCCAATGACAACATTCAATGTTCAAGACAGATCATTTACATTACAATATCAAATCAAGTACATTTCAATCAAGGCTCAAGCCTAATTCATGCAAGCTCACCCAAAGTGGGGGCTTCCTACTTGTGGTGGTTCCTCCAATTCAAATCAAACTCCCGAAGAGTTGTAATCCGTGGACCTTGTTTACGAACCCCAATTATTTACTAAAAACGATTTTCGAAAATCATTATATCTATTTCTGATTATTATATTATTCTACATATCCACATCTTCTAGCCTGGCAAAATCCTGACCTTGCATTGCAGCTTTGCAAAACCATGACCTTGCATTGCATTTCATACATTCTAGTCCTGCAAAACCCTTACCTTGCATGACGTGTCATCCCTTAGCTTTGCATAACCTTAATCCTTGCATTGCGTCTCATGCATCCTTAGAGAGTCTAAGTTTGCATTATTGCATCATTATGTGCTTTATCTAAGTTGTTTGCACCTGTCTGCTGACATCTTCTCCTGCAGGTAATCAGATTGCCTGTAGTTATTGTCCTGCATACTAACTTTGTTTTGCAGAGACCGGAGGTTATAGATCAGTTCTAAACTGTAGAGCGTTTAGAATCGTTGTCCATCCCGACTATACTTTGACTTTCGGTTTCCTAGACCTCAGTCAAAGTGGGGGTTCTGTAGACACATAATCTTGTCTCCCCATTTGAGGATCCAATGATGAAACATACCTTGGTCTTAATTGGTCCGATCCAAGGGCAGAGTAGTCTAAAAAGCCATTCAAAACTATTTCGAAAAGGTGTTAAAGTCCTATTTTAAAGCCCAATTAATTATCATGAATATTTAAGTGTATTTGATCTCAATTCTTTGAAAAGGCTCCAATTAATTGATAATTAATTGATTTATTTTAATGAATAAATATTTTCAAAAGATATATTTTTTAAGTCAAAATCAGATTTTATCCCGTAAAATCAGATTCCGGAGTTAAAGGATAAAAGAAAATCTTTCTTGACACGTGGCAATGTGCCACACACTACGTGAAGCGCAGGTTTCTTTCTTATCTTTTTCAAAGTGCGTACCACGTGTATGCTTTTTACTGGTCATGTCGAGCCATATGCTTGCCACGTCATCGCCAGTGCCTTTTGTACCTAGTAATAGGCCTGATTTCCGAACAAATTGGAAAACGGATTTTTCACATACCACTCGACGAATACTTTACGAATCTCTCTACAAACTACAAAACTTCCCTACAAAACTCACACCTTTCAAACAAAAATACATTCAATCTACATACATTCAGATTTTCAGGCTTCACGATTGCTCAACCCAAAGGTTGTCAATCTCGCAGACCCAAGCCACGGTATAATCCTGAGGGTCCTTAAATAAATTATTTTTATATTGAAGTTACTAAGAGTTTTCTTTCCTGATGTAGATCTTTAATGTAAAATCGCTCTACTGTATATTCTAAACCTTTTTCCTTTCTTTTTATTTATTTTTGCACATTATTGTGCCTGCCTGATCATTATATGCATATTATATGATTGTCTTGCTTTAATGCTTTTATCACCCCACATGTTATTTTTCCTAATCAAAGACCTAAAGAACTGTTCTAACATTAATCAGATTAATTTGGACAACTTGCTAGGTTCCCTGTAATATTGATTGCCTAATAACATGTCACTAAAAATTAGTCTTTTTAGGATGTTTAAAACATTATTTGATTATTCTTTGGCGTAAAATCTGTAATGAATCGATATTTAGTATAGGCCAACTTTGGGCGAATGTGGTTCATTATGACTATATTCATACCTTCACCTCCGAACTTAATCTTTGGTTCATTTTGACCATCTATGGAGTCAGGACGGGGAAGTCTATATTGGATAATTTGTCCCTATGATTTTCCTATATCCAATTAGGTTTATGATTCTTCCTAAAAAGAAATCTTGGCGACTTCTTTCAAAACAATTTTCAATAAAACCTTTACAGTGGGGTAGTCAAATCTAATATGCGCTCACACCGCGTAGGCGAAATAAAAACACGCCTACAGTAATATTTCTTTATACCAAGTTCAAGCTTCCAGGGTTACTGATTTTATTGATATACACAACCATGTTTGGAAATATACCCTTGTTAGAAGATTTTTTTGTGCATGAGGATGCTCAACTAATCCTTGCTATGGAATTGCCTGGAAATAGTAGGGATGATTATATGATCTGGAATCATAGTCAGTCATGGATCTTCTCCTCCAAGTCGGCTTATGCGGTTCTTATTGATAGGTTGTCGTACACCTGTCAAAAAAACCTTCCTGCAGAACCATATATGGTCGAATCCACAGAGAGATGATCGTTTTAATCTAGCTTTGAAATTATGGGAAAACTAAACAAGATCGCAAATATCATAATTAAGGTTCTAAACTAATAAACTATGAAAATCAAACTAAAAGGATCTAGGGCAATGGCTCACCATGTTCATATATATAAACTATCAAAATATCATTAATAGTTCAATCAATCAGATATCTAGAGCACATGTTAATCCTACAATCGGGTCTTAACGCTCTCAAATCAACATATGCCATACGATCACTAACATAATTAGATTTGCTTATTGTAGGTAAGCCTCTAAAACTCGATCTTTCAATTCTACCTCTTATTAACAAGATTTAATCAAACAATTGATCAGGTGCAAGATTAACAATAAAAACACTAATCAATTAGAGATATCAATGACAAATCAAACTATCAATAACATCTATTGTAGCCTAAACAATCAAAGGCTCATAAAGAGACACGTGGACCAATCAGAAGTGTCCACGTGTCCTAGGAAAAGGAGAAGAAGGTGGTCCATTTCCAGAGTTTTTACTACTTAAGGGGTGAAAGCCCACTTTTGGCCTGAAAGAATATTCATGGCCCAACTCCCAAAAAACGGCTGCATATGATTGGTTAATGATCAGCTCCCAATCATTGCCTGCCACGTTTCACAATATGATTGCCTAGCCAATCAGGTGCCCTTCTTTTAGGGTGACCTCAAATGGCTGCCTTCAGATCCCAAACACTATAAATAGTCCCCTTGAAATCAGGTAAAAGGTAACTCGTTGAAGAGTGTGCCCTTACTCTGTTAAAATACTCTCTCATTTTCTCTCTCCATCTCTGCTTTCCCTTTTTCACACTTGATATCTGACTTAAGCTTTGGAGGGGGAACCACCACCCAAACCTCCCGGGTTGGTTCCTTTTTCTGCAGGTTTGGGAACGGAGTTCAGTTTCGGATTGCAGAATTTGGACATCGTTGCACAAGTCTCCAACGAAGAACATCTTGAAGGATAGTAGTTTACTTGCCAGCCAAGGAAACTAAACATTTGGTGCCGTCTGTGGGGAGCCGCAAAGATGACCGACTGTCACTCGTCCAATGTGGCAAGAAATCGAAGTTTTCTGATTTGAGTAGAAGATACGGTATATGATGAGAGACCACCTCGAGGGAGGGATATACCACCGTCCATTGTCCATGTTCCTGGTCAGAGCCATGTACATGTCATCCAGGAAAATCTTGAACGATTAGTGACTGCTGTTCATTTGGAGAATGTCTTAAATGACTTCAAGACTAAGATGGCAGCGGTCGTCCAGGAACAAATTAAGAACAATATACTGTTTTTCTAAGTAAATCCAGATCCATCGGCTAACAACCCAGTTCCCCTTCGAGGACGTTCTCAGGAGATTTGTCCGGGTCCTAGTCGACCTGCTCGTTAGGAACCCTCTAGGAGGACAACCAGAGAAAAGCAGCCAGAAGGCAATGAACAGCGAAGGAAGATGGACTGGAACCTGGTGGTTAGGATCCAAGAATATGCTTGTCCAAATGGACATTGAATGGAAATCGATCCCCGTGAGTACTTGGAGGCAAAGAAAGCTACTGCATTACAATGGTCGGCCATAGGGTCTGCACCATATTTAAGAGATCCCCCTTTGAGGATACCATCCAGAACAGAAGGAAGAAGTCTTGGCCCTTCTATTATTCGTCCAAGACAAGAGAAAACGGTGGTGCAACAAATGGTTTATGGGCGTGCAGCCCCTGCAAACACCTCGTCCAACCTCGTGTTGAAAGAGTATCGTAAGGAGTTCATACCCATTGAGGGACAATTGGGAGCCCTCCGGATCAACTGGCCAACACCCTTTTCGTCCAGGATCATGGAGGAGCCCCTCTTCCCAAAGGTTAAACTCCCAACCATAGAGTCGTTTGATGGAACGACTAATCCAAATGATGTACGTCCAAGCAGTTGATGATGCTACTTGGTGCAAGAACTTCTCGGCTACTCTGCAGGGAGTAGCTCAGAATTGGTTTAACAATCTCCCCCTAATTCAGTCAACAATTTTACTGAACTTAGTTATCTCTTCACTAGTCATTTTGTCGCCAATCGGCAAGAACAGAAGACAAGCATGCACTTGGGCAAGGTTGTCTAAGGACCAAAAGAAGCCCTTCGAAGTTTTGTTAAGAGATTCAATCTAGAAGCCTTGTAGATTCAAGATCTTAATGCTGGTGTGGCCTTCGACGCCTTCATCAGGGGGCTACGGCCTGGAAGTTTTAAGTTTGATCTTGTGAAGAAGAAAATCACCACCCTTGGAGAAGTCCTAAAGGAGGTTGAGGCATTCATTCATGCCACGAAAGTTTGTGCTGCGGCCAAGCATCCTTAGTCCAAGAAGCCTGAAGAGGTGGCTCAAGCAAAAAAGAGCAATCCTTAAAAGGCTAAGACTTGGGCTATAACCTCCAGAACCACTTCGTCCAGGCGAGGAAAGAATATGAATCTTCAGCTGATCCCATAGAATTTAACAAAGCTCAATACTCCATTCTTATGCAGATAAAGGATCAATACGAACTAAAGCTCCAGCTGAGATGAAGACTCCTTATAGGATTAGAGACAAGAGCAAGCACTAGTGGAAAAAAGCCCATCTGATCCAGTCAAAATCGGGCTTACCGCTCTGATTTTGGTCCGGATGGGGTGGGCTAGCAGCGATTAACAATAATTAACTGATTCGGTCCTAAACCGGATCAGTTAATTAATAACCGATCCGGTTTTGAACAAGAACCGGATCAGTTAACCCATTAACTGATCCGATTTTATGAAAATCAGATCAGTTAATGGGTTAACTGGTTCGGGTTTCACCCAAAACCGGATCAGTTAAGGGCCCCAAAATATTAATTTTTTTTTCATTTTTTTATTTTTAATCGATAGAAAAGCAATAATATATATAAATACTCATTTTATTACGCTTAATTGAGCACAAATTTAAGTCTCAAAGAGTTACCAAAGGTGAAAGAAGATGTTCAAATTTAAAAGTAGGACTGTTAGTTTTCAATTTGAACAAGCTGCTTACGGATTTGAGCAAGATCTTCAAAGTCTGTATGGTGTCTACAAATATCACAAGGCATATTGCTGATAGCTATAGTAACTTCATAATCATCCTCAATATATGGCACCACACGTTAACACGGATTCATAATAAATAGACCTCGCTTAGTTTCTTGCTTTGATGGTCTAACTTCATCCCTTCGTAGAACACTTTCATCATATCCCACTGAATTTTTTCCATATACTGGTGTTACAGATGATCCATGCAAATCAGTAGCATCACCATTTGTACCTGAAGGCTTCTTGGACTCTAGCTTCCTGAAACCCGCTGAGCTTGACCCGCAAGAAGAGAGTAAAATTAGTAAGTAAGGGAAAAGATCCCTTGAAATAGGAATTTCAGCATAATTTTTAACACCGCACTCTCACTAAGAAGCACAAAGTGGCATGGCAATATGAGCCACAAATTCATTTGACATACCTGTTCTTTGCGGAAAGTTGAGCCCCTAGGTGCTTCTTTTACATAATCCTCCATGGCTTGTAAGAATGATGCAGGAGGCTATATCCTCAACATGAAGAAACTATTTAGAAGCTAAAGATCAAACAAGAAAGGAAGTTATGTTCAAAAGGAGCTTTGATATACCTGCTCAATTTTTGTAAACCTGTCTTCAAGCCCAAGATCAAGGCTATTGTATGGGTATAACCCAAGTACGTTAGCGGATCTCCCTGAGGAGGCCGCGAACACATTAACGGACATGAACATTGAAAAGTCGCCTACAGCTCTAGCAAGTTAGCTTATCAACATGGACCGACAACGTTGGCGGTCGCCTAACAAGACAAAATAAGGGAATCTTCCCATATGTCAAGCGCACAACAGCCATACACGTGTCAAAAGATTACACACCCTATCAGATGAATAGTAATTCTATAAATACCCCACTAGTACTATTCTGCAGGTACATTCTCTCACACTAACAATTCTTGTCTCTCTCTCTCTACTCTCTCTCTATGTCCTATTTGGACACGTATTGACTTGAGCGTCGGAGGGGGTTTCCTCGCATTCCCCCCGAGGGTAGTTCACATATGTTTCCTGTGCAGCTATTCACTAGCGGACGCTAACTCCAATCTTTGGCGGACTCTTCTCAAGACCACCAACATTCTACAATCGGAACAATTTGGCGCTAGAAGGAGGGGGCCTCCCATCTTTGTGAACGCTATCATGGAAGGAGCAAACAATGACGGACATGGTCCATCAGGGTTTGAAGCCGGTCAGGGGTCTACACCACCCATTATTACCGAACCACTCGGCGCACCTCATTTCGGCACTAGAGGGACCGAGAATGTTAACGAGCAGCAAACTCTTGAGAACAATATGTCTCAGGTCAACAATGGTGGCGGTCCACTCAATCTGGCTCAATTCAGTCAGTTTTCTCCTGAGCAGCTACAAACTGTAGCGTCTTTCATCCAAATCTTACAAGCGGGTACCCCTCAGCCTAACAACACCCCCACTCCTAATGCGAGAGTTGGCTAAGTTCGTAGGCGGATGCCGACCGCGACTGGTTGCAACGCCGATGGCACACCGATAAGGAGAATGCGTACCTTCACTCAAGAGGGACGCCAGATGGAAAGGAAAATTGAGGACCCGGAGTATGAAGAAGCAAACCTAGAGACTGAGGATCTCAACAATTATGAGGATGAGAATCAAAGTCGTTCTCACCGAGAACACATCACCAATGGTGCAAGCAATTATTCTGCTGGCGGACACTTATTGATCAAGCCAAAGTTGTCTCCTTTCATTACAGAAATCTTGAACCACCCCATGCCAAGGATTAAGATGCCGTCCTGCAAATATGACGGCACCTCAGATCCAGATGACCATGTTGCAGCTTATGAGGGGCATATGTATTTGTACACCCAGGTGGACGCCATCTGGTGTAAGGTTTTTCCATCCACTCTGACTGGGATTGCCAGACGTGGTTTAAGAGCATCAAGGCTGGTAATGTTTCTAGTTTTTCTCAGCTTTCATCTATGTTCAGCACTCACTTCGTGACAATAGGCGCCGTGAGCGCACAACTGGCGAGTTGTTATCTATCAAGTAGCGTGAGAATGAGAGCCTGCGAGATTTCGTTGGCCGTGTTAACGCCGAGGCGGTCACCATTCCTCGTCTTCAGCAGGATGTGGCCGTCCTAGCTCTGATGAATAGGCTAAGAGAGGGGTCCGCATTCAGGAGCTACCTGGGCCGTAAGACCTTCACATCTCTAGAGCCGGTCTTGAGGAAGGCAAACGACTTCATCAGAGATGAAGAGTTTGACAAGGCCGCGAGCAGCCAAAGCCGCGAGCCTGAAAAAAAGAAGGATGATAAGCAGAAGATGGAAAAGGGTCGCGAAAATGATCGCGGCCGGGATGAAAGAAAGCAAGAGTCAAATGTGGTTAAAAAAGGAAATGACCGGGAGAAGAATAACCGAGAGAGGTTCGAGTTCAAGGATAAATTCGATGCGTATACACAACTCACGACCTCAAGAGCCTAGATATACCTGATTAACAAGGATAGTGATAAATGGCAACGTCCGAAGCAAATGTTTCACAAAAACCGTGATAAGAGCAAGTGGTGCGACTTTCATGGGGATCACGGTCACACTACTAAGAACTGCAGACATTTGAAGGATAACCTGAAGGATCTGATAAGAAGGGGTTACTTCACTCAGTATATGGCTCAGTCAAAGGATAGAGACGTGACGAAGCCTAATAACCAGAATGTACAATCGCGGATTACTGAAATCCATGTTGTAAGTCCTATTCATGGCGGCAGCGTGAACGGGGCAAAGGCAAGCCTGAAAGAGTTCAGGCACCAGGTCGATTTCAACAAAAGTATGCAATGGAGAAGGCCGCCAGTAATGCCCGCCATGTCCTTCACGGTGGAAGACGCAAAGCACGTTGTCTACCCCCACGATGACCCTCTGGTGGTCACGTAGAATTCTGGTGGATGGTGGAAGTTCCGTGAACATATTGTATTTCTCAACTTTTGAGAAACTGATGATTGGCCGAGAGCATTTGAAGCCTGTTCGCTACCCGGTGATAGGTTTCACGGGAGCGTCAGTAATTCCCGAAGGTTTGATAACCCTACCGGTCAGGGTAGGAGAAGATGAAGACGCCAAAGATGTAATGGCGAAATTTTTGGTAGTTGAAATACCAGGAGCTTACAATGCAATTAACGGACGTCCCTTTATCCATGATGTCCAAGAGGTTGTGTCAACTTACCATTTGACTATGTTGTATGTTTCCAACCTTGGGACGACAGCGAAGTTGAGAGGAAACCAGGAGATGGCAAAATCATGCTATCTGACAGCATTAAAGCAGCCGACAAGGAGAATTCTGGTAGAAGATCTGAATCCGCCAACTCGGAAGCAGAGGTGAGCCCAGAGGAAAGCTCTAGCAAATGAGGCAGAATCCGAGATAGGGGATGAGGAGATGATGGAAATTTCAAAGGAGGAGCTGGAGTCTAGGCCCGACGATACGCCAAGGCCCAAGCCAGATGGAGAAACAAAGCAAGAGATGCTGGCAGAGGACCCAGCAAGGACAGTTGTTGTCGGAATAGACATGGACCCAAAGGTCAGGGTCAACCTGGTGACTCTCCTAAGAGAAAACGCTGATGTCTTCGCGTTCTCAGTGGATGAGATGCCGGGAATAGACCCGGCCGTGATGGTACATCGTTTAAATGTCGACAGCACTGTCCGCCCTATCAAGCAAAAGAAGCGAAATTTTTCTGCTGAGAAGAACATGGCCATCAAAGAGGAAGTTGATAAGCTATTGGCGGCTGACTTCATTGAGCCATGTAATTACCCAGAATGGTTGGCCAATGTGGTCATGGTGAAGAAAGCTAACGGCCAATGGAGGATGTGCGTGGATTTCACGGACCTCAACAGAGCCTGCCCAAAGGACTGCTATCCGTTACCGAGAATAGACAACCTAGTAGACTCTACTAGCGGTCATGCATTACTAAGCTTTATGGATGCATTCTCGGGCTATCATCAGATCAGCTTGCTCGAGGCCGATAGGAAAAAAGCTGCGTTCATCACGAATTGTGGAGTATATAATTATAAGGCAATGCCGTTTGGGCTCCATAATGCCGGAGCGACCTATCAAAAGTTGGTCGACAAAGTATTCGCGGATCAGAGGGGGAGAAACATCGAAGCATATGTTGACGACTCCATCGTCAAGAGTAAAACTGATCGCGAATATTTGGATGACCTGGAAGAGACCTTCAGAACATTGAGGAAGTATAAGATGAAGCTTAACCCAAAGAAATGTGTCTTTGGGGTGAGAGCAGGGAAGTTTCTGGGCTTTTCAGCTAGCAAGAGAGGGATTGACACGAATCCAGACAAAGTACAAGCCATCATAGATTTACCTGAGCCAAAAAGCGTCAAAGATATCCAAATGCTGTCAGGAAGAATGGCGGCTCTCACTCGATTCATCTCAAAATCAGCAGACAAGGCTCTGCCTTTCTTTGCACTTTTAAGGGGAAATAAGAAGTTCGAGTGGGGTGAGGAGCAAAGCAAAGCATTCCTGGTGGTTAAAGAGCATTTGAAAAGCTTACCCACTATCACAAGGCTCGAAACTGGAGACATATTACAATTATACATCTCGGCCTCACCTCAAACGGTCGCGGTTGTGTTGTTGGTAGAAAAGGAGAAGAGGCAGCAGCCCATATACTTTGTCAGCCATAAACTTAATGGCCCGGAGAGTAGTTATCAGTTGGTTGAAAAGATGGCGTTAGCCGTGATAATTGCCGCCAGGAAGCTCAGGCCCTACTTTGACTGTCATCCCATCCAAGTTCTAACCAATCAGCCACTAGAAAAAGCTTTGCAGAAGATGGATAGCTCTGGCCGCTTACTAAAGTGGGCCGTTGAATTATCAGAGTATGACATACTATATAAGCCCAGGACCGCTATCAAAGCGCAGGCCCTGGCAGATTTTATTGTGGAAGCCTCTTATAAAGAAGAAGAAGTGGAGCAAAAGGAAGTTTGGCTACCGGAAGTTGACGGATCCTCCGCTGTTAGCGGATCCGGGGCCGGTATAGTGATGACCATCCCAGAGGGGAGTTCGTACCATTACGCCATCAAAGTTGCCTTCCCGGCGTTAAACAACGAAGCAGAATATGAAGCAGCAATCGCTGGCTTAAGAATGTGTTTGGCGGCGGGCGCTAAGGAGGTACTCTTAAAGACAGACTCGCAGTTGGTTAGTGGGCAACTAAGAAGAGAATTCGAAGTCAGAGATGCCAACATGATGAAGTATGTAGAAAAGGCCAAGGAGTTGATTGCTCAATTGAATCATTTAGAGATTCAAGCAATACCCAGAGCCGAGAACACAAAAGCAGATGCTCTCTCCAAATTAGCCAACTCTGACTCATTCAGTGTTGAGAGGACTGTCACGGTGGACATCTTAAAGGAAAAGAGCATCACAGAAAAGATTGTGACCGTCAACAACATAAACCAGCAGGGGAAATGGTTTAGTGAGCTGGTGGCGTATAAGCTGACGGGGGCGCTACCCAATGACCCTTCGGCCGTAAAGAAGTTGAAGCGACAAGCAAGCTGGTACATCATATACCAAGATGAGCTGTACAAGAAATCATTCAGCTTACCTTTGCTTAAGTGCGCAACTGCGTTGGAGTCCGCGAAAATTCTCGAAGAAATACACGAAGGTATCTGCGGCAATCATATTGGCGGCAAAGCTCTAGCGCTGAAAGCATTGAGAGCCGGGTTTTACTGGCCAAGTATGCTGGAGGATGGCCAGAATTATGTTAAGAAATGTGACAAATGCCAGAGGTATGCTCCCGTCATCAACAGGCCCGCCAATGATCTACAGCCAATCCTTTGCCCAATTCCGTTCGCTCAGTGGGGGATGAACATCCTGGGACCGTTCACCACAGCAACAGGAGGGAGGAGATTCCTAATAGTGGGAATTAATTATTTTACAAAACGGTTATTTCACCAAATACCCCTGACAAATAAATTTATTCACCAAATACCCCCACTTTTTTCAAAATTCACCAGATACCCCTGACCTTTAAAAAAATTCACCAAATACCCTTTTGTTGACGGACGTTAGTCCTCCGTTAGCTTTTATTTACAATTTTGCCCTAAGTCAACCTAATTAGCCCTAAGTCAACCTAATTAGCCCTAAATCAACCTAATTAGCCCTAAGTTAACCTAACTCCCTCTCCCTAATCCACCCCCAACCCCAACCCCACCAGCCCCACCACCCCCCAACAACCCCACCCCCCACCACCCCCGCCTACCCCCCAGCCCACCCCCCCCAACAACCCCCCACCACCCCCCCGCCTACCCCCAGCCCCCCCCAACAACCCCGGCCCTCACCACCCCCAACAACCCCTGCGCCTCCCCCCCCCCACCCTTCGAATCCCGCGCCTCCCCTCCCCCCCCCTTGCCGTAAAATCGCTCCCCCTCCCCCACCCCCTTCGAATCCGCGCCTCCCCCTCCCTCCCTCTCCCTCGTCGCAAAATCGCTCCCCCTCCCCGCCGCAAAATCGCTCCCCCCCTTCGAACTCGGGCCGATATCGGGCGACAAGGCCGATATAATAACATGTCTACAATTATCATCGGTGAGGGGGGGGAGCTGTGGCTGCGTGGGGAGAGGGGGTTGCTGCGTGGGAGGGGAAGGATGAGGGGGAAGGGGGTTGCTGCGTGGGAGCGCGGGGCCGGGGAAGGGGGAGGGGGAGCTGCGGGCCGAGGAAGGGGGAGGGGGAGCGAGGGGAAGGGGGGGGTGGCTGGTGGGGTGTGGGTTATGGGGGGCTAGGGGTGGTGGGGGGGCTGGTGGGGTTGGGGGTGGGTTAGGAGCGAGAGAGAGTTGGGTTGACTTAGGTTAATTGAGTTGACTTAGGATTTTTTAGGGTTTTTAGGGTTAATTAGGGTTTTTTAGGGTTAATTAGGGTTAATGACTAACGGAGTTAACCGCCGTTAGTCATTAAGGGCATTTTGGGTAATTTTTTTAAAGGTCAGGGGTATCTGGTGAATTTTTTTAAAGGTCAGGGGTACCTGATGAATTTTGAAAAAAGTAGGGGTATTTGGTGAATAAATTTATTTGTCAGGGGTATTTGGTGAAAAAACCGTTTACAAAATGATAGAGGCAGAGCAGACAGCAAAGATAAAGGCAAATCACGTCAAAAAGTTCATCCGGCAGAACATTATGACGAGGTTTGGGATCCCAGTGGCTATCGTATTTGACCATGGCGTCCAATTTGATTGCCGTCCCATACAAGCTTTCTTAACGGAGTTTCGTGTAAAGTTCGCGTACTCGGCCATTTGCCATCCTCAGACCAACGGACAAGCCGAGGCCGCAAACAAACAGATCTTGAACGCCTTGAAAAAAAAGCTGGATGAATTCAAGGGAGGATGGGCCGATATAGTACCAGCCGTACTCTGGGCAAATAGAACGACAGAAAAAGAAGCAACGGGAGAAAGCCCTTTCAAATTGGCCTTTGGTGCGGAAGCAGTATAGCCGGTAGAGGTGGGTTTGCCCTCTTATCGGATCAAGCACCAGGACCTTGAGAAGAATGATCAGGCACTCAGGGAAAATCTAGACTTCTTGCCAGAAATAAGATTGATAGCAGAACTGAAAGCGGCTGCCTACAAAGACAAAATTAGCAAGGCTTACAATAAGAAAGTCTTGGAGAGGCCGTTGGATGTTGGCGACCTAGTCCTTCGCAGAACAGCAGCCACTTGTAAGGCGCATGTTGAAGGAAAGCTGACTGCTAATTGGGAAGGTCCTTACGTCATTGCCAAGAAGCTTGCTCCCGGTTCCTTCATTCTCAAGGGTATGGATGACAAGGAACTTAAGAACTGCTGGAATGCTAGTGTCTTAAAGAAGTACTATATTTGATTTATAGAGTGTAATAGGCCGAGAGTCACCTTTTATTACATGAATAATACAAACTTCTGCTAGCGTTCCATCAATTGTCTTATTATTCGTATATTAACGGACTGTACAATAGGTAAGCATGTTAATTACTAACGGCCATATAACAGGCAGAAACGTCAAAGCCATATGCCAGACTAAATGTGTTAACGGTCATATGACAGACCTAACACAAAACAAAAGCCATATGACAGGCTCAAAGTGCGTTAACGGTCATATAACAGACCTAGCACAAAACAAAAGCCATATGGCAGGCTCAAAGTGCGTTAACGGTCATATAACAGACCTAGCACAAAACAAAAGTCGTATAACAGACCCAAAGTGCGTTAACGGTCATATAACAGACCAAGCACAATAAAAGCCAAATGACATGCTTACGTGCATCCGCGGTCATATAACAGACCAGACGACAATCAGAGCATCTTAATAGATGAAAGATGTTAACAGTTATGCAATGATCACACAAGGATTAAAGCATTAGTGGAACAAGATATAACCAAAGTGCAAAAGTACTTTTCCATAAAATAAAAGCTACTGGCTTGGCGGCCAACAACAGATGAAAAAAGATGGCGGCCAATAAAAAGGCTTTCATTTGGAATCATACTCGCAAAATAAAAAACATAAAATCAATATTTACAAACGCCAACATGGGCCGAGTTAAACGTTACATAAGTTCAAATAATTACAAACCACAAGCTATCAGAAGAGCAGGAAGAACTGATAGAAGGCCGCCAAAAACTTCAAGAGGTGGGGACATCCCGGTTTGACTGTTCCGCCAGATCCTGAGGATCCGCATCAGCTATGGCGTCCTCATCGGCAAACTTTGGATCCCCCTCGAAGGATGTGAGATGTTAGCCGGCATCATGAGCATCTTCAATCACATTCCAGTCAAATCCGGGAATGGTCTTGCATACACATCTCATAGCGACCGCCCATCCGCCATCATATCTCTTGTGGAGGGCCGCCACATACTCCTCAGATTGCTTAAACTCAACAATAGCCTTGGCGGCCCCCCTGGTCTCATCTTCAGCTGTAGTGTCCAAAACGGCGACCTCCTTTTCAGAGTTGGCGGCCTCCATAGCTTTGGTCAATGCAACAACATTTTCCTCAGTCTCTTCCAACAAGGCAGCTCTCGGCCTCAGAGTTAACAGGTCATCTTCTAGAGGCTGCAATTCCGCTTTCTTAGCCGCCAACTTATCTTCCGTCTCCCTTAGCAGATCTTGGCAGGTCTCCAGTGACTGCTTATAGCTATCTGCCAGCTTCTGAAACTCAACATACTGCTCAATCAGCTCAAGAGCAGCATTGTTGGCCTGCAAAGAGGAAAGAAGAGCGTAAGTTTAAATGCAAAAACAGATGTGCAAAATATGGCAAAGTGAAGAAACGTACCACAAGCTGGTCATGAACCAACCTAGCAGCAGGAGTCATTAAGGACCCTACCGGCCTGTCCAGAGGCAGCCACATACCCTTCAGGATACGGTAAGCCAGAATGCCACCTTTCTCAGGGATGTCGGCATATAGCGACTCATCTTCCTTGACGTCCCAGTCGGGTTGATAAACTTTACCAAAAACAATAGGCCGGCGAGCAAAAAAGGACGCCACAACATCACTTATCGGCACCTCCTTCTTCTCGATCCACTCACCAAACCTGGAAAGGATGCCGGGAGACAAGTTGGAGAGAAAGCTCTGAGATGTGATCATCTCCCAGATTTTCTGGCAGATAGTGGAATAAGAGCTGGACAGCCAAGAAGCGCCGCTGATATGACCATGGCCAGTGGTCGCGACCTCAACATGCTCCTGACTCCCCGAAGGAGCATTCGCGTCCAAGTCCTCCACCTGAATGACTTCGTTGAGAGGGGCAGAAGCAGCAGGATCCGCCAAAGCCTGTCTTTTGTTGGCAGATGTATCTGCCGCAACCTGCTCACGCGGTTACCTTCTATTCCCACCACCCCTGGCAACAGGTCGGTAAGTAGAAGACCTGATAGGGACGGCAGGAGAAGGCACGACCATGGTGAATATTCAGGGGGTCGTTACGGTTCCCCCCTCGGCGACCGTTGGTGTTGTCGTGCATGGTCTCGTACTCGTAGGTAGGAGCAGGCGGCAAATGGGTTAGCGGCTGGAGGCTCTCGTCAACACAAAGTGCTTCGAGATCAAGACTGTCGAAGCTTGCAAACGGCAAGAAGCAGTAAAAAAAAATTGAATTATTATTATCATCATATGGACCAGTCCGATAACAACACTTACCATTTTCATGGGTGGGATAGAGCAGCATGGCCGACAAAGGTTCGTTCCCAAGGATGTACTTGGAGTGAGGAATCCAGTATTTGGGCTCCTTAACCCAAGCCTCCTTCCCGTCCTCATAAGTGACTAAATAGTCCTCAGTATAAAATAAAAAAATCAAAGGCCGTGAGTTCTTCCCCAGTTAACGGAACTAAGGGCAAATGCTCCATGCGAGGACGGGGCTTGGTGAAATGACGGCACACGGGATAATCCTCGGGGACTTGTAACCAAAAGAACACATCCTGCCAACCCTTCAAACCAGTCATCTTTGGCTGAACGGTCATTTTCTTGTCGGCCGTAGTCAGCGAACACCAACCTACCTGCCTAGAAGATCCATTCTTCTTCAGCCAATGGATATGGAGAACAAGTTTAACGTTTGCGGAAAATCCAAAAAGCGCACAGTCCAGATGTATGCGATCAAATTCCGGACCGCCAAAGGAGTTAGTTGAGCCAAGCATACATTAAAAGCATTTAAAATATTCACCAAAAAAGAGTCCAGAGGAAAGCGGAGGCCAAACTCAAAATGATGAGTATACACGACCACGTGGCCGGGAGGACACTCCGTCACAAAAGCCCCCTTTGGCGGAACTACGAACCGATAACCCGCGGGAAAATTATATAAATCCCGAGCAACTCTTGGGTACACAAGATCAATGGCATCCTGACGCCACGGCCCATCAATCTCCACATTGAGAGGACCGGCACTAAAGTCCGCAGGCAACCATAGAGCGTCAGAACCCGGTCCGGTTACGACTTCTTCCTTCATCTGATTGGAGTTGTCGACCCTCATTTCAGCAGCACGGGAACTCTCCCCAATCACGTGTGCCGACAAAGGCACACTAGTGCTTATATTCGCAGCCACAGAATTAGTCGCGTCCTCAGTAACGCGAACAACAGGACTCGCAGGAGCGGACCGGCGCTGGTAAACGGTCTCCTGACGAACCATAACGGTAGCAATGGAATCGCTGTCGTCACCAAAATCAATAATAGGAGGGTTATGAGCCGTAGATTGCTGTAAACGGTCTCAAAAGTCGGCCGCTACCTCAACCCCAGCATCCGCCAAGCTATCCAACCAGGCGTGCTCTCTAAGAGGGGCTACATCAAGGCCGGGAACAACATCGACTGGAGGATACCTAACGGAACATCTAGCAAGAATCTGATGCCTAAGTTCCCTAAGCATCTGCTTGTCACCACTCTGACTAGCGGATAGATACTTCCTAGTCAAATTATGCTCCTCTGGAGTAGCAGGGTCGTTAAGAAACTTAGACCTCAGCTCTCTTTCTCTCCCGGCTGTAAGGGGTATGTCCGCTAACAACCTAGTCCTCCCCACAGGGCTAGAATCGAAAGAAGGGTCGCTGTCGGCCAGGGGGGAAGAAGGGTCACTTTCGGTCATAAACACATCACTAGGGGCATTCTAGCTATCAGACTGGTCCGACATGACGAAAACGCAAAGAAACTTAGGAAACTTGGAGAAAAATTGAGATAATACCTGGAAACGGAAAGTCGCCGGAGAAAAGTAAGAGCAGGGAGCGGAAGTCGCCGGAAAAAGACAAACGAAGTCTCCAAATAGTGAAATTGCGCAGCAAAACTCGAGCTTGAGCCAAAGAACCGCCGGAAATGTGGAACAAGTACCGGCGAAACACAAATCTTCGAACCCAGAAAAAACCCAGAAGAAATTCGTCAAGAAAAGACGAAATTCTTAGCACACTAGGACCGGAAAGTAAAAACTAGAAGATCTGGTAACTTTTTGGAAGAATTTGAGCACAAAAAGGAGAACTTTCGAGCGAGGAAAAACTACGAAAATGGAGTTCGTCAGAGAAAATCAGAGAAGAAGAAAGGGAAGTTGGGAGAACGTGAGATGAGAAACTCGGAAAAAAGACAACTGCCATATATATGCATTCAATCAACGACTAAGATTGAAAAACTTCTCAACTCCCTCTCCAGAATCCTGCCAAGTGTTAAAGCACAGCAGAACCCTAATAAAGTAATGGGCGGGATTTTCGGAAAAGTAATCATTAACTTTTCAAAATTCTTTAACTCCCTGCAACGACACGTGGCATTTAATGAATCAACTTCGCTTAAAAATCAGCCAAGACGACAATGGCTCATGCCCACCGACAACATCCTTAGCGGATAAGACCCCAAATGATGCTGGGGGGGCTAGTTGTATGGGTATAACCCAAGTACGTTAGTGGATCTCCCTGAGGAGGCCGCGAACACATTAACGAACGCGAGCATTGTAAAGTCGCCTACAGCTCTAGCAAGTCAGCTTATCAACGTGGACCGACAACGTTGGCGGTCGCCTAACAAGACAAAATAAGGAATCTTCCCATATGTCAAGCGCACCACAGCCATACACGTGTCAAAGGATTACACAACTTGTCAGATGAATAGTACTTCTATAAATACCCCACTAGTACTATTCTGCAGGTACATCCTTTAGGCACGTGTATGAGTTCCCGAGGCCCGAAGCTGCTTCCAAAACTCTTCGGGTGTGAAGAGATTTGAAGCCTTGGCGTCAAATGCCAAGGGAGCTCTATTTCAAGGGCCGCCCGATCGAGCGGATGCTTTTCTCTAACCATCAAAAGTTTCGGGCACGATCGGGCGTAACTCGCCCGCTCGCTATTCACTGTTGGCGCCCGATCGGGGGTTCCCGCCCGGTCTGATCGAGCGCTCTGCTTTCCTAGCCTGCTGAAGAACTACAATGCTGGAGGCCCGCCCAATTGGATTGGGCGCCCTACGCCTGATCGGGCAGTTGACCTGGAAGCTTAAATCCGATTTTTTTTCTTTTTTGTTCTTTTTTAGGAGTTAGTATAGATAGCTTTGTGAAATATTTGGCAAGGACCTTATTTTCTGATTTTCATTTTACATTGATTAGTTATCCTAAACACTAGTGTTGTCTCTCTAGCCCTAATTATTGCACATTGGAGATTTTTCAAGTTCAATTCAAGTTCTTCATTTTTCCTTTCAATTGGTAATTGTCTCTTTCATAATTCTTATATTCTTTCAAGTATTTGTCTCTTATTATTTGTAATTGCTTCAAAGTATGAGTATTTCAATAGTTATTGTATGTGCTTTCTTTGCCATGAGTGAGTAGATTCATCTCTAGGGAATAGTGAGGGAAGCCATGTTTATGCCATGATTTATTATTCTTGATTCCTTTAATATTTTGGTTGTGGTTAGAGCAATATAATTCTAGTTTGATTGTAGGCGTGGATTTTTGATTCCTTTAATACCTACATGCGGTGTGAGCGCGTTTATTTGACTACCCCATTGTCAAGGTTTTATTTGAAATTCGTTTTGAAGTCGCCAACAATTTTTTAAAGGAAGAATCATAAGCCTAATAGGACATGGGAAACCGTAGGGACATCTTAGGGACTTATCCAATGTAGATTTTCCCGTCTTGACTCCGTAGATGGTCGGGAACCAAAAAGTGAGTTCGGGGGTGAGGGTACAATATAGTCAGGAACTATATTGCCCATTACTGACCTCTACTAAATACCGATTTATTACAGATTTTATGCAAAAGGATAATCATATAACGTTTTAATACACCCTAAAAATTAATTAATCTAGAATAGTTCAGGAAACACATAAAAAGACTAATTATTTAGTGACATGTGATTAGGCAATCATTTTACAAGGTTCCTAACAGGTTGTCCAAATTATCTAAATTAATGAGAACAATTATTTAGGTCTTATTTAACAATAAATACAAAGTGATAAATATTGCAGGGTAGCATATAAAAAAATAATGTTCATATAAAAGAAATAAAAATAAAAAAAGAAAATTTTGCTGGGAAGTTAGTATAATATATACAATACTTACAATTGTAGGAATATATTAACAACCTACATTATGAATAGAATGTTAGTAACTTTAAGAAAATAATAAAAGTAAATAAAGAAATAAAATAAAGTTAATTAATTTAGTTGACCTTCAAAAATTATACCACCGTCCGGGGTCGTTGATTTCTACGGATCTTGGATCGAAAGTTGAACGAGTCTTTAAATTTAGTTTTGTATTTTGCGTATAATATGTGTTGCGGTCAAATACTAGACATAGATTAGGATGAATTTGTTATCTTGGTGTAACAAGGCGTTGGGTACGGAATATGTTTAGTGTTGACTTGTGTGGATGATGTGGCGATTTGATTTTGTTGTGGTTGATGGAATTTGATGATGAATGATGATGAGTAATCAGGTGGTGATGTGTAGTATAGGATTTAGATTTAGATTTAGATTTAGATTATTTTGGCAGTACAGTGTTGAGAGGATGAATCAAGTTAGGCGGTGAAAGGAGATTAGGGAGTTGTGAGATCTTGTGAGGGTGTTAGGCGCATTAGAATTATGGCGAGTGATTATGTGCCGAAGATTAGTCGAGAGAATCTGTGAGTATAAGGGCCGTAAATTGTGAATTGTTATATGGTGAGGAGATGAGTTATATAGTGTAGGTAGTTGGGATGCAATAGGTTTTTTAAAAGATCATAGGTTTTAGAAAACATTTACTTGTTAAAAAGATTTTAGAAAATAGTTAGTAAAAGATATTTAAAAACAGTTTGGGAAAAGATTATTTTTTATAAAATATATTTTTATTAATAAAACTAATTAATTCTATTAATTAAATTGGGCTAGAATAGGTGTTTTAAAAATTGGGATTTCATAAAAACTATTTTTAAAAGGTTTTCAAAGATGTGCCTTTAAAAGGTTATTTTAAAACGTTTTTGCAAGTGGGCTTTTATAAAAAGGGTGTTCGGAAATGGGTTAATACAAAGAGGTTAGAAAATGGTTTGGGCTTAAAACATTTTATTTTAGACTCGTTCCTTATTCTTTCCTCGATCCGGACCCATTGGAGCGGGGTATTGGTCATCATAGGGTACTAAATGGGGAGACGCGATTATGTGTCTACAGAAGCCCCCACTTTGACTGAGGTTTGTAAAACCGAAAGTCAAAGTATACGTGTCGGGACAGAGAATGATTCTATAATCTCTGCAATCCAAAATCACTCTTTTGCGCCGGTACCTGCAAAACAAGCAAAAGCTTCAGGAACAGACATGGGTGAAACATATTCGCAAAATAGATGATATATGGGAAAAAGAATCATGAGCTATTATGATGCGGCTCATGTCGTGGTAGAGTTTTTGGCCTCCTCCAAGGCAATATGTGTAGAGTCTTTGTCCTGCTCCAAGGCAATTGTTGCGGAATGTTTGGCCTCTTCCAAGGTAATTGTTGCGTAATGTTTGGCCTATTCCAAGGCAATTGTTGCGGAATGTTTGTCCTGTTCCAAGGCAATTGTTGCAGAATGTTTGTCCTGTTCCACGGCAAATGATGTAGTTGATTGAAAGTGGTCCACAGACCTAACGGATTTTGTGCCGTTATTGACGGTTTGATACCAATTAAATGCAATGAACACATGCATGCAAACATAAAGGAGTAACTTTCGAAAAGTTCATTCGCTTAAAAGAGAGAAAAAAATGTATAACTTACGAAAAAGTTCATTCGCTTAAAGCGAGGAAGAAAAGCATAACTTACGAAAAGTTCATTCGCTTAAAAGCGAGGATGAAAAGAACAACTTACAACAAGTTTATTCGCATGAAAGGGATTATTCGAGGTAGATTGATTTGGGTTAAAAGCAATTGGAATAGAAATAACTTGCGAAAAGTTCATTCGCTCAAAGCGAGAAGGAATAATTTGCGAAAAGTTCATTCGCTCAACAGTGAGAAATATAACTTACGAAAAGTTCATTCGCCAAAAAGCGAGAAATATAATTTACGAAAAGTTCACTCGCTACAAAGCGAGAGATATAACTTATGAAAAGTTCATTCGCTAAAAAGCGAGAGATATAACTTGCGAAAAGTTCATTCGCTAAAAAGCGAGAAATAATAACTTGCGAAAAGTTCATTCGCTAATAAGCGAGAAATAATACTTGGGAAAAGTTCATTTGCTAAAAAGCGAGAAATATAACTTGCGAAAAGTTTGTTCGCTAAAAAGCAAGAAATATAACTTGTGAAAAGTTCATTCACTAAAAAGCGAGAAGGGATAGGACATACTGATGACCTAAACTATGAGGATATAGTGTAAGTGTGCAACTGTGTGACACTAGACTGCATAATGTGTATGATATGTGTATGTATGTGTGACTCGATGATTGATGCTAGGATCCTATGGGTAAGGATGAAGGATGCATGCAATGATTGACATAGTGTTTGTATAATGCGAGATGCAAATGCAGAGATATGACACTAATGCAGATGATATGATATGATGCTTTGATCGTTTCATTAGAAGCTCAAATTTTGGTTTTAGAAAACCGTTTTCGAAAGAGAAGAAAGGGGAAGCCCCCAAGGATGATCCATGTAAGCTGTGTTTCATTCGAAATGTTGTAGTTGTTACAGGCCTAAGTGAGCCCATAAAACAGTTAGGATCTCTTATGGGTCTGGAGCCCACAATTTTTGTATCGACTCGTAATGAAGTTCTTATCAAGGTACACATGAAGCCTATGAAGGATTATCTGTTGGATTTGAAATACATTGTAGTCCTCATAATGCTTGAATTGTATGCGCCTCGAGTTTCATATGTCAAGGCCTAAGTAAGCCCATACAATCGGTTCAATCTTGTATCAGTGTGGGTTTTAAAACCCAAGATTTCATGTATGGACTCGTAGTGAAGTCCTTATTACAATAGGCCTATACTTGGAGCCCATGATTTTCTGTGTGGAACAGTGATGAAGGCCCCAGTAAGATGGAATTTATGAAGTACTCAGCTTGATTGCTTGATTTTTAAGATATCTCGTCATGCTTAGCGGAAGTTTCGACCGAAGATTCCATATAGGGTTCCTAAGGTGAGAAGACAAAAAAGGCCAAGATAAAGGAACACACAAAAGATGAGGCACGGTCATAGCGCTGAGTGTTGAAAGGTTATGCTAAGGTTGGCTTAGAAGTGATAAAGTGGCTTAGAAAAAGGGGGTGATTAGAATAAGAAAAGGTAGAGTCATAATGAATCGACTCACGCGATGAGGTAGGCGTGAATTTTTTATTCCTTTAATGCCTACACGCGGTGTGAGCGCGTTTATTTGGCTATCCCATTGTTAAGGTTTTATTTGAAATTCGTTTCGAAGTCGCCAACAATTCTGTAAAGGAAGAATCATAAACCTAATTGGACATGGGAAACCGTAGGGACATCTTAGGGACTTATCCAATGTAGATTTCCCCGTCTTGACTCCATATATGGTCAGGAACCAAAAAGTGAGTTCGGGGGTGAGGGTACAATATAGTCAGGAACTATATTGCCCATTGCTGGCCTCAACTAAATACCGATTCATTACAAATTTTATGCAAAAGAATAATCATATAACGTTTTAATACACCATAAAAATTACTTAATCTAGAATGGTTCAGGAAACACATAAAAAGACTAATTATTTAGTGACATGTGATTAGGCAATCATTTTACAAGGTTCCTAATAGGTTTTCCAAATTATCTAAATTAATGAGAACATTTATTTAGGTCTTATTTAACAATAAATACAAAGTGATAAATATTGCAGGGTAGCATATAAAAAAATAATGTTCATATAAAAGAAATAAAAATAAGAAAAGAAAATATTGCAGGGAAGTTAGTATAATATATACAATACTTACAATCGTAGGAATATACTAACAACCTACATCATGAATAGAATATTAGTAACTTTAAGAAAATAATAAAAATACATAAAGAAATAAAATAAAGTTAATTAATTTAGTTGACCTTCAGAAATTATACCACCGTCCCAAGTCGTTGATTTCTACGGATCTTGGATTGAAAGTTGAACGAGTCTTTAAATTTAGTTTTGTAGTTTGCGTATATTATGCGTTGCGGTCAAATACTAGACATAGATTAGGATGAATTTGTTATCTTGGTGTAACAAGGCGTTGGGTACGGAATATGTTTAGTATTGACTTGTGTGGATGATGTGGCGATTTGATTTTGTTGTGGTTGATGGAATTTGATGATGAATGATGATGAGTAATCAGGTGGTGATGTGTAGCATAGGATTTAGATGTAGATTAGTATGGCAGTACAGTGATGAGAGGATGAATCAAGTTAGGCGGTGAAAGGAGATTAGGGACTTGTGAGATCTTGTGAGGGTGTTAGGCGCATGAGAATTATGGCGAGTGATTATGTGCCGAAGATTAGTCGAGAGAATTTGTGAGTATAAGGGCCGTAAATTGTGAATTGTTATATGGTGAGGAGATGAGTTAGATAGTGTAGGTAATTGGAATGCAATAGGTTTTCTAAAAGACCATAGGTTTTAGAAAATATTTACTTGTTAAAAAGATTTTAGAAAATAATTAATAAAAGATATTTAAAAAGACTTTGGGAAAAGATTATTTTTTATAAAATATATTTTATTAATAAAACTAATTAATTCTATTAATTAAATTGGGCTAGAATAGGTGTTTTAAAAATTGGGCTTTCATAAAAATATTTTAAAAGGTTTTCAAAAATTTGCCTTTAAAAGGTTATTCTAAAACGTTTTAGCAAGTGGGCTTTTATAAAAAGGGTGTTCGAAAATGGGTTAATAAAAAGAGGTTAGAAAAAGGTTTGGGCTTAAAACATTTTATTTTAGACTCGTTCCTTATTTTTCCTCGATCCGGACCAATTGGAGCGGGGCATTGGTCATCATAGGGTACTAAATGGGGAGACACGCTTATGTGTCTACAGAAGCCCCCACTTTGACTGAGGTTTGTAAAACCGAAAGTCAAAGTATACGTGTCGGGACGGAGAATGATTCTAGAATCTCTGCAATCCAAAATCACTCTTTTGCGCCGGTACCTGCAAAACAAGCAAAAGCTTTAGGAATAGACATGGGTGAAACATATTCGCAAAATAGATGATATATGGGAAAAAGAATCATGAGCTATTATGATGCGGCTCATGTCGGGGTAGAGTTTTTGGCCTCCTCTAAGGCAATATGTGTAGAGTCTTTGTCCTGCTCCAAGGGAATTGTTGTGGAAAGTTTGGCCTATTCCAAGGCAATTGTTACGGAATGTTTGTCCTGTTCCAAGGCAATTGTTGCGGAATGTTTGTCCTGTTCCACGACAAATGATGTAGTTGATTGAAAGTGGTCCACTGACCTAACAGTTATTTGTGTCGTTATTGACGGTTTGATACCAGTTAAATGCAATGAACACAAGCATGCAAACATAAAGGAGTAACTTTCGAAAAGCTTATTCGCTTAAAAGGCAGAAAAAAATGTATAACAAACAAAAAAGTTCATTCGCTTAAAGCGAGGAAGAAAAGCATAACTTACGAAAAGTTCATTCGCTTAAAAGCGAGGAAGAAAAGAACAACTTACAAAAATTTATTCGCATGAAAGGGATTATTCGAGGTAGATTGATTTGCGTTAAAAGCAATTGGAATAGAAATAACTTGCGAAAAGTTCATTCGCTCAAAGCGAGAAGGAATAATTTGTGAAAAGTTCATTCGCTCAACAGTGAGAAATATAACTTACGAAAAGTTCATTCGCTAAAAAGCGAGAAATATAACTTACGAAAAGTTCACTCGCTACAAAGCGAGAGATATAACTTGCGAAAAGTTATGTCGCTAAAAAGCGAGAAATAATAGCTTGCGAAAAGTTCATTAGCGAAAAAGCGAGAAATATTACTTGCGAAAAGTTCATTCGCTAAAAAGCGAGAAATATAACTTGCGAAAAGTTCGTTCACTAAAAAGCGAGAAATATAACTTGCGAAAAGTTCATTCGCTAAAAAGCGAGAAGGGATAGGTGTAACACCCCGTCCTTCTACTACTAAGATTCTAAACAATATCTAATCAAGAACTACTAAAATGACGTTAGCGGAAATAACGTCGGGACGGTTATGCTACTCTAAAACAATAAATAAAGATAATTCCTCAAACTCAAAGTTTCATAACTTCAAAAGAGAATTAATATCCGAGTAAACATCATAATTCAAAAATAAAAGAAATATCCCAAATTGAACATATTATCAAAACCAAATACTATGAGACATGTAAGTCTCCCAGTAAAACTTAAATAAAACTAATGTCCTTGAAAGCTATCCAAAAGTAAGTCTCCCTATGGTCTATATAGAGTTCATCTACCAAAAACAGTACTAAGAGCTTCTTCTCACTACAAACTCTCACTCTGCTAGCCCAAGCAGTCACAAGCCTAGCAATCATTTCCATCTGCACGAATATATTAAATAATTCCACAGTCAGTGGGGAGTAACCAGCAGTTCTCCCAAAACAATAACAATCAAAGCACAATTCAAAGGTAGATTATTAAGAAAGGAATAACATGCAATCATTACATCAATAACATGCACATAGAAATCATAAAGCTCATAGATAAATCAAGAGATCATTAACAATAAGTAAACATGATATAGTGAGTGACATAATTCTAATATATATAAAATAGTAATAATAAATCAAAAATACAACAAGTTATTGAGTCAGAAACCGAACGCCAGTGATTCGCAAATCACTTCCTAAGGTTTGTCAGATCGCAATCTCCAGGTTAGTCTATGGGCTTACGTTCCCCACTGCCTGTGTCTAAAAATGGCCAAACTCCCGATGCAGGGTAGAACACGCAGAACTCCCTGACTCTCGGACGACGACAATTAACCCAGGTGTACCCCTAGTTCGCAAACCAGGTGGTTGTCATGTTCTTCACCGAGGACTACATCTATCCCACCGGATATTCTTATCTCAAAACACACATGCATATAATCTAAGTATCATTCATCTAAAATATTCATCAAAAAGGGATGCCACCCGGCCTTATACCCACAGTTCATCAAAACAGTTCTTCATAATTCTTCAAAATAAATCACTTATAAAATATTCAACAAATAACCCTCACAATAACACTTGAACATCCCCAAACATTATCAATGACAATATACTGGTTTTTACAGCAACCACAACTCAATCAAAGATACATCACCAATTAACTCTAAATCATATTCATTAAAAGAGTAATAACAATTAAATCATTTTCTTTCATAAATCAAACTTAAACATGTGGTTACCCAATGATACATACTGTATACTACTGAAAATCAGCAACCCATAATATATTTAATTATGAATTATTTCTGATTTACAAGCCCTCAAATAATTTAAAAGTGTATCCTCAATTTCACAACAAAAACACCATAATAATTATTAAACTAATAATTTCGAGTAGTAAAATCATACAAAAATTATCATACGACCCTAATGGAACTAACGACATGGTACAATTTTTATTTTTAATTTTTGGACTCCACATGTATTTTTAACAACTAATATACAGATTCCTCAAATAAGCCATTATAATAATTAAAAATATAAACAGACACCTAAAAATTACCAAAAATTTACATAACATGTAAACACTAACGGAAATACATAATATTCAAAGAAATTAATTTTTTTGCCTATACAAACAATTTTTATGAATTATAAACTGACAGAACAGAAATTATAAAAACAGATATATCAATTAAATAAAATAGTAAACAGTAGGTAAAAATTATTCTAAGACATGGAATACATTATACGCATGTAACATGATCTAAAAAAAATAATTTCATCAATTGTAACAGTCGTTCAATAATTATTATGAAATTTAGCCAAAAACGCACAAAATACCAATTAAATCAAATAAATATTCAAAATCATGCGAAAATTATTTTCCTCTACATAGTACTCACATAGCATGTGTCACGTATGTTCATGTAAAATTTTGTCAAAAATGTCATTCAAAAAGTATTTTAGATAATTCCTAACGTAGTAATCTAATACCGAATTACACCCTAATCACTATGGTTCCAAGATAACAACTAGTTACCTGGATCGTCGGAGACGAGCTGAAAACTTCTGGAAATTCCCAAAATAGGCGTGTGATCCTCTCCTTCTTCAAATCCCAAGCACCAAGTATAAGAAAAAGGCCACAGAAACAATTCACGAACAATTAACAAGGAGTAGAAATGAAGAAAATTTGAGAGAATGAAGATGATGATGGTGGTCGAAATATTTGGAGAATGGCAGCCAAGAGTTCTGATTTTCTAATCAGAATTTGAAGTGAATAAAGGGGTTTAAAGAGGTTTAATTAAAGGAAATCATTAGGGGGGTTATGGGGGTTATAAGGCATCAAAGAGTCACAAGAAGAATGAAAAGAAAAGAAAGAGAGAAGGTTCTCCTTCTCCTTCTCCTTCACCTTGGCCGGCTGCCCCAAGCCCAACACACCCACCAAAAACTTTCGGCCCAATTCAACAATGATCCATGCTTCAAAAGCCCGCTACGCGATAAAACGTTTAATTCCTAAATCGCTCCTAAACTTTGAAAATACTTAATAATAAAAATAATTCTAATAAATTATATTATAAATATAAATGAAATAAACACATTAACATGCCATAAAAATAAAAATAATAATTCGGCTCCCAAAATTATAAAATAAAAATAATTAATTTAGAGAAAATAATAGTTTTAGAGAAAATTCTTGCGAAAAAAAAAACTAGGAGCAAAATTATGGGTTGTTACAATCTCCCCTCCTTAAATAAAGTTTCGTCCTCGAAACTTCGAAAACACACAAACAAGACAAGAATACAAATAGTACCTGAAACGAATAGTTCCGGGTATTTCAGTCGCATCGACTGTTCGGTTTCCCAAGTAGCTTCTTCGTACTTTTGACTTCTCCAAAGTACTTTAACCAAGGGAATCACCTTCCTTCTTAGAGCACGGTTCTGACGGTCCAATATACGAACATGTCGCTCTTCAAAAGTCAGATTCGGCTCAACTGACACCGATTCAACAGGGATCACATGCGAAGGATCACACACGATACATGCGCAACTACGACACATGAAACACATCATGAACCTTCGACAGCTCTGGCGGCAAAGCCAAACGATACGCGACCTCCCCGATCCTTTCAAGAATCTCATAGGGACCTACGAACTTCGGACTCAACTTGCCCTTTTGACCAAACCGCATCACTCCCTTCATAGGAGAAACCTTTAAGAGCACCTTATCCTCCACCTCAAAAGAAATAGGTTTCCGACGCAAATCAGCATATGACTTCTGCCTATCTTGAGCAGCCTTCATCTTCGCTTGAATTACTTTCACCTGCTCAATTGTATCCTGAATTAACTCCGGGCCCAAAATCAATGAGTCACTGATGTCGCTCCAACAAGTAGGACTACGACACTTCCTTCCATAGAGAGCCTCATACGGAGCCATTTGGATACTAGCTTGATAACTGTTGTTATAAGAAAACTCCACCAAGCTAAGAGACTTGACCCAAGACTGTTCAAATTCCCAGGCACAAGCACGAAGCATATCTTCCAAGGTCTGAATAGTCCTCTCAGTTTGACCATCGGTAGCTGCATGAAATGCAGTACTCAGCTTCAACTTCGAACCAAAAGCCTCTTGCAGAGCAATCCAGAAATGGGATAGGAATCGCGGATCACGGTCGGAGACAATGTCTTTGGAAACCCCATGAAGACGAATGATCTCATTAGCATAAGCTTCAGCTAACTCTTCCATAGACCAAGTGTTCTTCATCGCAAATAAAACGAGTCACTTTAGTCTACCGATCCACAATCACCCACACAACATTCAATCCACCAACAGCTCTAGGCAAACCCATCACGAAATCCATCGAGATCGAGTCGAACTTCCAAGCAGGAATAGGCAAAGGTTGCAACAAACTACCAGGCCTCTGATGCTCAATTTTCACCTTCTGACAAACCAAACACCTAGCTACAAACTCGGCAATTTCCCTCTTCATACCAGGCCACCAAAAATTAGCCTTCAGATCCTTAAAAAGCTTGTCACCCCCAGGATGAACGGAATAAGGAGTACTATGAGCTTCCTCGAGAATCCTTCTCTTAAGCTCACCATCATTGGGCACACACCAACGCCCCATAAACCTCAAGCTATCATCAGCACAGATCTCAAAATTCTCTGCACGACCTTGCCTCTTTGCTTCACGGATCTTCTCCAGCTTCGGATCACCTTTTTGCTTGCTTCTTAACTCTTGGAACAACTCAGGCTCAGCACTCATGGAACCCAACAACGCAGACACATAACCCTGAGGAACAACCTCGATATCCAGCTTGCGAAACTCTTCACACAATTCACGAGGCACCACCATAGCAGCGTTTAATGAATGCTTACTCTTGCGACTCAGAGCATCCGCTACTTTATTCGCCTTACCCTCTTCGTAATCCAGGGTCAGATCATAATCCTTGATCAATTCAAGCCACCTTCTCTGCCTCGTGTTAAGATCACGCTGAGAGAAGATGTACTTCAGGCTCTTGTGGTCAGTATACACCTTACACGGAACACCATACAGATAGTGTCGCCATATCTTTAGTGCAAACACCACAGCCGCTAACTCCAGATCATGGGTCGGGTAATTCCTCCCATGCACCTTCAGCTGCCTCGAACCATAGGCTATTACTTTCCCTTGCTGCATCAAAACACAACCCAGACCATTCTTCGATGCATCACTGAACACTTCATACCCAACGCCCTCTGATGGCAAGGTAAGAACATGAGCGGAGGTCAAACTCTCTTTCAGCTTCAGAAATGCCTCTTCACAATCCTCAGACCAGATGAACTTGCAGTCCTTGCGCATTAAGCGAGTCAGAGGTTGAGCTATCTTGGAGAACTTTTGAACGAACCTCCTATAATAACCAGCCAGACCCAGAAAACTCCGAATCTCGGTCACATTCTTAGGACACTCCCACTCGACAACAACCTTGATCTTAGCGGGATCCACCTTGACTCCTTCCTTGCTGATTACATGCCCTAGAAAAGCAACTTCCTTCAGCCAGAACTCGCACTTAGACAGCTTTGCGAACCACTTTTGCTTGCGTAGAACATCCAACACCAATCTCAAATGCTTCTCATGCTCATTCTCATCCTTAGAGTAAACGAAAATATCATCGATAAACACGACCACACAAGTATCCAAGTACTCGTGGAAAGAGCGATTCATTTGATCCATGAAAATCGCAGGAGCATTCGTGAGACCAAATGGCATCACTTCGAATTCATAGTGCCCATACCTGGTGCGAAAAGCAGTCTTCGGAATATCCTCCTTCTTAACGGAAATTTGATGATATCCGGATCTCAGATCGATCTTGGAAAATACCCCAGCACCTTTTAACTGATCAAACAGATCTTCAATGCGAGGCAACGGATATTTATTCTTGATCGTTACCTTATTCAGCTCACGGTAATCGATGCACAGACGCATACTCCTGTCTTTCTTCTTGACAAACAGAACAGGAGCACCCCAAGGAGACACACTAGGCCTTATGAAGCCCTTATCTATCAACTCTTGCAATTGAGTCTTCAACTCTTGCAACTCAGATGGCGCCATTCTATACGGAGCCTTGGATATAGGAGCAGTACCCGGTACTAAATCAATGCCGAACTCCACATCTCTTTCAAGAGGAATACCTGGCAACTCTTCAGGAAATACATCAGGATAATCCTGAACTACCGGAATACTCTCGAGCTAATCTTCGGATGACAAATCCTTCACCATGCAAAGGTATACCACATCACCTTTTTGACGCATCTTCCGCATTCTCAGAGGGGAAACCCACTTAACACCCTTCTTCACTACAACACCCGAATAAGAAATCCTTTTTCCCTTAGAATCTCTGAGTTCCACCTTCTGATCACGGCACTGAATGCAGGCATGATACTTCGATAGCCAATCTATTCCAAGGATCACATCAAACTCTGACATAGGAAACTCCTTAAGATCGGCTGGCAACTCGTAACCTGCATCACCGACAGGCACGCCCTTAAACTCAGAATGACAGGGGTAATTCTCACCAGACGGAAGAGAAATTAGGGACTTAATAGGAGATCTAGAGGAAAGATTAGCTTTTCGAACATAGGAACTAGCAACAAAAGACACTGTAGCACCAGTATCGAACAGAACAAAAGCAAGAGTATTATTTACAAGAAAAGAACCAGAGATGACATCAGGATGAACATCGGCTTCAGCTTGCGTCATCACATAAATCCTGTTCTTCGGAGGAGCAGAAGAACTAACTGGCTTAGCAGGACCAGCAGAAAAAGATGGAGCTCTAGGATTCTTAGAACACTGGAAAGACTTGTGCCCCACTTCCTTGCAATAGAAACAGACAACGGTCGATCCATCACAGTTCTTCCCCGGATGAGCAGCCTTAGCACAGATTCGACACTTGCTCAGATCAAAACTAGGACGATATCCAGATCCAGAACCCTGTTGATAATCCCCTCGACCAGACGGCTCATACCTCGGCTTCTTGGCCGGGAACTGAACATAGGTAGCAGCAGGCTTCTTAGCAGCAGCAGCCTTAGCAGAATCCTCCTCTTTCAAAGAGGCATGAATACTCAGAGCTATCTCATAGGCTCCCTGGAAAGTCGAAGCTCCCGAACTCAGAACATGGGTCCTCACCCTAGGATCCATTTTCTTGATGTACCTCTTCACACGCTCAGCTTCAGTAGGTACAACTGTGGTAGCAAACCTGGACAGCTCGGTGAATTTATCAGTGTACTCCTGCACACTCAGAGTACCCTGAGACAGAGTTAAGAACTCTTCCTGCTTCTGCCAACGGAGCTCGTCAGGATAAAACCTGTCCTTCAGCTTCACACGAAACTCATCCCATCCAAATCCCGATGTAGCCATGCAGCTTGCATGAACAGTACTCCACCAGTTATCAGCCTCCATTTTCAGATAGTAGGTACCAATAGGCACCATTTCAAGAGACGGGGCATCCAAGAGCAAAGAACAGCCTTCTCCATCTCCCTTATCCACCCTTCCAAAGACAACAGATCGAAGTCCCGTCAAAAGTAGGTGGACGGTGACGGTCAAACCGATCAAAAATAGATTGCCCACTAGGCGAAGCAGAAGACCGATTAGCCATAGCTATGATGGCGTTCTCAAGTGCTTGGCGCCTCTTTTGGGCAGCCTCCTTTCTAGCACTAGTCAAACCTCGAGGCGGCATTCTACAAACACAAGTTAAACATTCGTTACTGAACACGTTATTAGTTGTAAATTAACAACTTATCACATCAAAATAAGAAAAATATTTTCCTGTGGTTTCTTACCCAAGTGACCCTCTCACCACTACTTTTCTTGAAGCCTAAGATTCTAATGATCCTAGTTACTTCAACTACACATTTCCCGGGAGTTTCTTAGTGGCTAAGTAAGGGTCTCGGGTAACTTTGCTCTGATATCAACTGTAACACCCCGTCCTTCTACTACTAAGATTCTAAACAATATCTAATCAAGAACTACTAAAATGACGTTAGCGGAAATAACGTCGGGACGGTTATGCTACTCTAAAACAATAAATAAAGATAATTCCTCAAACTCAAAGTTTCATAACATCAAAAGAGAATTAATATCCGAGTAAACATCATAATTCAAAAATAAAAGAAATATCCCAAATTCAACATATTATCAAAACCAAATACTATGAGACATGTAAGTCTCCCAATAAAACTTAAATAAAACTAATGTCCTTGAAAGCTATCCAAAAGTAAGTCTCCCTATGGTCTATATAGAGTTCATCTACCAAAAACAGTACTAAGAGCTTCTTCTCACTACAAACTCTCACTCTGCTAGCCCAAGCAGTCACAAGCCTAGCAATCATTTCCATCTGCACGAATATATTAAATAATTCCACAGTCAGTGGGGAGTAACTAGCAGTTCTCCCAGAACAATAGCAATCAAAGCACAATTCAGAGGTAGATTATTAAGAAAGGAATAACATGCAATCATTACATCAATAACATGCACATAGAAATCATAAAGCTCATAGATAAATCAAGAGATCATTAACAATAAGTAAACATGATATAGTGAGTGACATAATTCTAATATATATAAAATAGTAATTATAAATCAAAAATACAACAAGTTATTGAGTCAGAAACCGAACGCCAGTGATTCGCAAATCACTTCCTAAGGTTTGTCAGATCGCAATCTCCGAGGTCGCCTATGGGCTTACTTTCCCCACTGCCTGTGTCTAAAAATGGCCAACTCCCGATGCAGGGTAGAACACGCAGAACTCCCTGACTCTCGAACGACAACAATTAACCCAGGTGTACCCCTAGTTCGCAAACCAGGTGGTTGGCATGTTCTTCACCGGGGACTACATCTATCCCACCGGATATTCTTATCTCAAAACACACATGCATATAATCTAAGTATCATTCATCTAAAATATTCATCAAAAAGGGATGCCACCCGGCCTTATACCCACAGTTCATCAAAACAATTCTTCATAATTCTTCAAAATAAATCACTTATAAAATATTCAACAAATAACCCTCACAATAACACTTGAACATCCCCAAACATTATCAATGATAATATACTGGTTTTTACAGCAACCACAACTCAATCAAAGATACATCACCAATTAACTCTAAATCATATTCATTAAAAGAGTAATAACAATTAAATCATTTTCTTTCATAAATCAAACTTAAACATGTGGTTACCCAATGATACATACTGTATACTACTGAAAATCAGCAACCCAGAATATATTAAATTATGAATTATTTCTGATTTACAAGCCCTCAAATAATTTAAAAGTGTATCCTCAATTTCACAACAAAAGCACCATAATAATTATTAAACTAATAATTTCGAGCAGTAAAATCATACAAAAATTACCATACGACCCTAATGGCTCTACTGACATGGTACAATTTTTATTTTTAATTTTTGGACTCTAATATTTTTAACAACTAATATACAGATTCCTCAAATAAGCCATTATAATAATTAAAAATATAAACAGACACCCAAAAATTACCAAAAATTTACATAACATGTAAAATCTCATGGAAATATATAATATTCAAAGAAATTATAAACTGACAGAACAGAAATTATAAAAACAGATATATCAATTAAATAAAACAGTAAACAGTAGGTAAAAATCATTCTAAGGCATGGAATACATTATACGCATGTAACATGATTTAAGAAAAATAATTTCATCAATTTTAACAGTCGTTAAATAATTATTATGAAATTTAGCCAAAAACGCACAAAATACCAATTAAATCAAATAAATGTTCAAAATCATGCGAAAATTATTTTCCTCTACACAGTATTCATATAGCATGTGTCACGTATGTTCATGTCAAATTTCGTCAAAAATTTCATTCAAAAAGTATTTTAGATAATTCCTAACGTAATAATCTAATACCGAATTACACCATAATCACTATGGTTCTAAGATAACAACTAGTTACCTGGATCGTCGCAGGCGAGCTGGAAACTTCTGGAAATTCCCAAAATAGGCGTGTGATCCTATCCTTCTTCAAATCCCAAGCACCAAGTATAAGAAAAAAGCCACAAAAACAATTCACGAACAATTAACAAGGAGTAGAAATGAAGAAAATTTGAGAGAATGAAGATGATGATGGTGGTCGAAATATTTCGAGAATGGCAGCCAAGAGTTCTGATTTTCTAATCAGAATTTGAAGTGAATAAAGGGGTTTAAAGAGGTTTAATTAAAGGAAATCATTCGGGGGGTTATGGGGGTTATAAGGCATCAAAGAGTCACAAGAAGAATGAAAAGAAAAGAAAGAAGAGAAGGTTCTCCTTCTCCTTCACCATGGCCGGCTGCCCCAAGCCCAACACACCCACCAAAAACTTTCGGCCCAATTCAACAATGATCCATGCTTCAAAAGCCCGCTACGCGATAAAACGTTTAATTCCTAAATCGCGCCTAAACTTTGAAAATACTTTATAATAAAAATAATTCTAATAAATTATATTATAAGTATAAATGAAATAAACACATTAACATGCCATAAAAATAAAAATAATAATTCGGCTCCCAAAATTATAAAATAAAAATAATTAGTTTAGAGAAAATTCTTGCGAAAAAAAAAAAACTAGGAGCAAAATTATGGGTTGTTACAATAGGACATATTGATGACCTAAACTATGAGGACATAGTGTAAGTGTGCAACTGTGTGAAACTAGACTGCAGAATGTGTATGATATATGCGTGTATGTGTGACTCGATGATTGATGCTAGGATCCTATGGGTAAGTATGAAGGATGCATGCAATGATTGACATAGTGTTTGTATAATGCGAGATGCAAATGCAGAGATATGACACTAATGCAGATGATATGATATGATGCTTTGATCATTTCATTAGAAGCTCAAATTTGCGTTTTATAAAACCGTTTTCGAAAGAGAAGAAAGAGGAAGCCCCTAAGGATGATCCATGTAAGCTGTGTTTCATTCGAAATGTTGTAGTTGTTACATGCCTAAGTGAGCCCATAAAACAGTTAGGATCTCTTACGGGTCTGGAGCCCACAATTTTTGTATCGACTCGTAATGAAGTTCTTATCAAGGTACACATGGAGCCTATGAAGGATGATCTGTTGGATTTGAAATACATTGTAGTCCTCGTAATGCTTGAATTGTATGCGCTTCGAGTTTCGTATGTCAAGGCCTAAGTGAGCCCATACAATCGGTTCAATCTTGTATCAGTGTGGGTTTTAAAACCCAAGATTTCATGTATGGACTCGTAATGAAGTCCTTATTACAATAGGCCTATACTTGGAGCCTATGATTTTCTGTGTAGAACAGTGATGAAGCCCCCCAGTAAGATGGAGTTTATGAAGTACTCAGCTTGATTGCTTGATTTTTAAGATATCTCGTCATGCTTCGCGGAAGTTTCGACCGAAGATTCCATATAGGGTTCCTAAGGTGAGAAGACAAGAAAGGCCAAGATAAAGGAACACTCAAAAGATGAGGCACGGTCATAGCGCTGAGTGTTGAAAGGTTATGCTAAGGTTGGCTTAGAAGCGATAATGTAGCTTAGGAAAAGGAGGTGATTAGAATAAGAAAAGGTAGAGTCATAATGAATCGACTCACGCGATGAGGTAGGCGTGAATTTTTGATTCCTTTAATGCCTACACGCGGTGTGAGCGCGTTTATTTGGCTATCCCATTGTTAAGGTTTTATTTGAAATTCGTTTCGAAGTCGCCAACAATTCTTTAAAGGAAGAATCATAAACCTAATTGGACATGGGAAACCGTAGGGACATCTTAGGGACTTATCCAATGTAGATTTCCCCGTCTTGACTCCATAGATGGTCAGGAACCAAAAAGTGAGTTCGGGGGTGAGGTACAATATTGTCAGGAACTATATTGCCCATTGCTGGCCTCAACTAAATACCGATTCATTACAAATTTTATGCAAAAGAATAATCATATAACGTTTTAATACACCCTAAAAATTTATTAATCTAGAATGGTTCAGGAAACACATAAAAAGACTAATTATTTAGTGACATGTGATTAGGCAATCATTTTACAAGGTTCCTAACAGGTTGTCCAAATTATCTAAATTAATGAGAACATTTATTTAGGTCTTATTTAACAATAAATACAAAGTGATAAATATTGCAGGGTAGCATATAAAAAAATAATGTTCATATAAATGAAATAAAAATAAGAAAAGAAAATATTGCAGGGAAGTTAGTATAATATATACAATACTTACAATCGTAGGAATATATTAACAACCTACATCATGAATATAATATTAGTAACTTTAAGAAAATAATAAAAATAAATAAATAAATAAAATAAAGTTAATTAATTTAGTTGACCTTCAGAAATTATACCACCGTCCGGGGTCGTTGATTTCTACGGATCTTGGATTGAAAGTTGAACGAGTCTTTAAATTTAGTTTCGTATTTTGCGTATATTATGCGTTGCGGTCAAATACTAGACATATATTAGGATGAATTTGTTATCTTGGTGTAACAAGGCGTTGAGTACGGAATATGTTTAGTATTGACTTGTGTGGATGATGTGGCGATTTGATTTTGTTGTGGTTGATGGAATTTGATGATGAATGATGTTGAGTAATCAGGTGGTGATGTGTAGCATAGGATTTAGATGTAGATTAGTATGGCAGTACAATGATGAGAGGATGAATCAAGTTAGGCGGTGAAAGGAGATTAGGGACTTGTGAGATCTTGCGAGGGTGTTAGGCGCATGAGAATTATGGCGAGTGATTATGTGCCGAAGATTAGTCGAGAGAATTTGAGAGTATAAGGGCCGTAAATTGTGAATTGTTATATGGTGAGGGGATGAGTTATATAGTGTAGGTAGTTGGGATGCAATAGGTTTTCTAAAAGATCATAGGTTTTAGAAAATATTTACTTGTTAAAAAGATTTTAGAAAATAGTTAGTAAAAGATATTTAAAAATACTTTGGGAAAATATTATTTTTTATAAAATATATTTTTATTAATAAAACTAATTAATAAAATTAATTAATTCAATTAATTAAATTGGGCTAGAATAGGTGTTTTAAAAATTGGGCTTTCATAAAAACTATTTTAAAAGGTTTTCAAAAATTTGCCTTTAAAAGGTTATTCTAAAACGTTTTAGCAAGTGGGCTTTTATAAAAAGGGTGTTCGAAAATGGGTTAATAAAAAGAGGTTAGAAAATGGTTTGGGCTTAAAACATTTTATTTTAGACTCGTTCCTTATTCTTTCCTCGATCCGGACCAATTGGAGCGGGGTATTGGTCATCATAGGGTACTAAATGGGGAGACACGCTTATGTGTCTACAGAAGCCCCCACTTTGACTAAGGTTTGTAAAACCGAAAGTCAAAGTATACGTGTCGGGACGGAGAATGATTCTAGAATCTCTGCAATCCAAAATCCCTCTTTTACGCCGGTACCTGCAAAACAAGCAAAAGCTTCAAGAACTGACATGGGTGAAACAAATTCGCAAAATAGATGATATATGGGAAAAAGAATCATGAGCTATTATGATGCGGCTCATGTCGGGGTAGAGTTTTTGGCCTCCTCTAACGCAATATGTGTAGAGTCTTTGTCTTGCTCCAAGGGAATTGTTGCGGAATGTTTGGCCTCTTCCAAGGCAATTGTTGCGGAATGTTTGTCCTGTTCCAAGGCAATTGTTGCGGAATGTTTGTCCTGTTCCACGACAAATGATGTAGGTGATTGAAAGTGGTCCACTGACCTAACGGTTATTTGTGCCGTTATTGACGGTTTGATACCAGTTAAATGCAATGAACACAAGCATGCAAACATAAAGGAGTAACTTTCGAAAAGCTCATTCGCTTAAAAGACAGAAAAAAATGTATAACATACAAAAAAGTTCATTCACTTAAAGCGAGGAAGAAAAGCATAACTTACGAAAAGTTCATTCGCTTAAAAGCGAGGAAGAAAAGAACAACTTACAAAAATTTATTCGCATGAAAGGGATTATTCGAGGTAGATTGATTTGCGTTAAAAGCAATTGGAATAGAAATAACTTGCGAAAAGTTCATTCACTCAAAGCAAGAAGGAATAATTTGCGAAAAGTTCATTCGCTCAACAGTGAGAAATATAACTTACGAAAAGTTCATTCGCTAAAAAGCGAGAAATATAACTTACGAAAAGTTCACTCGCTACAAAGCGAAAGATATAACTTGCGAAAAGTTCAGTCGCTAAAAAGCGAGAAATAATAACTTGCGAAAAGTTCATTAGCTAAAAAGCGAGAAATATTACTTGCGAAAAGTTCATTCGCTAAAAAGCGAGAAATATAACTTGCGAAAAGTTCGTTCCCTAAAAAGCGAGAAATATAACTTGCGAAAAGTTCATTCGCTAAAAAGCGAGAAGGGATAGGACATACTGATGACCTAAACTATGAGGATATAGTGTAAGTGTGCAACTGTGTGAAACTAGACTGCAGAATGTGTATGATATATGTGTGTATGTGTGACTCGATGATTGATGCTAGGATCCTATGGGTAAGGATGAAGGATGCATGCAATGATTGACATAGTGTTTGTATAATGCGAGATGCAAATGCAGAGATATGACACTAATGCAGATGATATGATATGATGCTTTGATCGTTTCAGTAGAAGCTCAAATTTGCGTTTTATAAAACCGTTTTCGAAAGAGAAGAAAGGGGAAGCCCCCAAGGATGATCCATGTAAGCTGTGTTTCATTCGAAATGTTGTAGTTGTTACAGGCCTAAGTGAGCCCATAAAACAGTTAGGATATCTTATGGGTCTGGAGCCCACAATTTTTGTATCGACTCGTAATGAAGTTCTTATCAAAGTACACATGGAGCCTATGAAGGATGATCTGTTGGATTTGAAATACATTGTAGTCCTCGTAATGCTTGAATTGTATGCGCTTCGAGTTTCGTATGTCAAGGCCTAAGTGAGCCCATACAATCGGTCCAATCTTGTATTAGTGTGGGTTTTAAAACCCAAGATTTCATGTATGGACTCGTAATGAAGTTCTTATTACAATAGGGCTATACTTGGAGCCTATGATTTTCTGTGTAGAACAGTGATGAAGCCCACCAGTAAGATGGAGTTTATGAAATACTCAGCTTGATTGCTTGATTTTTAAGATATCTCGTCATGCTTAGCGGATGTTTCGACCGAAGAATCCATATAGGGTTCCTAAGGTGAGAAGACAAGAAAGGCCAAGATAAAGGAACACTCAAAAGATGAGGCACGGTCATAGCGCTGAGTGTTGAAAGGTTATGCTAAGGTTGGCTTAGAAGCGATAATGTAGCTTAGAAAAAGGAGGTGATTAGAATAAGAAAAGGTAGAGTCATAATGAATCGACTCACGCGATGAGGTAGGCGTGAATTTTTGATTCCTTTAATGCCTACACGCGGTGTGAGCGCGTTTATTTGGCTATCCCATTGTTAAGGTTTTATTTGAAATTCGTTTCGAAGTCGCCAACAATTCTTTAAAGGAAGAATCATAAACCTAATTGGACATGGGAAACCGTAGGGACATCTTAGGGACTTATCCAATGTAGATTTCCCCGTCTTGACTCCATAGATGGTCAGGAACCAAAAAGTGAGTTCGGGGGTGAGGTACAATATTGTCAGGAACTATATTGCCCATTGCTGGCCTCAACTAAATACCGATTCATTACAAATTTTATGCAAAAGAATAATCATATAACGTTTTAATACACCCTAAAAATTAATTAATCTAGAATGGTTCAGGAAACACATAAAAAGACTAATTATTTAGTGACATGTGATTAGGCAATCATTTTACAAGGTTCCTAACAGGTTGTCCAAATTATCTGAATTAATGAGAACAATTCTTTAGGTCCTATTTAGCAATAAATACAAAGTGCTAAATATTGCAGTCAAGCATATAAAAAAATAATCTTCATATAAAAGAAATAAAAATAAGAAAAGAAAATATTGCAGGGAAGTTAGTATAATATATACAATACTTACAATCACAAGAATATATTACCAACCTACATCATGAATAGAATGTATGTAACTTCAAGAAAATAATAAAAATAAACAAAGAAATAAAATAAAGTTAATTAATTTAGTTGACCCTACGAAATTATACTACCGTCCAGGGTCGTTGATTTCTACGGATCTTGGATCGAAAGTTGAACGAGTCTTTTAATTTAGTTTTGTAATTTGCGTATAATATGCGTTGCGGTCAAATATTAGACATAGATTAGGATGAATTTGTTATCTTGGTGTAACAAGGCGTTGGGTACGGAATATGTTTAGTATTGACTTGTGTGGATGATGTGGCGATTTGATTTTGTTGTGGTTGATGGAATTTGATGATGAATGATGATGAGTAATCAGGTGGTGATGTGTAGTATAGGATTTAGGTGTAGATTTGTATGGCAGTACGATGATGAGAGGATGAATCAAGTTAGGCGGTGAAAGGCGATTAGGGAGTTGTGAGATCTTGTGAGGGTGTTAGGCCCATGGGAATTATGCCGAGTGATTATGTGCCGAAGATTAGTCGATAGAATTTGTGAGTATCAGGGCCGTAAATTGTGATTTGTTATATGGTGAGGAGATGAGTTATATAGTGTAGGCAGGGATGCAATAGGTTTTTTAAAAGATCATAGGTTTTAGAAAAGATTTACTTGTTAAAAAGATTTTAGAAAATAGTTAGTATAAGATATTTAAAAACACTTTGGGAACAGATTATTTTTTATAAAAGATATTTTTATTAATAAAACTAATTAATTAAATTAATTAATTCTATTAATTAAATTGGGCTAGAATAGGTGTTTTGTAAATTGGGCATAAAAGGTTTTCAAAGATGGGCCTTTAAAAGGTTATTTTAAAACGTTTTAGCAAGTGGGCTTTTATAAAAAGGGTGTTCAGAAATGGGTTAATAAAAAGAGGTTAGAAAATGGTTTCGGCTTAACAATTTTTATTTTAGACTTGTTCTTTATTCTTTCCTCTATCCGGACCAATTGGAGCGGGGTATTGGTCATCATAGGGTATTAAATGGGGAGACACTATTATGTGTCTACAGTGATTCATTTTTTATCTGCGATTTATGTTATTATACAATTTCATGAATCGTTTTTGGCTAATAATTGTTTGTATTGATCAAGATCCTACTTATAGGGGCCTAGAGCACCCTAGTGAGTCTGATTATGTGATGTGACCATACTGCATATGTTGCCTTTAGAGTGTTAAGACCCGACCATAGGATTAACGCCTACTCTAATTGCTTGACCCTATACCTAAGTATTATTAGTTATTTGAACCCTCCTGATTGGTATAAGCATGGTTGACCGATCGAACGCCCTAGATCTTTATTTATTTGATGAAATTCCATCTCTTGTGATTTAGTTTATTTTAGCTTAGTTTTTAAACATTCAACAACTTTTCTCTCTGAATAGTTAAGTAATTGAGCATTAATCTGTAGAATTCCTCTCCCTGTGAATTGACCCGTATTTGCTAAGTATCTCGTAACAACAAATATTGTGCACTTGCGGTACTATTTTAAAACTCATCAGCGTATGAATATCAGGATCAAAGCAATCCAAGTTGTAGAAAATGAAATGTTTTGTGGCATTTGCACCATAAAGAAACTTGCCATATGGAACAAGATAGTCGTACCCGGTAACCAAGAACTCTGTAAAGAAGTTGTTGTAACACTGGTAACTGGTCAAGCAACTCAACAGTATCAAGATCCTTTGTTCTCTGCATCAAAAATAACAGGTGTTGTTTTATTAAGCTTCAATTCCAGACATCATCCGAAAGGTCTAGCTAAAGTCAAGTTGCAACATGATGGAAAGTTATGAATGTCATCATAAGCTAAACAACCAGGAAAGCGGAAACGCGAACGAGGAAAAGAATTTAAATTACTTATAGTGGTGTGCCAGCTATTACTATACAGCAGTATTTGTACACTTAGGAAAAGAAATATAAAATTGTAAAAGAAAGAACTAGATGTAGACTATTGTATGCTTAACATAAAAATACATCAGCTTATGTGCACATTATTGTAACAAAGAAAACTAAATATGCACATAGTTATTCACATACAAATACTGTTTCTTCCTATAAATTCATAGTAGAGATAGTGGGGTGGTTATGGAGTCGAGAGCAACTATCTTCATGGCGGCAAGCTTCGATCTTGAAGTAGAAAGGGCAGTTTACCCTGTCTTCTTCTGTCCTGTATTTCGGTGCCCAGTGCTCTGCAATCGTTGTGGTGGTTTCGTCTACAAGTTGTTGGATTTTGCATAAATTTGGGTTAGGATAAAAATGATTGAAATTTGCAAAGAGGGAAAGTGAAAACCCTAACTTACAGAGCGAAGAATGCGAGAAGGCGAGGTTGGAGGTGCAGGGGAAAAGGTTGGAGTTCATAGATGATTAAACGCATCATTGTTGCCTCTTTTTTTATGTACATCTTGGTTAGTTATTTATCTCATCATTATGGTGTAATTTTGAATTATTTGATGATTTTTTTTGATAATTTAGCAAATTTTGTGGGGGTTAAATGTTATTAGTTAAGCAATTATTCTATAAAAATTGACAATTGCTTTATGGAAGTAAAAGTCTTATTATATATAACTGCTTTATACAAACAATCTCAATCATGAGTTTTTCCAGTTGAACTGACTGAATTTGTTGATGTTGAACTTATTTTATGTTTTAGGTGATTATGGCCCAATTAATTGCCCACCTAAACTGCCACTGTTTTCATATCACGAAAATATTGTGTGGTTTTGGACAATTGGATATAATATTGTTTGAATTGTCAGTAACTAGTGAATTATGGTTTGTGAATTTTAGTGCTCTAAGGTTGAATTAGACATTTAGAATGTAAGATACTAGTTGATTAGTAAACTCTTGTAATATATGTATAAATGTATTTTAGAATCATGAAGAGAAAACAAGAGATGAATATCTCAAGCTTTTTTTTATCAGAAGAAACAATTGTAAATTGCTTCCGAAATTTGAGAACAGATAGTAAACTAAGTGTAATTTTCTTTTGTTAAAGTACAGGTTTTATTTGAATTTTGTAATATTTTGAAATTATTAATTTACCCTTTTTTTAGTATTTGATAGTATCGTAAAGTTGCGCTACCCCTCATTCAAAATCCTGGATCCGCCCCTGACTGACACACTCATCCCATTCCCCGGTTTCTTACTAAAACCTAATTTTCACAATGCTCGCTCCTTCAACCAGAATTTTCGTCGAGGCATACCCTAAAACTACTGCACTCATCAACTGTCTCCATAATCTCTATTCCAGATTTCAAAGTTCATTACCTCATCGACATAAATCAATTCATTACCAATCACCAAATCAGCTTAACTATGCATAAACTGAAGTTCAGGGCTAAACAAGATTACTAAATATAATGTGCCACACCAAATAGAAACAGAGGACAACATGGCGACAATAAACAAAATGTGTTGCACCAGAAAATGCTGATAAAAAGAGACCAGACCAATACCAGCAGCAGAAGTTCGAGTAAGTGAGGAACTTTAGCTTGCTCAGGCATTCCCTAATGAATCAAGATATCCTCACAAGTTTAGCTATTCATAATTGATACAGAAAGCCAAGCAAGGTTCTTCTTTAGCAGGAGCCATAAACCATTATAACGCAACCATGACAAGGGCAGCGAGTTGTACAATATCACTTGGAAAATTAACTTGTAACGATAGCATATAACTCACCTAGAGAAACCTAGAGAGCTAGATACAGTACTGTGGAAGCAAAAAAGGAACTTTTAGTTCTTCACTATGTATTTACTATTAATTACCCAAATAAATAGCAAACAATCAAGCAACATTCCGCAGATAGCCCACCATCAGAGAGACACAACAATAAGACACCCAAAAAAGAAAACATATTAGTAATCCAAAAGTTCATAGGAAGAAAAAAGAAAAAAAAAAGTAACTAAGAAACAAACCAAAACGTCAGTAGCAGTAGGCCTTTGTTGATTGTACTTCGGCTTGAGTAATCAGTACTGTTGAGAAAAGAGTAGACCAAAGAACAGTGCATAGTTTAGTACAAACCCAAAAATGTAAAACAAAAATTAAAAGTCAACTAGAAAACAAATTTAAAATAAAAATGTGTACATTACATTGTCCTTAGTAAACATAAAATCCTAGTTGCAAATGATAATATTATATCTAATGAAGAACGATAAAGAGTAATCCGAAAAGGTCATGAACACATCGTAACTTAAGGAACACCAATAATATCCTTATTCCACTGATAGTGTTCACGGGGCCAACCTCTTGTCATTCTTTCATAACGTCAATGATGTCCGATTGTAAACCATTTCAAGGGCAGGGATATGGATTTTCTGAAGAAAAAAAATGGGGATCAAATTCGAGCTGGTGTACATTTCTAGAGCCTCTAGGTAGCATATATGTATGAAAGAGAACTCAGTGATCATTACAGAAAGAACAGCAACAAACATCATAAAGCTAGTTGAAATAAATAAGTATATTTTTAGCTTAAATTAGAGTTTAAACCTGGAACTTAATTTGGAAACTAAAAAAACTATTACTTCATACCAGGACATTTAACAATGTTCAAGAAAAGTTCTTGTTGGATACATTGATTTGAATACGCAAAGATCTAAATATAGCGGTTTGCCGGTTTCAACAATATTAAGATGGGAGCATAGAAATATGTCAACGCCTAGGATAAAAAGATAAGGAGCAGAGTTGAGATTCTAATGTTACAACAACTATTCCTTTACCAGAAAAAAGTTTGTTATGTGCATACTCTATCTCCTTTTGACCTTGCAGAAGCAAAAGTGAAAAGGGAAAAGTCATGCCAAACTGAGTAATATATAGTGCATAGGGCATACATAAGTTAAGCCAACAATTGTAAAGACGTCTCATTAAATATGAGGTGGTATATACTAACTAGTCTGAAATTGAGCAGGGACTGACTGAAAAATTTATCCTATTATGACGGAGAGAACACTCATCAGTGCAAGGTCACCCATAGATCCCAACAAAACCTGGTGCATGAAAAATAGGCTGTAATATAGTTTTTCCATCAGCAAACAAACCAAAATCATCCTAAATTGGAATTCTAGGGCAATACAGCAGCAAAATCACCGATAAAGAAATCAATTCTTGGCGTTTCTAATAATTGTTGAATTATAGGGTTTCTTTGTCGGATATTTTTAGGTGGAGGAGAGAGAAATTCTCTGAATCTGTTGTTGAAAATGCCGGCAACTCATAAATTAAAGCCGGAGAAAAATGAACAGCAACAACCGCAACTTTGGTGTGACCCATATGAAGTTCTTGCCGTTTCTTGAAATTCCATCGATAAAGAAATCAAATCTGCTTGTCGCAAATTGGTCAAGGAGAGATGGTTGAGCAAAGGAGAGATGGAGAGATGGTTGAGCGAAAGATATTAGGGTTTTATAGGTGGGAGGAGAGAAGGATGAGGGAGCGCTAATGATTGGGCTTTGGGCTGGTGAACGTCTTTAATGATTTGCGCCAATAACTGATCCGGTTTGATAAATGACCGGATCAGTTAATTTTAACCGATTCGGTTTCGAAGTAATCTGCATCAGTTAATTTTAACTGATCCGGTTTTAAAAAACCCGGATCAGTTATCTTGTGTCAAATTAGGTTTTTTCCATTAGTGAAGTATTATTATTTCCATAAGGACTGTGGTCATGAGACTAACGAATGTAAGCACCTTAAGAGGGCTTTGGAGGATTTAGCCTGGAAAGGAAAGATGAATTCATACTTTCCCCAAGGGGGAAGGAAGTTTCAGAGGAAGGATGATCGTTAGAATAAGAAGAAAGAGAGTGAAAGTAAATTTTGTTCATGTCATCTCAAGTGGGTTTGCAGCTGGAGGACCAACCAATCGGGGGCACAAAAACTATCTCAGAGAGCTCGGTCAAATTTTGCTAACTGATCAGACAAAGGCTGAGCCCTTCCCTAAGGTAGTAGCACTAGTGGAAAAAGACGCAAGGGCTGCGGTTTTTACATTAACCGCAGCCCTTAAATTAATGGCTGCGGTCAGCTCAAAAAACGCAGCCCTTTATTGAAAAAGGGCTGCGGTTTTTGAGCTGACCGCAACCCCTACTAGAAAGGGCTGCGGTTTTGGGCTAACCGCAGCCCCTAGTAGGCCTAGTTCTTGGGCCAAAAATTCAGATGGGCGAGATTTCCCGCAAACTCACATATCGACATACCAAAACAAAACCCCTAACTCTCCTCTCTCTCCCCAGTTTTCGATTTTCCCTCTCTCCCCTCATTAAACCCCCATCCCTATCTCTCTCTCTCTCTTCGCATCTCTCCTCACCCTCCACTGCTGCTTGCTCGCTCGTTGAAGCTTCTCTCACACTAACTCTTCTCTTGCGCTTCCGTCAGTCCTTTTGTTCATTCAAACGACAATGTTAGGGTTAGGGTTTCCGACATTTCGCGGAGAAAGATGAGGAGATTTCGGCGTTGAAAATGATGATTGACGTCGAAACTCCGCTAAATTCATCTAATGACCGGACTTTTGAGGGAGTCGGAGAACCTTGTGGTGTGAAAACGTTGTTGACGTTGTTGATTTCATCTCATTCCTTTCATCTGATTTCGAGGGACTTTCGGCAATGATTATTCGTTGTCAACTGCTTCTTTCCTCTTGATGGTAATTTCTCCATCTCTTTCTCTTACAATTTATGCTCTCTGTTTTTTTATTTCGATTTTCCTTCGTTGAAATTTATCTGGGTTTGTTACCACTCTTGAATTTTTTTTTTTGTGGGTTTGTTTACTGTAATATGTTTAATGGCTAAGATTCTGTTTTCTTGGGTGAATTTGGATATTGGTTTGTGTGTAGTATGTTTTTGTTTAAAATATGATGACCTTGTTGTAGAGTAGTTGATTCAAAGATTCCCCTTTTTTTTTTGTTCTCTAGAAAGCTCAGAATTATTCCTAAGTATAAAATGGGAAATCAGTGAAGAAAGAATCGTTCTTTGCTTTCATTCAAGGAACAAAAATACAGCTGAACTTCAATGGCTTCGAGATTTCTTCTCATTTTCACTTCTTCTCTTCTCCTTACTCTTCTGGGTAACTCTCTTTCTTCATTATTTATTGTTAATTACTTCTTGAGCTAATTACATCACTGATTATTGGTTGTGTTATTTTCATGCTTGATTTTTTTTCAAGTTTTGAAAAAGAGTACTTCATTGTTGTTATAATGAGCATTTATTTTGGGTTGTTGAGATTATAATATGGTTTGCATTAAGACTCAATTTTGTCAATATGAGTTGGACAGTTGGAAGTACGCATGAAGTGGCTTTTAGTTTGAGTTGCTGCCATCATCTTGTTTTTTCCTACCATTATTGCATCTGCCTCTTAGATATGATGACTTATAGTTGTATGAAGGGGTGGGGGTGTTTGGAGGCACTAGGTCATGTATGGTGTATACCTTTGTTGTTGTCCTGCACTCCTGCTCCTCCATTGGTGTGCCGCTGGTGCTGCCATGGCTAATCTGCTCCTTCCGCTCTCTTGTTGCGCAGCTCCTGGCAGGTGGTGGTGCCGCTGTCGAGCTTGTTCTTCAATTTTTGGTACTAACCCTCCCAATCTCTCTTTTGAATTGAGTTTTGTTCTGTTGAAGTTATGAAAGTAGGGAATAATAAATTTGTGTTCTGATTGATTATGTGAATGAGTATGTTGTTGTTGTTGTGATATGAATCATATGAAGTTTAAAAAGATGATGTTCGGTTGTACTTACCTTTTTTACAATTGCAATATCCTTGTTTGTTTTCCCAATTACATTGCTTTATTGGTGATACTCTATTAGTTTTATGTTGTCTGTCAGTTGCCTTTCTCTTATTAGTTATTGTAGTGTAGAAAATAATAGTTAATGAATGAAGGAACTAATAGATATTTGCTAGCTTAGCATAGCCTACTTTGATGAATGAACTAAAAAGATAATACATGAAATTAGTTCTTATTTCTTCTTTTCGTTCTTGATTCTTCTATTCAGTTCTTATTTCTTCTATTCGTTCTTGTTTCTTCTATTTTGTTTTCAGATCCATGTCGGTATGGTGGTGCCGCCTCCGGTGGTGCAATTGGTCTGCCAAGTCCGACATAAGCAGGGCCTCTTTCTCCTCTTCTAAGCTGCTTTACTTATGGGTTTTTATAAAATTATGTCATCGTCAAATCCTAGAACAGTGGAAGAGATCTTCAAGGACTTCAACGCTCGTCGTTCTGCTATTGTTCGTGCGCTCACTGCTGGTACTTTCTTATCTTTCTCTCTCTCTCTCTCTCTTTAATTTTTGATATATGGGTTTTTTTTTTTCTGTAACCGTGTTTGTGGTATGGGTTTTCTCTCTCTCTCTCTCTCTCTCTCTCTTTCTCTCTCTCTCTCTCTCTCTCTGTGATCCGGGTAAGATGATTTTTTCTCGTAATTTTTTCATGGGTTTTGAAAGTAATACCTAAATTAGTGAAGTGGGTTTTCAGATTCGCTGGTCAATTAGATTAAAGTGGTCAATTTTGGATTATGTTCTTTATCATTTGATTTCATGTTCAGTTTTTGGCTATTAAGAATTTGAGGAGCTTATTCATTGCAAGGTAATGCTAGGGTCCTTTTGTTTGACTCCCTGTTAAGGGAAAATATTGATTGTCTTCTATCTTATTGATTTTCTTTAATTTCTTTATAATATCATTAGATTTACTCATTTTGATCATGCTATCATCTCTGGCTTGATTTTCACACAAGCATGCTCTGTTTGTGAGCCATAATTCGTGTCATTTGTCAATAGCTCGTTTTGGTCGCAGATGTGATGCCCGTTGTGTTTATCTTATGGTCTTCCGCGTAGTTGTGCTTTGAGTTATTAGATGAACATTAGTGTACTGGTCTTTGTAGTAGGAGAGCAAAAGATTCTTGTTGATAGAGAAATAACTTGGCCTCAGGTTCATGTTTGTGATAGTTGATGGGGGCTTGTAATTTTTATCATTCCATGCTTTGTTCTCCACTTCTAATATTGTGTGGGTTGTATGGTGAAGGTTGTGAGGAGATTTGTATGGTGCTGATGGATTTAGCTCTATGCTCTACTCTTGTTTGACTTTGTATTGCTACAATATAAGTATGCTCAGTCTAGTGCAGCCCACAGCAGTTGAGAGGTGTTCAACTGTTCACCCATAACAGTAGGATGTCCTGTAAGTATGTACAGAAAGTCAAGCTGCGTGAGAAGCAAAAAGAACTCCAGAGAAAGACAGACCAGACCACACAAGTGCATGCACACAAAGCCAGGGATTAGACGATTTCTCATGCTTCCTCCAATTTTAAGTGCATTCGTCTCCCTATAAGGTTCTGAATTTACAAATATATAATTTGTTGGAATTTCTTTTGGGGATTCCAAAGTTGTTTATGATTCGTTCACTTTATTTGGGAAATTTGCTCTTGCATAAACTTATATTTTCTTTATATTTGTATGAATAACATGAATTGCAATGAAATTAAAGTGATACTTATATATATGTGTAATTGTTTTTGGCTCATTTAGGACCAAAAAATGCAAAAAAAAAAAAAAAAAAGTCACAAGGGCTGCGGTCAGGGCAAAAACCGCAGCCCTTGGTAGGTTAAGGGATGCGGTTAAGGGCCAGAAGGGCTGCTAGTCTAATGGCTACGGTCAAAATACGCAGCCCTTGGACCCCTTTTGACCGCATCCCTTGGGCTTTTTTCCTCTAGTGTATAGTCAGTGAGAAAAATCGGGGGAGGCTGAAGACTCCTCATGATGACCCCTTTGTTGTGGAGATGAAGATAGCAAATTTAAGAGTAAGAAAAATTTTGATTGACACCGGAAGTTGGACATACATCATTAGTGCAGATTGCTTGTCTAGATTGAAGTTTGATGAGAAGGACTTGGTCCCTGTCCACCACCCAATCATTGGGTTTTTGGGGGAGGAGTTATCCACCCTATGGGGATGATTACCTTACCAGTCCAAGTCGGAGAGAAGGATGTCTCCCGGACGTTGTTCATCAAGTTTCTGGTCGTCCGAGACTTGACAGCATACAATGTGATTCTTGGACGGCTAACTCTGATCATGTTAAAGCAGTGATAATTACTCACATTATGCTCATGAAGTTTGAATGGGATGGTGGTCTAATTGGCACCCTGTATGGAGACCAACAGGCGGCCATAGAGTGTTACCTAACTACTTTGAAACCATCATCTTGGGAAGCAAAGAAGCAGGACCAGACAAAAGTCGCTGGTGAAGGGAAAACGACCGAAACTGTGAAAGACCAGGTGGCCTCGCTGAGAATGACCATTGAGAGTCCTCAGACGCAGGTTGCTCCCTCAAGTAAAACGTCCGAAAACCTTCCCAGTAAGAAAATAGAGTATGTGCCCGTCAAAGAAGAACCCCCCTCGTCTGAAGAAGTGATGGTCATCATGGGCGTGTCACTTGAATGTCTAAAGCCTGTGGAGGCTCTAGAAGATATTTGTTTAGATGATGCTCGTCCAGAAAGAACCTTGAAGATTGGATCTTCTCTCACCCCTGAGTTGAGGGGCATTTTGATAAATTTGCTCAAAGAATTTCAAGATGTGTTTGCCTATAGCGTTGAAGAGATGCTTGGAATTGATCCAGAAATAGCCGTCCACTGGCTAAATGTTGCTCCAACCTTAAAAACAGTTCGTCAGAAGAAGAGACATTTAGCCCCGGCCAAAAATCAGGCGGTCAACCAGGAAATGCAGAAGTTGTTGGAATCACGGTTCATGAGAGAACCTTATTATCCATTATGGATAGCTAATGTGGTCATGGTACCAAAGCCCAATGGCACATGGAGAATGTGCGTGGACTACACTGATCTCAACAAGGCTTGTCCCAAGAATAGTTTTCCTTTGCCTAAGTTGGATCGGATGGCGGATTCCATGGCTATGGCCATGCTTTGTTGGGCTTCATGAACGCTTATTCCGGATTTCATCAAATCCCCATGTGGCCGGAGGACCAGGACAAGACGTCCTTCATTACCGAGAAAGGGTTGTATGGCTGGCTGAGGATGCCTTTTGGCCTCTGGAATGCGCCGGCCACCTTCCAAAGACTGATCATTACGGTCTTCTAGCCACAATTGGGAAGGAACATGGAAGCATACATTGATGATATGATAGTAAAGAGTCAGCAATAAAAAGACCATATTGGTGATCTGTGGGAGACTTTGAAACTCTCAGAAAGTACAAGTTAATGTTGAATCCCAAAAAATGTGTTTTTGGAGTCTTGGTTGGGAAGTTCTTGGGATTCCTAGTGGATCAAAGGGGAATAGAAGCAAGTCCTAAAAAGATACAAGCCATTCTGGACATGAAGTCTCCGTCCAAGATTAAAGAAGTGCAGCGTCTAACGGCTGCCTAGCGGCTCTTGGACGTTTCCTATCTAAGTCAGGTGACAAGTGCCATCATTTTTCACCACAATTAAGAAGAAAGTTAAGTTTGAATGGACAACAGAAGTTGATCAAGCACTTCATCAATTCAAAGATTATCTTCGTCAGGTGCCTAGGTTGGTCAGTCCAGCCGAGGGGGAAAAATTGTTTGTATACCTAGCTGTGTCTCCTCAGGTCTTGAGTGCTGTTCTACTGGCCGAAAGAGAGTTAGTGCAAATCCCAATATACTTTATGAGTCATGTACTCAAGGACGCATAATGTAGATACACTTTGGCCGAGAAGTTTGGATTGGCACTGGTCATGGCCAGCCGGAAGTTCATACCTTATTTCTTGGCTCACAGTATACTAGTCTATACCGACCAACCTTTGAAGCAAGTTTTACAAAAAATGGAAGCTGCTGGACGAATACTGAAGTGGGCTATTGAGTTAAATATGTTTGACATAACCTTTGAACTAAGGAAAACCATCAAGGGGAAAGCTCTAGTAGACTTCATAGTTGAGCTCACTCGGTCAACTGTAGAACCAATAGCTGATCCGGCCGAAGGCTAGAAGCACTAGACGCTCATGGTAGATGGATCGTCCACTGTCAATGGAGATGGGGCAGGAATCATTTGTCACTCTCCAGAAGGAGATAAGTTTGAATATGCACTAAGGTTCCAATTCTAGGCGTCCAACAATGAAGCTGAATATGAGGTCCTGTTGGCTGGGATCAAGATGTGTAAGGCGGCTGGGGCTTTAGAGATTGAACCCAAATCGGACTCTCTCTTAGTCGTCAGCCAAGTTAATGGAGACTATGAATGCAAAGAAGCATCAATGAGCAAATATATGCATCTGATTAAGGATGAGATTGAGCCCTTAAAGGGTTTTGCTCTAGACCAAGGTCAGAAAACAATCAAGCTGATGCCCTCTCAAAGTTGGTTAGCTCAGCCGACAGTGATGTACCAAGGATAATGTTCTGGGAGGTTAAGCCAAAAAAGAGTATTGATCAAGAACAAGTCATGTTTCTTAGTCGAGGGGCAGTATGGATGGAGCCCATTATAAACTTCAGGAAGACAGGACAATTACCTTCAGACCTTGTAGAGGCCAAGTATGTCAAGGCCAGAAATAAGTGGTTTAAGTTGTGGGATGAAACCCTGTACAAGAAATCATTCAATCGTCCTCTTCTGAAGTGTATTACTAGAGAGGATGGACTGGAAGTGCTGAAGGAACTCCATGAGGAGCTTATGCATCTCACATTGGGAGAAGATTTTTGGGAGAAAAGGCCTTAAGAACTGGATACTATTGGCCTACATTAAAAGAAGCTGCTCTTGCTTATGCAAAGAAGTGTGACAGTTGTCAGAAACATGGAAACTTGCACCAGATTCCAATTATCTAACTTCCATTTTGTTCCCACTTCCCTTTGCCAAATGGGCCATGGACATTCTGGGACCTTTCCACGTGGCCACTGGAAAGAAGAAGTTTGTAATTGTGTCTGTGGACTACTTTACTAAATGGGTAGTAGCCAAGGCAGTGTGTGGCATAACTATGAACCTAATAAGTGGCTTTTAAGGCCGCTTTTATGGCCTCTTTCCACCCTAATTAAGCCCTTGTTTAGTCCATTTTTATGCTTATTTAGCTTAGTTTTGTTCAATGTTAGTGATTCTACTAGTTTCATGCAATTTGAGTCCTTTTTGGGAGTTATAGGTTGTTTTCTCTTCATGTGAAGAATGAATGTTGTGAACACCCTATGCTATGACTTGCTCTTAACTTCTTTTAAGTTCCGTAGCGGCCTAATCAAGGTTGTCGAAGCTTGGAATTGGAAAAGGGAACCTTTGGATGAAGAGTGGGAGCTTCAAATTGCAAAGAAGAGTAGAAGCAGAGTCAAAGCTCGCGCTCCAACCTCATGGAGCGGGAGCTCCAAAATCCCTTACATACAAGAAGGTTTGCCGAGAAATCGAAGCTGGCGCTCCAACCTCTGGAGCGGGAGCTCCAAAATCCCTTGCATACAAGAAGGTTTGCCGAGAAATCAAAGCTGGCGCTCCAACCTTCGGAGCGGGAGCTTCGATCCGCGGCGGAACTCTCACCTTAGGCTCAGAGCTGGCGCTCCAACCTCGTGGAGCGGGAGCTTCGACCTGCTGTTGAAATCTCTCTCATTAAGTTCAGAGCTGGCGCTCCACGCATGGAGCGGGAGCTCTGAATGGTCAGCTCCCGATTTTTTTCGCTGTTTGCCCTTACTCTAAGCTGTATTTGTGAGGGGTATAAATACCCTCTCTTAAGACATTTTAGGGCAGGCTTTGAATTCGAGAAAAAAGTATTGAAAGCAAGAGCACACTATTCTAGGTTAATTAGAGAGAGAAAAACACATTATTGGGAGAGAGAAAGTTGTAACTCAACCTTTGTTCTTCATTTTTATCAATCAAAGCATCAATCTTTTGGTAATTTCTAGTCTCTAATCCTTATTTCCTCGCTTATTTTTGGTTATTTGTTTAGTTTTATGCTTGTTTAAATTTGTTTATACTTGCCTTGACTAGTCTTAGTAGTCTATTGTTCAAAGGTTCAATCTTTCTCGTTTTCACTAATCATGCTTAGTAGTTTTAGTATGTTTGCTCCTTTTATTGTTGCTTTTACTAGTCTTACTATGTTCTCCTCCTTCCTAGGCTAGATTTCTAGCTAGGGAAGGGGGATAATGGGACTTTGTGATGATTTTGAATGATGTTTGGTTGGCTTTGGTGATTGTTCTTTTGATGCTCGAATCAAGGTATTTTATTGTAAAAGTATGAAACTTGATCACCTTTATGCTTAAATCTTGTGCTAATGTTGGGTTATGCGAGAGCAAGCTCGATATTAGTGATGACTTGATGATGGGTAGACCACGACCTCAAAGGCGGGGTTGGGTAGGCGGTGTTGAGGGGTGTGCGAGAGTGACCTCTTGATGTTGGACCAAGGCCCTCAATAGATTTGATCCATTGCCCACCAAATGTTGTCGAAATCGTTGTTGTGAGTTCCACGATTCCCCCTCTCCCTAGTGTTTGTCTTATTGATTAATCACTCTTATTTTATCTTCCTTAGGTAGTCTAGTTGATAACTCAAACCCCTTTTCTTTTACTTCCGTTAATTGATTGCATCTCGAACTAAGTATAAAACCCCTTGCTTCTCCGTGGATACGACCCCTTACTACGCTATACTACCTTATTAGGCTAGTTAGTTAGACTAGGGAGATTTTATTCTTGACCCGGAACCATAGGAAGTAACGACACCTAGGGGACCGATCAAGTTTTGGCGCCGTTGCCGGGGAAGCAACGTGTTGTTTAAACTTAGTTTATTGCCCATCAATTGTTTTTTATTTTCATTTTTGTTATTGTGTTGTCATTACTAACCGTGTGCTTAGCTTTGTTGAATGATAAGGAGATCTCAAGGTATTCTTACCACTCCTCTTGACCCGGAAATTGACCGTACTTTGAGGCAAGTTCGGAGGTTATTTGAACATCAAACCGAGGAGGAGGAAACATTTTTTGACTCCTCAAGTGAGGCAAGTGAAGCCATGGCCGAAGATGACAACCCTCTATTTCAAGACTTTGGTAATCCAGAGGACTATGAGCTCACCGGTGGCATTTTGCTCCCCACCACCACTACAAACTTCACTATTCATCCACAATATACACAAATGGTGCTTAGGGAGCAATTTTCCGGAGCCACGCATGAGAATCCCATTGAGCATCTTGATAGATTCCTTGAGTTGTGCGCCATGGTCCAAACGAACCAAGTCACTCAAGAATACATCCGTATGCATCTCTTCCGGCAATCCTTAGCGGGAAAAGCTTATAGGTGGCTTAAGAATCTCAAACCAAACTCCTTGACTACTTGGAGGGCGGTGGCTAAAGCCTTCCTAAAGAAGTTTATATCGGAGGAGAAGACCGCGGAAATGAGAAGGAAGATCTCCAACTTCCAACAAGAATCGGATGAGTCTCTAGGTGAAGCTTGGGAACGATTCAATGAGTACGTTAGAGCTTGCCCCCATCATGAGTATAGCGAGCCTCTACTTATTAGATTCTTCTATGATGCTCTTGATCCAATTAGTAGAGCCAATCTTGATGCGGAAGCCGGAGGCCAATTAAGGAAAGTTCCCCAAGCTCAACTTAAAGATACAATTGAGGATGTGGTTCGCAACTATTCATGGGGTGGTAAGAGAACAAGTCAAGGAAAAGCTAATGGGAAATTCGAGCTTGACCAAGAGTCACTCAAAGCCTTCATGGAACAACTTCTTGACAAGAAGCTAGGGAAAGAACAGGCTTCTTCTTCTTCATCTCGGCAAGTAAACTCATTCTCATGTGAAATTTGTGGGGGTACCAACCACGACACCTCTTATTGTGGCGGTAAGGACCCCGAGCATGTGGCGGCTATGGGCTATCTCAACAATCAAAGAGATCAAAGGGATAATTGGAGATGCCCTAACCCCAATCTTAATCCGAGGTTCAATGACTATGGGGGACCAACCAATTTCAACAATCAAACGAACCAAGGAGCTCCCTACTTACATCCAAATGCTAGAAACAACTTCAACAAGCCCCATCCACAAAATCAATTCTCAAATCAACCCCCAACCACCTTCCCAAACACCTCAAACCCTCAAGGTGGTCCATCTCCCGGACACCCTTCTTATCCTAGACAACATCAAAAACATTTCTCAACAATTTGAACAAAAGTTGAGCAATCTTGAGCGAAAAGTAGATCAAAAATTCCAAGAAACCACTTCTCACCAAAAGATCCTTGACAATCAAGTTGCCCAACTAGCCGAGAGGGTTTCTCAACTCTCAAATGAGAAGCTTCCCGGTCAACCTACTCCGAATCCCGCAAACCACCACCATGTGAAGGCCATCTCCCTAAGGTCCGGAAGATCCTATAAAGGACCTAAAGAGGTGCAACAAGAGGAGGATAAGGAGAGAGAAGGACAAGTTGTGGAGAAAGGAGAATATGAAATCCAAAAAGAGAGTGTTGAGAAGGAGAAAGAGGTTGAGGTAGAAAAACAAGCATCAACGAATGTCCAACCATCAAGATTCGATCCTCCCCACCATTTCCGGAAAGGATAGTTGAGAGAAGGTTGAATGACAAGTACAACAAGTTCATGAACATGTTGAAGGGTCTTCAAATCAACATTCCCTTCCTTGAGGCTATGTCACAAATGCCATCCTATGCAAAATTCCTCAAGGAACTCCTTTCCAACAAGAAAAAGCTCAGTGAACAATGCATCACTCTTCCTCACCAAGCGAGTGCGCTTGTGCAACGCCACTTGCCACCCAAGCAACGAGATCCGGGTAGCTTCACTCTTCCGGTGACATTGGGAGATCTTGAGACCAAGGGAGCATTGGCCGACTTGGGTGCAAGTGTGAGCTTGATGCCCTTGTCCATTGCAAAGTTGCTCAAGTTTGAGATGGTGCCTTCAAGGAAAACAATTCAATTGGCCGACCGCTCGATTAAGCTACCTTGTGGAGAACTTGAAGATATACCAATTCGAGTTGGTAATATCTTTGTACCTTGTGATTTTGTTGTAATGGATATGGAGGAGGACCCTCATACTCCTCTTATTCTTGGGAGAGAGGCTCTTAAAACAATGGGAGCCGTGATTAATTGCAAGAACAACACGATCACTTGTGAGGTGGCCGATGAAAGGGTTGTGTTTGAGTTTTCGAAAACCTTGAAGCAACCTATGGTGGAGAAGGTGTGGAGAGTAGATTTGGTGGAGTCGGAGATTGTTAATGATGAGGGGGTGGACAAATCAAGAGAGGCCATGGAGATTGAAACCCAACTTGATGAAGCTCATACGGATGCCCAAGAAAGCAAAGATGAGCTCCCATTGATCCAAACCATGGACAAGGGGGAGAGTTCTAAGCCTCCTACCAAGTTGTTGGGAAAAGATCGTGACTTCAAGGTTGGCGACAAAGTTCTCCTATTCAACTCACGACTCCGTCTTTTCCCCGGAAAGTTGAAGCCTAAGTGGTCCGGTCCATTCTCTATCACCAAGGTCACTCCCTATGGCTCGTTTGAATTGGAAGGTGAAGATGGAGCTCGGTTCATGGTATATGGCCAACGAATCAAGAAATATTTCGATAAGGAACAAATTGGAAAACTTGGTTGTTTGATGCTCGAGTCGGTCCCAACCGATTCGTCCCCCGAAGCCATTTGAGAAGGATGAAGAGGTCTAGCTTAAGACCATAAATCAAGCACTTTTGTATATATTGTTTATATTTGTTATTGTTGAACTTTGATTTTTGATTTTGTTTAGGTAGATTGTAAAATCCGGAGGATTTTTCCCCAAGGGAGGGGGTGACATTTTAGTTTGATTGAGAAATACGAGGCACGGCCTCTCGGCTCATCTAACCAATAGTTGAGTTGAGTTTTAAGCTAAGTCCTACATCTCACTTTGGGCTAATTTAAACCCCCATAGGGTATGGTTTGTTGTGTATGTGTGCAGGAAAAGAGAAAAAAAGGAAATCGGCTAAGTATTGGGATCAGAGCTCCCGCTCCAATCCCATTGAGCGACCGCTCTAAATACCACCCCTTAATATGAAGAATGCCGAAAACTTGAAGCCCCCGCTCCAGCCATATGGAGCGCCCGCCCCATCGAAAAGAGAAAAAAATTGATCAAGTCTTTGGATTCGAGCTCCCGCTCCAAATATTGGAGCGCCCGCTCGAATGGTGGAGGCAAATGCCGAGGTTTTGAAGCTCCCGCTCCAAGAATTGGAGCGCCCGCTTTGATGCTAAAGGCAATGCAATTGCCGAGATTTTGAAGCGCCCGCTCCACACGATTGGAGCGCCCGCTCTGGTCAAAGCGCCCGCTCTGAATGGTGGAGCGGGAGCTTCGAGCGATTTTATGGAAAAAAAATGACCCAGCGCCTGTCAGAGCGCCCGCTCTGAATGGTGGAGCGGGAGCTTCGAAGGCCAGTTCTAAAAAAAAATAAACACGCATATGCCCTTCCTCTTTCTCCCATTCTCTCCCTCAAACCCTCACTCTCCCCTCAAACCACTCTCACTCCTCCCAAACCCTCCACAAATCACCCTCATTCATCTCAAAAACACTCAAAACATTCCCCATTCTCACTTCTATTCCAAATTTCCCACTCCAAACTCAACTCTTAGCATCAATTCGGGGTTTTTGCTCGGGCCACTTTGGATTTCACTCGGGTTTACTCTCCTTTGCACACAAGAAGAAGGATTTGGTTCTAACTGTGGTAAAATCTCTCTTAATCAAGTTCATTTTGCTTATCTTTGAGAATTTGTGCTTGATTTTGTTAGAGTTTCCTTTGGAATTTTTGTGTTTAGATGAAATTAGGTGTTTTGGCTTGAGTTTGTGCTTGAAGTTGATTAATTGGTGATTGTGGTGGTGTTATTGTTGATTATTTGTGCAAATTTTTGGAGGCATTGTGGAGTTTTTGTGGTTGTTGAGGAATATCCTTGGATTCTACAACCCTTGGGTATTGTTGGTCATTTTTGTTGGTTGAGTTTGTTGTTGTTGGTGATTCTTGTTGTTGACTATTGTGTTTTATACCGGTGTAATGGGTTCAAAAAGACCTCGCACTAGCTCCTCACCTTCCTACAGTGTGAACCTTACCAAACCCGAACACAAAGCCAAGTTTCGTGAGCTTGAGAAGAGGGAGGTGAAACAAACCCTTTTCTATGATCATATAACTTGTTTTCACCTCAGGATAGATGATAAAGTGTGCGACCTCGCCCGTACACTCGGTTTTGCCCCGTTCCTTAAAAACCAAATCCCAAATGATTGGATCACCACAGATAAGACCTACAACCACCCCACACAACCTCCCCTCACCTACCGCACTCTAACTCTAGAATTCTTAGCTAGCTTTGAATTCAAGAGAACATCTACGGAGGCAGGGGATGCCTTTGAGATTAAATTCAGATTGTTCAACCACCAACACACCATGAGCCTCGCTGAGTTTAATGAGTGCTTTTTGTGGGATCCTAGAGCAGAGGTGTATGATTGTTCTGGGGATGGTATTGAAGGCTATGACATGCAAGCCTGGTGGAAGAGGATAATTGACGGGTCTAGGGACTTCCTCTCTAACTCATCAAAAGCCTCAGAAATCCATCATGGCGCATTGAGGTATTTCCATAGGATGTTGGTGTATTGTTTCTTCTCCCGGCAAGATCTTGGAAAAATGAGCGACCAAGAACTTCATTTGCTATGGAGAGCAAGTGAAGGAAGAAGGTTGCTAGATCAAAATAACCCGGCCGATAAAGTCAACTTGGGTTTCTTGCTTGCCACGAGGATGCTCACCATCAAGCAAGACACAAGAATGAAAGGGCCCATCCAATTGGGAGGGATGGTGACATGGATTGCTTATAGGCTCGGGTACAAAGAGCAACTTGTCAAGATGGAGTCGGAGTGCTATGGGTCGGCTCTAAACTTTGATCACCTCAAGAATATGAAATTCACAAAAGAGACATCAAAAGCTACCTTTTGGTTGATCAAGGGAGCAATATGGTGCAAGATCCCAAACAGATTCATGACCGAACCCCCAGCAAACACCCCAAATCCATGGAGAGTCCCATTTGAGGTGATTGATGCTTCGGAGCTTGATCCGAATGAGATCGAAAGAAGAAACCGAGCACGGCAACAACATCAACAACAACATCAACAACAACAACAACGCCAACCAAGGCCGCAACGAGTGGAGCACGAACGTCACCCCTCCCATGAGGAGGGAGGTATGAGCCACTCTTACCCTTCTAGTTTTAACATCGAACATGCTTTTCATAACTTACGTTTGCAAGTGGGCCAATTGGAGGCCAACAACCAGGGGACGGCGCTCCAAAATTCTTTGCTTTTCAACCACTTTGTGGAGCAAGGGCAAATCGCCCCGCCAGTTAACCATCCCTATTGGCCTCCACAGCTAGGGCCAGTCCCAAGTTGGGGAGGGGAGCACATTGATAGCACTCCTCGTGAGCCAGTCTACCCCTATTGGCAGGGTCCATCCTCCCAAGTTAGGGAGTGGCGCACCTTTCCCCCATATGACTATACCCAGCCCGGGGGGTGTGACTATTTCGGCGACCCTGCCTATAGATACATCCCACCGGAGCATAGCCATGACCCATCCTTTACGGGGTACTCGGGTTTCCCTCCTAACATTTACGGCGGTTGGGAACCCCATGGTCCCCCCTTGCGTGAGGATGGGACCCTGATCGATCTTGCTTATGATTGGCGCCGCCCCGATGAGGGCGGGCCAAGTGGATCTTAGATCGCTCCATGAATAGCCCCTCCTCCCCTCTTTTTCTCTATTCCTTGGTCTTACCGAGGTCGGTTTTCCATTCAAGTTGGGGGGGTATACTTTACATTGTTTTTGATAAAGGGGCGCAATTTTAGGGGTCATGGCTCGGGGGAATTGCAATCTTAAGGAATTGTTGAGCTATGTGTTAAGCTAGATTTGTTTTTCTTTTTGCCCTTTGTATATACTTTTGTTGGAACTAATCTTTCTTTTGAGTTGATGGCCTTTCATAGCAAGCATCCGGGGATGAAGTCAAGGTGAGAAGAGCATTGCTTCGGATATTGCATTTGGCCTTTACTGCTTCAATGATGGGTGAGATCGTTCCAACTCCCTTTTAGTTACTTGTTTGCTTAGTTTTAGGATAGTTTAGGAAAGATGATGATCGATCGAGGTTGCTTGGCTTTAATTTTACATTGGTGGTTATGAACACCACCTGGGTTTAAGTGCATAATTTGATTGATAGTGTTGGTTATGTGCCATTGCCTACTTACTTTCATCTCTTGAAAAAAAAAAAAAAAAAACGCATGAATCAAGGCAAATTTTTTCTTTTAATTATTTATTTTGCTCTTGAGTTAAGAACAATATCATTGAAGCTCCACTCTTTTGAATGCTTTTATTCCTAGATGTTAGAAGCCCGCATGCTTAGAGATGTTTATGGTTGATTTTAGTATACGCTATGTTAAGGTAGCAGTTAGAACTTTTTGAGAGCATAAGACCTTAATTCATGGATTGTGGTACGAAGGTGTTGCTCTCTCTAGTGATTTGAAACCTTAAAGGTAGCATTTGCTAGATAACCCCATGTGAGGACTTTCAAAAAGCCCCAACATCCATTTTGAGTGCATGGATCCTCGACATCGCATACTTCTATCGAGAACTTGACTCTAATCTATCTTAGATCGCGACCGAGCCGCTCTAGGGAAAGATAAAGGCGTTCATTTCGGTGACTATTTTCACTTTTATAGTTTTAGGCCTTTTATTCTTGTTTTTCTCTTTTTCTTGGTTTTATTTTTGTTTGCATATGCCCTTCCTCTCAACCCTTTGAGCCTTATCCTTTCTTTGATTACCTCAATTCAAGCCAATTGCCTCCTTGTTTTATTTTTCACCCTTGTAGTGAATAGTGAAGTTAGAGCGATTGTCTTGAGTGATATTTGAAACAAATAAGGGGAAAGGAAAATGATGAGATTCTTGAGGTATAGTGGAAATTTTGTGTATATTCTTGAATAAATGTAATTGCAACTTCATAGAAAAAGCCAACTAAAATCAAAGAAGGTGGGAAAAATAAATAAAAAAAATAAAAATAAAAAAAAAAGAGAGAAAAAGAAAGAAAATCCAAAATAATTCTTTTATTGCTATGTTTTCGAATAAGTTTGGGGGAACCTTATCCCTAAATGGTTGAATATGTTTTGTGAGCATGGTTATTTAGCTCTTTCGCTCCTACTAAAGCTTCACTATATTAGGATTGAGCACCACTATCCAAATTTATTCACACCCTTTACCCCTAGCCTACGTTTCCACCCTTAAAAAGTCCTTTTGACCTTAGAGGGTTGAGTCATTGTCGGTGGTGGAAGATTGAAATCAAGCCTATTGAGCGAGTATGCTATGTCGAGATGTCGAGTAACCTTCTCCTATTCTATTTCTTATTACATTTCATCGGCTCCATTCTTCGGAGTTTAGAGAAGCTACCTTGAATGGCGAATTTGAAACTAGTTGAGAGATCGCGGTATGTATGGTTGTAGAATTTGAGGAAATGTGCTCTATCTAGTTCTCTATGCTTAGTGTACGGTATGTTTTAATCAACCTATGGACATCTTTGAGCATGCTTACTTTTAATGTCTAGAAATTCTTGCATTCATTTGCGCCTGCTTCTCGTCAAAATCTCACTTAAGAGCACCATTTTATTTTCATTGGTTTATTTATTTTTGATTTGCCTTGGATTCTAAGATCTAGTGTTATGGGTCAAACTCTTAGGAAACCCTTACGAGAGCACACTCGTCCTCCTTGGCGACTTTGAGGTTTAAAGGGCTTGTCATTTACGCTAAAATTGACCGTGATTCCTACGAAAGTGAGTTAGTGTACATACTTTACTGTTTTCTCTTTATTCGAGGACGAACAAAGGAATTAGTCTGGGGGAGTTTGATAAGTGGCTTTTAAGGCCGCTTTTATGGCCTCTTTCCACCCTAATTAAGCCCTTGTTTAGTCCATTTTTATGCTTATTTAGCTTAGTTTTGTTCAATGTTAGTGATTCTACTAGTTTCATGCAATTTGAGTCCTTTTTGGGAGTTATAGGTTGTTTTCTCTGCATGTGAAGAATGAATGTTGTGAACACCCTATGCTATGACCTGCTCTTAACTTCTTTTAGGTTCCGTAGCGGCCTAATCAAGGTTGTCGAAGCTTGGAATTGGAAAAGGGAACCTTTGGATGAAGAGAGGGAGCTTCAAATTGCAAAGAAGAGTAGAAGCAGAGTCAAAGCTCGCGCTCCAACCTCATGGAGCGGGAGCTCCAAAATCCCTTGCATACAAGAAGGTTTGCCGAGAAATCGAAGCTGGCACTCCAACCTCTAGAGTAGGAGCTCCAAAATCCCTTGCATACAAGAAGGTTTGCCGAGAAATCAAAGCTGGCGCTCCAACCTTCGGAGCGGGAGCTTCGATCCGCGGCGGAACTCTCACCTTAGGCTCAGAGCTGGCGCTCCAACCTCGTGGAGCGGGAGCTTCGACCTGCTGTTGAAATCTCTCTCATTAAGTTCAGAGCTGGCGCTCCACGCATGGAGCGGGAGCTCTAAATGGTCAGCTCCCAATTTTTTTCGCTGTTTGCCCTTACTCTAAGCTGTATTTGTGAGGGGTATAAATATCCTCTCTTAAGACATTTTAGGGCAGGCTTTGAATTCGAGAAAAAAGGATTGAAAGCAAGAGCACACTATTCTAGGTTAATTAGAGAGAGAAAACACACATTCTTAGGAGAGAGAAAGTTGTAACTCAACCTTTGTTCTTCATTTTTATCAATCAAAGCATCAATCTTTTGGTAATTTCTAGTCTCTAATCCTTATTTCCTCGCTTATTTTTGGTTATTTGTTTAGTTTTATGCTTGTTTAAATTAGTTTATACTTGCCTTGACTAGTCTTAGTAGTCTTTTGTTCAAAGGTTCAATCTTTCTCGTTTTCACTAATCATGCTTAGTAGTTTTAGTATGTTTGCTCCTTTTATTGTTGCTTTTACTAGTCTTACTATGTTCTCCTCCTTCCTAGGCTAGGTTTCTAGCTAGGGAAGGGGGATAATGGGACTTTGTGATGATTTTGAATGATGTTTGGTTGGCTTTGGTGATTGTTCTTTTGATGCTCGAATCAAGGTATTTTATTGTAAAAGTATGAAACTTGATCACCTTTATGCTTAAATCTTGTGCTAATGTTGGGTTATGCGAGAGCAAGCTCGATATTAGTGATGACTTGATGATGGGTAGACCACGACCTCAAAGGCGGGGTTGGGTAGGCGGTGTTGAGGGGTGTGCGAGAGTGACCTCTTGATGTTGGACCAAGGCCCTCAATAGATTTGATCCATTGCCCACCAAATGTTGTCGAAATCGTTGTTGTGAGTTCCACGATTCCCCCTCTCCCTAGTGTTTGTCTTATTGATTAATCACTCTTATTTTATCTTCCTTAGGTAGTCTAGTTGATAACTCAAACCCCTTTTCTTTTACTTCCGTCAATTGATTGCATCTCGAACTAAGTATAAAACCCCTTGCTTCTCCGTGGATACGACCCCTTACTACGCTATACTACCTTATTAGGCTAGTTAGTTAGACTAGGGAGATTTTATTCTTGACCCGGAACCATAGGAAGTTACGACACCTAGGGGACCGATCAGAACCACGTCAAGAGTTTAATTTAGAAGAATATCATAACCCGATTCGGCATGCCGCAATCAATCGTCTTTGACAATGGTCCACAATTTGAAACGCCAAAGCTCAAATATTGGTTCCCAGAAAGAGATATCAAAGCTCATTTTGCTGCTGTAGCGTACCCATAAGCCAATGGGCAAGTAGAATCCTTCAACAAGCTCCTATCAAACGACATAAAAGGAAGCTAGACAATGCCAATGGACTTTGGGTTGAAGAGCTACAACTGGTATTATAGTCAAATAGAACCACGACTAATAACTCTACAGGCGAGACACCTTTCATGTTGGTCTATGGAACTGAGGTTGTCTTGCCCATTGATATTGAAGAACCTATCCTGAGAGTCATGTTGTACATTGAAGAAGCCAATTGAGCCGCCTTGCGCACTGCCTTGGACCAAGTACCAGAGGTCAGGGGCAATGCACTATTGAGAATGCAATTGTACAAGCTGCGAATGGCTCGGGATTTTAACAAGAGAGTCGCTAGAAGACTGCTGAAAGTAGGGGATTTGAATCTAAGGAAAATGGAAGCCGTTGGACGAGCTAAATAACGGGGGAAGCTGACACCAAATTGGGAAGGTCCTTATCTGATCGTCCAAGAAGTAAGAAGTGGAACTTTTCGTCTCCAAGATATGGATGGATGACCAATACATCGCACTTGGAATTTAGACACTCTGAAGAAGTACCACGTCTGACCAGAACAATCTGCAACAATACTAGTAGTCTGTAATCTCAAAAAGTGCCACGGCACAACAAAGAGAATTAGAAATGTATACATCTATCTTGGTAGTTTGCCAAGCAAAATTCATATAATACAATTTCTACTTTGCCTCTATATTCGTATTGTTTCTTTATTTTTCTAAAGTCATTACCTTTGGGGTATTTTTACCACTAGTTAGCTTGGTGGTCTAAAAGTGACATTAACTTGGATAAAATAGAAGAAAACAATAAACGACCAAAATCAAACTAAAAAAATGAATCATCCTAGCAGGGAATAATCATTCTTTAGACGCACATCGCTTCCTAAAGGAGGCCGGCTAAAGAGTAATAAACCTCATAGAAGGTCGATTACATATATGGTCCGCCATATTGTAATACTCTCTAGTAAGGGAAACATTATGGTCTCCTCAAGGAAGCCGGCCTGAAATAAGCCCACCTTATAAGGTGTCTTAATTTCAAAAGCAATGTCAACCATGTAGTAGAAGCCCTAGTAAGGGAACCACTACTACAAGACGAACACTACTTCCTAAAGGAAGCTGGCTAGGAAATGGTAATCTCATAAACAACAATCATATCCCACAAAGTTAGTAAGTGTATATATATCCAAAATCTAAAACTTTCTAAGCTCGTCCAAAATGAGAGTCATACAGATGTTCGACCAATGGTGGCTAATCTCCTTCTTGGAACAAAGCTCGTCCGGAACGTGAGGACGAGCTCAGTCCCAAGAAAGGGGGATGTAGCCAAGCCATAAAAATTATAAGACACTGGTTTTGGACGAGTTTCCATTTTACTTAAACATTTGTTCAAAAAATAAGATACTAGTCACTTGGGACAAGTTCATCACAATTTGGGACATCTGTTTAAAGTTACATACTCGTCCAAAGAATAATTGGACGAGCCCATCGTAACTTAGGCAAAAAAGTTTGAACTTCTCTAATCGCCCAGATACTAGGAAGAGCCTCATTGGAACTTGTGATTATTTGATTAAAGTTCAAAGATCGTCCAAGATTTACGACGAGTCTCATTTTGAACTTATGCGAATTTGAGTAAAATTTGAAGATCGTCCAGATACGAGGATGAGTCTCATTGAATCTCGTGATTTATTTATTAAAAGTTCAAAGATCGTCCAAGTTCTAGGATGAGCCTTATTTGAACTTGTGAATATTTGTTTGAAGTTCAAAGATCGTCTAGATTCTACGACGAGTTTGTCAATCAACCAGCTATAAGACGAGTTCCTTTAACATAGCATATTTCAGCAAGTGTTTTGAGGGTGAGACCAAAGACAAAAATTGTTAGATAAACTAAGTTAGATGAAAGCAGTTCTGAAACAAAAAATTGTTCATTGAAACTCGTCCAAAAGTTTTACAACCTAATTTGAATAAGAGATGACTGAGCTACAAAGGTGGCAATCAGCCAAGATACAACCAATAAACCCTATCTTAAGACTAGGAAATCTATTCAGCAGGAGGAGTATCTTGGCCGACAGGAGGATCCTCGGGGAGCTCATAGCCGTCTTCAGGGGACTCTTCCTCATTTTCTTCCTCGTCTTCAAAAGAGTCGACGAAGGTAGGGGGAGTGCGGCCATCAATTTGGGCTTTGTGCACCTCTTCCTGAAAAAGTAGACGGCGCTCAAAGCGATCGAACTCTTGAGGCTCGGCCAGCATCTCAAAAGCCTTCATGGCCCAACCTTTGGAAGTCGCAACCATATTGATCAGGGCCTCCTTTGCATCGTTAAAGGAGCTATATGCCTCTTCCTTTAGACGGTCATTCTCCTCACTCAGTGTGAGGTTATCCTTCCTAAGCTTAGTGATAGCCAAGATGGCAGTGTTCATCCCCTCCTTCAGCTCGGCAGAGACGATGTCCATGGCCAGCTGCCATTTAGCCTTCTCCTTAAGCAGCTCATTGATCTTAATAAGATGCTTCTTGTTGATGGACTCCATCTCAGCCATACGCTTCTCCCAAGCTTCCCGAGATTGATGATGGAGAGTCTCCATCATCCGGCAGTCAGAAATGGCCTTGTCCCCTGCCTCTGTAGCTTTGTGTTCGAGCGGCTTATTTTCTTTTCTAAGCTCTCTCGCCTAGTCTTCAATAATGATACTACAAGCAAAAAGCCGAAATAACGAAAACAAACACAAGTCAGTAGACGAGCTAAAAAACTTAAAAATACTACAAGTACAAAAATAAGAACAGTAAAACAACGTACCTCGGCAGTAAGTTGAGACATGTAGCCAACATGCCCAAACGATGCACCCCTCAGGCCCTTGATGTAGAACTCGGGGTAGCATTTGAACAGCTCCTGCTTGAGCCTCTCCCGTTCAGTCTTTGACATTTTAGCAAAGGCAGCAGAGGACTCATCGTCTGAGTCCACTAGCAGGAGCAGTAGAAGCTGAAGCTGGTCCTTAGTTCTTATCTTAAAATGGGGAGGAGTTAGTTGTCTTTATGGGGATGACTACTGCAAGTTTATTGGACGGACTCATTGGACGTCCACCAACCCGCAGCGTCCTAACTACGTTAGAGTAGTATGACTCACCAGAGGATAAGGACGCAAATCTAATTGATAATGGCATTTGAGCCACCAACTGAGCCACCGCCCACTAAAGGCCTATTCGTCCTTAGCAGCCGCATTCGGCTGGATGTCCGTTGCAATAGCCATTTTAGGCTGGATCTCATAATGATCAGCCGCGTCCCACTGATCAGCAGGGAGAAGAGTGAAGACAAGTCTCTTCTCTCCTAAGGCAGGAGCATCGGTGGACGATTCGTCCACCTTCAAAGATTTACCCACTAGAGGTGGGGGAGGCTTATCTCTGGTCCGTTGACTGACCGGAGTTGCCTTATGAACGAATGGCCGTTCATTTTTCTTTTCTGCCGCAAAGCCCTTGGATATTCTAGGCGGGAGCTGATCCCCAACGACGGTAGACCTCTTCTTGGACGAAGAAGGTTTCCCAGCGGGTGTCTTGTTCGTTGGGGCATTCTTCTGCACATAGAAATAACAAGTCAAGAGAACAATCATCCAAAAGCAGTGATGCTATAATTATGACTCTTGGACGCACTCTGATTGCTAAAGGAAGTCGTCCAGGTTGGCTGATAACCCTAAACGAGGATTAGTCGTTGAAGGAAGTCGTCTAAGCACAGCCGCTGATAGGCGTGTCGCGCACCTAACAAAAATAAATAACCTAACTAACCTCCTAACTATGTAGTAGGGTAAGTCAGGGTCGATCTCACAAAGAGAAAGTTGTTATATGATTAGCCTTTAAAGTATGGTAAAACTAAAGAATGTTAATATCGATGATGGTCGAATCAACTATACTAATCAATATATATATATAAAAGACTCTATAGTTAAGTATCCCCACTAGCATGAATTAATACAATAATAACTCCTATCCCAAACTAGTCAATTAAATTTTTACAAGGAAAAGTTTACCCTATAAAATACCATAAACCTCTCCCGAGTGGCTATGGCTTCCCTAATATGCACTCAAGCCTACTCCCGTGGAATCATGGAAATTAAAGACATTAAACGCGACACTCTAACTTCCTAAAAATCCATTTTACCTATTCCCGTGGAGAACTTCATGTCCTTAAGTGAAATACCCAAATCCGTCAAAACCCAACTCCCATTGTGATCAATACAATGGAATCATAACAATACTAGTTATCCCTAATATAGTATTGAAATATGCACAATCAATTAAGCAAGAACAATTTAACAATTAATTTGGGATTTTAAAGAAATAATCAATAATTAATTCATACTAGGGTTCAACTTAACAATAGATAGAATAACTAGTCAAGCATAATTGAAAATAAATTAGAAACTAGAGAACAATAGTTAAAATTCATAATAATAAACAAAGAGAAAAGAAGAAGAAAAGAGATACTTGAATTAATGGAATAAAGTTAGAGTTTTGGAGAACAATGAAGATCTACAAGTTTCTCTCTCTAACTTCTTTCTAGAAACCCTAAAAAGTGTATACAATAAATCTCCCCTTTTTTTCGTCATTAAACGAATAAAAGGTATTTATAACTTTCTAAAATAACAAAACTGATAAAATAGAACGCGCTACGGAGCAGACCAACACGGACGTGTCAATAATGACACAGACTTGTTGATCTGCTACTACATATATATCCCACGACTGAAAGTTGCTGCCGCGAAGAAATCAGAGTGACACGGACGTGTCATAAGTGACACGTGTTGTTCTGCAATCGTCAGATTCTACAACTCAACTTCGAACAATTATAACTTTTGATCCAGAGCTTTGTTTGGTGCATGTAATATATCGTTGGAAAGATCTTCAAGTCTAGTTTCCAACCCAGTCTGAATCAACTCATTATCATTTTTGTGTCAAAATTTATGTGTAGAATAGTGCAGAGGTGTCATATCTCGCACAAGTACACAAAGTCCTTTGTATCTTCTTCAATTCCAATCCGTTTTGGGCACATGATATATCGTTTTGAAGGTCATACAAGTGCCTTAATCATCATGTCCTTAAAATAGAGTCCAAAGTACTTGAGATTATATCAAAATACCACACAACCCGTGAAAGCACCGTAGCTTATAAAAAGGGACCTAAATATGCATAAATGCAATGTAAATGCTCTATATTGTATGAAAATGCACCCTAATATGCAACTAAATGTTGTTAGAATATGCACTTATCAAACTCCCCCAAGCTATACATTTGCTTGTCCTCAAGCAAAGCAAACCAATTCACAAGGGAAGAGTAAGATGAACTTTTATACAGGAATTATACGTTCAACCATTCAATCTCCAAGACATAAAATTTGGGTATATGAAAGATATTATAATTATAAGATTAGACTAAGATTGACAACAAATCACACCTCATATAAATTCATGTAATTGCAACTTGAATCACCATGGCAAACCACAAACCTTCCCCCAAGCTAGACTCAATTAAACTCGATGAACCTCACATTAGTCGAGCACGCTTTCTCTCATGTGTTTATAGGTAATGATTTTTTCACTCAATCATATACCAAGTCGAATCAAATGAAGTATTTTTCTTTAAACTTGACTATTATCTCATTCTCCACTTAAAAATGGTGAAAACATGCATATAGATCATGAGGACTTACAAAGGGTTGTAGTGTGGCTAAGGTAAGGGTAGGAAAATATTTGGGAATGTGGTGCTGAAAGCCAACTAGTGGAGAAAATAACACTTTAACATCTATGGCCATTAGATGCAAACGCCACAAAAACTTCTACTAGAAGTTCAACAACACATTGCCAATAAATCAAGATAATACCCAACCTTATCAACTCCAACAAACATTATTTCACCTTTTATTCAATCTTTTTTTCACTTCTTTCTTTTTTTTTCAATTTTTCAGAATTATTCTTCACAACTTTTTCATCATTCTTTTCATTTTGCACTTTCACACTATAATTTTGAGCATTTTTTCTTCCAATAATTACCGAAAAACCACAAACACAAGCTCAAAAATGAACTTTAATGCTACTCCACTTAGCAAGGCCTTGGTAGAGAAATCATAAAAGGCTAGAGACTTGTAATGTAGGTGGATCAAGAGAATGGGATATCAAAAGTTCAACATGGGTTAATTAAAGGGAATAATTTATATGTAAAGAAAAATATATTAAGGCTCAAAACAATGAAAAAAAAAGCCTGAATCATACCAACACATGCATATGCCACATAAGTCTAAAAGAGTGCCAAGTCAAGTTCAAGAATCACACTTCATGAGGAACTATCACACAACAAAAAATAGAAGACTGATGTAGATGTGTCAGTCTATAAGGCTTGAAAAATACTCACCAGACTTATGCTTAACGAGTAAAATCCAGTCTTTCTTGGGGAATGTCAACCAACTTTACCACAAACCATTCAAGTTGCAAAACAATCGTACCATGAAGCGGTCAATGAAGTCTAATTCAATCTTGTAGTATTTAACTTAATATCGAAGATATGCCCAAATCTCAGGAATTATCAATCTCATGAATCAAAACATATATTTCCTGTAATCATGAAGAATTTTTTAAATTATATGCCATGCATGAATGTAAAAACTAAACTAATATGCTTCTAACACTAAGAAAGCAATAAATCCTAACTCACTTTCGTAGGAATCACAATTGCACTTAACATGTGCAACAAGCCCTTTAAACCCCTAGGCTACCCTAGTGGACGAGTAAGGTCTCGTGAAGGTTTTCAAAAGGCATACCTGCAAAGTTAAAATATGCAAATATGTAGAAGAAAACACTAGTGGAAAAAAGCCCATCTGATGCGGTCAAAACCGGGCTTACTGCTGCGGTTTTAGGTCGCATCAGGTGGGCTCACAGCCGATATCAATTATTTACTAATCCGGTCCTAAACCGGATCAGTAAATGCTTTTCTGATCCCTTTTTTTAGGAAAACCGGATCAGATAGTAATATTATCTGATCCGGTTTTTTAGTGTTCTTGGCGCCAAATTGGTGTATGCAAAGCACACAATCTGATCCGGTTATTTAGGAAAACCGGATCAGATTGTTATATATATATTTATATATATATATATATAATATTTATATAGATATATTATTATATTTATATGAAGCTTATATTTAAACCTGTTATAATTGGAAAAAAGTATCACGCACGCGTCGTATACAAGTCAAAATGATATCATATATATATAATATTTTGAGAATGTACTACAAATAAAGTTGAAATAAGTACTAAAATCAAAAAAAAAATATTTGGACCTACATAAGTAGCTAGTAACATAATAAGAACATAAAAACTCAAAGCCGCGACATCATCTTCACATGCAAAAGTTGGTAAGGTAGCGTGCTAGCAAATCCCGAACCTTGTCTATCTCGGTCGTGGTGAAACAACCATCCCTCGGTTTGCCATCGAGGAATACTTTATAGAACAAACATAAGGAAACACACATATATGACTTTAGTTGACTCTAAAGAGATTGAGGAAATAATATAATGTAAGAAATTAAGGAAATCGAGCTTAAAATGTAAAAATCGGCAAAAAATGACAATCATTTACACATAATGGGTTTCACAGCATGTGAGTGGACTTTAGTTGACTTTAATACTTACATATATACTTATTAGAACTATATATGAGCTTAAAATGAGAGTAAGTGCGGGAGATTAAGGAAAGTTGAGCTAAGAAGGCCAAAATTGGGCCAAAATGACATTCATTTACCCAAAATGGGTTTCAATAGCATATGAGTGGAATTTACTTGAATCTAATGGTTATACATGTTATTAGAACTATACATGTCCTAAGATGTGGCTACATGTAAGAAAATAAGTAAAATGAGCTTAAAAGGCCAAAATCGTCCTATACTTGGCATTCATTTACCCAAATTGGGTTTCAAAGCATGAAAAATGATTTTGCTTGACTCTAATGGTTATATATGTTGCTATTAGAACTATATATGTCCTAACATGTGGCTAAATGTAAGAAAATAAGTACAATGAGCTTGAAAGGCCAAAATCGGCTCGAAATGGTCTTCATTTACCCAAAATGGGTTTCAAAGCATGTGAATGGATTTTACTTGACTCTAATGGTTGTATATGTTGTTATTAGAACTATACATGTCCTAACATGTGGCTAAATGTAAGAAAATAAAAGGCCAAAATCGTCCCGAAATGGCATTCATTTCCCCAAATTGGGTTTCGAAGCATGAAAAATGATTTTGCTTGACTCTAATGGTTATATATGTTGCTATTAGAACTATATATGTCCTAACATGTGGCTAAATGTAAGAAAATAAGTACAATGAGCTTGAAAGGCCAAAATCGGCTCGAAATGGTCTTCATTTACCCAAAATGGGTTTCAAAGCATGTGAATGGATTTTATTTGACTCTAATGGTCGTATATGTTGTTATTAGAACTATACATGTCCTAACATGTGGCTAAATGTAAGGAAATAAGCAAAATGAGCTTAAAAGGCCAAAATCGTCCCGAAATGGCATTCATTTACCCAAATTGGGTTTCGAAGCATGAAAAATGATTTTGCTTGACTCTAATGGTTATATATGTTGTTGTTAGAACTATATATGTCCTAACATGTAGCTAAATGTAAGAAAATAAGTACAATGAGCTTGAAAGGCCAAAATAGGCCCGAAATGGCCTTCATTTACCCAAAATGGGTTTCAAAGCATGTGAATGGATTTTACTTGACTCTAATAGTTGTATATGTTGTTATTAGAGCTATACATGTCCTAACAAGTGGCTAAATGTAAGAAAATAAGTACAATGAGCTTGAAAGGCCAAAATAGGCCCGAAATGGCTTTCATTTACCCAAAATGGGTTTCAAAGGATGTGAATGGATTTACTTGACTCTAATGGTTATACATGTTGTTATTAGAATTATACATGTCCTAACATGTGGCTAAAAGTATGAAAATAAGTACAATGAGCTTAAAAGGCCAAAATCGGCTACGAATGGCATTCATTTACCCAATTTGGGTCTTAAGTGATGTGAATGTTGTTTACTTGACTCTAATATGAATATGGATTTTAGTTTCTCATTTTACCTCGTCTGAAAACCTCGCCCATGTCGATGGCCACAACACATAACCACCACGAGCGTCGATCAAGACATTTATATCAACTGACGGTTTAGGCAACGGAAGAGCAAAGTCTTCGTAACCAGGAGTGATGGTGACTACACTAACCGCCAAGTGCTCATTGTCCACACACTCGTGATGGACTATTGGTCGTTCACTTCGTGGTTGTGCATTTCCTTCAGCCACCACAATCAAACCCTCATCTTTTACATCTAATAAAAGATGGCAAGGCGTTTCTTCCTTTCAAAAGTAAATGGATTGAGGTTAATTTATATTACTTAGTTTTAAAAATTATAAGAAGGTTAGTAGTTACCTCTAACTCAAGTATAGATGGTGCTGATTTTTGTGTGTTAGGATGGCTAGCTTTGTCCTCCAAAGGACTATCCAAAGGACGTATCGCCGGTATACCAAACTGTGAAAGGACCGCGTTGAAACTTTCCGTGATTTTAGCCGTCACTTTCTCTGTAATTTCCTCCGTAAGCTTCTCCCGCATAACTTGTGACATAGATTCGTTAGAGCATGATCTTCTACCCACGGAGGAAGCTTTAGCATAGGCTTTTTCACACCGACACGAATACCACCAAAACCCCTCAAACGTCCATTGTGGTCCTTTCCAAAAGTCTCGTAAAGAGCATCTTTGTTGCCTTCGGGACTGAACTTGCCGCTAACCTCTTTTTGCTTGATCCCCATCTACATAGATTATAGAACTACAAGTGTAAGTATAAAAAATTACAAATTAACAAGGGGGGTTGTGCAATAGGGGGATTGTGCGGGGATGTGGCAGCAAGCAAGGGGAGGGGGCAGCGGGGGGAAGGGGGTGCAGGGGGGCTGCAGGGGGTCTGCGGGGGAGGGGGCAGCAGGGGAGGTGGCAGCAGGGGGAAGGGGGGGATCTACTGGGGGGACAAGCAGGGGGAAGGGGGTCGCAGGGGGAGGGGGCAGCAGGGGAGGTGGGCGTAGGGGGGGAAGGGTGGGTCTGCAGGGGGAAGGGGGGTCGCAGGGGGAGGGGGCAAGCAGGGGGAAGGGGGTCTGCAGGGGGAGGGGGGCAAGAGAGGAGGGGGCAAGAGGGGAGGGGGGGGTAGTAGGGGGAAGGGGGTCTGCAGGGGGAAGGGGGCGGCAGGGGAGGGGGCAGCAGGGGAGGGGGTCCGAGGGGGAGGGTGCGGGCGTGCGCAGCGGGGAGGGAGTCCGAGGGGGGGGGCAAGCGGGGTGGGGGTCCGGCGGGGAGGCGGCAAGGGGACGGGGGTTCGGCAGCAAGGTGACGGGGGGTCTGTAGGGGGGGATGGCAGCAAATGGGGGATAAACATGTGAAGTCAATTACTTACAACGGCATTTGCTATCTTCAAGGTCTCGGGATCTGAAATGGTCATTTTATTGTTTGAATCACGCCTATGCATGGAGCACCACCAATCAGCGACACGGTCAACTTTGACAGATGCGGTGTTGGAGGCAGAAGATGTCATTGTTGATGCATCGATAGAAGGGTAAAATTTATCGTCAATCCACACTTGTCTCGCCCTTGCATAAGTGTAGGAACCCATATGATGGTAGTGGTTCCTCTGTTTGAACTGTGTGCATGTTTCTCACGCTTAGCCTATAAAATCACATGGTTAGTTTGAAAACACATCTAATTGTATTAAAAGTAAATATACAAAGTCGAATATGCGATAAATAGCAAAATACTTACCACCATCTCCGGCGTAGTATATTTGGCAACAAATGCCTCCCAATCCCTTCGTTTTATATGGCCCCAAATCTCATAAGGCATGTTATCCGGTTGTCGTGGCTCTTCCTCTCCCCCGCCTTTTTCTGTTTCTTCTGTCTCATTTTGCTATGATTTTACAATTTTCCTCCTCTTTACATTCTTCTTTTCATTCCTCTTTCTCCGTTTCGTGATCCACCCACTAACTAGTTTGCTTTTGAAAGCTCTAAATCTTTCGGCCACCGCGGATAGGAACAACGCCTTTTTGGCGTCATTAGGAGTAATATGGAACAAATTCTATAGAAACAAGAAAACAACAAATAGTTAATTTCCATATACATATATATCAATGAAAACATGTTGTTATTAGAGCTATATATGTCCTAACATGTGGCTAAATGCGAGAAACTAAGTACATTGAACATGAAAAGCAAAAACCGACCCGAAATAGCCTTCATTTACCCAAAATGGGTTTCAAAGCATAAGAAGTGATTTTTCTTGGCTCTAATGGTTGTATATGTTGTTATTACAACTATATATGTCCAAACATGTGGCTAAATGCGAGAAACTAAGTACATTGAACATGAAAAGCAAAAACGGACCCGAAATGGCCTTCATTTACCCAAAATGGGTTTCAAAGCATAAGAAGTGATTTTTATTGACTCTAATGGTTGTATATGTTGTTATTACAACTATATATGTCCTAACATGTGGCTAAATGCGAGAACTTAAACTAATTTAGTTGAAAAATAAACTTACACAAGTGTCTTCCCATAATGATTTCTTCATTCCCTCAGGCACATCTTTCCATTTGACCAAAATGTTGAGTTTGTGCATACAAAAACCCAATATGCTGCCCATACTTTGCACGCCACTTGCCACAAAGGTTGACCCAAATCATCATACTCGAGAGTCATATGGATATTTCTATCGACATTCAAACCCTTAGTCGCACCCATTCCTTTTCGCTTCTTTGTTGCAACGATGCTTGGAGTTTTGGTGGTCCTATGCAATTCTTTCCCCGCATTATTGTGTGGCACAACGATGGATGAAATAAATGGATAATCTTCCCTAGCATTGTCGTCAATAGGGGGAGCATTATCGGCTAGCACCTCATTTATTTCCACTAAGTGAATTTCCCTTTCACGCAAGCGCTTCTCCTCATCATCCGCTATGTCTTCCGGTTCACCTTTATCCTTCTCCTTGTCCGCATCATACTCATCATCATCATCCAATGACTTATCATAATCATCATCGGTTTCTTCCTCCACAATCACATCATCTCGGTCCATGATTGAAAGTCCTGAAATAATGTAAAAAAATAAATTAGAGACGCGCAAGAGTAAACAAAAAAACAATGGTATCAAACAAACATCAAACAAATATATAACCCCCTGCTGCCCCCACCCCCGCTACCCCCCCACCCCGTCGCCCCCATCCCCCCGCTGCTCCCCACCCTGCTGTCCCCCCACCTCTCGCTGCTCCCCCACCCCTCGCTCCCCACCGCTGCTTCCCCCACCCTGCTGCCCCCCCTTGCTACTCCCCCACCCCTCGCTGCTCCCCCACCCCCGCTACCCCCGTGCCGCTCCCCCCACCTTGTCGCCCCCCTTCGCGCTCCCCCACCTTGCCGCCCCCACCCCGGTGCTCCCCACCCGCCGCCCACACCCCCGCTTGCTCCCCCCCTGCTTCCCCCACCCCTACTCCCCCACCCCCGCCGCCCCACGCAGACCCGCTTCACACCCCCGCTGTCCCCCTTGCGCACCCTCCACCCCCGCTTCCCACCCAGCCCCCCCCGTGCACCCCCCCGCCCGCCCCCACACGACCCCTACCCTTGCGCCCCCTGCGAGACCCCCCTTGCCGCTCCCCCCCGCAGAACCCACCCCCGCTGCCCACCCCCTTGCACAGCCCCCCACCCTGCTTCCCCCCTTGCAGACCCCCGGCCCGCCGGCCCCGTGCAAACCCCCCACCCTTGCGCCCCCGCAGACCCTCCCGCACAAGCCATAATTCGATCGGAAATATCTTTAAAATCATGCGACCCAACTTTGAGTGACTCTAATGGTGATACATATACTAATAAGAACTATACATGACCTAAAATGAGGCTAAAAGCGATAAATTAAAGAAATTGAGCTCGAAAAGCCGAAATCGACCCGAAATGACATTCACTTACCCAAAATGGGTTTCAAAATATGTGAAGCGAGTTTATTTGATTGTAATACATATATACATACCAATAAGAACTATACATGACCTAAAATGAGGCTAAAAGCGATAAATTAAAGAAATTGAGCTCGAAAAGCCGAAATCGGCCCGAAATGACATTTACTTACCCAAAATGGGTTTCAAAACATGTGAAGCGAGTTTAGTTGATTGTAATACATATATACATACCAATAAGAACTATACATGACCTAAAATGAGGCTAAAAACGATAAATTAAAGAAATTGAGCTCGGAAAACCGAAATCAGCCCGAAATGACATTCACTTACCCGAAATGGGTTTCAAAACATGTGAAGCGAGTTTAGTTGATTGTAATACATATATACATACCAATTAGATCTATACATGACCTAAAATGAGGCCAAGTGTACCTTTACCCTCGAGTCTGCCCTCGTGTCGAGATGTAGGAACTCCAATAGAATCAAGATTAGGTAAGAACTCAGCCACAAAATTACTGACCTCTTCACTCACAATCCCCTGAATTATACTTCCTTCTGGTTGAGCAGGATTCCTTACCTTATCTTTCAAAGAGCCCATATGTCTCTCAAAGGGATAGCACCACCTCAAAAACACCGGACCACATAGCTTAATTTCTCGAACTAGATGTACAACCAAATGGACCATAATGTCGAAGAAAGCAGGTGGGAAATACATCTCAAACTTGCACAAAGTCTCTATCACACCAGCCTGGAGAGCATCAAGCTTCGACGGTTGTAACTTTTTGCTACATATAGTATTGAAAAACGAACATAGCTCTGTTATCGTGTGTCTCACGTATTTCGGCAATATCCCTCGAATTGCAATCGGTATGAATACTTGCATCATTACATGACAATCGTGAGACTTCATACTCGATAATTTCAACTCACCGTCTAAGGTAACAAATCTTTTCATGTTCGATGAGTACCCTGATGGAACCTTAATGTCGTACAAAGACTCGCAAAAAAGTCGCTTCTCAGCTCTAGATAGAGTGTAGCAAGCCGGAGGCAAATAGTTCCTATCATCATCCTTCACCGTTTTCTTTCCTTTTCCTTCAATTCCTGCAGGCGACCCGTCTTCTTTTCCCTTTTCTTTTCCTTTACTAGGCACTTTTTCATTTTTCTTTCTTTTCTTAGTGTCCCTCTTTTGAGCCCATAGCTCTGGTGGAAGTCCCTCACTTTCCAGATACAGTCGCACCCCTTTGCAATCCTTTGTCTTATGTGGAATATTCATAAGTGTCCCCAGAATGGCGTCACATACATTTTTCTCTACGTGCATGACGTCGAGACAATGTCTAACCTCTAGATCTCTCCAATATGGAAGTTTCCACAGAATAGACTCCTTTTTCCAAAGTCCCTTATCACCAACACTCGCTCCTTTGTCGAATATCGTTTCAATACCCTTGACTTGATCCTAAACCTCAATACCAGTCAATGGTCTACGAGCAACCCCTTCCTCAACTGTTCCATCGAATGCCTTCTTCTTATTACGATAAGGATGGTCGGGTCGAAGGAACCTTCGAGTGCGCATATAAACATCTTTCTGACAAGTACTAATGTATTTAGATGTTGTGTCGTCCAGGCAAATCGGGCATGCTTTCTTCCCTTTGTTCTTGTACCCGGATAAGTTCCCATAAGCAGGATAGTCATTAAGAGTGAATAAAAGCATGGCACGCAATGTGAATACCTCATCAGCATGTGCGTCATACACAGAAACCCCTTCATCCCACATTTTTCTCAAATCATCAACAAGTGGCTGGAGGTAGAAATCTATGTCATTTCCAGGCTGTTTCGGCCCTGAAATAATAATCGACAACATGATGTACTTGCGTTTCATGCACAACCAAGGAGGCAAGTTGTATATAACTAGAAGAACCGGCCATGTACTATGTTGAGAACTAAGAGTGCCAAATGGGTTCATCCCATCCGTGCATAGGCCAAGCCTCAAATTTCTAGCCTCGGCACCAAAGGGCTTATGCACCCGATTGATACCTTTCCACTTAGGAGAATCAGCCGGATGTTTGATAAAACCGTCCTTCTTCCTTCGTTCTGCATGGCACCTCAAGTTCTTAGCATCTTTTTTAATTGAAAACATGCACTTGAATCGTGATATAATCGGAAGATACCACATCACCTTTGCTGGAGGCCCTTTCTTATCACTAACCCCTGCGCGCCTGTAACGCGACTTCCCACATCGAGGACACTCATCCATATTTTCATATTCATTTTGATATAGCACACAATCGTTTGGACAAGCATGTATCCTCTGGTACTCTAAACCAAAGGCTTGCAACAAGGAAGTGAAACAAGAGTCACTTATACAGGCTTTCGTCTTGATATTAAAGAGTGTTATCACGGCCGTCAACTTCGTGTACCTCGTACAACCGGGATACAACGGTTTCTGAGATGCCTCGGTCATGCACTCAAAAACACGAGGCCGTTTGCCAGCATAATCATCCACCCCCTCCATCATCTCCTCTATATAGTCCCCTTCATCATCATCATCCTCTACTTCATGATCCTCATATTCGTCCTCGATGTTCTTGTCATTCTCAATGACACACTACAACAAAATTACCTTTTTGTGGCGATTATTTTGTAGTGATTATACATTCGCTACACTAAGTAACTAATTTGTGTGAAATAGTATAGGAAAATGTAGCACTTTACAATCGCCATATTAAACTCTTTAAAAATCGGTACAAAAAGCCTAGTATGAGATATTCACCATTTATTTTCCCACGAATTTATATAAAATTATATATAGATATTGTGTTGTTTAAAAATCACCATATTTATCCCCAAAAATCGATACAAAAAACCTTCTCAATGACCCATACCTGCGCGTAGGGCTGTTCACCGGTCCAAGACCGGACCGGACCGGACCGGACCGGACCTGCTTGGACCGGTGGACCGGATTTGCAGGATTTGGTGGACCGGGGACCGGACCTGATTTTTCCGGTCCGGCCCAGTGCCTGGGACCGAAAAATCAGTCCGGTCCCGGCCCGACTGTTGGACCTGTTTGGACCGGTTGGACCTGTTTGGACCTGTTGGACCTGTTTGGACCTGTAAAAATGACTTGGGCTGGCAGTTTAAAAAAAAAAAAAATACTAAAATTCCGGGTTTGCGGTCCGGACCTGATTTTTCGGGTTTGGGACCGGACCGGAAACCCGGAATCGTCATTTTCCACGGACCGGGGACCGGACCGGAATCTCCGGTCCAGTCCGGTCCGGTCCGGTCCAAACCCGGAAAAATCAGGTCCGGACCAAATTCCGGTCCGACCCACCCATGTGAACAGCCCTACCTGCGCGCTCTCTTGTTGATGGAATTTTCATAACTGGCGGACTTTCACTTAAAATTCAAAAACCACCGCCACTACCTACAAATTGTTTTGGATTTTAATTTTCAAATTAGGTTTAGCAATTACCTCATTCTATTCCCCTTTCTCGTCAAAAAAAAAAACACTGCTTTGAGTGATCTTCAAATTGGTGTGAAAATTCGCCTGCAATCTTTTCTCTCCCTCAAGTCGATCAACTCACCAGTAATCTTCAAATTCGACTACTTTTCCGGCCAGGTAATTACTTGAATTTATTGGTTGAATTTTCAATTGCTTTTCGTGTGAAAATTCGCTACTCGAACTTGCTAATTTAATTTGTTCGACTCCCCTTTCTCGTTTTTAAAAAAAATATGCTTGCCTGCAATCTTTTCTCTCCCTCAAGTCTATCAACTCATTGTTAATCTTCGATTTCGACACTTTTATGGCCAGGTAATTAATAAAATTTGTTGTTTGAATCTTCAATTTATATTCGTGTGAAAATTCGCTGCTTGAACTTAGTCGAATAATTTGCTTCTTGAATCTGCTTCAATTCGTATTTGATTAGAAAGTAATTTCTAATGATTTGTTCTTGTCTGCTTCAATTTGTATTTGATTAGAAAGTTAGACACCGGAAGCAGTGTCGGAAATAGTTTGTCGAAGATCGATTTTTTTAGTTTAAAACTATAGTTGTTCAGCTTGTTTATGGGGTTGATTCAACTAATGATCAGTTTATGTTCTTGATTTCTTTTTCATCAGATTCGTTCCTCTTGTGGTATCTTGCACCGAAGTCGCTAGTAAAGTCTCGAATTTCTTCTGTAAGTTGCTAGACTTAAAGCAAATCATGATAATTTGTTTGTTTCATATAAATTGACTGAAAATTAGGTATTGCTCCCCAACTTATATTTAACGAAGTCAAGATTTGTTCTGCTTAATGTGATAGTAATTTAGGAAATTCGTAACGTTACTAACAGAAGAACATTAGAAATTTACTTATTAAGTATCTCTAGTGTTGGACAGATTTTTGCAAGTAATTGAGTATAGGTGAGATGGAGAAGAGTGGGAGGTTTGGTGGTCACTTGTTAGATCAACTTTTATTTTCTTTTATGGGACAAACTAGTTCCTCTTCACCCCTTTTGAATTGTGTTAGGCTGGCATAATGCATATTGCATTTAAGTGAATGATTAATGTTTTAAGATGGTGGAAACATGGATTTTTTCTACGGCATATTAACTTGTCAGTCCTACTTCATCTAGTTTAAAAATGAATGCTTTGGTTTTGATAGGATTGCACCTAATTTTAACCTTACATTTCATATTTGATCTGTCATCTTTCGTCTTTAAAGTATGCTTTAGGCTAAGCAACATATCCAACAATAATTGGTAATTATCTAGTTACTAGCAGTAAAAGGAAAAAAGACAAATCTTGTATTGCTTTATGATGATTGGATATTGACATTTGTTATATAAATAATTGTTTAAGTAGGAAAAATGAGGTAATTTATAATAGAATAAAATATTACCTTGGGCAACTTGTTGCTCTCTAATTGAAATACTGAACATTTTCCAGTTTCATCTTCATATTTCTTGGTTGCATTGTCATTAAAATGTCTACGACAAAAGAGTATCTTCAAGGTTACTCTTTAATTCTTATCCCATGTCAGCAGCGAACACTAAGGATGTCTTAGTCTTTATTTTAGCAATGCTCAAAGGAACTAAACCTGTACCAACTTTGGGTCTTTGTGTACCTTGACCTTTATTAGTTAGAACACTCAATAATACCGACTATCTCAGGTCTTATATATATAGTATGCTTTAATTTTGTCAATTTAGATTTTCGAATAATAGTTCACAAGGCTTCCTTAGAATTGGACAGCCCCATAATAAAATAATGTAAATAAGGATAGTTTTAATCATATAGAGGCTATACTAGATGGTCATTTTGATTAATGGTTGGAAATTCTTTACTCTCATCATTGATGTGTTATTATGACCCATCTTTCTTTGGCAGCTAAAATATTTTCAGTGGTTAAGAATCAACATCCTTTGCTTTGTACTCTTGTCATTGGAAACTCTTTGGCAATGGAGGTATAGGACTATTATTTGACTTAATGTTGATTTGGGCCATAAATCTTTGATTATGTTGCCTCATATTTTCCTTCTCTCTCCATGCTCTTCCCATATTTTTAGATGAACTTGTATCGCCTTGGGTTGCGATCCTGATATCAGTAACTCTGATTCTTATGTTTGGTGAGGCGAGGGTTTTGCCTAGTTCTTGATAGAAGACCTTCGCATACGACGCTTTGTGGAATCATTTGCTTCTTTCCTTGCAGATATTGCCGCAGGCAATTTGCACACGCTATGGGTTAGTGGTTGGAGCAACAATGGCTCCCCTTGTTCGAGTTTTGCTTTGGATATTTCACCCCATTTCTTATCCAATTAGTAAGGTATGAACCTCTACGGAAATGTTAATGTATGTGATGAGGCAAAGTGTTATATGTAGTTTAAAATGCAGTTAACGCTAGTTTTACATATTGGGGTAGATGAACTAAGAGTCTTCCTATATTCTAGCAATTAACTATTACCTTCCATTTTTGGCTTTACATAACCTGCCTTGACATTTGACCCATTTGGCTTGTAGGCTATCTTTATTATTGTGAATAGCCCAGACATGTTTGCCAACAACTGCTATGTTCTAGACGAACTTGTCTTGGCAAAGTAATTTTCAAGCAACCTTGCCAGCTGCCATAGAGTAATTAGTGCCACGCCAAAGATATTATTTGGATATAGGACTAGATTTGGACATTTATAAGAAGGAATATTTGGATTATTTTGTTTAAAATTCTTGGATCTCTAGTATTATTATCTTAGAAGTTTTATCTGTTTTAAATTTCTTAGTGTTACTAATTTAGAAGTGTTAAATTTCTACTTTGTTAGTATCAAAATGTTTTTTATTAGTTATGTTTGATTCTTCTTTTAAAATCTACTTGTTTCAAATTTTAATGAGGGGAATTTTATATATGCTGATTATGACTATATAATATACATCTGACATTCTTAAGTAAGATATTCTAATAGAATCAAATTTACATCAACAAGAAGTGAGAGAGATGCAAGAGAAGACATGAAGAAGGTGCATGAGATATAAGTATATTTAGAGAACAATCTTTCAAAGTTAGTTGAATGTCTCACATATAATCTGGAAAAAAAATCATCAAGCATAGATGAGACCAACATACATGGATCGGTCAGTTTATTTATTCTATTATGCTATGTATAATTCTTTCTTTAGCTCTTTTCTCTTATTTATTTTGCAATGTTTGAATATTTGGTGATTTTAAATAATTTGATCTGATAGGATGATGATTTGGCTGGTTGGGAGAACACATATATATGATCATCAAATGCCTCTTGCTTAACTGATAGGTAAAATGTTGTTTTCAATTTAAAATGTGTATGCTAACCTTTTTATAATTGTATTCGTGTATTAATTTTTATCCCTTTTTTGCAGATAATTCTACTTTGGAAATGGTGAAGTTGAGCCCACTTTAGTGAACATTTTATTTTAGCAACACTATTACAATTGTTTACATTGATTTGTTATGGACAAGTAGAATTATTTTAAGATAAATTTCTAGTTGTATAATTGTTTCAATAACTCGAAATGATCTTTGTGATTACTTTGGAGTTATTATCAATAATATTTATCTTGATATTGTGGTTATTTTTAGCATCGAAATTGATATTGTGTATGTGTATAATAAAGGACTTGTGATTTCCAAAATATATAGTAAAATTATTTGTTACAACGACAACAAAGAAGCGACAAATGTTGTGGCTAGTATAATCGCCACCATAGAACTTTTAAGGTGTAGTATTTTGTTAGCAGTCATGGCGGTTCCATGACTACTAATAGCATCAATTAAATTCAAGATAATAATTAACAAATAGTGTTGATTACATTCGCCACAAAAATTACTTAATAGTATCTATTTGATTTGTTCTCATATTATTCAATGGCGTCGATTGTATTCGCAACTACAATTTAATATAATGTCGATTATATTCGCAACCATAACTAATTATTAGTGTTGATTGTATTCAGTACCATAACTAACAAATAATATTGATTAGATTAGCTGCGATAATTAACAATAGTGTCGATTACATTCGCTGCCGTATCTAATAAATAATGTCAATTATATTCGCAACCATAATTAGCCAATAGTGTCGATTGCATTCATTACCATATACAATTTTTGTGGAACGTGGATCCAACATTTGTAGCAATTATAATTGCTACAATAATCACCACAATTGGATGTAACCATTCGTATCGATTATTTAGGTCTACCCCAGTGAATGCGAAAACCACTACCAAAAGCTATGGTAACGGTGGTTCTTGTATCAAAAAGTCATTTGTTGGGGTAAGTATTCGTAGTGAATGCAATCGATACCAAAGGTTAAAATAATCGCCACGAAAAGGTAATTTTCTTGTAGTGTACATCAAACTCACCTCCTTCACGTACGCACATCGTTAACAATGGCATTCCCACCATCATATATACCCTCCTCACCGTGCCAAACCCATACATGGTAGTCTTGCCTAAACCCGCGACGAAAGATATGCTCCCTAATCGACCCAATGCTACTAACCATGCCCACATTACTACAATCAACACAAGGACAATAAAACCCCTCGGTTCTCGTTGCAGCCTGATGACTTAATGCAGCATCACAAAATTTCATAGACCCCATCCACGAATTCACACGTGTCGCGACTACCGTACATCCATGCACGATTCATTTCAATCAGACCTCTAATTAAACACAACCAACAAGTACCTCATGTCAATGACGAACTTCATTACATGATTAGAGTTTATGAACCATATATATTTAATGAAATTAGGCATGCTTTCCAAGGGTCCTTATCACTCCAACCTAACCCATCCTTAGATGTCTAATCTCACTAGTGAATGTATGCCTTCTTTTCAATTCTACGGAAAATCCGGCAGCATTTCCCTACAGTTCTCCAAGTACACGATGTAGATATATAGTTACTTATATCTACATATGTATCCAAAGAACAAAAGTAGGGAAACGACGAGCCAAGATTTTCCTCTAGAATCGAAATAAAGGCATACATTCACCACCTAAGTGAGATTAAACATCTAAGAACAGTCCCAAATCGGGGACTATTCAAGACTTACTCCTAATGAGTAAGTATCAAACGGGTATATAGGCATATGATATGATGATGCATACATAGGTTTTTAAACAACAAAGCATTTTACATCTAGTCTCAATTCAACGAAAAATATATACATTTTTTCACTGCACGTATAAACCAATTTACTATATATGAAAGCAAGAAAGTTAAATATGAATGATAACGTACCAATATCAAGGTTGTAAATAGGAAAATCGAACTCAACACTCCGTCACTGGCTAGCTTCAATCAACAACAAAGTTAAAGTTAACATTAGTATAAATTAGCAAATCAAACAAAACTAAACTAAACTAAACCAAACTAAACAAAACTAAACTAAACTAAACTAAACTAAACTAATTAAGTACAACAACAACAACCCCACCAAAACCCTAGTTTTTTAACCTAAAAATCACACTAACTACTTAAACTAAAATCAAATTAACTCAAATCAATCAACTTTGAACCACCCTTTAACTATTATACAACCTAACTTCACTAACAATTATTCATAAAACTACAATGAATTATATAAACTTGAAGTTTCAATATGAGATTAAAATAAAAGTGATGAACTTTTAGTTACCTAGGAAGAGGTGGAGGAGGAATGTAGTTGTTTAGGGTGGGGTAGAGGACGAATGTAGTTGTTCAGGAGGAGGAAGGTGGAGGTGCGCCAAAAATCGCGGAGGAATCGAGGTGGAGGTGCGATTTTTCGCAAAGGAGTTGAGGTGGATATGTGCGCAAGCTTAGGGCAGCAGTAGTGGTGCGCCCAGCTGGTGGTGGAAGCTTCTGGTGGTGGCGGCGGTGAGGTGTGGTGGTGCGTCACTACGTCGCTGAATTGAAGGAGAGATGAATTGAAATTGGGAGGAGGGAATTGAAATGGGTGAATTAAGGAGGGAAGAAAAACACGGGCTTTTTTTGCTGGGGAAAAAAGAAAAAATCTGATTCGGTCCTACGAACCGGATCAGATTATAAAAAACCGCAGTAGATTATGTATTCTGATCCAGTTCTATAAAAGACCGGATTAGATTTTTTGCTTTTTTTCCCTCCCATTTTTCCATTGGTTTTCGGATGCAGTTTTCTAAAAACCGAATCTGCTACTAAGTGACAGATAAGGTTTTTTCCACTAGTGAAATAAAAAGATACCTAAACGAAAATATGTGCAAAGTTATGACCCAAAAAGTAAATCCTCCCCCAAGCTAAATACCACATTGTCCTAAATGTGACAAAGAAATATAGGGAGGGAAAGGAAAAGGGAAACATCCACACCCACACCCACACCCACACCCACACCCACATAACAGGATCAACTTCCTCAATCACATAATTAAGTTAAACCAAAATAAATGGCAAAAAGAGATATGACTCTCAAAAACTTGAAGAGGGGGAAAGGAAAGAGTATACCAAAAGTGTAGTGGATGGAAACCCAAAGTTGAACCTCCTCACGCATCATAAGATCAAAAACCTAGATATTAATCTCAATGAATAATAGGAATTCAACCCCTGGATCACAATTTGCAGAAATTCTATAAGTTAGTAATCAAATAAAATAAAAAACTAAAATTTCCTAAATCTAAAATTATAAAGAAAAAAAAATAAGGTTAGAAAACTTGGGCTACCTCCCAGGAATAGCTCATCAAAGCCCTTAGTAGTTTGTCAAATGCATCTGCATGCATCTCACAGAAAAGCAAATAATATACAAAAGAAAATGCAAAATATATTATTTCTAATTCTCTACAAGACTAGCAAAAAGGAAAATCAAAGAAAAAGTTATATCCACAAGAGAAGGAAGAAAAAGAAAAATTATTAGTCGTTTTACATGACCCAACAGGTTGGGGAAAAACCGAATATACATTAAATACACGATCACAGAAGTCATTCGAAGCGGGAGAAATAAGGAATGATGGAGGATATAATATAGGAAAAGAAGGAATGAGGTCAAGTTTTTGAGAAAAAGGAGAACATGAGACTCAAAAACAACAGGTGGAACCGATAAAGACTCATGAATTACATCACTCTCATCTATAGACTTCTCCAAGAGAGGTTTTTCAACCAAGGGTTCTTCCTCCTTTAAAATATCCATCACATTAATTTTTCCTATACTTTGAACATCAATCCCATAACAGTCATTTTCTATCCAACCCACATCATCATCATCATCATAAATATACGGTTGGGGATGAGAATTTTGAGTATAATAATCAAATTCATATTGGGGTGAGGGGGTGAAATCATTCACTAAAATCACATCACAAGACAAAATATCATGAGAAGTAGAGTGACAATTAGAACAATAAGGAGGTGGTGTAATATAAGTTGGGTGTGAAGGAATTAGTCTAGCCGATAAAGACATCTCCCACTCATAAGTATCCATTGCCAACCACTCAATTAAATCCCAACAGTAATCAGGAGATTGGAATAGATATCCTCTATTAGACATAGATTCTACCACCATCTTAGTTTCTTCATTTAACCCCTCATAAATCACTAGGCACATATCCCATAGTTCAATTCCATGATTAGGACCAATAAAATCACCAAGTCTATGATAGTATTTCCAAAACACTTCATTCTCATATTGAGAAAAACAAAAAATTGCTCTAGAATTACTAGCATGAATTTGGGGTTCACGGAACATATAAGGTAATTCATAAGAACTCATGCAAAAATTGGGGGAATTTTGATATGAATCATCAAAACTATAAACATGAGAACCACAAGAATTATGACTATGTTGCCTATCAGAAGAATTATCCCCATCAAAATAATAATATGACTCCATGATATGAAAAAAGGAAAAAAAAAATATATTCACAAAAGAAAGGAAAAAAATATATATAAAGTCTAGTCTCACCAAAAATAAAAACTAAATAAAACAAACTATCTCCCTGGCAACGACGCCAAAATTTGATAAGCGCGTCGCGCACCTAACAAAATTTAATAACCTAACTAACCTCCTAACTATGTAGTAGTGTAGGTCAGGGTCGATCCCACAGAGAGAAAGTTGTTATATGAGTAGCCTTTAAAGTATGGTAAAACTAAAGAAGGTTAATATCAATGATGGTCGAATCAACTATACTAATCAATATATAAATAAAAGACTCTATAGTTAAGTATCCCCACTAGCATGAATTAATACAATAATAACTCCTACCCCAAACTAGTCAATTAAATGTTCACAAGGAAAAGTACACCCTATAAAATACCATAAACCTCTCTCGAGTAGCTATGGATTCCCTAATATGCACACAAGCCTACTCCCGTAGAATCATGCAAATTAAAGACATTAAACACAACACTCTAACTTCCTAACAATCCATTCTACCTATTCCCGTGGAGAACTTCATGTCCTTAATTCCCGTTGTGATCAATACAATGGAATCATAACAATACTAGTTATCCCTAATCTAGTATTGAAATATGCACAATCAATTAAGCAAGAACAATTCAACAATTAATTTGAGAGTTTAAAGAAATAATCATGAATTAATTCATACTAGGGATCAACTTAACTGTTGTATTCGATGTTTTGATGATGCCAAATACTTAGGTTACTTTTACTATATAGTTTTTATTTTAGCGAAATTTATAAAATCCCAAAAATAATGTAATGTTTAATTTTGCATTTATATCTTGTGGAGAAAGATTAATTATTTAATCTAAGTCAAAATATTATTTTTAAGCACTTTGAATTTTATTATAAGGTATGTTTAATAATCTATTACCTTGGAATCTTTGAATAAAGGATTCTTAGTGTTAGTAGATATTTTGTGCTGTTGCTTTGCTTGAAAATAGGTTGAATGAGCTTGGCATATAAAGTGGAACAAACCGCTTGAAGTTCTCCAACAAAGTCAACTACCTGCGTGTGTTTTGCCCACTAACGGATAGTGGAGGTTGTTATTTCCCGTTGCAATGTTTGTGGAGTGTTTGCAGCGAAAATCAGGCCATGATCTCCATTACTCCACTCACGCTAATCAAGGAGAACATGGAGCATTACATTTCCAGAAGAAGATGATAGAGCAACAGCTATTTAAAGAGAAGATAGTTGTGCAGAAAAATTAAGAACTTTCACACATTCAAAAGTTAATCTTTTATATTGAAAGTTTTTTCCTGTATTTGCTTCTTCTCCTACAATACATATCATTGTAATATTCATAGTGTTTGGGTGAGTGAAAATTCAGATAACATCCTTGTAATCAAGAGAGAGAAAGAAAGAGAGAAGACAGAAGACTTCGAGTGAAGTTAATAGTGAGTGTCATCAGTTCAGAGGGAACTGAGTGACTGGGGAACAAGTTCCTAGAGGGACAGAGAAGGTCCAGTATTAGGTTGTACAAAAGAGAGTCTTTTGGCCTAGTATATTAAGGAGAGTTTGAGTCAAAATCCCTCGTGGTCAAGGTTTTTCTTCCTATTGAGCCTAGGAAGTTTTCCTTATAAAAATCTTGTGTGCTTGTCTCTTTCTAATTTCAAGTTTGTTTTAATTCCCATTACAAATCGAAAATTTCTCCTCAACTACAATTCACCGCCCCTCTTGTAGTTGGTCTAGTGTTCATACTAGAATAACAATTGGTATCAGAGCCTAGTACCTCCAGATTCAGATAACACTGAGGAGATTGTACCTAGAAAAATGAACACGACGGGAGAAAAGCTTGATGAAGGGTATTCAACTCAACGCCCACCTATGTTCAATGGCAAACATTATCCATACTGGAAGAATCGTATGGAGATATTTATTAAAGCTGAAAATTACCAAGTGTGGAAGGCAATTGAAATCGGTGACTTTTAAGTCACAACAAAGAACGAGAAAGGGGACTTTGACAAAATGGAGATGAACAACATGGCCAAGAAGCTACTCCATTGCGGTCTTGATCCCTATGAACACAATAGAGTCATGGGATGCAAGACTGCAATGCAAATGTGGGAACTCCTTCAAATTACTCATGAAGGAACAAGCGAAGTGAAACGATCAAAGATCGATATGCTCATGCATAAGTATGAATTGTTTCACATGAAACAAAGGAGCCTATTCAATATATGCTCACTCGCTTCTCAAACATTATAAACGAACTTGAATCTATGGGAAAGTTAATCTCCCCAGAGGAACAGGTCCGGAAGGTACTAAGGAGTCTACCACAAGATGATAAATGGATGGCCAAGACAATGACACTGTTGGAAACCAAGGACTTCACAACGTTCAACATTGAACAACTTGCTGGTTCCTAGATGACCCATGAGTTAGATCTCGAAACTCATGAAACTGAATCATCAAAGCCTAAGGCTCTGGCCCTCAGGTCTGAGGAACAAGAAGACTCAGAAACCGATGATGAAGAAGCAGCAATGATCGTTAGAAGATTCAAGAAGTTCTTCAACAAGAACTACAAAGGAAAGGTTATCAAGAAACCAACGAAGCTAAGCTGTCACAAGTGTGGAGGCCTTGATCATTTCATCAAAGAATGTCCTCAATGGGAAAACGAGAAAGCTAAAGGAAGATACAAAGAGAAAGGCAAGGAACAACAAAGATCATTTTCGAAAAATGATATGAAGAGAGCCATGGTAGCAGCATAGGGAGAGTCTGACTCAGAGGAGGAGCAGGAACTAACTGAGGAAGAAACTGCCCATCTATGTCTCATGGCAAATATCGAAGAAAAAGTAGAATCATCTAACCCCAAGGTACGCTTTAATGCCATTGAAGAGGAACTTACATAATTAAATAAAAGCCAGCTAATAAAACTTTTGCTAGAAATCTTAGATGATTACAATGATGTATGTGCAAAAAGAGATCAATTAACTAACGCCTTGAAAATCACTAAGAATCACTCAAATTGGCTTAACTCACTGAAATGTGACACTGAAAAAAGATTCTTTAAACTTTTTGACAAAAGTAGAGCTTATCAAGATGCTTTTGAAAAGGTCAAAAATGAAAATTATCTTTTGAATTCAGAACTGGCAGAATTGAAACTGTTTGTTCCTGAAGGAACCGTCTCTTTATCTAATACCAGAAATATTGCTGAAAATTTGAAAAACGATTTTAATGATATTTTTCAAGAAAATATGGTATTAAATAAGAAACTGGAGCCCTCAAGGAACAAACTTTCTAACCCAGTCTCATGGATACAAAAGTATCAAAACAATGGGGGAGAGACGGTCTGGGTTTCAATCATTAAAAGAAGAACAAAAAGAAAAAATATGTTGATCTGCCAAGTAGTAAAATATGTTCTTACTGCGGGAACAGTGGTCACATTGTGTATGACTGTTCCACCAGAGAAGAACGTATTAAGAGGAACACGTACCTAGTGAAACAGGTTTGGAAAATTAAGAAAGGCTCAAGTCTAACAGTGGAACCCAAGCTAGACTGGGTTCCTACAACTAACGAGTTTGCTATGGTACAGGCTGAAGTGAGGGGGAACAACTTGTGGTACCTCGATAGCGGTTGTTCTAAGCACATGAAAGGAGATAGATCAAAATTTCTCTCACTTTCGGTCTTCAATGGAGGAATTGTGACCTTTGGAGACAATCTTACAGGAAACATTGTAGCAGTTGGTAAGATTGGTAAATCTCAGTCACATTCCATAGATAATATATATTTGGTCGAGGGTTATAAACATAGTTGACTTAGTATATCTCAGTTTTGTGATAAGGGAAATACAATGAAATTCACTAATGAGTCTTGTGTAGTCAACAATGAAAGTACAGGAACCAAGATCCTTGAAGGAACGAGGAAAAGGAACACCTATATGGTTAACCAGAACCTTGTTCCTAGGAATAATCTTACATGCTTAAGTGTGATCGAAGCTGATCCTTTTCTGTGGCACAAAAGATGTGGTCATGAAAGCATGTCCCTACTGCATAAACTAAGTGGGAAGGACTTGGTGGTTGGTCTACCAACTATTAAGTCACTAAACCACGATGTTTGTGATTCATGTGTCAAAGGCAAACAAGTGAGATCCTCATTCAAATCCAAGAAAATGGTAAGCACACAAAGTCCAATAGAACTTCTTCACATGGACTTATGTGGCCCTGTACGCATCCAAAGTCGATCCGTTAAGAAATATGTATTAGTCATAGTAGATGATTTTTCGAGATACACATGGGTTATTTTTCTTCATAGTAAGGATGAAACGTTTGATGAATTTCTAACGTTTGCTAAAAAGATTCAAAGAACTAGTGGTTTTAAAGTGAAGCATTTAAGATCTGACCATGGTATGGAGTTTGAAAACTGCAGGTTTGATGAATTTTGTAGCAATGAAGGTTTAGATCATAAATTCTCAGCTCCAAGAACACCACAACAGAATGGTGTAGTCGAAAGGAAGAACCGGACTCTTGAGGATATGGCAAGGACGATGATAATTGCAAGCAGTCTTCTGAAGAATTTTTGGGCTGAAGCAGTAAACACAGCATGCTACATCATCAATCGTGTCATGATAAGGCCAATCACCATGAAGACTCCCTATGAGCTCCTTAGAGGAAGAAAACCCAATATTTCTTATTTTCGTGTTTTTGGATGTAAATGTTTTGTACATAACAATGGAAAGGACAACTTAGGAAAGTTTGATGCTAGAAGTGATGAGGCTATTTTTCTAGTATATGCCTTAAGTAGTAAGGCTTATCGTGTCCACAATAAGCGAACAATATGTGTCGAGGAAAGTGTCCATGTTATTTTTTATGAGACTAACTCCCTGTAGGAACAAAGTCACAATGATAACTTTGAAATTGGTTTGACTCATCCTGATGAGTTTGATCAACATGATGAGGAACTAACCCTTGCAGGAAAAGAGAAGAAGCAAGTTCCTGATCCTGATAACCCTGTGCCTGATCCCCTTGAGGAACAAGCAACAGGAGGAACTCAGGAGGATCAAGGAACTCCTGATCCAGAAGAAGATCAAGAGAATCAATCACCTCAAGAAACTCAAGAAGCAACTTGGAGATTTGATCCAAAGCCTTGGAAACTCCAAAATTCTCATCCTTTAGAATTGATAATAAGTGACATTGAAAAGGGAACTCAGACGAGATCTCAATTAAATAATTTTTGTGCTTTTCATGCTTTCTTATCTATGACAGAAAAGGAGCATATGGAATCGCTCAAGGAGGCTGATTGGATCAATGCTATGCAAGAGGAGCTAAATGAGTTCCAGAGGAACAAGGTATGGCACCTGGAGACAAAACCAAAGAACCAGAAGGTTATAGGACTCAAAATGGTTTTCAGGAACAAGCTTGACGAACATGGAACTGTGGTAAGGAACAAGGCTAGACTTGTCGCCAAAGGTTATAATCAACAAGAAGGTATTGATTTTGACGAAACCTTTGCTCCTGTTGCTAGAATAGAAGCAATTAGAATTTTGATTGTCTTTGCTGCCTTTATGGGATTTAAGTTGTACTAAATGGACGTCAAATGTGCATTTCTAAATGGCTTTTTAATTGAAGACGTCTATATGGAACAACCTCCTGGATTTGAAAATCCGGAACTTCCAAATCAAGTCTATAAGCTTGATAAAGCTCTTTATGGGCTGAAACAAGCACCTAGATCTTGGTATGAAAGGTTGTCAAAATTCCTGCTTTCACATGATTTCATAAGAGGTAAGGTTGATAGAACCTTGTTCCTTCGATCAAAAGGAACATACATATTAGTAGTCCAGATTTATGTTGATGATATTATTTCCGGTGCTACTAATTATCTTCTTGGGATTTTCTATATTATACCCCCATCTTTCTTCATTTTCTATGTTGTACCCCAATCTTTCGAAAACTATACACTGTACCCTTAAACTTAGCTTTTTTAATGTATAGTGCCCGATTGCGACCAGGTGTCATAAATTATGTTACCTTTTTGTGAACTTTAGGAGCTACATAATTTTACAATTAAAGGACACATCTTATAAGCAAGACAAATTCATTAGATTACAAATTATAGAGACAAAGTTTTTGCCTTCGAGTTAATAGTAAGGACAAATTGCATAAAATCTGGTAAGTTTAAGGGTATTATGTGGAATTTCAAGAATGTTGGGGTACAACGTAGAAATCAAAGAAACACAAGGGTAGAACGTAGAAAAACCCTATCTTCTTTATAAGGAGTTTGCTGATCTTATGAGTAGTGAATGCGAAATGAGTATGATGGGAGAGTTGAACTTCTTTTTGGGTTTGCAAATTAAGTAAACTGAAAGAGGAACAATGATCCATCAACAAAAATATGTCAAGGAACTGCTCAAGAAATATGGACTGGAACATCCAAAAACCAACCACACTCCCATAGGAACAGGAACAAGGTTAGATGAAGATTCAAATGGTAAGTGTGTGAATGAGAAGCAATATCAAGGTATGATTGGCTCATTACTTTACTTAACTGCAAGTAGACCCGATATTTCTTTTAGTGTTGGTTTATGTGCTCGCTTCTAATCAAATCCCAAAGAATCTCACTTAACAGCAGTTAAGAGAATTCTAAGGTATTTGAAAGGAAGTGATGACTTATGTTTGTTTTATCCTCAAAGTGATATGTTTGACCTAGTAAGCTATTCGGATGCGGATTATGCTGGAGACTTGGTTAACCGCAAGAGCACATCAGGCATTGTCCAATATTTAGGATCAAGCTTGGTGTCATGGAGCTCAAAGAAGCAGAATATTGTTGCCTTATCCACAGCAGAGGCAGAGTATGTTGCTGCTCCTGCATGCTGTTCCCAGGTCCTTTGGATCAAGCAACAAGTAAGAGATTTTGGCATTAAGTTTAAGTGTGTTCCTATCTACTATGATAATACTAGTGCTATTTGTATCTCTAAGGATCCAGTTCATCATTCAAGGGTCAAGCATATTCACATTAGACATCAATCCTTAAGGATAATGTAGAAAAAGGTCTTGTCAAACTTGAATTTTGTCCAGCTGAAAATCAAATAGCTGACATTTTGACTAAACCACTTCCTAGAGAAAAATTTGAGAAAATTCGCTTAGAGCTAGGGATGATTAGAATTCATTGAGTGTGCTACTTCAAATAAAACCCTTAGTTACAAGATTACACTAAGTGGCCAGCAACATTTTGGGAATTTAATCACTCATTACACAGTCATTGTAAAGGACTCACATTAGTCTTCATAGTACTCCCCTTATTGTCCATACATTGTTGTTGAGCAAAACTTGATGAGACTTGTGTAAATAAAGCATGTACATGAATAAAGCATGAGTTCTTTATTCCTTTCTTTTATTTTTATTTTTCTCTCGTAAATATTTTTTTCCGATAAATATTTATTTTACTTATAAATATTTATTCCACTTTTATTTTTTCCATTCTTTTCTTTTTATTTCCTTTCCCACTAAAATATCTCACTCTTATAAAATGCAACGCATCACATAAGTCTAAGTTCAAAGCCAAAGTAAAAAATTCAATGGATTAAGAGGAAAGTGAACAACCATCATTAATTTCTTCACAAAACCCCATAATTCTACCGCCACATAAAAACCCTGTCAAATCATCTCTCTTTTCACGGCAAGTTTTACTTTTTACCCAAAACCATCAACTCTCAAAACCACTCATCTTCTTCAACCTTCTTAAAACTTCATCAATGGCACCAAAACGAAAAAATTCTAAGGAGGCCAAACCTCATCAAAATTTCCCTGCTGAAAACCATTGGTGGAATATGATTCCCTTGAGAAATCCTCAGGAAATGAAGAAATCTCACCAAAGAAAGAAGAGCCTGTTTGTAACGCCCCGGAAAAATACATAGCCTTATTCGTCAGCGGAAGCACAACTTAAGCCTGTGGGTTAGGGCCCACTATTAAAATAATCGCCTAAAATGGTCTCTTAAACATACAAATGATCATCTTTAAGCAATAATTATTACCCTTATATACAGAGTGTTCTAAATATCCCAAGTATATATACAAAGTCGCTTCAACTTAATCTTTTCGGAGCATCCTTGACATAACTGATCCTGCGCTATCTTCATAATACCTGAATAATTTCATAAAATAGGGGAAAAGGGAAAACACAGAAAATAACCTAAAATAAGTTGAAAACTCAGTAACTTCACTCCAGCCCGTAAAAACGGTTTTAGTTCGTAAACATTTTCACATATTAGCATATATAATAACACTTTAATAATCATTAACAGAGAACATTATCATTAGCCTTGAATAGTCTGCTGGCAAGGATAATTTACGTGACTTTAGTTCAGTGGCAAGTACAGGTTTTGGACATAGCATAACTTTCGTAATTCGTAACATTAACATGTGACCATTTTGGTCCGTATCATACATCGTAACAGAATTCCTCCACCTGTAACTCGCCCATTTGCCGGATCAGTTCATGACTCCAAACCAGCAGAACCATCCACTTTTATCAGACATCATATACTCTTAATTCGGAATCATCCATAAATCGTAAATAGAATCATAACAGGACATTTCATAACATACATAAGCATCGTCACATCATAACGTATCTTATCATGCCACATAACAGATTATAACACATAATCATATCATCATAATCAACATCATATAATTGTATTCACGCATTTGAGTACATGTAAAACATCACATATAACACATACGGGCATGCATAGATTTGCTGGACATGAACATTACCTCAACGCTAATCATCCATTTCTTTAATCCATTTCTTTCGGGAGTTAGCCTCCAAGGAACCCATAATATATATCATCTGAAGTTGCGAGCTTGAACTCCATAATTACTTTTCCATAAAATCACTCACCAACAATAGCACTAATTAGCCACTATCCCAAAAATGTCACATAACAGACAATGTTGAATTTCCTTTAAGTAACCTTTCCATTAGTTTATTAACATTCCCTTAGGAATCAAACATATTAGTTTACTTGCCGAAATAAGCCAATTATCCATACATAATTATAAGCTTCTCATAAGGATTTAATCTCTACAACTTTGAGAACCCATATGGCTATCTATACGATGTTAAAGCTCACCCTTACATAATTTCCTTTGAAAAGCCAATAGCATACTATTTTAAACTTCTTGAATTTATTTAACCTTTACCAACATAACCCATCTAATCCATTAAATAGTTCAACTAAGTAAATCTGATTCCAGTCCAATAATTAGGATTAAAAATCAACTTAAACTAAGATGGTTTAGTGAAATACTCAATCAGATCAGGCTCAATTTGTATCTTTAAGAAACGTAACTTCAATTTTTGGGCTTGGCTTACAGATTAGAAATCAGAGACAGTATAAGAGGAAGAGGTTTCAATATACCTCTGCTCTGTTGAGCAGGGACGAACACAGGGGAGGGAGACGGAGCTCCGGCAGCGGCGGGGTAGCACCGACGAAGCTGGCAGCAGGATAAAAGTGGTTTCGCAGCACGAGTCCCGCGAGCTACAACAGCGAACAAAGAGCAGCAGTAGAGCACCAGAAGAAGAAGGAAAAATACAAAGAAGAGAGAGAGCGAGCGACGACGGGGATGTGATGGGTTGCGGTGCTTCGTAGGGTCGCCGGCGAAGACCGTAACGCAGCAGCAGCAAAGGAGAAGAGAGAGAGATGTGGAGAGGTGAGGGTTTGATAGGGTTGGGGTTTGGGTCTCCACGGGGAAGGAGAAAGAAGGAGTTTTGGGGTTTCTTTGAGTGAGAGAAAATAACAGAGAGAGAAAGAATTTGGGTTTTTGTTTCCCAACTTAACCGACCATGTTAAGAGATGGAAACCGACTTTGGTTTCCTATTTGGGCCAAATACCGCTCAATTAATTACACATAAAACCCAAAATGTATTTATTTTAGAAAATAATTTAACTATGATCATTTCAGAAAAATTTAGGACGCAATTAAGCTAATAAACATAATTAGAAATTAATAAAACGAGATTAAAATTCGGGGTATTATACTGTTAGCGAGGATGAAACAGACCAAGAAAAAATAATCAACGTGCCAATAAAAAAAGGTAAGAAATCAAAATCCTCCAAATACTTAAGTGGATTCTGTGTTGATCTTGCATGGTGCAAGAAAGTTAAATGGGTAGAATTTCTTGACTTAGTGAAATTTCAGAAGTGGTCTAAAATTCTTTGTTCTGATGAAGGTTTGTTTGAGGCAAAAATGGGTGAATTCTGTTCAAAATTTGAAAATTCTGATGGTATGTGCATGAGTGTTGTCAATAGTAAGTTGGTGAAATTTACTGAAAAAATTCTAGGAGACTGGCTGGATGTACCAACTGAAGGGTACAAGACCTATATTAAGGGCAAGGTTCAATTGAATATAAATGGAATTTCAAATGAAAAAGTTATGTCGTTTTTTGGTGGCAAGCCTACTGACTTTTCTCTTGACCAAAAGGACCTTTCACCTTTTCACAAATTCCTATTTCAACTTGTTTGGCGTTTTATTCTGCCCCGTACCTCTCAAAGAACCCAAGCAAATCTCATGGACTTGTCCCTTATGTATTGTCTTGCCAACATCATCAAGATTAATTTCCCTTCCCTCATGATTACTCATTTGACCCATTGCATTACCCACAATAACCGTGTTGGCTATGGTAGTATTCTCACTACTATTTTTAAAAAGAGTAATGTTAAACTCCCTTCTAACCCATCCTTTGAACTTGAACCTGAACCTGAGAACTATTTGACCAAAGATACACTTGGAAAGCTGAGTTTGAAGGTGCTGGGTGGTAAAGTGGTGTTTGATGTTGAAGAGCCAAAGGTTAAACGTGAAGTAGGGGTTAAGAGGAAACCTGTTGAGGAAGTGAGTGCTGGGGGAACTAAGTCAGTGCGAAAGAGTAGAAGGTTGGCAAATACCAAGTCCCTAAGGAATAAGGATGATGATGATGCTGTCATGATTAACTTGGAGGATGATCCAGTTCCTATAGGGTCTAGTTCCAAAGCTGTTGATTTTTCCTTGCTCTCTACTGTTGGTTTTGCTGGTCTGCTCAAAGACATTCAAGGGTCCTTGTCTCTTCTTCATTCAAGGGTCCAGGGGTTTGAAGCTCGGATTGCTCGCATTGATGTTCAACAGGAGCAACTTCTTGCTGCTGTGAAGAAAGGTGAAGCGGTTGTTCGTGAGAAGATTGACTCCGTTGTTTCCACCTATGTCATCTGTCCCAAGCCCTGATCCTATCCTTTATCGCTCTTCGCTCAATCTATTAAACAATATAACTTTTGGTTTTTGTAACTAAACATTGGTGATCGTTGTTTTTGTTGGTTTTTGGATGTGTTAAACACATCAATTTATTTTGGTTTATTTTTCTTCTTTTCTTTCTTTTTTATTCTTCTTATATTTGCTTTCTTTCTTCTTTTCATCTCTTGAACTCTGCTATTGCTCATACCTTGCTTGTTTGCATCTGTTTTGTCTCTATATGCTCATTATAATGTTTGGATGGCTAGTATTATTAGATGAGTGTTTCAGCTACTACGCATTGACATTGTTGTAAATGATTCACTCTTAGAGCACTGCTGGGTACTTAGTTGTTTTTGATGATGACAAAAGGGGGAAGAAGTAGAGTGGCACATAAAAATTCAAATTCTAGTCCTTCTTTGGTTCTAGGTGATGCTTTTTGGATTTTTCTTACTTTTTGGTTTTTTCTTATTCAAGACTGATTTATGTTAGTTTAGTATTAGTTTTCTGTTAGTTTAGTATTTGTTTTCTGTTAGTTTAGTGCTAGATTTATCTTCTTAGTCTTTTGTTAGTTTTGTTAGTTTTGCTTTTTTAAAGTCATTAGCTCTTGATTCTTTTGCTTTAGTTATCTTATTTTTCTTATTTTGTTTTTATATGCCATATATTTGCCATCATCAAAAAGGGAAAATATTGTTGTATTCGATGTTTTGGTGATGCCAAATACTTAGGTTACTTTTACTATATAGTTTTTATTTTAGCGAAATTTATAAAATCCCAAAAATAATGTAATGTATAATTTTGCATTTATATCTTGTGGAGAAAGATTAATTATTTAATCTAAGTCAATATATTATTTTTAAGCACTTTGAATTTTATTATAAGGTATGTTTAATAATCTATTATCTCGGAATCTATGAATAAAGGATTCTTAGTGTTAGTAGATATTTTGTGCTGTTGCTTTGCTTGAAAATAGGTTGAATGAGCTTGGCATATAAAGTGGAACAAACCGCTTGAAGTTCTCCAACAAAGTCAACTACCTGCGTGTGTTTTGCCCACTAACGGATAGTGGAAGTTGTTATTTCCCGTTGCAATGTTTGTGGAGTGTTTGCAGCGAAAATCAGGCCATGATCTCCATTACTCCACTCACGCTAATCAAGGAGAACATGGAGCATTACATTTCCAAAAGAAGATGATAGAGCAACAAATATTTAAAGAGAAGATAGTTGTGCAGAAAAACTAAGAACTTTCACACATTCAAAAGTTAATCTTTTATATTGAAAGTTTTTCCTGTTTTTGCTTCTTCTCCTACAATACATATCATTGTAATATTCATAGTGTTTGGGTGAGAGAAAATTCAGAGAATATCCTTGTAATCAAGAGAGAGAAAGAAAGAGAGAAGAGAGAAGACTTCGAGTGAAGTTAATAGTGAGTGTCATTAGTTCAGGGGGAACTGAGTGACTGGGGAACAAGTTCCTAGAGGAACAGAGAAGGTCCAGTATTAGGTTGTACAAAAGAGAGTCTTTTGGCCTAGTATATTAAAGAGAGTTTGAGTCAAAATCCCTCGTGGTCAAGGTTTTTCTTCCTATTGGGCCTAGGAAGTTTTCCTTGTAAAAATTTCGTGTGCTTGTCTCTTTCTAATTTCAAGTTTGTTTTAATTCCGCATTACAAATCGAAAATTTCTCCTCATCTACAATTCACCCCCCTCTTGTTCATACTAGAATAACATTAACAATAGATAGAATAACTAGTCATGCATAACTGAAAATAAATAAGAAACTAGAGAACAATAGTTAAAATTCATAATAATAAACAAAGAGAAAAGAAGAAGAAAATAGATACTTGAATGAATGGAAGAAAGGTAGAGTTTTGGAGAACAATGAAGATCTACAAGTTTCTCTCTCTAACTTCTCTCTAGAAACCCTAAAAAGTGTATACAATAAATCTCCCTTTTTTTCGTCATTAAACGAATAAAAGGTATTTATAACTTTCTAAAATAACAAAATTGACAAAATAGAACTCGCTATGGAGCAGACCAACACGGGCGTGTCAATAATGACATAGACGTGTTGACTTGCTAGTACATAAATATCCTACAACAGAAAGCTACTGCCGCGAAGAAATTAGAGTGACACGGACGTGTCATAAGTGACACGGACGTGTTGTCCTGCAATCGCCAGATTCTCCAGCTCAACTTCGAACAGCTATAACTTTTGATCCAGAGCTTTGCTTGGTGCATGTAATATATCGTTAGACAGATCTCCAATTCTAGTTTCCAACCCAGTTAGAATCAACTCATTATCGTTTTTATGTCAAAAGTTATGAGTAAAATAGTACAGAGGTGTCATATTTCGCACAGGTGCACAAAGTCTTTTGTATCTTCTTCAATTCCAATCCGTTTTGGGCACATGATATCCTTAAAAAGGAGTCCAAAGTATTTGAGATTATATCAAAAGACAAAACAACCCGTGAAAGCACCGTAGCTTATAAAAAGGGACCTAAATATGCATAAATGCAATGTAAATGCTCTAATACTATATTGAAAATGCACCCTAATATGCAGCTAAATGTTGTTAGAATATGCACTTATCAGCCGCCTTCCTTCTATGAGAAGCCCTCGTCCAAAAATTAATGTCAGGCTTTGGATGAATAAGCAGGATCTTCGTCTAAGATCAGCATCAAACATTGGAAGAAGATCACTCGCAGATGGAGACCGACCAGCTATAGCCGTTTTCCTTCTACGAGGAATCCTCGTCCAGAACTAATAGCATGTACAATTAACGTCTAAGGCCAGACGTTCTCCTCCAGTGAAGGACCTTTGTCTAAACATATAAAGACGTCTAAAAACCATAGAAGGACGTTCAAAAATAAAAATTTAAAAAAAGTTACCAAAGTCTCAGCCCTTTTTTATGGCCCTGTCTTGGAAAATTCCTTCCAAAGGTTGTCGGTAAACTTAGACAAAGGGGTTAGTAGGATATATACATTAGACGGGCACAGTTTACTTAGAGTTTTGATGTTATACCTTTGTCCTCAGCCAACCGCAAGCCAGCGGCGACCCAGAAATTATCGTTAAAAAATATTTCCTTGAAGGGAATCTAGTTAGCTGGCCCTTTAAAGGTCGAACGATTTGGTTTGGAATATTCAGTCATTTTGAAGTATTCAACTACATCATCATCAAATTTATCCTCTAATTCCAAAAAAGACGTCCCTCGTCCAGTATTCATCGATGCACGACTGTGGACGCGGTACCCTTCATCAATGTAATCATTAGCAGCTCGGACGAAGATGAAATCGACTTTTCAATCGTGCATCTTCGAAGGCTTATCCCAAGCCGTGAGAAACCCAGGGCGGTTGCAGACCCTGAACCAAGCTTCGTCTACCATCTTCGGAACCTTAGATACATAGTGTATCTGAGTAAAAGTCGGTAGAGAAAGAGTCAGGCCGCGCAACTCGCATACGGCTATAAAGTGAGGATGTTGTGCCAGGCATTCAGCACCAGCTGATTATGGCCGATGTTGTAATGCCTTAGCACTTGTTCGATGAAATCAGAGGGGACATCTCAACCCAGCGTCTAGGGCTAGTTTATAGACCGCAAAGTGATTCTTGGGAGCGCTCAAAATTGTGGCCTCCTCGTTTGGAATGACAAAAGAGCAGCTCGGCATGGGCATGACAGAGGACAAGTAGCTGGGATTAGGGCCAATTCTCTCTAACCACTTACGGTTGACTAATATAAAACCAGGGTCAGAAAGGGGACCTAGGTGTCTCCTAATTTCGGACGAAGTAGTAGATGGATCGTCCGATTCTTCAGCGGTGTTGGAATCACCCTCATTATTGCCCTCGTCAGCTTCTTCCATTTCAACCTCCCTACCAGACGGGCTGGGCTCGGGGCTTATTTGTTTGAAATTTTCTTCCCAGTTGTTGCTAGGGGAAGAAGGCTCTGCCAATGGCCGAGCACTTTAAGTTTCCCTTATCTCCTCTGGAACTCGTCCAGTAGACTCCTCCATTTCAGATCTAGAAGTAGAGATAATTATTTTTCGTCTTAGATGGACCGTTTGCTTTACGCGCGCCAGATTACCCAGCATAGGTGAAGGCTGGGTCGTCTGACTTTGCCGGCCAAAACCATAAAAATGATATACATGACCGGCGAGAATAGGACCAACCCTAGAATGTGTCGAAGAAGAAATACTATCGGTTCTAGCATCAAGGCAAACTCTTGAATGGCCGGGAATATTTGACGAAGAGGAGGAAATCATTTTATTGATTTTTTAAAAGAAAAATAAAGAATAAGGAAAACGAAATAAGAAAGAGGGAGATACTTGACGAGCGCTTGGACGTTCGGGGAAGAAAAGCAAAGTCTGGACGAACGCTTTCTCGCTCTAGAAAATCAGAAAATTCGCAGAGTCTCTCTCTAGAAAAATTCTCTTAAGGTGTGAATTGATTTCAGAAAGGACAAAAACCTCCTAAACAGGTTAAAAGTGACCGATAATTCTTGAACCGGTTAAAAACGACCGGTAAATCCCAAAAAAGTGGCGCGTCTTTGCATTTTGAAAATGAAGTAACATCCTCAGGTAAAAGGGCATTAACCATCTTAAGGAAACGATAAAATCCCCTTTTAGGGGCAAATGTTGTAGCTTAAACAATCAAAGGCTCACAAAGAGACACGTGGACCAATCATAAGTGTTCATGTGTCCCGGGAAAAGGAGAAGACGGTGGTCCATTTTATTGGTTTTTATTGCTTAAGGGGTAAAAGCCCACTTTTGGCCTGAAAGAATATTCAGGGCCCAACTCCCAAAATACGGCTGCATATGATTGGTTGATGATCAGCTCCCAATCATTGCCACCACGTGTCAGAATCTAATTGCCTAGCCAATCAGGTGCCCTTATTTTAGGGTGACCTCAAATGGCTGCCTTCAGATCCCAAACACTATAAATAGTCCCATTGAAATCAGGTAAAAGGTAACTCATTGAACAGTGTGCCCTTACTCTGTTAAAATACTCTCACTTTATCTCTCCATCTCTACTTTCCCTTTTTCACACCTGATATTTGACTTAAGCTTCGGAGGGGGAACCACCACCCAAACCTCTCGGGTTGGTTCCTTTTTCTGCAGGTTTGGGAACGGAGCTCAAGTTCGGATTGCAGAATTTGGACATCATTGCACAAGTCTCCAAAGAAGAACATCTTGAAGGATAGTAGTTTACTTGCCTTACAAGGAGACTAAACAACATCAATCAAGATTCATAACATATAAACATGGATTCCCAAACCATAGAAATAAAAAAAAAAACTACTCAAACATGAAATAAAAAATAAGATCTATATCTACAAAAGAAAACATAAGTAAACAAATCAAGGAAAGAAACTAATGAAACTCATGAATTAAAGAAGAATAAGAAAAACTAGAGTCTTCAACTAAAGCTAGAGAGAAAGAGAAGAAGACTAAACTAAACTAAGAATAAAGAAAATAACGTGATAATAATGAGAGAGAAGAAAGAGTTTTTCTAAATCTAAATAATAATAGGTAACCTCATAAGACTAGGAAAGTGAGTTACAAGATAAGGAAAGTCTCGAATAAATCATTAAATGGGCGGAATAGTGATCCGCGCGAACGATAGCATATTCCAGCAAAAACAACTCAAACTTCCGAAAGACATAACTCCTTGAATAGAAGTCTCCTCGGGGAGTTCCACCTGTCGTTGGAAATCTATTTAAGTCTAGTTTCCAAATCTGCTGGAGTTATTCAATTCTAGGAAGCACATCAAAAGTTATGGTCAGAAGAGTAGACGTGACGCCTTTTCCACGTTTCTTCTAATGCTTTTCCGTTTTATTTTTCCTCAAACTCGTACTAATTATACTCCATGATAATCCTTATCATTGTAGCTTCTTCCAAATGCTCTTAATCCTCAAGTTTAGCTAATCATACTCCAAATACATTCTCAATACCTGAAATTCATCAAAAACAAGAAAACATACCGAATAGGAGTAGAATAACATAACTAAAGAATATTATGCAAATATGAACCTAAATATGAAACTAAATGGTCTGAAATGCAACCTAAATGCACCTAAAAAGTATATATAAATATGACTTATCAAACTCCCCCAAGCTAAACCATTGCTTGTCCCCAAGCAATAAGTCATAGACATGGGAAAAGCAAGACAACCTACAATATAGGACAACAACAGGGCCAAACACTCAACTGAAAACACGACAGATATAATCACTATACAAAACAAGCATCAAAACAATCTTGAACAAAGCCGCATAGCATGTCATGTATCGCAATCGACTCTCTAATCATACCATAAACCTTCTCCCCCAAGCTAGATTTAACCAAACCTAACAGACTTCACTATAGCTTATGTGCACTCAAATCTCTCATGTGTTTAAAGGATAAATGATGACACTTAACCTAAAACAAGTCGACTCAGATGAAGCATATACTCTTTAACTTTGACTTTTTGACTCACTTTATACTCAACAATACAATACACAATGATCAAGACGACTTTTAAGGGTTGTAATAGGGCACAGGTTAAAGGTATGGAAAATAATTTGGGAATTGTGGTGGAAAAACCAAGAAGGGGAAGCATCATATAATTGAAAATATTACCAAGAAAGGTCACACCAACTCCATGCAACAACCAACAATCTCGAAATATAATCAACAACACTTTTCAGTCAAGAAATTCAATCATAACTCTTTTTATTTCACTTTATTCACAACTCTTTTTCACTTCTTTCTCATGTCATTTTTCACTTTTTTTTTTGTTTTTCTTTTTCCGAACTTTCATTTCAATTTACAAGCTCACTAAACATATTTTTCCATCCATCTAAACCACAAATAGAGCACTCTAATTCAATACAAACCGAACCAAAACTAATAGTCGCTCCCCCAAGCTAGGCTTTGGACAAGAATCAAATGAGGTAACGCCTTGTAATGTAGGTAGCAATCAAACATAATCAGAAAAAGGCTCAATGGGGTTAGAGAATGGATAATATGAAAAAATAACTCTGGAGCTAAGATCATGAAATGAAACGCGTCAATCATATCAAAATGTGTGCACTATCAAATATCAAGGAGTACTAAGTCAAAATCAAAGATCAATACAACAACTAAGGAACTAATCACATATGAAATAACATAACTGACACAGATAAGTCAGTTTCTAGGCATAAAAGCTCACTTAGGTTAGGTGTCATCACAGTCAGGGGTGGACCTATTAAGGGTCCTGGGTGGCACAGGCCCCACCAAAAAAATCAGATTTTCTTTTATTGTTTTAACGTCGGCATAATTTGAAGATAAAATAAACATACGTGCCATAAGTTATTGCAGTGCACCTTTGGTCCAGTGGCAAACTTACTAACTCATCTTTCATAATAACTCTGGGACGCGGGGTTCGAATCCCCAACATACCAATTCCAATTTTTTTTTCTTCTTTCTTGCTTGATGTCTTTTTTTTGTTTTTTCACTTTTTATTACTTCTTGCTATTTCTCTTTTCTCTTTTAACCATTTTTTTAGTGTTAAAACTAAACTTCTCATATGTTATTATGATTGTTTATTTGTTTAGTTTAGTTTGGACCCCCAAATTCAAAATCCTAGATCCGCCCCTGAGCACAGTGAAGTTAAATCGAGCCAGAGAGATCAATCAATCTTACCACAAACAATCAATTGCGAAACAATCGTGCTATAAAGAATCATGGACAAGATGAATGACGCTTAGGAATTGTAGTAAAATATCAACAAGGTTCAAAAAAAGTGTTAGCAGTAGTCCCATAGATGCAACTAAAATGAGATGAAATCTAATATGAGATGAAATATGCTAATGCAACTAAGATAGCAGTATAATTTTTTTGGTTACACGTAAACTACCACACCTAGTGAGCGGTACAAACCGTGCAAGATCCTACAAAGCAATGAAATATACACTAGAAAGCATTAAAGGATATAATATCCCTCCCCCAAGCTAGAATCTACAGTGTCCTCACTGCAAGAAACAAGATCAGAGAAAGAACGAGATGAACCAAACCATTACCGAACACCAAATATGCCCACTAAGATCCACAATTCACCACTAAAACCACACACAAATCCCAATAATCCAATCTTTCAAAAAAAAACCAATAATCCAATCAATGTGTTCAAAAGATTCTCAATAAGATGGCATAAAAAAAAATCCAAGCAAAAATTCGGAATAAACATCAACAACAAGGTATAAGTGAGAATAGATGCTTACTACCCAATTAACTGGGGAGAAGAGTCAAGTATGCTAAAAAATCACACTGTAATGCTTCACGAAGGCGAACATGAACCAATTTTTGCCAGCTTGAATGAGTCCTAATACAACCAATGAAGAAAAAATCAGAAAAATAAAATTAGAAGATCATTAGGAAAAATAGTAATAATAATTACAATGGAAAAAAAACAGATTAATACAAATAAAAAGAAAAGAAAAAGAAGAAATAAAAGAAAAAGGCAGAAAGAAGAAACGAGAAGAACGGAGGGGGGAAGTGCGGGTAGTGCGCGAAGAAGACAGAAGTTGTGATGATGGTGGTGCGCCAGGTTGATGGTGGTTGGCGACAGGGCTGAAAGCAGGAGGAAGAGAAGATGCCAGTGGTTTGGGTAGGTGCTGGGTTGCGCAATGTTGTGCAATGCTGGGCGGCGAGCAGGATGGCTGCAGATGGGGGTGGAGGCGCCGGCCAGTTATGCTGGCTCTGATGGTATGCCGAAGGTGGAAGAAGGTTGTGCGTAAGGGGGGGACGGAGAGCTTGCGCAAGAAAATTCTCTCGCTTTCTTCTTCGTTCTTTCTTTCTTTTCTTTTTTTTAATACTCCAATAGTAATCAGCGAGCCAGCGAGCGCTAGCAGGCCAGCGCTCCCAGTAGGAAGTTCGTTGCGCTGGGGGTGAGTAAGCCAGCGAACACTGACCAACCAGCGGGCTGGGCAGAGAGCTGCGTTGTGCAGCGAGTGAGGCCCATTGGGTTCTGGGTATGGCTAGGTAAGCGCTGGGTTGTGCACGCACCAGCCGGTCATGTGTCGACTTGAGCAACGACTCGCAACAAGCTTGCAAGTGTGCGTAATTGAACCAAGCGTGCAACTTCCACCTACACATGCTTGTAAACTACGACAAACATAACTCAACACATTAGAGAACACACCAAAGTGAGTAAAATCACTTAAAAAGGATGAAATAGAGATAAAAATACAAATAAAAAGTAAAGGAAAGAAAAGAGAAAATGTCAAAGCTCGGGTTGCCTCCCGAGAAGCGCAAATTTAAGGTCTTGCATGACCGTTTAAGATTAGTAGACCACTCATAATTGTTCAATGCTCTAAGAAGCTTATGATATGTTCATGCAAACATCTCAGAGCATATTATATAATAATGGAAAGGAAAAATGGAAAAAATTAGTCCTAAAAAATTACTAAAACTACATAAAGAAAAAACAAAGGAAAAGAAAAATCGTTAGTCTTTGTACATGATTCAAAAGAAGGAAAAGAAACTAAGTTTACATTAGTTACATGATCATGAGAGTCATTCAAAGGGGGAGAAAGAAGGAACGATGGATGGTATAATATAGGAGATGAAGGAATAATGTCAAGTTTTTGTGAGAATGGAACATGAGACTCAAAAACAGTATTAGATGGAACCGACAAAGACTCATGCATTACATTACTCTCAACTTTAGACTCATATGTCGATGAAATGTTTATCGAAAAAGTGTGAGACACTTCACTCTCAACTATGGATTCGTCGACATAGAGACATTCACTACCAACTTCACCAATTACACCCTTACCTTCTACTAAATTATCATGAGTCAAATCAACGTCTTTCTCTTCCGAAGTATAATTCTCAACACCAAAATCAATATCATTAAGTATCACCTGTTGGTTAGTAGATTGCTGCACAACAAGTAATTCAATAGATTTCGCCATGTCTTGGTAATCATGAGCTAATTCATTTAAATCTTCATGTTGTTTAACAATATGCTCTTTCATCATGTTAAAAAGCTCCTGACACTCTAATGTTTCGGGTTGAAATTAATTCACTTCAGGATGATAACATTGGGTATAATTAGGCACATAAGACTCTTTAGGGTAATGGGAATATTCATAGGAATTCATGCACAGATTTTGTAAATTATGACAATCATATAATGCATCATAAATATAATCATTCGCGTTATAATACCCAGAATAATCATACTGCCCTTGATAATTAGAAAAAACATCCCCCTCTAAACTATAATTATACGACTCCATGACTACACACTATAGAGTCGAGAAAAAAAAATATTTACAAAATGAAAGAAAAATAAATATATATATACAGTTTAATTTTACCAACAATAAAAGCTAAATAAAACAATACCGTCTCCCCAGCAACGGCGCCAAAATTTGATAGGTTGTCGCACACCTGTCAAAAATAATTCCTGCAAAACCTTCAAACAATGTAGTAGGGTAAGTAGGGTCGAATCCACAGAGAGATGATCGTTTTAATCTAGCTGCTCAATTATGGGAAAACTAAACAAGATCGTAAATATCAGAATTAAGGTTCTAAACTAATAAAATATGAAAATCAAACTAAAAGGATCTAGGGAAATGGTTCACCATGTTTATATATATAAACTATCAAAATATCATCAATAGTTCAATCAATCAGATATCTAGAGCACTGGTTAATCCTACGATCAGGTCTTAATGCTTTCAAATCAACATATGCAGTATGGTCGCTAACATAATCAGATTTGCAACTTCTAGGTAAGCCTCTAAAAGTCGATCTTTCAATTCTAACTCTTATTAGCAAGATTTAATTAAACAATTGTTCAAGTTGCAAGATTAAAAATAAAAACACTAATCAATTAGAGATATCAATGACAAATCAAACTACCAATAACATCACTCAAGATTCATAACATATAAACATGGATTCCCAAACCCTAGAAATAAAAACTACTCAAACATGAAATTAAAAATAAGATCTAAATCTACTAAAGAAAAATAAGTAAAGAAATCAAGGAAAGAAACTAATGAAACTCATGAATTAATGAAGAATAAGAAAAACTAGGGTTTACAACTAAATCTACTAAAGAAAAATAAGTAAAGAAATCAAGGAAAGAAACTAATGAAACTCATGAATTAATGAAGAATAAGAAAAACTAGGGTTTACAACTAAAGCTAGAGAGAAAGAGAAGAAGACTAAAACTAAACTAAGAATAAAGAAATTAAAATAACATGATAATAATGAGAGAGAGAGAGAAGAAGAGAATTTATCCTAATTAGGTAACCTCATAAGACTAGGAAAGTAAATTACAAGATAAGGAAAGTCTCAAATAAATCATTAAATGGGCGGAATAGTGATCCGCGCGTACGATAGGAGATTCCAGCAAAAACAGTTCGAACTTCCGAAAGGCATAACTCCTTGACTAGAAGTCTCCTCGGGGCGTGCCACCTATCGTTGGAAAGCTCTTTAAGTCTAGTTTCTAAATCCGCTAGAATTATTAAATTATATGAAGCATATTAAAGTTTATGGTCAGAAGAGTAGACATGACTCCTTTTCCACATTTCTTCTAATGCTTTTCCGCTTTATTTTTGCTCAAACTCGTAATAATTATACTCCATGATAATCCATATCATTGTAGCTTCTTCCAAATCCTCCTACTCCTTAAGTTTAGCTAATCATACTCCAAATATGTTCTCAATACCTAAAATTCATCAAAAACAAGAAAACATACCGAATAGGAGTAGAATAACATAACTAAAGAATATTATGCAAATATGAACCTAAATATGAAACTAAATGCTCTAAAATACAACCTAAATGCACTTAAAAACTATATATAAATATGACTTATCACTTATCAAGGATTTTTCTCCTTCTATGCAAGTGTTTCCTACTCTAGAAATTTGATGAGCAGGTTTTCGACTGTCCAAGGACATGACACATTTGGGAGCGCCATTTCAGCACTCCATGCTGAAGCTCAGGCTCTGCTTCATGCTCTTGTGTGGATAAACCAACAACATTAGAGCCACTTCACTATTTTCACGGATTGTGTTAACCTCATCTCCTCTCTGCAATCTATCAACAACGCTCCAAGCTCCATTACATGGACTCTTCGTCAGATTTTATATTTAGCTAAAATTATGAACTGGTGTTTCCTCCTCAAAGTGAATCGACAACAAGTCCAAAAAGTGCATGACATGGCTCAGCTTTGCGCATAGACTTGCTCTCAATTCACTTTTTGGGTTTTCTTGTTGCTTGTTTTGTTTATCTTGCTTGTTTCCCCCGTTGTTAAAAAAAATCACTCATAAGTGTTGAAAAAGAATTTTTACTGCTTGCACATGGAACTTTCCTTACCTGTTACTAAGGATTGTAAATTAATGAGAAGTGGGGCTATCTTATTCAGCAAGTTGATACCACACCAAAGGACTGAAGGAATGGCATAGCAGTATATGAAGCCAAATGAGTGAAGAGAGTGTGTGTGACAGTGTGAGAGAAAGAAAACCAAACCCATAACAAATTGAACAGGGAATCTCATCTTGTTGTCAGTGTTTTGTTTTCTGATATTTATTGTTTTAATGTCACTGGGATTTCTTCAAAGGTTTTAGGAAAGATTATCAAGAATAACTCACACTTTGGCTTGTTTGCTCAAAAGAAGTTAGCCACTCTATTAACTCGGAATGACTGAAGCTTGTGGAGATACCTTATCAAATTAGGTGTTGACTAGTTGGTAACCAATTTAACAAGTTATAGACACGTGTTGCTTTTTAATTAGTCTTATTCAATTATATTTATTTTTATTTTATAAAAAAACTTACCTCTTTCCTCCCTCCTCCACACTTTCTCTTTCCTCCCTCCTTCATCGCCTTTTTCCTCCCTCCTCCACCACCTCTTTCTCTCTCCTCCCTCACCTCCATGATTTCGTTCTCTGTTCTCTCTAAACTTGCTGCCAACCACCACCACTCCTCCCACCACCATCCCCTCCATCTTCAACTTCAATAGGATATTGTAGGTGTGATTTTATTTCGCGTACGCGGTGTGAGCGCATACTTGACTACCTCATTGTAAAGGTTTTATTGAAAACATTTTGAAGTCACCAACAAGTGTTTAAAGAAAGACTCATAAGCGTAATTGGACATTTGGAAAATCGTAGGGACAACTAAGGGACTTATCCAATATAGATTTCCTCGTCATGACTCCGTTAATGTTCAATGAACCATAGATTGAGTTCTGGGGTGAGGGTACGAACACAGTCATAATGAACCACATTCGCCCATTGTTGGCCTCTACTAGATATCAATTCATGTGAAGTTTTATGCAAAAGAATAACCAGATAATATTTTCATACACCCTAAAAATAAATTAGTCTAGGTCGGTTCATGAAACACATAAAAGGCTATTTTTGTAGTGATATGTTATTAGGCAATCAATATTACTGGGAACCTAGCAGGTTGTTACAATTATCTGATTAATATTAGAACAGTTCTTTAGGTCTTGATTAGCAATAATAACATGTGAGGTGATGAACATGCAAGCAGGACAATCATAACAATGTATATAGGAAAATAAATAAAAAGAGATAAAGGGGTTAGAATATACATGAGAACGTTTTTATATTAAAGATCTACATCATGGAAAGAAATAGTTAGTAACTTCAATAAAAATAATGAATTTATTTAAGGACCCTCAGGAGTATACTGTGGCTTGGGTCTGAGAGCATAACGACCTTCGGGAAGACGAATCGTGAAGTCTGAAAATATGAGCATGTATGTGTGTATGTATGTGTTTGTTTGTGTTTAAATATATGAAAATATGAGAGATTTTGTAAGTGTTCGTAAAAGTGTTCACATAAGGTGTAAAGTTCGAAAGTCTTGTTTAAATTCGGAAAACCGCGACGTATTTATAGGAAGACATTGAAAAAAAGATAGAAAAGCAGTTTGCGCGTCACGCTGGGAGTGCGCCAGATGCACGTCTATGTGTGACGCACAGAGCCACGTGTTAGGCGCATATTGGTGCGCCTTACGTGGCTTGACATGTGCGCTTGGCACACGTGGTGCGCCAGGCGCACCGCCTTGCGTCTGGCACGCCTTGACAACCTTTTTATAAAATGCATTTTAACCGATTTTCTTTTATCCTTTAAATCCGATCCGAAAATCTGATTTTACCGGATAAAATCCAATTTTAGCTTTGAAAATACCTTTGAAGATATTTATTTAAAATAATAAATAGAAAATTAATTATAATTGAATAATTAAATAGGCTTTTTTTAAAGGATTGTGCTCAAAATACAATTAATCATCAGGAATAATTAATTGGGCTTTAAAATAAGAATTTGGATCATTGAAATAAACTTTTACACTTTTGAAAAAGTTTTAGGCTCTTCGGACTACTCTCCCCTTGGGTCGGACCAATTAAGATCGCGGTATTTTTCATCATCGAATCCTTAAATGGGGAGACACGATTATGTGTCTACGGAAGCCCCCCATTTTGACTAAGGTTCAAGAAATCGAAAGTCAAAGTATACGGTGTCCGGACGAAGAACGATTCTAAACGCTCCGCAGTTTAGAACTAATCCATATACGCCGGTCTCTGTAAAACAAAGTTAGTATGCAGGACAATAACTACAAACAATATGATTACCTGCAGAAAAAGGATGTTAGCATATAGGTGCAAACAACTCAGATAAGGCATATAATGATGCAAAAATGCAAACTTAGACTCTCTAAGGATGCATGAGACACTATGCAAGGATTAAGGTTATGCAAAGCTAGGGAAGATGAAACATCATGCAAGGTTAGGGTCATGCAAGATTAGGAGGTATGAAATATAATGCAAGGTCAGGGTTTTGCAAGATTAGGAGATCTAGATATTTAGAGAGATAGAATGATGAGAAATATATAGAATGATTTTTGAAAACTGTTTTTAGGAAACGTCGGGGTCTGCAAGTGAGATCCGCATATTACAACTTTTCAAGAGTTTGATTTGATTTGGAGGAACCGTTACCTATATAGGAATTCCCCACTTTGTGTAAGCTTGTCTTGAGTTATGCATTAAGAGCTTTGATTGGAATGTACTTGATTTGTCTTGAGTATTCAGAGTTCTTCACCGGGGATTCTTCTTTGGGGAGTTGATATAGGCAAAGTCAGATATCGCCAGAAACCATGGAACCGTCGAAGAGTCCTTCAGGGAAAAGGAGAGCTTGGATTGAAAAATAAAAAGTTTAAATTTGTGACTCATATAGATGTAGGTGGGAAAAGGCTTTGACTTAGCTAGGTTCAGACTCGAGTCTATGTTGGGATCTAGAAAGAATATGCTTCTGAATTCTAGAAAGTCAAATCATGACCTTGATTAATTTTATTTTATTGAAGCGGTCGGACCTCGAGATAAGGATTCCTATGTATCCTTGTGGAATCAGATCATTCGTAGTTCTGGACCTGATTTTTTTTTTTTTTTTGTGCCTTAACTTTTTCCTAGGCCGCCCTTTCGGGTTTTCAACCTAACGGGCTTGGACATACCTTGGAGAAGGAGTTAAGGTTGATGAAGGATCGAAAGGTTAGAGGTTAGAAGTTTCAATGAAGGTTTAAGGCTTGAGGTTTTGATGAAGGTTTAATTGGTTGGGCTAAGGTAGGATCATGGGTTTGTATTATATGGGTTAAGGTTTTGATGGATCGAAGGTTTTTAATGACGGATAGAACTTGTGTGCAAGTCCCCTAGCTTGGCTTTTAATTTCTTTGCCTTTGGCTTTTTTGCTTTTTCATTTGTTATGTGCATTTTCTTTTGCTTTTGCTTCTTTTTTTCGCACTTTGAATTTTTTTACGTTTTTTTTTTTGCCTAGCATTGATCTTTTTTATGCACTGAGGCTTGCACACAAGTTTTTATGGTTTTGGATTATTGGAAGATTTGAAAGGATTACGTGGCTAAGGATCATGGAGAACGATGGCTTAAGGGTGTATTTTTATTTTTTATCTTGGTTGCATGAGACGGTTTATGGATGATGGTTTTTTTTTTTTTGGAATGATAGAAGGAAGATGGGAATAACGCCTAATCAAAATTCAAAAGTATGTCCACTTTTCATTTTACGATTCTTTGTTTATTTTTTTATATTAGTCAGGATCATTATGTGATTAAGTTTCATCATTGAATTAGAAGCATAAATAAAATGATGGAAGGGCAATGAAAATGCAATTTTTATTAATTAGAAATGGATGAAACAAGGTTTATGAGATATAAAGTCCTAAATGACATAGACTTGACAGGAAAGGAAATAAAAGAGCTCGGGGAGTGCCTCTCCGACTCAACCTAGAAAACTAGCGCTAAATAACTAAGCCCCTTGCACTGTTGAGACGATGCCCAAGGGGTTATTATTGTTGCTGACTTTTGCTGCAGGCGGAATTGGAAGTCTACCATTATAAACCATATCCTGTAGAGCATTCTTGAAGGCCCAACACACAGATGTTGGATGTCCATTCGCTTGGTGATATTTGCAATAAGCATTAGGGTTCCACTTCTTGGGCCTATTCTCAGGTGCAGGGTCTAGAGTAGGATCGATAGGCTGGATTGCTCCTCATTGATGAAGCCTATTGAAAGCTTCTTCTAAAGTCATGCCTAGGGGAGTGAACGTTCTTTGAGACTTATGATAACCTCCTTTTTCAGTAGCTAGACTATGTATTGACATCATTGTTTTTGGAGCTAGAAGTGTTGTTGTTACTCTTCTTGAAAGAGTTGTTGTTATTATAACCCTTATTGTTTAAGGTTTGTACTTATTCTTCGATTAGTGGGCCTACCTTATAGAGCTTTGTGAAAGACTCTATGGGTTGGAATTTAATGTGATCTTCATACTTGGGCTGCAAGTTACGGATCACTAGTCGGACTTGGTCCTCTTCAATTGGCCTGTTAGTCATTTGTGCGGTCTTTTCCCTCCATCAGTTAAGGAAGGTGACGAAGTCTTCGTTGGAGTTTTTAGTTAACTCCAACTCACGAAGACCAATAGGAAGCTGAGTGTTATATATATATATATATATATATATATATATATATATATATTGCAGAACTCTTCTTTAATGTAGTCCCAATCATTTAGCTTAGTTTTGTTCAGTGATCTGAACCACTTGGATGGATGTGCATCCAATGTTAAGGGGAAAACATAAGCAAACATGTCCTTACTCATGCCTTTGAGAGCCATAGAAATGGAGAAAGCTCTCAAATGATCATCTAGGTCTTCGACCCCCTTGAATATTGGGAGGTCACCCAATGCTACCTTTTTAGGAAGTTTTTCCCTCAGTTCAGGATCAATGATATCATGGCCATGGGCCTGATTCTCGTGTGCAGGAATTGACTGGATCAATTGTTCGAGTTTTTCGAACCTCAAATCAGTCATGTACTTGATAGGAGGTGGTGGTTGAGTGTCATCTTGTTCTTCTTCCATAGTTGTCCGTTTTTCTCTCAGCACCTTGATCTCGTTGTCTTGTTCCTCAAGACGAGAGTTCATCAGTTGAAGCTGAGCCATGATGGCACTGAGATGTTCATTAGTTTCTCCCATTTCATATGACGATTAAGAAGTTTTGGAAGATTCGTCTGAAAAGGTGAGAATTCAATTGATGAGTCTAGGAGTAGGTTGACCTTGTTTCCTCTCTGTTGGATGCCCCCAAATTATAATCTCATGACCTATCCTGAATAGAAATCGAATGGATCTCGTAAATTTTAAGAAATGAATTTCGAAATGCTAAATAAAAATGAGGGATGGAGAAATGGGAAATGAGTGATAAAAATTTGAAATGGGAAATGGAAAATGGAAACGATTTTGAAATGGAGGATTGGAAATGTTCATGGGTTTTGGACTAGTATGGGATTGACCATGATGCAGACATGGGCCTAACTATATGCATATGCAGATATGGACTGGACTAGACTACACAAGCATACTGGACTAGACTTTGAACTTATAGGGGAGCAAGCAGGCTAGGCCTAAGGGTGAACTGGGCTTTTATAGTCCGAAGACTTGATTAGGGATGCAAACTAAACCTAAGTCGAGCTTTTATAGTCCGAAGACTTGACCAGGACTTATATAGAGATGCAAACTAGACCTAGGGTTGAATTGATCTTTTATAGTCCAAGGACTTGACTAGGGTTTACTTAGAGATGCAAACTAGACCTAGGGTTGAGCTTTTATAGTCCAAAGACTTGACTAGGGTTTACATATAGATGCAAAACAGAGCTAGGGTATGAATTGATCTTTTATAGTCCGAAGACTTGACTATGGTTTACATAGAGATGCAAACTAGACCTAGGGTTGAACTTTTATAGTTCGAAGACTTGACTAGGGTTTACATAGAGATGCAAACTAGACCTAGGGTTGAACTTTTATAGTCCGAAGACTTGACTAGGGTTTATATAGAGATGCAAGCTAGACCTAGGTTGAACTTTTATAGTGCGAAGACTTGACTAGGGTTTACATAGAGATGCAAACTAGACCTAGGGAATGAATTGGGCCTAAATGGACCTAAGCTTTGAATTGCATTAGAATTAGACTTAGATTGGAGTGGACTAGGAATGGACTTGGACTAGGATTCACTTAAAGATGCTAATGGACTTAAATTTTGACATGAACTAGACTTATAATATGGGCCTAGGATCGATTCTAATGCTAGTGAATGTATGGACTCGAATGCACATGGGCTAAAATGAATACAGAATGGATTCTAATGCACATGGGCCTAAAATGAATGCAAATCTATTGGAATTGAGTTGATTGGATTGCATTGAATGAAGGTGTTTGGACTAGACTTAGACTTTTCAATATTCGTTTTTGAAAAGGACCCCTTGTTTTTATCTTTTATTGGGAAAAGATAATGGATTAAGTTCAAAAAGATTGTTTTTTGAATAGGTGGTATGATGATGATTACTAAATGTTTTCGAAAAAGACAGAGTAGAAGAGGGTGTAGGATTGATTTTGAAAAAGGGTATTCTTTTGAAAAGGAGGGAATGTGACAAGATAGATTATAAGTAAGATATGGGAGGAGGTAGACAAGATAGACGAAAAGATCGATATTTATGTTTGAATTAGGTGAATTTAGTTTTAGGCAAACATACTTTTAGGAAGATCATAACTCAGGATCGACCACCACGACGACTAAATCGACAAAGACATGAGATGCACAGGATGCGTGCCACGCAACGAGTTGCGCGCGACATGGAGCCTGTGCGTCTAGAATAAGAGTTGTGCGCCAGGCGCAATTTAATGCGTTTAGTGCACTGCTCCCCGGCATGTTTTAGGCGATTTAGGCGAGGTTTTGGCTAACTCTACATAATTTCGGGATGCGACGATAAACATGATACTATGACGGATTTGCTAACTTTTTCTTTTTTACTTGAATGGTAGTCGAATTGACAATATCATGAGATGTAAAGGTTGCGCGCCGCACAACAGCGTGCGCTCGGCGCGAAGCCTTTGCGTCTGGCGCGGGAGCTGTGCGCAAGGCGCACGTTCGTGCGTTTGGCGCACTGCCCCTCGGCATGCAATTTGGTAACTCGAAGAAGGTTCGGACTATTTTGACAATGTTTTAGACGCAATTTTGGCGCAACACATTATAACGGTTTTAACAAAAATAATAGCAGGAATTTGCAATCACAAGCAAATGTCATATAGCATGGATGCAAAAGTTCTCAACCTAAAGTCCAGTTCTATATTCAACTATGGTCAGCTTTAGGTTAAGGATGAAAAAGGGTCTATGACTAAGAGATTGATCCCACGCTTCGTACCTTTACTTAAAAAGGTGGTCGCGTGTAAGACGCACTCCAGTTCTCAAGTTAGGAACAAGAGAACAATTCCATGGTTGGGTGGGTTTGCTTATGATTAAGATCCAACACTATCGCTCAAGAAGCTTTCAGAAGGACAAAGCGCAAATCCCCCGGGGGTGGCCTCACGCATTGAACATGCGCTAATGAGGCACGGAAGATTGTCCTTATGGTGGCTTAAACAATAGCCATGCATATGCAAAAACAGTATGTCATTCTAAAGCATAAAACAAGTATGAATCGTATTTTTTGAGTTTCACCCACTCATTTAAAAAATTAATTTTTTAAAATCCTCGCCAGTGGAGTCACCAAATTGTGGACGTGATTTTATTTCGCCTACGTGGTATGAGCGCGTATTTGACTACCTCATTGTAAAGGTTTTACTGAAAACGTTTGAAGTCGCCAACAAGTCTTTAAAGGAAGATTCATAAACCTAATTGGATATTTGGGAAATCTTAGGGACAACTCAGAGACTTATCCAATGTAGATTTTCCCGTCATGACTCCATTAATGGTCAATAAACCATAGATTGAGTTCGAGGGTAAAGGTACGAACACGGTCATTATGAACCACATTTGCCCATTGTTGGCCTCTACTAAATATCGATTCATGTCAATTTTTATGCAAAAGAATAACCAGAAAAATATTTTCATACACCCTAAAAATAAATTAGTCTAGGTCGTTTATAAAACACATAAAAGACTATTTTTTAGTGATATGTTATTAGGCAATCAATATTACTGGGAACCTAGCAGGTTGTTCAAATTATCTGATTAATATTTGAACAATTCTTTAGGTCTTGATTAGCAATAACAACATGTGAGGTGATGAACATGCAAGCAGGAGAATCATAACAATGTATATAGGAAAATAAATAAAAAGAGAGAAAGGGGTTAGAATATACAGGATAACGTTTTTATATTAAAGATCTACATCATGGAAAGAAATAGTTAGTAACTTCAATAAAAATAATGAATTTATTAAAGGAATCTCAGGATTGTACCGCTGCTTGGGTCTAAGAGCATAACGACATTTGGGAAGAGCAATCATGAAGTCTGAAAATATGAACGTTTATGTGTTTACGTATGTGTTTATGTGTTTATTTATGTTTGAAGATATGAAAATATGAGAGGTTTCGTAAGTGTTCGTAAAAGTGTACTCGTATCCGAAAGTCTTGTTTAAATTCATAAGACCGCGACGTATTTATAGGAAGACATTGAAAGAAAGATAGAAAAGCAGTATGCGCGTCACACGGGGAGTGCGCCAGGCGCACGTCTCTGTGTGACGCACAGAGCCACATGTCAGGCGTAGATTGGTGCACCTGACGCGTCTTGACGTGTGCGCTTAGTACACGTGGTGCGCCAAGCGCACCGCCTTGCGTCTGACACGCTTTAACAGTCTTTTTATAAAATACTTTTTAAACGATTTTCTTTTATCCTTTAAATCAGAAAATCTGATTTTACGGGATAAAGTCCAATTTTAACTTTGAAAATGTCTTTGAAAATACTTTTTTCTTTATGAAAATATTTATTTAAAATAATAAATAAAAACAATTAATTATCATTGAATAATCAAATGGGCTTTTTCAAAGGATTGGGTTCAAAATACAATTAATCATCAGGAATAATTAATTGGGTTCAAAATACAATTAATCATCAGGAATAATTAATTGGGTTTTAAAATAAGATTTTGGATCATTGAAATAAACTTTTACATCTATTAAAATAGTTTTAGGCTCTTCGTACTGCTCTCCCCTTGGGTAGGACCAATCAAGACCGCAGTATGTTTCATCATAGGATCCTTAAATGTGGAGACTCGGTTGTGTGTCTAGAGATATTAATTATCTCCAACAACTGCTAGCGGCCGCATCTGTTGTTGACGATCATCGAAACTCGTAAGTAAGTGGAAAATGCAGCATTTGGACATTCATAATGCCTTCGTTCATGGCTACCTAGAAGAGGAAGTGTATAGGAAGCCATCAAAGGGGTACAACAAGGCTAAAGAACGTGAAGTATGCAAGCTAAAAGGAGTCTTTATGGGATTCAACAAGCCTCGAGGGTCTGGAACATTGAACTGAGAAAGTTAATTTTACAACATGGTTATAAGCAGTGCAAAAGAGATTACTTTCTCTTTTGCAAGAAAAATCATAATAAAATTACCATCATACTTGTGTATGTAGATGATTTATTCATAAGTGGAGAAGATGAAGATGAGTTTACTAGTGTGAAATATGCTCTTCACACTGAGTTCATAATAATCAAAGCTAAGATTTAGGTGAACTCAATACTTCCTTGGCATTGAAGTTGCAAGGACCAATGTAGGTACTTTGCTCAATAGAGAAAGTACGTTGTTGATTTGCTCATAATCACTGGTTTGGAAAATAACAAAGCTACATTTTCCTTCCCAAAAGGAAACACTCTCCAATGATGAAGGTGATGTGAATGAAGAGCCATAAATCTACAGAAGATTAGTTGGCAAATTATTGTATTTGAATCTCATAAGGGTTGATTCTCTTACTGAGTTCAGCAACTGGCTCCAGTTCATGCATTGCCCTAGAAAACCTCATTTACAAGCTGCATTGCATGTCATCAAATATCTGAAAGTTATCTTTCACTAGGGGTTATTTTATGGCAAGAATTGCAGCTTGACCATCTCTAGCTGCTATGATGCAGATTGGGGCTCTTGTGCATACAATGGGAAGTCTTTTACTGGATATTGTGCTTTCCTAAGCCACTGCTTACTAAGATTGAAGACCAAGAAGTAAAAGGTTGTGTCCAAATCTTCATGTGAAGCTGAATATAAAAGCATGTCTCAAATAACTAGTGAGTTGGTTTGGATTGATGGCTTCAGTTCTTGAGTTTTTACTATTCCAGTCAATTTTAAGCTTGATTTTTGTTGCCTTCTCTTTGGTCATGCACTCTCTTTCATTCTCTTAGGGCTGGCAAAAGCTGACTAAACCTGATAACCCGACCTGAAACTTACTTGAAAATTCCGGGTTTGGGTTGAGATTTTTGACCTGAAATAAAAAATGGGTCGACCAAACCCGACCTGAAAATCTAACGGGTTAGGTTCGAGTTGACTTTTTAAACCTAAAAATAACCCAAATAACCTGATTTAGAAGTCTGGTTATTTTCAGGTCAGATCAACCTGAAATTAGCCTAGACTTTCATAACTTATACAATGAATCTTCTGTTATTCTTATTTGTATTGGGCCAAACCCGTTTCTTAGATTATCTAAATTTCATTTCAGGTCATTAACCTAGACTTCATAACTTAGCGTGTATAGTTAAATTTCATTTCAGGTCATTTTGGGTTGGTTTCGGGTCAATCCGAAATCGTTCAGGTTATGGTTTTCAACCTGAAATTAGAATCAGGTCGGGTTTGGGTTAGGGATAAGTGACCTGAAACATAAATCAGGTCAACCTGAAATTGACCCAACCCGACCTAATTGGTAGCCCTACCTTCTCTGTCTCTTTGGTAGATAGTAGGAACGACAACTTGGTGCCATCAATCTCTGTGAGTTTCAAAGTAGGGTAAGGAAGTTTACAGCCCCAATGATTTTCATTGTTGCGTTTCTATGGAATTTGCAATCTGGAGTCATGTAATTCTTAATTATGGGTCATGTTTGTTGCTGCCACCAATTTATGTGTGTCCTAAAATCTGGTAATGAAATGCCTTAGGTTTAAAGGTCGAAACTTTCGTAAAAGCTCCTTGTTAGGAATAAATGTAGATGAATCCTCATTGCAGCTGCAGCTGCCCATTCTCCCCTTTGCAAAGTTAGGCCTTCCTGCCTGTGATCTTAGTATGGACTAGCAGAATCATTCGCGTGGCTGTTATAACGAAAGCAATTTCTTTCTTCATTTGTTAACTGGCGCCTAACGGCCTAATGAAGGAGATCTCGGTGCGAGATATTTGCTACAATGCAACCTTGCCTAATGATGGAGCTCCTTAATCCAAGCATCCAGTCAAGATATAAATTTTTGCCCTCTAAAAACAAGTGATTTTCAAACATGGAGGTGCTTATCCTTTGTGAACCAGTAGTAGCGTTGGCGGCTCAACGGCACTCTTTCAGCTAGGAAATGCCTGTCTAAAAGTTCTCTTCCACGGACTCCTCTCTATAGTTGTTGATCAACAAGTTTGCATTAAATCTCTTGAGAGCAAGGGATTTCGAGCAAAGGGAATGCCATTCTAATGCTTGCGTCCTGTATTTTTTGGTACAAAGGATCTTCATATAGTGTCTCATAATAAGCTAAGCATGTTCTCTGTAAAATTCTTGTCTGGGATTAGAGGAGCATCCTTTATTTCTTGCATTTTGGACTAGTTTCTCAATGCATTGGTGTTTTTATGTGGGTTTTTGTTAGGAAATAATATGTTTCCATATGTATAGAGTATTATGTATGCATGGTTTCCTTATGTGTGTAACATATATATACTTTGAGATCAATAGAGAAAGGCAAGCATTTCAACCCTAATCACAATTCTACATGGTATCGGAGCCGTCATAAATTTTTTTCTCTTCTTCTCTTGGTCATGGCAGGCGACAAAGACAAAGAACAGTCGTCGGCAAACACCATCTCCAAAACTGATATTTCTCATCCTTTTTTTCTTGGCACCGGTGATAGGCCCGGTGATTTTATCACTCCCACACGATCACATTCAGATAATTATGATGATTGGGCTAGTGATATTCAACTAGCTGTCGAGGCTCGCCGCAAATTTGAGTTTGTTGATGGCAGCATCACCGGTCCTCTAGCACCGTACACAGCGTCGGATTGGACAACTGTCAATGCGATGATTGTCTCATGGCTTCTCAACACCATTGACGCCGAGGTTAAAGGTACGTTAAGCAAGTTTAGAGAAGCTCATAAATTATGGACTCACTTAAAAACTAGATTTGCCACAATTAATGGTCCTAGAATTCATCAACTCAAATCTGCCATTGCTAAATGCGAACAAAAAAAATTTTGAGCGTGTCGACCTACTATGGCAAATTAAACGTTTTGTGGGAAGAGTTGTTTAAACATGAACCTTTGATAGCATGTACCTGTCTCACGCCTTGTTCGGCTGGCTCGCTTCACGCCGAACGTCGTGAAAATCAAAAACTCCATGACTTCTTGATGGGTCTTTACTCCGAATATTATGGTCGTCTGCGTAACCAAGTTCTTTCAACCGATCCTATGCCTTCCTTGGATCAGGTTTTTCATTTAGCTGTGCAGGAGGAACGAGTACGCACTGCTCGTCCCCCTACTGCCGACACCTCTCAGGACGTGCTGGGGTTCGCGGTTCGTGCTGGGGGTCGTGGCCGTGGCACCACTGACCGCCCAACTTGCAGCCACTGCCATAAGCTTGGCCATGAAGCTGCTAGGTGTTATCAACTTCTCGTGTGCTCACATTGCACCAAAAAAGGGCACGATGCTGCCCAATGCTATGAGCTCGTTGGCTATCCTGACGGTTGGGATGTCAACCGCAAGTCTGCTGCTGCCGCTCGTCCTTCCACTGGGCGTGGTCGCGGGTCCGCCAAGGCTCACGCTACTTCAGCCGTGAGTGCTCCTGCCTCCACCACATCGTCTAATTCTTCTTCCTTGTTTACTCCTGAACAATGGAAACTCCTTGCTGGGCTTATTGGTACTACAAAGTTATCTGACGATCGACTCAGTGGTAAGTTTGACTCTACTTCGTGGATAATCGATACTAGTGCTACACACCATGAAACTGGTGAGATTTCTTGGATGTTTGATTTGATTTCCATTCCATATTGTCCTGTTGGTCTTCCAAATGGAGACACCGTCATGGCTACGCAAAAAGGGTCTGTTCGATTGTCAGATACTATTACTCTCACTGATGTTCTCTTGGTTCCCCAGTTTAATTGTAGTCTGATTTCTGTTACTCAGTTGACTCATGATTTGCACTGCATTGTACAATTTAACTCTTCTATGTGTGCTATACAGGACCACATGAGGGAGCAGCTTGGAACGGGTCATAGACAGGATGGACTTTACTACTTCAACGGAGGTGACAATGTGCGTTTGGTGTCTGTTCATGGAGTTTCTTCAGATTTCGATTTTTGGCATCGCAGAATGGGTCATCCTTCGGAGAATGTTGTAAAGTTGCTTCCTCTTCTTTGTGCTCATAAGGGTAGTTTTAATAAAGCATGTGAAATCTGTTTTCGTGCTAAACATTCTAGAGACAAATTTCCCTTAAGTGATAGTCGTGCTACTAGGATATTTGAAAAAGTTCATTGTGATTTGTGGGGACCTTACCAACATGCCTCCTCTTGTGGAGCTCTTTATTTTTTGACTATCGTTGATGATTTCTCTCGTGCGGTTTGGCTTTATTTGATGGATGATAAAACTGAGGTGTTTCGTATGTTTATGGTGTTTGTGGCTATGGTTGACAGACAATTCTCTCAAACCATTAAAGTGGTTCAAAGTGACAATGGTACATAATTCAATTGTTTTCTTGATTATTTCTCTGCTACTGGCATCATTTTTTACACTTCTTGTGTTGCTACTCCTCAACAAAATGGGAGGGTTGAGCGCAAACATCAGCATATTTTGAATGTTGGCCGTGCTTTACGGTTTCAGGCAAACCTTCCTATCTATTTTTGGGGTGAGAGTGTTCTTGCTGCTGCTCATTTAATCAACCGTACTCCTACTCCTCTCTTAAACAACAAATCTCCCTTTGATATTCTCTTCGGTTTTTCTCCCACTTATGATGCCATTCGTACCTTTGGTTGCCTTTGCTTTGCTTATAATCATAAAACCAAAGGAGATAAGTTTGCGAGTCGTAGTCGAAAATGTGTGCTTGTGGGTTATCCTTTTGGCAAAAAGGGTTGGAGGTTGTTTGATCTTAATACGAAGGAATTTTTTGTTTCCCGTGATGTGAAATTCTTTGAAGATGTTTATCCTTTCTTATCCCCGAAAGATGTGAACATTATTCCTGATGATTTGGTGCCCTTAAATATTTTGGTTGATGATGAATTTGATGATCAGTGGGTGTCTACGACTCCTGCTCCCACAAATGCCTCTACATCTTCCCTAAACACCACAAATTTACCTCCATCCCCTCCATCTCCCTTATTCGCCCAGCCCACTCCTGTTTCTGGGCTTAGTCCTACCCTCCCTCAACCCACAATTCCTCTCACTCAAATTTTCGCCCCAAATCTTCCTTCCACTCCTTCTCCTCTTATGGGCCCAGATCAAGCTCAGCCCACCTCCCCTCATTCAGCGCCTTCTCCTATTTCCCTCACTTCCTCTCCTGACTTCAGCCCACAGCTCACTCCTGCAAGCCCAAATTCCCCCAGCTTTGCTGCCCCTATCTCGAATATCCCTATGGGCCACGCTGGGCCGCCTGCTGCTCCGAATTCCAGCTCCGCCTCTTCTGAAGTCTTGGGTTGTGGCCTTCGCGCCAAACTACCATCCGTTTTATTGAAGGACTATGTCACTCACTCCGTTGTTTCGCAAAGTCCATCTTGTTCTACTTCTTGTCCATCGTCTCCTTCAGGTACTCCTTATCCTATAGCTCACTATATAAATTGTGCAAATTTTTCGCAAATTATTTGAAGTTCATTGCAGCTGTTGTTTCCACTACGGAACCCAAATCTTTTAAGGAGGCTATGAGATGTGATGGGTGGAAGGCATCCATGCAAGCTGAGATTCAGGCTTTGGAGGATAATGGCACGTGGACCTTAGAGGAGTTGCCTCCCGGGAAACGTGCTTCGGGTAGCCAGTGGGTGTATCGCACCAAGTATTTGTCTAATGATGCTGTTGAACGTCTTAAATCCCGCTTGGTTGTCTTAGGCAATCATCAGGAGGCAGGTATTGATTATACAGAGACTTTTGCTCCTGTTGCTAAGATGACCACTGTTCGTACTTTTCTTGCCATTGCAGCTTCCAAGAATTGGGAGCTTCATCAGATGGATGTGCACAATGCCTTTCTTCATGGTGATTTAGAAGAAGAGGTTTATATGAAGCTTCCCCCTGGGTTTGAGTGTTCCAATCCTAATCTTGTTTGTCGTCTGCGCAAATCTTTGTATGGCTTGAAGCAGGCTCCTCGGTGTTGGTTTGCCAAGTTAGTCACTGCCTTGAAAGATTATGGTTTTCTTCAATCTTTCTCCGATTATTCTCTCTTCACTTTCACTCGCAAATCTGTTCAGATCAATGTCTTGGTGTATGTTGATGACATTATTATATCTGGTAACGATTCCGCTGCTCTTGCTTCTTTCAAGGCTTATTTGAGTGATTGTTTTAAGATGAAGGATTTGGGTTCTCTAAAGTATTTTCTTGGCATCGAGGTTGCTCGGAGCGCTTCTGGTATCTTTCTTTGTCAAAGAAAGTATACCCTTGATATTATTTCTGAGTCTGGTCTGTTAGGTTCTAAACCCAGTGGCTTTCCTATTGAACAGAATCACAGGCTTGTGCATGCGTCTGGTCCTCTCTTCTCTGATCCTGCAGCTTATCGTCGCCTTGTGGGGCGCTTGATCTACTTAGCTGTCACCCGCTCTGACTTGGCCTATTCAGTTCATGTTCTCTCTTAGTTTATGCAGGAGCCACGTATTGAGCATTGGGATGCTGCTTTGCGCGTGGTCCGATATTTGAAGGGTACTCCTGGCCAGGGTATTCTATTGCGCGCTGATAGTGATCTCTCTCTACAGGGCTGGTGTGATTCTGATTGGGCTGCTTGCCCCATCACTCGTCGTTCATTGTCAAGTTGGCTTGTTTTCTTGGGTCATTCTCCTATTTCTTGGAAGACAAAGAAGCAGCTTACTATTTCTCGCTCTTCTGCCGAGGCAGAACATCGTTCTATGGCCTCTATCACTTGTGAGTTAAAGTGGTTGAAGGCTTTATTGTTGAGCTTGGGTGTTAATCATCCTAAGGCTATTCCTCTATTTTGTGACAGTCAGTCTGCTCTTCATATTGCCAAGAATCCCGTCTTTCATGAACGAACGAAGCATATTGAGGTTGATTGCCACTTTGTGCGCGATGCAGTTAATGATGGTCTGATTCTTTCGTCTTATGTTTCTACAAAAACATAGCTTGCCGATATTTTCACCAAGGCTCTTGGGAAAACACAATTTGATTTGTTGGTGTCCAAGTTGGGCATTCATGATCCTTCCCATGCCCACCTTGAGGGGGGGGTGTTAGGAAATAATATGTTTCCATATGTATAGAGTATTATGTATGCATGGTTTCCTTATGTGTGTAACATATATATACTTTGAGATCAATAGAGAAAGGTAAGCATTTCAACCCTAATCACAATTCTACAGTTTTCTTTGTTTGCGAAGATCAATGAGAGTCAAACTTGCATCCTTTTAGCATTGTATTTGTACCCAATAATGAGGGAACTTGTGCTCTTTTGCCATTTATGCTTCATTGTGATTATAGTTGGAAGTCAGGAACCAGCTTTAAGCCTGTGCAAATTGCAAGCGAAACAATGTATTAATATTCCACATTTATTGAATGCATACTTTATAACTAATCTATCTATACTAATATATTAAAAGGCGTGTCTGACAATGTATACACGCCACGTGGCACCTTTCTTACGTACTTCACTAGAATTGTCCAATGTGTACATATGTCAACTAACAAAAGTAATTTGACTTGCAATAATATTTGAACCCGTGACATCTTGCTAGTATACATAGCTGAAATTGCTTATCCGCTCATTGTCATATAATGCGTGGTGCTTTATTGGGATCATAATATTTTTCTTGCTGGTTTTATGTGTTATGAAGTTATGTTTTTTACATGTTGTAAGAATTTGGCTTCAAATATATCTAAGCTAAGTAGGTAACAATCTCCCATTGGCCATTGCCCTTTGAGAGTGCACTCCTCGATAATACTGCCTGCTTGATCAGACGCAAGTTGCAACCTTTATTTCTGCTATTACTCCTGCATGTACCTGCGGATTAAATCATTTTTTTTCTCTTTCCTAATTTGATGCTACTGTTATGTTCTATAGTGTTGGAGATTGTTTGGATGAACTCTCATGATAAGGTTCAGTCATCATTGAACATATCTGCCAGCATGTCAGTAGGGTACTAGGGTGTATTTCTTTTCCCTTATTCTACAAGCATTTTTGTCACAGTACTTTGTGAAGAGTCCACAGTGCACACATTCTCAATTTTATAAATCATAGCTATCTAAAATTCAGCCACAGAGATTTTTTGTTCCTATAGTTGAGTGTAGATGGGTTTGTTAGATTGATACTTTTAGACGTATACTTTTTGGATGTGGGTATGTTGTGATGCTGCTAGTTGTAAAGCAGATATTATTTTTTGTCGTTTCATTATTATCTTCCTATTATAAAAATATTTCACTAGTAAATGGAAAGATAAAATTCTTATATGTTAGATGTACAGCACAGAAGTTCAGAGGTAGATCTACCAACTATCATACGATCCTTGCCATTATTTGCGTTTGAATTAAAAGGTAGAAAATGCAGAATTCAGTGGCTTAGAGTTTCAAGCATCTCTTTGATATATATAGTTATTGAGTTTCTTACTATTCCAGTCAAATTTAAGCTTGATTTTTGTTGCCCTCTCTTTGTTCATGCACTCTCTTTCCTTGTCTCTCTGGTAGATAGTAGGAAGGACAACTTACTGCCACCAATCTTTTGACTTTCAAAGTCCGGTAAGGAAGTTTACAGACCCAATAATATTCATTGTTGCGTTTGCACGGAATTTCCAATCTGGAGTCATGTATTTCTTAGTTATGTATCATGTTTGTTAGCAGCTTGCTGCCACCAATTTATGACTCTTAAGACTAGTACAGAATTGATGATTTGCGTCGCGAGGCGCCTATTTGCGTCAGACATAGGTCCGACGGCACAACTCTCGACGCAAATCCGGATATAGGATCTGCGTCGGACAGGCGTGCGACGTAGTTGTCTAGCTATTTGCGTCGGGCTCAGCTAACAGTGCGACGCAGATGAGTATTGGGATGCTGGCTGCTGTGGCCTTGGGGCCTCACCATCTGCGTCACATGCTGCTCCACGTGCAACGCAAATGATGTTACATCTGCGTCGCACATAGAGCAGCATGCAACGCAAATGGTAAGACCCCAAGGCAACAGCAGCCAGCAGGCCTAAACTCATCTGCGTCGCACTGTTAGCTATATTCGACGCAAATGGTAAGGCCCCAAGGCTAAGCAGGCCTAGACTCATCTGCGTCGCACTGTTAGCTATGTTCGACGCAAATGGTTGTCATCTGCGTCGCACTGTTAGCAGAAAATTCGGCAAAGTCTCCTTTGTAATTTGACATATATGACCAAAACCTGTTCCAGTACATCTCAAAGCAACCAATATTGCAATCAATTGCAATCAAGCAACCAACAAGGTTCAATCAACAAAATATTGTTCAACCTACAAATACATATACTAACTAGTTAGTTTGCAGCTTTGACGACCTCTACAAAGTATTTTGCAAAAAGTTCTTTGAGTTCGTCAATCTCAGTTGCGGAGTATGGCTGAGGACTTGGTGGAAAATCCTAGAAATATATTAAATTAGTTAATATACTTGAAAATTCTATAAGTATAAATAACGAATTTACGACATACATATACCTCCTGTAAATTATTTGAATCATAGTGCATACGGATGATTTCAAGCATGTTTTTCATCACGAAATAGCCGCATTCCTCTCCTCCCGCTTGTTGAGCACACTACACCAAATTTAAGATATATATTAGAATCGGAAATAAAATCCTAAATAGAATTATAAAATGTGTATCAAAACCATAAGAGTTTTACCGAGATCGTTATCCAAGACAATTTAGTTCCTTTATTGGATCCTTCAAGGCGCGTGAAACTTGTATATGCACTAAGTATAGAAATTTTGTAACAATTAATTACTATAAACATTTATAAATTATTTAAAATATCATAAAATGCATGTAAAATAATTAACTTTTATAACAACTATGAACTTACGTATTCAGCGGCATCTTGATAGCTAATTTTCTTTCTCTCTGTAGCGAATCAAATATATATACCGCTTTCTTAGATAAACAAATGACAAGAAGAATCCAATGTTCCCTAAGGCATGAAATAAAATGTGATGCTCATATAACCACAAGTTCATATAGATAAAACAAAGTAAAGATTAGTTTAACTAACATACTTTTTAATATACGGACATAGGATGAAACGCATATTTTGATTCGCTTTCATTGAACTTGCCATGTAGTTGATCACGGCATCTGGTTGATAGCGTGTCATGGTCGTCGAAATCATACTTGGACACATGAAACCAATTCAGACTCCTCTTCCAAATGCCTACACTCCAAATACTTATACTTAGAAGAAACAATAAAAATAAATATCAATGCATATTAGTTTAGAGTTTGAGAATTCTCACATCATAAATATTTGCAAAATGGATACATTAAGCCATGATCTCGTGAGAAGTTGAAAAACATCTTGTCGCGAGAGAATGATCATCTGATCACTATAATAGTTGAAGACGGTACCCTTCATAACTTGCATAGTAAAAGGCTAATCTGAGGGCCGGTTGCAAAATAATCGATGCATATCCTTGACAATATCATCCATATCCTCCAGTGATAAGTCAATAAAAGGATTTATGTACCTATGTGCAGACTCATCGGTGCAAAGATCACTACAACCTTTTTTTTTCTTCTTCTTCTTCTTCATCGCACCTTCCTTAGGCAAATGTTCCTAATTCAATTCGACTTCTTTCTAATTCATACTATATGTAAATAGATTATTTCATATATCAATCAAGCTTACGTAGTATATAAATCAAGATATTAAACATAAGTTACCTGATTATCAGAGACTATAAATAACAACTCTTTCGACCATTCCATGAATGAACCCCCAGCTTAACTGAGTTTCACGATGTATGGAGTAGGTAGTGGAACTGGAGCATCTGCGTAGTCCAGAAAAAAATTATCAACGCTCGCTTTCACGGCAGTAGGATGTGATGATGACTCCAGTGGCGGATGAACGGTACCCTCAACTATAATGATCGGCCCCGAGACATCCGCTAATGCCAAACGACATGGAACTTGACTCTTAACATCCAATGAGGACATAATGTCATTAATTAAGTGTTTTAGAAGCATAATATCATAATCTTAGAAGATATAAAGTAAATATATACCTGCAAGTTCACAAATGGATCATTGCCCCCCGAGTGACAGCTACTAGGATCAACTAGAGTGTGAGGACTTCGGACAGGCTCATCTTCCCTTGTTTGATTTGGTACGTGAAGAGCTAATTGCGCCGCAGAAACCATCAACCTTCTTGAACTATTGCATCTATCTTCGAGTTCATCTCTTGCATCGTCTGTTCTCTAACTCTTTGGCTCACTCTAGCCTCGAACTCCTGCATCTCCTCATCATCCATGCCCCTACCCTTTCGAGCAGTACTACTCCGATCAGGATCTCCCCAAACAGATGTAATCCCAATGCTATGCCCAACTGTTAACACACGCCCAGGACGGTCTTTCCTCTGTAGAGCACGTGATAGAGCATCATCCATCCGACCTGGATCAAACTTTCCTTCCTTTTCTTTCATTTTCCAATCATTCTGCGTCCAATTAAAAAAATTCATATGGTTAGTAGAATATGAGTAATTAGACAAGAAAATATCATAAAATTTGAAAAATGCTTACAATGGACTCTTTTATCTTTTGTGTTTCTTCATTAGGGAAGAAAAGATTTCCTTCCTTATCTTTTTTCGATCTCGCGAGAAGCCATGGCAAAGTTCGATCTGGCAAAGAGGAAAAAACTGAAGATGTGGATGAGTCAACAGATGATGATGATGCTGTAGATGATGAAGGAATATACCCTTTTTTTCAAAAAGGATCCATCTCTGCATATGACTTTTGACCCAAAAAATAAGGATGAATATTTGCAGCCTGAGACTTTCTTGCTCTTTCACTTTTAGCCTAATATGAAAACAGGTAGCTAGTCAATATTCACAACATAAAAATTAATTATAACATATTATGTGATTGTAACGTACATATTATATACCTTAAACTCGTCAGAGCTACACTTTGTCACAAATTGCTCCCAAATCTCTTCCGTGATGAAAGGATAGAGCACGTACGGTTGCTTATCATTGTTAGGCGCCTTCCTCGTTTTGTGATCCATCGACTCACCAATCTTGACTTGAAATCTCTCCACTGCTTATCACAAGTAGCCAACACATCTCGTTTCTTCCTCTCATCCTCTTGTATTCCAAACTCTCTCTTCAATATACAAAATAATACACGATTAATAACTTTATAAACAAGATCTCAATTAAATTAAAAGAATGACTTTTAAAATACATGGGTTACTTACTTTAGCATCTTCCCATAAACTATTTTTAAGGCCTAGTGGAACATCATCCCAACTATCGTACAAGATAGACACTTTGCTTCTACTGATTTCACAGCAATGTGTCTTGTACGCACCAACATGCTCCCCAATCGGACGCATCCACTGATCCCACTGAAGTACTCTTTCAACCCCGGGTATGGAACGAATCCCTTTTGTAGGACCTCTAGGCTTGCTCACTATTTTCTTCCTACTACCTCCATCAGTAATCTGGGCCTCAGAACGTGGCTGCCGATCATCTAATGCATCATGCATTATCTCATCTTCCATCACTACACCTGAAACCAAATATAAATACCAACCAAAGACATGTTAGATTCATAAATGAAGTACTACAAAATGGTCAATAACAATGCATAAAGTATATAATTGAAGATTACAAACAATAGTAGTTGCAATAATATTACATAAATTACCTATTAATCAGTTTTTTCTTTGACAACGTAAAATCCTTCATTATGGTCTCGACGAATGTAATTTGTGTCCAAATCTTCCCCTAATGTACTTGGAATGACTACCGACGAAGCAATAACTTCATTAAATTGTGCATCGTATTCTTCTTCATCGTGTACTTCATCAATTCCAAGTATTCTCCTTATTCATTCAATGACAACAGACCATTTCGAATCGACAGGGTCAACCATGTAGAAAACTTGTTTTGCTTGTGATGCCAATATCTTCATGATTCCCTAACCGGCTGAAATTGACTAATGTAAAAAAAGCCATGTTCATCCATCTTTAAACCACGACGAATATCAACCCACTTGCATCAGAAGAGCGTAATCTTAAAGTCAACGTAGTCAAGTTCTAATATATCTTCAATGAACCCGTAGTAAGACTTCATTGTCTCAACAATTGTTATATCCCTTCTGCTTGTATACTCTGATGACAAAGCCCCCAATTTAACCCCACTATTTTGCATCATGGATTTGTCATCTTGCCGCTTAGTGTAAAATGAATAACCATTGATGTCATACCCTTCATAGTAAAGAACTTGCATCTTTGACCCATATGCCAACCATCTTAACGTATCCTATACATCATTTTTTGGGTCAGATAATTGGTTCATAACTCGTTCTTTAAACCAATCAACGAATGAACGATTATGCTCAATCACCAACTCACGTTTATTCATCGATGGATACTAAACACTAAGAACAGTCATGTGCTCATCTAAGTAAGGATGAACTTGTTTCAGATTATCTAACACTAAATATTCTGCTTTTCTTTTCAACTCTTCATCAAGACACAATATTTTTTTACCAATGGTACCACAACCAGCAAGTCTTCCTTCATGTCTAGATTTTGGCAATCCAATTGCTTGTGCACGTGCTAACTACTGACTTACATATTCAGATACTTCCTCTGCAACCGTTCTTTGGACAATACTTCCTTCTGGTCTGGCTGGATTCATCACTTTGCCCTTCAACGTACCCATATGTCTTTCGAAAGGCCACATGTACCTCATACAAACGGGCCCACAAAGTTTAATTTCTCGGATAAGATGAATTATCAAATGAGGCATGACGTCAAAGAACGATGGTGGGAAGTACATTTCAAATCGACACATCGTCTCTATTACATCAGCTTGCAACTTATCTAGAGTGTTAGGATCAATCACCTTGCTAGAGATAGTTCTGAAGAAGAAACACAACTTTGTTATCGTGTATCTTACTTGGGAAGACAAAATTCCTCATATTGCAACAGGTAATAAATGCTACATTAAGATATGACAATCATGAGATTTCAAACCAACGAGTTTCAAGTCCTTTAGTGAGACAAGGTTTCGAAAATTTGACGAGTATCCAGCAGGGACCTTTAACCTATGCAGAGACTCACAAAAACTCGTTTTCTCATTCTTAGACAAAGTGTAGCAAGCTGGTGGAAGATAATAGTGTTGTCCCCGCTCCTGATGTGCTAGTTCTGGTCTGCCCATTTCAGCCATGTCTTTCCTAGCTTTAACTCCATCCTTTGTCTTCCCGGGCATATTCAACAATGTTCCGACAATGGCATCACAAACATTTTTCTCAATGTGCATTAGATCAAGACAATGTCTGACTTCTAAACATTCCCAATATGGGAGGTCCCAGATTTTAGACCTTTTCTTGTATAAGTTCTTTGAGACACTTTTAAAGGGCTTACCAAACATTATTTCAATATCCTTTACCCGCCTAGAAACCTGTTTTCCACGTAAGGGTACAGGGGCTTCTCTCATCTCCACTTTTCCATTGAAAAACTTTTTTTTCTTACGAAATGGATGATCTAAAGGAAGCCATGTACGATAACGCAGGTATACATTCTTCCCACAATGATGTAACCGCTCATCAATCATATCCTCATCACAAATAGGGCATGCCTTTGCTCCTTTAACTGTATACCCGGACAAATTCACATAAGCCGGGAAATCATTAATCGTGCAAAATATCATGGCACGTAATGTAAATTCAGTTTTCGCATGCGCATTGAACATCGAAACACCTTCATCCCACAACAATTTCAGATCTTGAATGAGTGGGTCAAGATACACATCTATGTCGGTTCCGGGTTGCTTAGGACCCGAGATAAGAAGCGATAGCAGAATAAACTTACGCTTCATACATAACCAGGGGGCAGATTATAAATGGTTAGTAGAACCGGCCAAGTACTATGCTGGGTACCTAGGGTGCCAAATGGGTTCATCCCATCTGTACAAAGTCCAATCCTAAGATTTCGAGGTTCTTTACCAAAACTGGAAAACTTTCGGTCGATATTTCTCCATTGCGGAGAATCGGCCGGATGTCTAAGCATCCCATCTTTAATTTATTCCTCTCATCCGCATGCCACCTTAATAATTTAGCATTATTTTCATCCGAAAATAGACGCCTAAATCTCGGAATGATTGGAAGATAAAAAAGAACCTTCGCCGGAGTTTCTTTCTTTCTCACCCCTTCATCATCCTCCTTTGTCTTGTACCGAGACTCTCCACACCTTGGACACTCACCCAAATCCTTGTACTCATTTCGATACAGCACATAATCATTTTGACATGCATGTATCTTCTCATATTCCATACCTAATGGACACAACAATTTCTTTGCCTTATAGGTAGAGTTGGGAATTTCATTCCCATCAGGTAGCAATACTTATAAAAAAGTGAACAACTCACTTAGACTTTTATCTGTCCAACTACGCTTCGATTTCATATTGAATAATGTAAGGATGCCATAAAGTTTAGTGAAATTCTTACACCCCGGATACATAGGTTTATCCGCTGCACTTAAAATATTATCATACATATTCGGACGATCGGTTCCTTCAACCTCCAAATTATGCAACATCTCATCTAACCTATCATTCTCATCATCCACCCTATCATTCTCATTATTATCCTCTCCTCTTTCGATATCAACCTCAACCTCATCATCAATGTGATCAACATGCAAATCATCACACAAGCTAGTGGAGCTCATACCCGGATCATAAAACTCTCCATGCCATGTCCACCTAGTATAGTTGCTCTTAAACCCACGACGAATCAAATGATCCTTAATTTGATCCACATCACGATACCCCCTAGAGTTATTGCAATCACAACAAGGACACAAGACTAACTTTGACCCATTCCGCGATTGATGTTCTAACGCAACCCTGATAAATTCATCAACCCCTTGTAGAAATGTCGCCGAAATCCGATTACCATACATCCAGGTACGATCCATATTCATACGCTAGAGACACCAAACAAGAACACAATATATCGATCACATCATTCAAAGTGTCTTATCAAATGCAGTCATGAAAATTTGGGTCGTTATCACTCCAACCTAACCCATCTTTGAGTTTCTCATCTCACTAGTGAATGAACATTTGGTTTTCAAATCTAAGAAAAATCCGGCAGCACTTCCCTACAGTTCTCCAAGTACACGATGAAGATAGTAGGTAAACAATCCCTATATGTACCCAGAGAACGCTTAGGGAAATGAGCTAGATTTTTCTTAGACTTGAAAACCAAACATTCATTCACATCCTAAGTGAGATAAGAAACTCAAAGACAGTCCCAAACCGGGGACTATTCAAGACTTACTCCTAATGAGTAAGCCTCGAACGGGTATCTAGGCCAATGATGCACATTGCAATTAAACAGCACAAACCAATCCATTACTTAGATTTCCCTCCCCACCCCATTAAGGTATGTCCATATAAGTTTGGTCATAATTCAACATATACTTTCCCAATCACATAACCAAACAATTCACATATACTTTCCCAATCACATTATAGGGGATAAATAAAACAAATCCACAAATCCAAACTAATGGTTAAATTAACATAAATCATAAAATAAAAAAAGGTATAATACATACCTCTGCTCTCAAGGAGCAGCGAAGACTAGCACAACGAGGTGATCAAAGCTTGGAGAACTGGCAAACCGATGAGCACAAGACACAAGGTGGTAACTGCAGTACAATGTAGAGGAGAGGCAAAGTGAGATAATGCAACACCATTGAATAGTAAACTATAATATAAAGGGAAATTTCCTCAGGTACCCCTGAGGTTTGGCGTAATTCCCAAGATACCCCCCACATTTGGGGAATTCCTCAGATACCCCTGGGGTTTGTGTTTGGGCTCAAGATACCCTTACTATGGATGGAAACCTAACGCCGTCAATTTTTCTCTTCCTCTCTTCCATTTTCTCTCTCCTCCCACCATCCTCCATTGATGAACCTCTAAGCTTTTTCTCTCCCCTCACCTCCATACTTTCTATTTCCTCCCAATTTTCCAATTTGTACTACTAAAATAATTATATCTCAATAATAATCTTGTTAACCAAATTATAAACTACCAATTAAGAACAAATGAAGAACATTGTCAAATTATAAACTACCAAAAATGATACAAATGAAGAACATCATCTTTTTCGATCAAAAGTGAGCAAAAAGCTTCAACTCTTTCTGTGAATCCAGCTTCAACAAAAGCATCTGCCAATCTATCACAAACGGAATTGTCAAAAATTGAAGTTGTAGAATTCTTCCATTGATCTATGACTTCTCCAACTTCTTTCATATGCTCTAACGTCAAATATGAAGATAAAATGGGCACATAATACCAATCATTTTTTGCTTAGTCATCCTTAAAGATTTCCATATTTGGTCAACCATATCCTTGTTTCCCAAACTAGTATGCAATATGATGAGAAAATCATAGGTAATCCATTCTCTCTGAGTAACACTCTTCTCAGCTTCTACAAGAGAACTAGCACCAGAAGAGGTAACTTAGCCCGTTGTCACATAAATGTTAGCAAGGTTTTGATACCTAACCCAACCATCATCAAAATTAGGATCCCGGCTCATCTCAGAAAGAATGTTTCTCACACCTTCAATGTTGAGAGTTGCAGCACAAGAAGTTACCCAGAGGTTATAAGTAAAGAGATCTAGAGCAACCTTTTGGTTTTTGAGTTCTTCAATAACTAAAGAAACCTTTTTTTAGGTGGGAAGAGAAATTTGATTCTTGATTTTTGACGAGCGAGTAAAATTGAAGCATGAAGATTGGAGGTGAGAGGAGAGAGAAGATAAGGAGGAAGATTGGGAGGAGAGAGAAAGCTTGGAAGCTTAAAGGTTCATTAATGGAGGATGGTGGGAGGAGAGAGAGAAAAATAGGAGAGAAAAAGAAAAAAAAAACTAACGGTGTTATGTTTCCATCTATAGTAAGGGTATCTTGAGCCCAAACACAAACCTCGGGGGTATCTGAGGAATTCCCCAAATGTGGGGGGGTATTTTGAGAATTACGCCAAACCTCAGGGGTACCTGAGGAAATTTCCCTAATATAAATTCTTATAAGTTTGAAATTCTAAAGTAACCATTCAAGAATTCTAACTCATAATCGAAACACATAATTCTAAAGTGAGCATTCAAGAAACACATGCAAGAAATTGATTCAATACATTGAAATGTAGTAATAAACTCCTTGATTAAGATCTAGAAAAAAAAGAGGGAAATTCAAAAAAAAAAGACAGAAATTGAAAAACGGAAAAACATGACTTACATTGAAGCAGCGGCGGCGGCGACACCTGGTGTGCAGCTGTGATGGCGGCGAGACAAGGTATGCAGCGGCGGCGGTGCGACTCACAGAAGCGGCGGTTGCCAGCTAGCAAAACCGAGAAAGAGTGAGCTAGAATGAGAGAGAGAGAAAGAGGAGTGCACCGATAATCACCGAGAAAGAGGACACACCGGTCGGTATACGTCACCGGTGGAAATCCTTCACGTGATTATTCGTCGGCGAGAAAACCGAGAGAGAGGTTGGGGGTGACGAGCGAAAAAACAAGAAAGAATGGAAGACGAGCGAAAACCAACAGAGGGATTTGCGTCGAATTAATGTCGCCGATGAAACGGGATTTGCCGGATAAGCGACGGTCGCCGGCGAGAGTGCGTACAGTTTCAGTAAAGGTCGACGGTTCCCAATAGTAGGAGAGAGAGAGAGTGAGAGAGTGGAGTTTGAGAGTGCGTATAGTTTAGGGCTTCGAATTAATGTGCTGGTGGAGGCCCATTTGCGTCGCACGTGCACGAAGATCCGACGCAGATAGTGGTGGAGGCCCATTTGCGTCGCACGTCTAAGAAGATCCGACGCCGATAGTAAATGTTTTGGGCCTCATCAGTGTTTGGGCTGCAGGTCATCTACGTCACATGTAAGCTACGTCCAACGCGGATAGTGTTCTGCGTAGTTCGATAGGGGTTAAAGTCATCTGCGTCGGATGCTAAGGACATGCGACGCATATAACTTATCTGCGTCGCATGTTAGCAACGTCCGACGCAGATAGTGTTGTGTGCATACATTTGGCTAACAACCATCTGTGTCAGACTGGAGGCGGATGCGACGCATATATTGTTTTGCGTCGCGTCTTTGCTTGATGCGACACATATAGCTGATGCGAGTTGGGCATGTGGGTTGAAGTATATGCGTCAGATGAGCGTCGGGTCCGACGCAGATCGTGGTTGTTGCGTCGTTTAACCTGAGGGTCCGACGCATATGTACTTCTCCTACTCTTCTGCTGAGATTATTTGCATCGGACTATTAATGGTATTCGACTCAAATTGGCAATTTGCGTCAGTTTTTCGAGGGTGCAACGCAAATGGACAAACGAAAATCCTCATTTTTATACTAGTAAGGAAGTGCCTCGGGTTTAAAGGTCGAAACTTTCATAAAAGCTCCTTGTTAGGAATAAATTTAGATGAATCCTCATTGCAGTTGCAGCTGCCCATTCTCCACTTAATCCAAGCATCCAGTCAAAATATAAATTTCTCTCCTCTCAAAACAAGTGATTTTCCAACCATGGATATGCAAAGTATTTGTTAACCGTGTAGGGCAACTGAATATAATCATTGGTTAATTCTCATGTACCTGATGTTCTGAATGACACGTTGTCTGACTTGAGGAGTATGGGTTTCAAAGTAGAGTGGTTGGTTCCCTATATTGAAAAGGTTGTAGAACTACACAAGAGAAAGCTAGCGATGAATTCTCTTAACAAGCTCAACGAGTTAAGGGCTCAGGCGAGGAAAGATTGAAGCTCCTCAATGAATTAGCCAACCTTGATAAAGCGGTCGAAGAAATGGACGACGCAATGGCCAACTTGTCAAAGGTTGTTCCTGTTTCTGGAGAAATAATTTTGGACCAACTTTTCAGGGCAGGATTATCATAAATTTAAATGTCATTTGTTCAACAATCTTTGCCCGTATATCCGTTATAGCAGCCTTGTTCCCGAACTTGTAATTTGTCAGAAAAAGGACAGTTTTTAAGAATGAGTTATGTTGCCGACCTTTCATATAAGATCCTTTCACTGACTTGTGTTTGGATTAGGAGGAAAATCCAAAATATAATTGCTTTGATTTTGAGGCATCTGTTTTTATATTCCTTAAACTTAAGATCAGGAAAATCCCAAGTTTTCCTGTTGGTTTATAACTTTGTATTACTTACAGTGTTTGTAAGTGGGAGAATCAATTTGGCGTATTGTAGTTGTGGCTATTTATTTTCTTTTTCAACTTCGATGTGCATAATTTTATCGTTTGAGGTACTGGATTTTGTAATTGCAGATCTTAAAGTTGTCTGGTTTGAGTGACTGCTTTCGTGTTTACCTATGAGTGAAGATCAGCTGGAAATTTCAAATATTCTGTGTAGATGTGCACCTTGAATTTGGTAAGATAATGTGAGATACATTATAAGAAACTTGGTGAACTCATTAATCATAGCTTACCAGAAATTTCTGATTAATTATTAACTCATTAATCATGCGCTATAACTCCTTTTAAACATGCTTTACCCAAATGAATTGACCTTCCTTGATTCAATATATCCTTAAGTGAATTATTTTTCCAACAAAGTGATCATTTACTTCATGTTACCCAATTCCTTTGCATCATTATGATCCAACTTACTCCCCTTTCTTCATAATATAATTCTAGGTGCTATTTGGTTGACATTATTTAACCTAAGAAGTTAGGATTCCTAGGAATTGGAATTTTTTGGTGTTATTTGGTTGACAAATTCATGGGAAGTAGAAATTCTTGGGAAGTAGAAATTCCTAGGAAGTTCCACTTCCCACAAAATGGAGTAATTAAGAATAGCAAAGGAGTTTTTATAATCTACTCGAGTAATCGTCTATCTTTCGCACCCTTAGGCATTTAGCAGTTCCAAGTTTTTTCAATGCATAAAGACTCCTTTAGAGTTGAATATAATCAAGTCCTTTGCAATATCCAAGCATTTGTGCATTCCACCAACCATCGCCATAATGTAAAGATCGTCAAATTGATGATCTTGATAAGCTTCTTTGTCTTGATTATATGGATTACTTTGCTAAAAGCCTAAAACTAGTTATATTTACGTTGCCTTTAGCCTATTATGACGAAGCAATGAACGAAGCAATGGCCAACTTGTCAAAGGTTGTTCCTGTTTTTGGAGAAATAATTTTGGACCAACCTTTAGGGGAAGGATTATCATAAATTCAAACGTCATTCGTTCAACGATATTTGTTCGTGTATCCATTATTCCAAGCAGTCGCAGGTCGCAGCAGCCTTGTTCCCGAACTTGTAATTTGTCAGAAAAAATAGACAAGTTTTAAGAATGAGTTATGTTGCCGACCTTTCATATAAGATCCTTGTAATGACTTGTGTTCGGATTAGGAGGAATATCCAAAATTTAACTACTTAGATTTTCCTAATAAACATATATATGGAGACTACACACATAGAGAATGATTAACATCATTCTTATACTTGCTTTTGGAGAATTTACTCTAGATTTCTTCTCCTTGTTCTTGAGAAAACACAACCTTCAAACACAATGTAGAGTATAGAGTTTGTCATCTACCAAACTATTGTTTTCTTATTAGTATCTCATAGGTATTTATCATGAACTTGTTGATCCTAGTGGGTCGGTAAATACTTACAGGAAAGCGTATAGATACGTGCTTAGAAGAACCATCCGGTTACCCACGAAGTTCATGCACATGTATAACAGTTCACTGCAACTCCACTCACAAGCCATATACCTTTGTGAATCACCATATCAGGATGTATTATTATATTGCTCGCATTCCGACGACTTGAATCACGAATTCTGCCATCCTTCGAATTGATATGTCTCACCCCTAGGTTTCAAATTCTTGAACTGATTGGCGGAAATTCGTGAATACTCCATCGAATATCTGCGTTTACAGGAAATTCGTGAACTGATTGTCTGCACCTTCAACTTCAACCTCATAACTAGCCTAAATTCAAAATTTTACCTGGGTCATCTGTCTACCTAATCAAAGGTTGTTGTTTGTGCATGCCTCATTTTTATCAATTTTGTGATTGTGCAATTATTTGTATGCCAATTGTTGATTGTGGGATTGTGATAAATTGTGGGATTGTGACAAATTGCGGTACTGTGAATAATGCTAAGCCATGGTATCATATCTATTTATACTTGCAATATTGTACATAACATTGATTTTTTTTTTTAAATCCGAAAATAAGGTTGATTGAGAATTTAAAATCCGAAATTAAGGTTGGTTGAGAATTTAAAATCCTTTGCATAAGTAACGTATATAATAACAATCAAATTAAATTAAATTGGAAATGATCTAGGTTTATAAGATACATAAAGATTTGGTGATATTAATTGTCCAATCACTTCCTATAATCATGCCACTTATCCAATACATAGGCTATGTACACATGGCAAAAAAAAATTGATTTCAATTAACATGTGGAATAAAGGCTCTTGCCTACATGACATCTAAGCAAATTTTTCTTGCTTTATATAATAGAATGATGATTTATGTTTGACTATCATTTGTTATTAATAGGTAAGGAAGAAGATAGTCATGTGAGATCTTGTTTGATTCGACTTAATATGTACTTTTGGAATATCAACTTTTTATAATTTCGGTTTTTTCACCATATAACCCGAACAAATATTTTTTTGCACCATATTACCCTGCAAGTTTCAGAATTCGCCATATACCCCTAATTTTAAAAAATCCATAAAATATCCTTAATGACTAACAGTTGTTAACTCCGTTAGTCATTAACCTCTAATTGACGTTATTAACCCCCTAACCTTTAATTACCCTTTCCCTAATATCCATCCTCCCCTTTTCTCTTACCCAACCCACTTCCCCATATCTCTACACCATTAACACCATCACTAGTTAATCCAATCAACTTAGTGCTGCTACACCGTTCCACCACCTCCATGACACTTGAGCCACCATCTCCTACTCCCTCCACCCCTCCTCTCTCTCTCTTTCCTCACAATATGAGAAAACCCACCATTAACACCACCATGTTCTTTCTCCTTCTCAAAATATGAACTCGAGCACTTTCAACCTCCGTGACACTTGAGCCACCATCTCCTACTCCCTCCATCCCTCCTCTCTCTATCTCTCTCTCTCCTCACAATATGAGAAAACCCACCATTAACACCACCATGTTCTTTCTCCTTCTCAAAATATGAACTCGAGCACTTTCACCTTGAAATATCAAATGCCAATGAAGATCTCAATTGGGTCGACTTTGGATGGGTTGAATAGGTCACCTTGCTGGAATTTCACCAAAACTTGCAAATTTAGCCAAAATTAAGGAGCTGCAACTGGTTTCTCTCTCATTTGGTCGGCAATATTGACTTGTTGTTGTTTTCTCCACTCCCAAACTTCCCCCTCTTAGATGAATCCTCTCTTGATAACTCAGACCTAGGTAGTAGAGATGAAGAATTCGGACCCTTAGGCTCCGTTTGGTAGGGCGTAAAACATTTTCTTGGAATACTGTTTTCATCTATTTTCAATTTTACATTGTGTGGTTTGCAAAGGAGTGTAAAACCATTTTCCCTAGGAGTAAAATTGCTCTATCAATGACGGAAAACCATTTTCCTTTCAAAATGGAGAGAAAACTTTTTTTCCTTCCTTTACTTTATCGCTCTTGCACACTCCTCTCACTACCTCTTTACTTTCCCTTTTATTTTCCTTTCATTTCATCATTTTTCTTATATGGAACCAAACAACGGAAAACTAATTCTGGAATTATGTTTTCCACTGTAAATTATTTTCCATAAAAATCATTTTACACTGAAAATGTTTTACCCTCAACCAAACGGAGCCGTAGTGTTGGGACTAACGTTTGCCATGGAAATGATTTCATGTTGTGCCACAATCACCGATATCATCGCGTCCATCCTTTTCCGGCAGAATTCTTATGAAATCTCCCTCAAAAGGTTTGAACACCGGAACCTAAGGCCACCGTCGTCCTTCATCACAACAGTGGGCCCGGAGGTTAAGCGAGTGGGGTAAAGAGAAGGTGGAAAATAATTATTTTCCTTTTTTGCCACTTTACGATGAACTATCATGTGTGTGATAAGGGGAATTTTGCTTGTGTTCGACTTTTGTTTTGGTTTGCTAAGAAGAGAAACATGTTCTAAGTCAAATCCATTCATCTGTTGATCCCGTGGAATGTCCTCGTTTTCTTTACTATCTGGAATTTGTGGAAGAGAAGGAAATTATGGATGTTTAGCAGGATAGAGGTAAAACTTGCGGACCAACTTATTAAAAACATCATTTGGTCTTGCATATGAATGGTTTATACTGAACCACAATACTCCAATAACCCTCAACAGCCCACTATTAGCTCTGCTCTTGGAGTTCTAAACAGAAACTTGGAAACTACTCATAATATTGAATCAGTTGATGGGTTTGTTAATGGTAGTGGTGTTAATAGTAAAGGAGAGAGATAAAGAGGGGGAAGGTGGTTTAATTATGTTAGGGGGAGAGAGAAGAGGAGGAGGGATATTAGAGAAGGGGTAATTAAAGGTTAGGGGGTTAATAACGTCAATAGGGGTAAATGACTAACGGAGTTAACGGTCGTTAGTCATTAAGGGCATTTTGTGGATTTTTTGAAAATTGGGGGTATATGGTGAATCTGAAACTTGTAAGGTTATATGGTGCAAAAGAAAATTTGTCAAAGGTATATGGTGAAAAAAATGTTATAATTTTTACAAATGCAAATTTAGAGATATAATTGTTCAAATATTTACATTGGCAAGCGTGAAAAGGTAAAGTATAACTATTAAAAAAACGAAGGAAGTACCTTGCGATTTAATTTTGACTGGCACTTTAAAGTGTCGGCTTATAATTTAGATACTTTGTTGTATCGGAAGGTTCGACAGGACAAAGTGTCGGTAGTTTCGACATAACAAAGAATCGGTAATCCTCGACATGTGTGATATTTCGATGCTTTGCTGAAGTGTCGATAGTTAACTTACCGAGACTTTAAGGTGTCGAGAAAAAGTGGAAAAAGTGTAGCCAAAGCAGGGTGTATCAATATTTCATATCTCTATTATTTCAAGAATAAAATGGGGTTGTATTTGTAAATTGCCGGGGGTTTTACATAAAAATGGATCAAAATTTACTAGGAGAATTATCAAATTTTGTCATTTTTACAATACTATTGACATGTATGTACTCAAAATATTAACATCACATGTGTTTTTTCATAAATAGATTATGTTTATGTCTAAGAAATTAAGGATTGTTGATGGTCGAAAGACTTGATGAGGGCCCCAAGAAGGTAAGCATGAGCTCCGTTATCCGTACACTGGAATCGTGCAAAACAAGGTTAGACTACCAGTACGTAAGATAAGTATGAAGCGGTCGCACGGACAAACCAAGGCTCCTGCTCCAATGACATAGGTGACCTAATCGGATCCCTTGAGGTACTTAGTCATAATTTGACTAAGCACAAAAGTGACTCGGCACTGGGGCAAGGAGCCTCATGATGGCCTAGTGGTAGGACGTACGTCGTTCTGCCAAGGGCTAATGAGCCCTAGGCTGTCCGAACGGGTGCCTTGAGGTACTTAGTCATAATTTGACTCAGTACGAAAGTGACTCGATTGAGGGGCATGGAGCCCCATACTGGCTGAGTGGGTAGGACGTCGTTCAGACAAGGGCTAATGAGCCCCAGTCTGTCCAAACGGGTGCCTTGAGGTACTTACTTATAATTTGACTAAGTACGAAAGTGACTTGGCTGAGGGGCAAGGAACCCCATGCTGGCCGAGTGGGTAGGACGTCGTTCGGCCAAGGGCTAATGAGCCCTATGGTGTCCGAGGGGGTGACTTAAGGTTCTTAGTCATAATTTTACAAAGTATAAAAGTGACTCGGCAGAGGGGAAAGAAGCCCCATGCTGGCCGAGTGGGTAGGACGTCGTTCGGCCAAGTGCTAATGAGCCCCAGGCTGTCCGAACGGGTGCCTTGAAGTACTTAGTCTTAATTTGACTAAGTACAAAGGTGACTCGGCAGAGGAGCAAGGAGCTCCATTTTGGCCGAGTGGGAAGGACGTCGTTCGGCCTAGGGCTAATGAGCCCCAACCTGTCCGAACGGGTGCCTTGAGGTACTTAGTCATAATTTAACTAAGTACAAAGGTGACTCGGCATAGGGGCAATGACCTCCATTTTGGCTGAGTGGGTAGGACGTCGTTCGGCCAAATGGTAATGAGCCCTAGGCTGTCCGAATGGGTGCCTTGAGGTACTTAGTCATAATTTGACTAAGTAAAATGGGGACTCGACAGAGGGGCAAGGATCCCCATTTTGTCCGAGTGGGTAGAACGTCGTTCGGCCTAGGGCTAATGATCCCCAGGCTATCCGTACGGGCTTTAAAATTAGGCACTTAGTCATAATTTGACTAAATAAGTAAGTGACTCGGCAAAGGGGCAAGGAGCCCCATGCTGGCCGAGTGGGTAGGACGCCGTTCGCCAAAGGGCTAATGAGCCCCAGACTATCTGAACGAGTGCCTTGAGGTACTTAGTCATAATTTGACTAAGTACAAAAGTGGCTCGGTAGAGGGGCAAGGAGCCCCATGCTAGCCGAGTGGGTAGGACGTCGTTCGGGAAAGGGCTAATGAGCCCCAGGCTGTCCGAATGGGTGCCTTGAGGCACTTGGTCATAATTTGACTAAGTGCTACACTTGGGGCTAGTTTCCCTTTGTTCCAAGTGGATGAGGTCGTTGGGCAAAGCGGTTCTTATTTCCGAATGGGGTCCTCGATCCAGCTGGATGTAAATGCCACATGGCAGCCTTGGATACTTGAAGATTTGTGCGCCTCCCATTCTAAACTGAATGGGTGCCTTAGGGAGTTAAACTTTAGAGTTTCATCTTCCCTGGACTGAGGATGGCAGGCCGACTTGGTCCAGTTGGGCCTCCTAAAAAGCCCATTTTAGGGACGCGAAGGGGTTATCGTAGAGCCCTCTCCGAGGTTTGCCTATATAAATGGGTGAATAGAGATAATTTGAGATCATTTGGTCATTTCTCATTCTCAAAAATCTCTTGCTCTCCATTTTCTCAAGTTCTCTTCAAGTTTCTTCCAAGTTTCGTTTCGTCCGACCAGGTACGCTGTTGTTTCTCGCTTAGCCTTTTTCTTATATTCTTTTGATAAATCTCGGTGACTCCCTTTGTCCATAAATAATGGGAAGTTCATCCGAGTCACTTACCCCCCGACCACACCTCCTTACAAGTTGTCCGAGGAGATGAGAGGGTAGGAATAACGTTGGTATTGACCCTGATCGGTTGTCCAGACCCCTCGGATGTCCCTGATGCTGCATCTCTTCTTAGTCCCTCATTGTCTCTAGAGGATAAGGCTGAGGGCATCGTTCCCTACCCTTGGGAGGTGTCCCTTGCCTTTCCTTCCTTAAGGAGTTACTTTGATAAATATTTTCCTGATGGTGTAGTTAAGGTAGCACTAGTAGAAAAAACCTTATATGTCACAACACAACAGTTCCGATTTTAACAAAATCGGATCCGTAAATCGTCTGTTTTTTGGAGGGAAAACACGACAATTTTACAGATCCGGTTCTTAAGTGAACCGGATCACTTAATAGAAAACTGATCCGGTTTTCTGTAAATTGATCTGGTTCACAAAACTGGATCAGTAAATTTTGGGGCGCATCACACTCAGTTCTCGGCCCAGAACATAAAATGTTCGTATAACATAAAGTTTCGGCCCAGCACACTGAATTCCTTCGGGCCAGCACGCTTATTCTCTTCCCCGGCCCAGTTGGATGCTTTGTGGATATAAGGCTCCTCACTTCCCTCCTCACTCTTAACCCTAACACTCTCCTCTCTCATCAGCCTCCTCACCCTTAACACTCAGACTTCCCTCCACTCTCACGTCATCACTCTAACCCCTCACCACCGCCACCATCGTTCTTCCCTCGTCACTCCACCTCCTCTCTCTCACTCCTCAGCGACATCCTTCCCCATCATCCTCTCTCCTCAGCGACGTCCTCACTTTGAAACCTCAAGATCTGAAACGGCCGGCGAAGGATGAAGCTAGGCGAAGTGAAATAACGCGAAGAAGAGTTCGCTAAGGAAGAAGAGTTCATCAGCGAAGAATAGCTCAATCTTCACGCTTGTCACTGCTTTCAATCTTCGTCGCCAACAACCAACAACGGTCTTCGCTCGTCCCCGCCGGAATTTCTCTTCTCTCAATCTCCTTCGCTGCTTTCAACCTTGAAAGGGTCGTGTTCATTGCTGCTTTCAACCATGAAAGTTCGATTTTTTTAGTTCTTAATTACTTACTTTTTCGTATTTAATTATGATTTTTTCGTATTTAATTACGATTTTCTTCGTTTTTATAATATGGTTTGTTCATCCAAATATGAGTTAATGTTTCTTCTTTATTTAATTTTATTTGTAATTCCAAATTTGAGCATAGACTCAAATTTTTTTTTCCTTTTCTTAGTTTTGTTTGTAATTCCAGATTTAGGGTATATTCATTTTCAATTGTTTATATTTTAGTTTTTTATTGTGTATATTTAATGCCTTGTTTTATTTTGTAATTTCCTGTTTATAATTTTGTTTATTTTCGGTATTTTATTTCGTTGATGTAGTAGTGATTATTTGATGTGGTTATTTTCTGGGTTTTGTATCCAAATATCTGTCTCTTTCTTTCCCTCGTTGATTTTGTATCGATTAATAATGAAAAATTGCAAAAAAAAAAAATTTTGGTTTTTGGGGTGGTCAACTGCTCCGGTTTTGGGTCAATACCGAAGCAGTTAACATATTTAACTACTCCGATTTTCACCCAAAACAAGATCGGTAAATGATTAACTGATCCGGTTTAGGACCGGATAAGTTAATCATTGTGAACTGTTGCGAACCCACCCGATCCGGACTAAAATCGGATCAGTAAGCCCGGTTTTGACCAGATCGGATGGGCTTTTTCCCTCTAGTATAGCCATGCCAGGGACCGAGGAGCAACCGGACATCTGGTCAGTTGTAGTTCCCTCCTTTGGATCCGAAAGGGAGACCTTGGTCTTTCTTCCCCGTCCCGTCTTGGGTGAAAGCCTTGAAGGACGATCTCCGAGGCATCAGTGCAAAATTTTCGATCAAGTATCCCTATCACTTGGTCCGACCGGAGGCCTTTCATACCATATTGAATCCTCCACCTGGGTGCACGACCGTCTATTACAAGGCCCTAGAGATGGGGCTCCGATTCCCCTTGACCCATTTTGCCAAGGAGCTGTTGAACTTCTATAATTTGACTCCGAGTCAAATATCGCCGAACTCCTGGGGCGTAAATCTTAGGTGTCAAACCATTTGTAACATGTTAGGTGTTGAACCAACCCTCACCTTATGGAGGACGATGTACCGACTAGTCGAAATGGGTGCCAAAGACAACGGCCTGAGCGGTGGAGTTTCCATGTCCGAAAGGTGTATAAGGTGGTCACCAACCTGCCCACTTTTCATAATGGCTTCCGCAGGGAGTTTGCCTTCATATTTTTTGGCGGAGAGTGGGGAATCCCATTGGTGCATCTAGAGGGTGAGCAAAACTTTGTGCTTAATTTTCGGGTCCCTGATCTAAATGATGAGGACGTTGTAGCTGCCTGCTACGTGCAGACTTTATCGAAGATAGTCGATGGGGTGAAATTTATGTTGCGGGCAACTGGCTACTCAACTGCAATCTATTCTAGAATGAGCAGTTTCTCTCTCCAATGGGATTGAGTTCGGCCTTTCCCAACGGTAATTCGCCTAGGGGGGTTCAGTTTAAGGTTGGATTTGTATTTTTTTTTTTACCTAATTTTTTTTTAACCTTTTGCAGTTCAAACCCGAGTCTTTCTAGTTGATTCTGATCCAGAGATGGCCAATCGGTTGAACTCTGCTACGATAAAGGCCCTCAGACTGAAGGGTGAGATTGCTGCCAAGACCCTCAAAAAGTCGGGAATGCCGAAGGTATGCATTTTTCCTTGGTTTCCTCTTTGCTTATCTTTTGAACAAGTTCTACCTCATTTTCTCCTCCAGGATCCTGCTAAGTCGAGGACAAAGAAGAGAAATGAGGGATCAGCTGAGGCGACAAGCCCGACCAACGCTGCTCATTCCCCAGTGCAGGCGGATGATGCAGCCATCTCATTGTTCTCCTTTGACTTTCGACCCGTACCAAGTCTTGAGTATACTCCTCAATCTCCCTTGCCCAAAAAGTGAAGGGGTCCTCTAACCCGGTCGAGGTTGAGGTGCCTTTTACTGAGCTTCGTTGCTCGGAGAAGAACAAGAGGTGGATGGGGGCGCTAGAGTACATCTATACCAAGGCCGACCATTACCACCTGAACACCTTGGGGGCGAAGAAGACAAATGAGTTATATTGTTCCTGGCTCTATGTGAGTTTTCTTCCAAGTTTTCAAACTTAGCTTTGTTTTTTGTGATATTGTCTAACTTTTTCTTTTCCGCAGTTTTCCATCCGAATGACCAACGTTGCTCAAAACCGAGTGACTCTGGACGAAAAAAAGTGGCGGACTTGAGTGATAAGGCTAAGAAGCACTTCACCGAGGTCCATTAGGTGAAGGAAGCTAAGCGCATCGCCGTGGATAAGCTCGATGGTGCCTTGAAGGCCATTGGCAAGGATCCGGCCACTCATGAGCGGGAGCAATGGGCGAAGGAGAGGCCCGACCTCACTATATCCCGAGATACTGCCATTCGGGAGAAGGCCGAGGCGGAGAGCAAGCTGTCGAAGGCTGAACATGATATGGTTGCGGCCAAGGCCTTGCTAGAAAAGGTGAAGGGGGATCTAGCCAAGGCCGAGGAGCGTTGGTTTGCTGAGTGGCAGTGCGAGAACTATAATAATGAGGTGGGCCATCGTGCCCATAAGATATTGGAGGATGAGGCCTTGGCTCGAATGAAGGGGGCACTGGCCCATGCGCACCCGAACCTGGATTTGGCTGATGTCTCGGCCAAGTACCAAGCTGCTTATAACGCTAAGGTTGCCAAGATTCGGGCAGAGCTGGTGCTCTCAGATGATGATGATGATGATGATGACGACCAAGGCGCTCGTGATGAGCTGGTCGATCACAGTGGACAGGATGATGACGAGGGTGGTGCCTGGAATGCTGGGAGTGTTTCCAATATCCCTCCTCCTCCGACCGCCTAGATTTAGTTTGTCATTTCTCTTTGTATTTTTCTATTTAATGCGCCGACTTTGCACTAATTCGGCTTGTAATGTATGAATTGGATTTGCCCCAGTAATGAAACTTATTATTTCTTGTGTTTCTTTGTACATTTTGTTTGTTGCAATACCATCTAGTTGATTAGTTTGTTGTTCTCATCGGTCATCTTTTCTTTGATAACTGTTTAAGTTTAAATCTTTGAATTTGTTTAGGCGTTATATTTATACGACTGGTTAAGTCTTCGCCATTCGACTGGCCAAGTCAGTTTATCCGACTGGTTAAGTCTTCACTATCTGACTAATTAAGTTAGGCGCTTGAACTGACCCAAATTCTGGATTGGCTAAGTCCTTGCATTCATTCGACTGGTTAAGTCTCTCAATCCGACTGGGTTACAAAGTTAAGGGCCCATCGGCTGTTACACATACTGCCCCTATTGCAACTAACAAACATTGCACATATAATTTCTTAAAGTTGTCTGTGTTCCAAGAGCGGGGGAGGGGAACACCTTCTGGGGACACTAGTCGAAATGTTCCTTGCTTGATGACTTTGTAACTTTGTAGGGACAATCCCAGTTAGGTCCTAACTTTCCTTTCAGGTGTGAGATGCTTGTTGCTTCAACTTTCCGAACCACCCAATCACCGAGCCCTATAAGCCTGGCTTAGACTCGTCCGTTGAAGTGCCGAGTGATGTGCTGGTTATACCGAATGGATCTCAGTAATGTGTCGCCCCTTGTTTCTGGTAGTAGATCCAAGTTAATGAGCTTCTCCTCCTCATTTTGCTTCAACTACCTCACTCATGTATACCAGATTGAAGGGAGAGTGACCCGTTGCTTCCTTGATAGTAGTCCGAGCGGACCATAGGACACCCGGCAGATCATCGACCCATGCCCCTTTGGCACCTTCCAAGGACTTCTTGATGCCCTTAAGGACAATCTTTTTGGCTGACTTGGCTTGTTCATTGGTTTGTGGTCTTGATGCTGCGGAGAACCTGGTCTGTATCCCGAACACAATATTCTCGAGTCGGACCATTATTGAACTGACGTCCATTGTCAGAAACCAATGCCACTGGTACTCCGAAACGGGTGATGATGTTCCTCCATATGAATGCTTGGACCTGCTTGTCGGTTATTGAGGAGAGTGGCTCGGTTTCAGTCCACTTGGTGAAATAATCAATGGCGACAATTAGAAACTTCTTATGTCCCGATGTTGGAGGGAATGGCCCGAGGAGGTTCATTCTCCACTTGTCGAATGGCAGGACTTCTTAGATGGTAGTCAGTGGATTGGTGGGAGCCATAGGTATGTCCGAATGGAATTGGCATGAGGGACATTTTCTGACTAGGTCATGGGCATCTCTTTTGAGGGTTGGCCACTAGTTATCGCTTTGAGGGCCTTTTCGGCTATGATCCTTCCCCCTTGGTGGCTTCCACAAGCCTCTTGGTGAATTTCTCTCAAGATGTAGTCCCCCTCATAGGGGGGTGACACATATGAGCAATGGATGGGTGAAGGACTTCTTGTGGAGTTGGTTGTTATGCCGCAAAAACCATCATGACTTGTGCTTGATCCGATCGGCCTCCTTGGGATCCTCCGGTAGGTCTCCGTCCCTCAGGTTTCTAATTACCCCGTCCATCTAGGTGGATGACCGATCCACAGTCAGCTGCAAGACCTCCCACATGATGGTCCGAGGGACTAGCCCCTCGGCCGAGCTTACCATGCGAGCAAGTGCATCGGCTTGTTGATTTTTCGACCTGGGTATGTGGGTAATGCGGAATTGAGATAGTTGCTTGATGAAATTCTGAGTTTTGGCCAAGTACATCCTCATGTTGTCTTCTTTAGCCTCGTATTCGCCCGACACTTGCCCCACAATGAGCTGCGAGTCGGATTTTGCTTCTCTCTATGAGCTTTATGAGTGGTTGTCTGGTGAGGACCTTGATCGAGTGAGCTTGGAAATAAGGTTTTAGTTTTCGACTTGCCATCACAAGGGCAACGACTGTCTTCTCGGCTTCGCTGTATTTTTTTCTTCCCCTCGGAAGGCTGGCTGATGAAATAGACTGGATGTTGTTTTTTTCTCGTTCGGCTATCAGAACAGCAATGGGCGCGTATTCTCTTACCGCTAAATATATGAACAAAGTCTCCCCCGACAAGGGGGAGATCAGTTTGGGGAGGGTCGATAAGTGTGTTTTGAGGGAGGCGAATGTCTGTTCAGCTTCTTCGTCCCATATAAATTATTTCCTCTTTAGGGCCTTGAAGAAACACATGCTTTTGTCCGCCAGCCTGGACAAGCAGCCGGTTAGGCGTTGCACCTCTCATATGTTCTAAGGGGATTTCATCTCAATGACTGCCTTTATTTTGTGGGGATTAGACTTGATTCCTCTCTCATCCACCAGGAAAGGCACTTTCCTCCCTTGACACCAAAGAGCACTTTTTCGGATTTAGCATCATATGGTAGTGCCTTAGGGTTCCGAGGGACTCCCTTAGATAAGAAGGATGGTCATTGTGGGCTTTTCTTTTGACGATCATGTCGTCGACATATACCACAATGTTCCGACCGAGCTGGTCGTTGAAGATCTTATTCACTGTCCACTGGTAGGTAGCCCTGCATTCTTAAGTCCAAATGGCACCATTTTATAACAATACACCCCTTGGTTGATAACGAAGGCGGTGCATACCCTATCTTGTTCAGCCATAGGGATTTGGTGATACCTGGCATTCGCTTCCATGAAGCTGAGGGCATTCCCTGCTGTTGAATCGACCAGCATGTCAATTTTGGGCAGGGGATGGTTGTCTTTCGGACAGGCCTTATTTTGGTCTGTGACATCTATGCATATTCTCCACGTGCCGCTTGATTTCTTGACCAGGACCACGTTGGCCAGCCATTCCTAATACTAACATCCTTCTATGAACCCTGCTTCAAGCAGCTTCTTGACCTCGACCATTGTTGCGGCGTTGCGCTTGAGACCTTAGTGCCTCAGCTTCTGTTTGATGGGCCGAAACCCATCTTTTATGTTAAGTTCATGACACATGACCTTGGGGTCTATCCCGGGCATTACTGAGGCTTCGTAAGCCAATACGTCCTTGTACTCAGTGAGTACCTGGATGATTTCTTCTCTTTCTTTCCAGTCCATGCTCTTGCCTACCCTCAACGTCTGACCGAGTTCTTTGTCGATAACAACTTCTTCATTGTCCTCGGCTGGTTGAGGGTGTTCATATTGCTTAGGGTTTTCAGTGACGTATACCCTAAGGCCGCTTATGGGCTTATCTTCTTCTCACTTTCTCTTTTTCGAGTCCTCTTGGACGTCGATTTTTCTTTTCATACTGTTGACATAACATTCCCTTGATGCTTGCTGATCCACTTGTATCTTTCTTACTTTACCTTCATCAGTTTCAAATTGCAGCTTTAACCTTATTCAGGGTCGGCCTCCCCATTATGATGTTATAGGGCAGAGGGATGTCAACCACTAGGAAGTCGATCAGTAGGCTCCTCCCCATGCCTTTTTCTCCCATCCTAGTGGGTAGCTTGATCGATCCGATCGGATGGACAGATTTTCCTCCGAAGCCTATGAGTGGCTGATATAGGGGTGTCACATTCTTCTTAGTGTACTTATATTATTTGAGGCAATCCAAGGTAATTATGTCAGCGGATGAACCACTATCAATCAGGACTCTCTTGACTCTTGTGTTAGCCACCGGGGTCATCATGCGTGGTGTGCAGGGTCAGACTGGATTCCCCGAATGTCATTAATTACCGGCATCAGGACGAGGATGGTGGACGTCAAGCACTTGATGCTCGAGACTCTATAGGTCGGCTTTACACGACCGACAGGTGAGGCCTCCCGATGCAAAGCCGCCAGCTATTACCCCAATGAATCCATTTGTCTCCCCACTATTTGTCTGACCCACCTTCTACTTCCCCTTCTCTTCCCTTGAGTGCTTGAGGTAGTAGTTCAATTTCCCTTGATTGGCTAAGTTGTCAAGAGATTTTTTTCAACTCTCAACAATCTTTGGTAGTGTGCCCACACTCTTTGTGGTACTCGCACCATTGGCTCTTGTCGCGTCGAGCTGATGAAGTTATGATGAGGTGTGGCTTTGGGAGCATGGATTTTTCTTTGAAGTCCAAGTATATTTCCCTTCTGTTTTTGCTGAACCGGGGGTCGTTGCCATGGTCGTTGAACTTGTCTGATCAACCTCCGTTTTTTGGTGTTTCGATTGGTCCTTGTGGTTTCCTTTTTCCTTCCTCTTCTTACTTTCGTCATCCGAACGGCGATAAATATTTGACTCTTAGATGAACCTCTAAGCTCTACTCTTTGATTCTGAGAAGTTTTTGACCTCGTTATTAGCCAAAGACCATCTCAATCGACCGAGCAGAAGCCCAGACATCAGAGCAGCAAATGCTACATCATCTTGCAAATCTGAAACCTTGAGCGATACCTCATTGAACCATTTGATAGTCAGCCATGCTCTCGTTTTTCTCTTACCTGACTGCCATTAAGTGAAGACTGGTTTTCTTCTGCCTCTTCCCTGCTACGAACTGGTGGATGAACAAGTCCTCCAACACAAAGAAGTTTGTGATAATTTCGACTGGCAGTTCCTTGAACCAGTTCAGTGCCAACCCCTTTAGTGTGGTAGGAAAGAAGCGACACCAGGTGGCTTCACAGCTGGTATGTACCCTCATCCGAGCCTTGTAAGTTGACATGTGATCATCCGGGTTGGTTAGGCTCGCGAATGGTTCAATGGGAGGTGTTTTGATTTTACCGGAGATGGGAGTTTCTAGGATCTCTTGGCTGAACAGGACCATGAACTTAAGGGCACTGTTGCTGATCCGAAGGGGGTTGGATTGTGCCGAATCACCATGTCCCTCTCTCTGACCTGCCTTTTTGTTGAGGATGTATCTAGCATCATACCCTTCTTTCAGGCGCTTTTCATTGAGAAAGTATCGAGCGTCTTTAGGTTGTTGCTCCTCCATTTCCCCTTGGTGACCTTGACGAGGCATGGGTGGCTTCACCCTGCCGAGGGGACTTATCCTTCGGTGGGTGACGCCTACCTCCTTCATGTCTGGACCTTTGTCGATCCTGCTGACTTTCTTCCCTTACTTTTGATCTTGGCCGGCTAGGCTGGCCATGTAGAGAAGGATGAACGTTCTACTCTCGATCAGAGGGGATCAGAGTCCCTCCCCCCTCTTAAGGATTCGGCAGCAGGCACCCTTGCTGCAGGGCCGCTATCATGTCCATCAAACTTCGTTGAAGAGTTTGTTGGAGTTGAGCAGCAATTAGAGTGATGTCTGCTGTGGATATGGGTTGGGGATCAGCCTGTTGTAGCTGACCCGATGGGGGTAGGCTGGTTCTCTTCGACGTGCCGAAATTTTTCATTAGAACCTTCGTTGGGATCGAGATATTGTACCGTGGGGGTATGGTGAAGCGATGCTTGTGCTCGTCCGGACACTTGGGCTCGTCCAAATGTTTGGGGTCTTCCGGTCGGATTAGCTTGAGAGCGTGTAATCTTGGTTGGGTGAGCGGCAACGAAATAAAATTGTTGAGTGGTCGCGAAATAACTTTGTTTGTAACTTCCCCACAAACGTCGTCAAACTATTTATGTCTAAGAAATTAAGGATTGCTGATGGTCGAAAGACTTGATGTGGGCCCCAAGAAGGTACGCCTGAGCTCCGTTATCCATACACCAGAATCCTGCAAAACAAGGTTAGACTATCCCGGGGGTGGCTCCGGGATTGCCCCTCCGACGCTCAAGTCAGATGTGATTGAGATAGAAAGAGAAATATATCAATGTAGTGAGAGATGCTCTGATTTTTGGTAGGTTAGATCTAAATTCTTGTTCATTGATGAGACTGGCGCTATTTACACTGTTGGGAATTCCTAGACAGGCAACCTTGATAGGATGAGCCTTTCTTGGGGTAAGAGGTTTTGTTGCCTTTTAAGGTAACCATCTTTTCCCACCTTCTTGAGGACTTCCCAAGCCTCTGAGTTTAGGTCAACTCCATGGTGGAACCCACAAATGCCACCTAACTGGTAAAGAGGCGGGTTCCCATATAATATTAGACTGATCCTCTATTTGGCCCAAACTGATTCTACCAAAATTTAGTTCAGATAACGATTTTGATATCTTTCTAACTTCTAATAGAAATGCACATTATACTGCACATATAGCATGCATAGGAACGCACTATACTCCCTTGATAACTATTTTGGGTATTTAAACCCTTTGGAGATTCAAACCATCGAGCACAGTATACCTTTTTAATCTTTAATTAGTGTCTTTGAAAAAAAATTTGATTTTACTTCATGGAGACTTTTATGAGTTATGATTTTTTTTTTTTAACAACGAGAAATCGTGCATTAATTGAAAGATGATGTACAACATAATGCTCATACAGCCAAAACTAAAGCAAACAAACAAACGTAAAGGAGCTTTATGAGCTCGTACATTCCATCTAAAACAAAAATAAGCAAAAACGATAAAAACTCGCATAGGAAGAGGAGCATCGCTGGTCAGATCTTGTGATGGTGAAGTCAAACCTCGAACGGCTGATGGAAATGGTAGAAGAAGCAGATGATGTTCACGATCGGGACAACGAACAACCAACGGCAAGCGTCGCGGCTCGCCGTATGAGCAATGCCAACAATCTGCTATAGCTTGGGATTCTGAGCTCATGATCTTTGGAAGAGTCACATTCCGTTGTGACTCATTACTCTCGCTCGAGAGTATTTCAGGTTTCTCCATAGAGAAGGAGAAACGCAAATGAGTGGGCGTGCAGAAAACCCCCAGATGCAAGTGGGGTGCCGCCTTCAGATTTGAAGTTGTCAAGGCAAGGACCATTAGATCAATGTCAAGCTAGAAAGAGAGCCATATAAGGTAAGCTCTCGAACACACCTTCAGTTTACAAAACTGAAAAACATACGTCCCAACCATGAAACACTTTCATCGCCTCGTCGATACTCACAAACTTGAGTCACTTTTTCCCTCAGCACAGATTCCAAAAAACCGACATATGTTACTATTACAACCCTGAACCACCAATCCCGACCTAACTTATAAACACTTATCAATGACCACAATCAACCACAGACAATTTCGTTACCAACTCGAAAACAACGCACTCCTATTATTCGGAGATTTAAAACACATTGTGAGAAAAAACCAAACATACTAACATTGAACATAATTAGTTGGAGAGCCCAACAACCAAGGGAAAGGGGAGGGGAAGCCCGACACTAACAGGGGGGAAGGGAAAAGGGAAGCCCGACACTAACAAGGGGAGGGAAAAGGGGTGCCCGAAACTAAATTGAACTCAAGTAACCGGGGAAGAGGAATGGGACAACCTAAAACTAACACCACAGGGGGAAAGGGGGAGGGGAAGACTCGACCTACAACAGGAGCAGGGGAGGGGAAAGGCGGTGGAGAACCTAACCACAGGAACCGACTTGGCACTAGGGAGGTGAACCGACGAAGCCTCAGTGGCCGCGAAACACAGGGAAGGGGTTGGGGACGACAGAACAGGGGGAGAGAAACGTGTAGGGACTGGGGGTGGGAGACAACAACACAAACAACGACAGTGGAGAGGAAAAAGCGTCGGCGGCGAGTACTCAACCACCAGCGCCAACCGGGAAGAGGGGGAGAGGGAGACGGGGTGGGGGAAACAGGGGAGCGACGACACAAGGGAAGGGGGTGGACGCGACGCAAGAGAACGAGAAGGGGGATGAACTCACCTACACTAAGAACAACGAAGAGGTTGCTGCAGGCTGGCCGGCAACCTGCGGCCACCAGCGAGCCTCCGTGGCGGCGGTGGGTCGCTGAGGGAGTTTCTAGGGTTTGGTAAATTAGGGTAAGAGTTTTGATTAAAGGATAAATGAATTATGATATATAGATGTGTTCATATACTACTATATTAAAGTGTTGATATACTACTATAGATCGGCTTCAAGAATTAGTTTGACAAAATTATTGTATTTGTTTTAGTGAAAAGTTGATATAGTTCCATCACTAGAAACCTTGAGATACAATGTTTGATCGTGGAGTCGGAAGATGTAATCACCCACGAGATTGATATTTTTATCACAGGATACTCCATCGTTCTATAATGGTCTGAACCTTTTTTTTTTTAATCCCAAATTATTTTGAAAACTTCTATTTTTTTACATGGTCCTGCTACTATTATACTTTCTTTGTTTTTTAATAAGTTACACGTTTTCCTTTTAGGTAAATGTCATAATAAGTGATACGTTTTCCTTTTAGGTAAATGTCATAATAAGTGACATGTTTTCCTTTTAGGTAAATGTCATAATAAGTGACACATAGCTCAAAGTAGTAAGAAAATACTTCTCATTTATTACATCTTTGCCATCATTTAATTGTTTCACTTACTCACTTTACCCAATACTCAAATTTGATTGTTTATATAAGTGGTCCCAAATTCTCTCTCTAAGCTTCTTGGTATTTCCTCACTTCTCTCTGTGTCACTTATTAAAAAATGGAGGAAGTATATATTATCTTGCACCCCTTTGGTCCACGGTACTACTTTATCTTTATCAATGAAAAAAATACTCTACCCACTCCTATCACATCTACTTTTCAATAAAATAACATTTGATAACCACGATACAACTTATCACCTTGAACTACGTGTCCCAACATGTGTTAAAATCTTCAGGGACAGAAAAGTAAAAAAGAAGAAGATGATCGAGAGCATTTAATAAGATATTTACTACAATGTTAAACATAATGAATATAATTATAATTTTATTATGTTATATTGATAATAACTCATACACCGCATGCAGGGACGTCTATTAGAGGGTGAACTACTACAAAAACACCTTTATAACAAAATATTATTTGTATTGATTTGGTCCAATGGAGAAAATTGCAAGTCTCTAAGATAAAAAGAAAAGTTATATATACTAATTTAATGTGTAATATATTCGTTTCTTAGTCTTCTCGATATCCGAAAAAGGTTTAATGTGGCTATTACGCCATGAAGTGCATGTACCAAATCTTACTTGGATTACAAATTATTACTAATCTGGAAGAGGTATGTGTATTTTTTATTATGGATTTTTCTAACCTATGCCACAAGGCATAGGCTAAGAGTATCAAAAATCTTATAAAAGATATCGTTATACAAAAAGTTTCCATTTTAAAATCCAACCAAACTACTAAAATCTTACATCATTATCTCTATCTTAAGTATTATCCTTATTTATTATCCTCAAATAGAATCTCATCGTATTATTTTTTTTAATGAAATTTTGAAATTTTTAACCTTCGTCTTGTGACATAGGTTAGAGTGTCAGACAAAATCTTTTTTTATTACAACTTTGTCTTTTTTTTTTTTACTTTGCGCCTCTATCCCAAACTTACTAATTATACATTACTTTGTTTGAGTACAAATATTTTCTCTAAACCCCTACTCTCAAGAGGAGATTGACGATGTTCGAGAAAAATTGAGCAGAAATATCATTAGTAGTTGTTTCTAGTATTTTTTCTAGTATTCAGTGATATAGAACTTGACAATTTTGTAGCTTGATTCTTTTGGATACGTTGTCATTTTTATAAGCTGCAACATTTTAGAGTTGTTAGACGAACTTTTTTTTTGAGTTGATAAAGATAACTTTTTTGCAATTATGCAATTTTTTGCAATGAATGATATTGTTCATTACTATTTATTTTATAACGAAGAACTAATTTAAATTAGCAAGAATAAAAAAAAAAGCAAACAAAGTTCTAGGTGTCACTCTACAAACAAGTGACTCGATAATACACTAAAATACCATAGAAACACATTTTAAAGTATCACCTCTGATTATTATATATGTGATCCTAATGCTTAATTAATTTTAAGAAAATACCTTTTATGTTGTCTTTCATTTTAATAGACGACTTAGAATGATTAATAAATTATTAAAAAATAACTCAGAAAATATTTTTTGTGCCGCCAATAAACTTTAGAAGTAACTTGTAACGGTTATTTAGTTTATTTTAAATAAATAAATATCTTACATGTTGCCTCTTAGTATAATAGGCGGCTCGGTATAATTAATAATTTTTTTATAAATTATCCAAGAAAACATTTTTTGTGTCGCCTACAAACTTCAGAGGCGACTCATAATGCTTAATTAATTTAATTATTTTCCGCCTCTTAGATAAAAGGCGACATGCGAAGTAGCATGTGTGTCGCCTACAAACTTCAAAGACGCCTCATAATGGTTGATTAATTTATTTTAAAAAAAAAAAAATTCAAGTCGTCTCTTAGATAAAAGGCGACTTGCATAATAGCATATGTATCACCTAGAGCTGATCAACTTCAGCCCGGCCCGGCCCGGTTTTTGGGCGGGCTTGGGCAGTTTTTTTTAGCCCGCGGGCGGGCCCGACCCGGTTTTTTTTTTTTTTTTTGGGCGGGCTTTGGACAAGTTAAAAAAGACATTTTAGTCTAAATTTTTGGCCCGGCCCGTTTTGGCCCGAAAAAACCCACTTGGCCCGGCCCGAAATAACGGGCTTTGGTCACAATTTTTTGGCCCGGATTTGGGCCCGGCCCGGTCAATGGGCAAATTTTTTCTGGCTCGGCCCGGCCCGGACCATGATCACCTCTAGTATCACCTCAAAGGGGTGACTCTAAAACTCCAAATAACTTTAGAGTCGGTAGCTTCATAGTCGCCTCTTAGGTGCGATTCGGAAAGGTGTTTTTTAGTAGTGGTGCAAAGAGACCAACATCACATGGCCTCTCATTTTAGAGGGTCCCAAATTTTAAAATTTATTGTTTACTTTAGTCACATGGTCCTATTACTGATGTTTTAATTTATGTACTCATTTTTACTCGAGTGTTTTATTTAGTTATTTGATTAACTCATTCAATCAATTCAATTACATTATAACTTACTCGAGTGTTTTATTTAGTTATTAGATTAACTCATTCGTTCAATTCAATTACATTATAACATACTCGAGTGTTTTATGTAGTTATTAGATTAACTCCTTCTTTGAATTCAATTACATAATAATTTACTCGAGTGTTTTATTTAGTTATTTGATTAACTCATTCAATCAATTCAATTACATTATAACTTACTCGAGTGTTTTATTTAGTTATTAGATTAACTCATTCGTTCAATTCAATTACATTATAACTTTCTCGAGTGTTTTATGTAGTTATTAGATTAAACCCTTCTTTGAATTCAATTACATAATAATTTACTCGAGTGTTTTATTTAGTTATTTGATTAACTCATTCAATCAATTCAATTACATTATAACTTACTCGAGTGTTTTATTTAGTTATTAGATTAACTCATTCGTTCAATTCAATTACATTATAACATACTCGAATGTTTTATGTAGTTATTAGATTAACTCCTTCTTTGAATTCAATTACATAATAATTTACTCGAGTGTTTTATTTAGTTATTTGATTAGTTCATTCAATCAATTCAATTACATTATAACTTACTCAAGTGTTTTATGTAGTTATTAGATTAACTCATTCGTTCAATTCAATTACATTATAACATACTCGAGTGTTTTATGTTAGTTATTAGATTAACTCCTTCTTTGAATTCAATTACATAATAATTTACTCGAGTGTTTTATTTAGTTATTTGATTAGTTCATTCAATCAATTCAATTACATTATAACTTACTCAAGTGTTTTATGTAGTTATTAGATTTACTCTTTCATTCAATTCAATTACATTATAACTTACTCGAGTGTTTTATTTAGTTATTTGATTAACTCCTTCGTTCAATTCAATTACATTATAACTTACTCAAGTGTTTTATGTAGTTATTAGATTAATCCTTCGTTCAATTCAATTACATTATAACTTACTCAAGTGTTTTATGTAGTTATTATATTAACTCATTCGTTCAATTCAATTACATAATAAATTACTCGAGTGTTTAATTTAGTTATTTAATTTACTACTTCGTTCAATTCAATTACATTATAACTTACTCAAGTGTTTTACTTAGTTATTTGATTAACTCCTTCGTTCAATTCAATTACATAATAACTTACTCAAGTGTTTTATTTAGTTATTAGATTTACTCCTTCGTTCAATTCAATTACATTATAACATACTCAAGTGTTTTATGTAGCTATTTGATTAACTATTTCGTTCAATTCAATTACATAATAACTTACTCAAGTTTATTTTTAGTTATTTGTTTAACTCTTTCGTTCAATTCAATTACATAATAACTTACTCAAGTGTTTTTTTTTAGTTATTTGATTAACTCCTTCGTTCAATTCAATTACATTATCAGTTACACGTTCAATTCAATTACATTATAACTTACTCAAGTGTTTTATGTAGTTATTAGATTAATCCTTCGTTCAATTCAATTACATTATAACTTACTCAAGTGTTTTATGTAGTTATTAGATTAACTCATTCGTTCAATTCAATTACATAATAAATTACTCGAGTGTTTTATTTAGTTATTTGATTAACTCATTCAATCAATTCAATTACATTATAACTTACTCGAGTGTTTTATTTAGTTATTAGATTAACTCATTCGTTCAATTCAATTACATTATAACATACTCGAGTGTTTTATGTAGTTATTAGATTAACTCCTTATTTGAATTCAATTACATAATAATTTACTCGAGTGTTTTATTTAGTTATTTGATTAACTCATTCAATCAATTCAATTACATTATAACTTACTCGAGTGTTTTATTTAGTTATTAGATTAACTCATTCGTTCAATTCAATTACATTATAACTTTCTCGAGTGTTTTATGTAGTTATTAGATTAGCTCCTTCTTTGAATTCAATTACATAATAATTTACTCGAGTGTTTTATTTAGTTATTTGATTAACTCATCCAATCAATTCAATTACATTATAACTTACTCGAGTGTTTTATTTAGTTATTAGATTAACTCATTCGTTCAATTCAATTACATTATAACATACTCGAGTGTTTTATGTAGTTATTAGATTAACTCATTCTTTAAATTCAATTACATAATAATTTACTCGAGTGTTTTATTTAGTTATTTGATTAGTTCATTCAATCAATTCAATTACATTATAACTTACTCAAGTGTTTTATGTAGTTATTAGATTAACTCATTCATTCAATTCAATTACATTATAACATACTCGAGTGTTTTATGTAGTTATTAGATTAACTCCTTCTTTGAATTCAATTACATAATAATTTACTCGAGTGTTTTATTTAGTTATTTGATTAACTCATCCAATCAATTCAATTACATTATAACTTACTCGAGTGTTTTATTTAGTTATTAGATTAACTCATTCGTTCAATTCAATTACATTATAACTTACTCGAGTGTTTTATGTAGTTATTAGATTAACTCCTTCTTTGAATTCAATTACATAATAATTTACTCGAGTGTTTTATTTAGTTATTTGATTAGTTCATTCAATCAATTCAATTACATTATAACTTACTCAAGTGTTTTATGTAGTTATTAGATTAACTCATTCGTTCAATTCAATTACATTATAACTTACTCGAGTGTTTTATGTTGTTATTAGATTAACTCCTTCTTTGAATTCAATTACATAATAATTTACTCGAGTGTTTTATTTAGTTATTTGATTAGTTCATTCAATCAATTCAATTACATTATAACTTACTCAAGTGTTTTATGTAGTTATTAGATTTACTCTTTCGTTCAATTCAATTACATTATAACTTACTCGAGTGTTTTATTTAGTTATTTGATTAACTCCTTCGTTCAATTCAATTACATTATAACTTACTCAAGTGTTTTATGTAGTTATTAGATTAATCCTTCGTTCAATTCAATTACATTATAACTTACTCAAGTGTTTTATGTAGTTATTAGATTAACTCATTCGTTCAATTCAATTGCATAATAAATTACTCGAGTGTTTAATTTAGTTATTTAATTTACTACTTCGTTCAATTCAATTACATTATAACTTACTCAAGTGTTTTACTTAGTTATTTGATTAACTCCTTCGTTCAATTCAATTACATAATAACTTACTCAAGTGTTTTATTTAGTTATTAGATTTACTCCTTCGTTCAATTCAATTACATTATAACTTACTCAAGTGTTTTATGTAGTTATTTGATTAACTATTTCGTTCAATTCAATTACATAATAACTTACTCAAGTTTTTTTTTAGTTATTTGTTTAACTCTTTCGTTCAATCCAATTACATAATAACTTACTCAAGTGTTTTTTTTTTTAGTTATTTGATTAACTCCTTCGTTCAATTCAATTACATTATCAGTTACACAAGTGTTTTATGTAGTTATTACATTAACTCCTTCGTTCAATTCAATTACATTATAACTTACTCGAGTGTTTTATTTAGTTATTAGATTAACTCATTCGTTCAATTCAATTACATTATAACTTACTCGAGTGTTTTATGTAGTTATTAGATTAACTCCTTCTTTGAATTCAATTACATAATAATTTACTCGAGTGTTTTATTTAGTTATTTGATTAACTTATTCAATCAATTCAATTACATTATAACTTACTCGAGTGTTTTATTTAGTTATTAGATTAACTCATTCGTTCAATTCAATTACATTATAACTTACTCGAGTGTTTTATGTAGTTATTAGATTAACTCCTTTGAATTCAATTACATAATAATTTACTCGAGTGTTTTATTTAGTTATTTGATTAACTCATTCAATCAATTCATTTACATTATAACTTATTCAAGTGTTTTATGTAGTTATTAGATTTACTCCTTCGTTCAATTCAATTACATTATAACTTACTCGAGTGTTTTATTTAGTTATTTGATTAACTCCATCGTTCAATTCAATTACATTATAACTTACTCAAGTGTTTTATTTAGTTATTAGATTAACTCATTCGTTCAATTCAATTACATTATAACTTACTCAAGTGTTTTATGTAGTTATTAGATTAACTCCTTCGTTCAATTTAATTACATTATAACTTGCTCAAGTGTTTTATTTAGTTATTTGATTAACTCATTCGTTCAATTCAATTACATAATAATTTACTCGAGTGTTTAATTTAGTTATTTGATTAACTACTTCGTTCAATTTAATTACATAATAATAACTTACTGTAGTGTTTTACTTAGTTATTTGATTAACTCCTTCGTTCAATTCAATTACACAATAACTTACTCAAGTGTTTTATTTAGTTATTTGATTAACTCATTCGTTCAATTCAATTACATTTTAACTTACTTAAGTGTTTTATGTAGTTATTTGATTAACTCCTTCGTTCAATTCAATTACCTTATAACTTGCTCAAGTGTTTTATTTAGTTATTTGATTAACTCATTCGTTCAATTTAATTACATAATAATTTACTCGAGTGTTTAATTTAGTTATTTGATTAACTACTTCGTTTAATTTAATTACATAATAACTTACTCCAGTTTTTTTTAGTTATTTGTTTAACTCTTTCGTTCAATTCAATTACATAATAACTTACTCAAGTGTTTTTTTTTAGTTATTTGATTAACTCCTTCGTTCAATTCAATTACATTATAAGTTACACAAGTGTTTTATGTAGTTATTAGATTAACTCATTCGTTCAATTCAATTACATTATAACTTACTCGAGTGTTTTATTTAGTTATTAGATTAACTCATTCGTTCAATTCAATTACATTATAACTTACTCGAGTGTTTTATGTAGTTATTAGATTAACTCCTTCTTTGAATTCAATTACATAATAATTTACTCGAGTGTTTTATTTAGTTATTTGATTAACTCATTCAATCAATTCAATTACATTATAACTTACTCGAGTGTTTTATTTAGTTATTAGATTAACTCATTCGTTCAATTCAATTACATTATAACTTACTCGAGTGTTTTATGTAGTTATTAGATTAACTCCTTCTTTAAATTCATTTACATAATAATTTACTCGAGTGTTTTATTTAGTTATTTGATTAGTTCATTCAATCAATTCAATTACATTATAACTTACTCAAGTGTTTTATGTAGTTATTAGATTTACTCTTTCGTTCAATTCAATTACATTATAACTTACTCGAGTGTTTTATTTAGTTATTTGATTAACTCCATCGTTCAATTCAATTACATTATAAAATACTCAAGTGTTTTATGTAGTTATTAGATTAATCCTTCGTTCAATTCAATTACATTATAACTTACTCGAGTGTTTTATGTAGTTATTAGATTAACTCCTTTGAATTCAATTAAATAATAATTTATTCGAGTGTTTTATTTAGTTATTTGATTAACTTATTCAATCAATTCAATTACATTATAACTTATTCAAGTGTTTTATGTAGTTATTAGATTTACTCCTTCGTTCAATTCAATTACATTATAACTTACTCGAGTGTTTTATTTAGTTATTTGATTAACTCCATCGTTCAATTCAATTACATTATAACTTACTCAAGTGTTTTATTTAGTTATTAGATTAACTCATTCGTTCAATTCAATTACATTATAACTTACTCATGTGTTTTATGTAGTTATTAGATTAACTCCTTCGTTCAATTTAATTACATTATAACTTGCTCAAGTGTTTTATTTAGTTATTTGATTAACTCATTCGTTCAATTCAATTACATAATAATTTACTCGAGTGTTTAATTTAGTTATTTGATTAACTACTTCGTTCAATTTAATTACATAATAATAACTTACTGTAGTGTTTTACTTAGTTATTTGATTAACTCCTTCGTTCAATTCAATTACATAATAACTTACTCAAGTGTTTTATTTAGTTATTTGATTAACGCATTCGTTCAATTCAATTACATTTTAACTTACTTAAGTGTTTTATGTAGTTATTTGATTAACTCCTTCGTTCAATTCAATTACCTTATAACTTGCTCAAGTGTTTTATTTAGTTATTTGATTAACTCATTCGTTCAATTTAATTACATAATAATTTACTCGAGTGTTTAATTTAGTTATTTGATTAACTACTTCGTTTAATTTAATTACATAATAACTTACTCAAGTTTTTTTTAGTTATTTGTTTAACTCTTTCGTTCAATTCAATTACATAATAACTTACTCAAGTGTTTTTTTTTAGTTATTTGATTAACTCCTTCGTTCAATTCAATTACATTATAAGTTACACAAGTGTTTTATGTAGTTATTAGATTAACTCCTTCGTTCAATTCAATTACATTATAACTTACTCGAGTGTTTTATTTAGTTATTAGATTAACTCATTCGTTCAATTCAATTACATTATAACTTACTCGAGTGTTTTATGTAGTTATTAGATTAACTCCTTCTTTGAATTCAATTACATAATAATTTACTCGAGTGTTTTATTTAGTTATTTGATTAACTCATTCAATCAATTCAATTACATTATAACTTACTCGAGTGTTTTATTTAGTTATTAGATTAACTCATTCGTTCAATTCAATTACATTATAACTTACTCGAGTGTTTTATGTAGTTATTAGATTAACTCCTTCTTTAAATTCATTTACATAATAATTTACTCGAGTGTTTTATTTAGTTATTTGATTAGTTCATTCAATCAATTCAATTACATTATAACTTACTCAAGTGTTTTATGTAGTTATTAGATTTACTCTTTCGTTCAATTCAATTACATTATAACTTACTCGAGTGTTTTACTTAGTTATTTGATTAACTCCATCGTTCAATTCAATTACATTATAAAATACTCAAGTGTTTTATGTAGTTATTAGATTAATCCTTCGTTCAATTCAATTACATTATAACTTACTCAAGTGTATTATGTAGTTATTAGATTAACTCATTCGTTCAATTCAATTACATAATAAATTACTCGAGTGTTTAATTTAGTTATTTAATTTACTACTTCGTTCAATTCAATTACATTATAACTTACTCAAGTGTTTTACTTAGTTATTTGATTAACTCCTTCGTTCAATTCAATTACATAATAACTTACTCAAGTGTTTTATTTAGTTATTAGATTTACTCCTTCGTTCAATTCAATTACATTATAACTTACTCAAGTGTTTTATGTAGTTATTTGATTAACTATTTCGTTCAATTCAATTACATAATAACTTACTCAAGTTTTTTTTTAGTTATTTTTTAACTCTTTCGTTCAATTCAATTACATAATAACTTACTCAAGTGTTTTTTTTTAGTTATTTGATTAACTCCTTCGTTCAATTCAATTACATTATAACTTACTCAAGTGTTTTACTTAGTTATTTGATTAACTCCTTCGTTCAATTCAATTACATAATAACTTACTCAAGTGTTTTATTTAGTTATTTGATTAACTCAATCGTTCAATTCAATTACACTTTAACTTACTTAAGTGTTTTATGTAGTTATTACATTAACTCCTTCGTTCAATTTAATTACATTATAACTTACTCGAGTGTTTTATTTAGTTATTAGATTAACTCATTCGTTCAATTCAATTATATTATAACTTACTCGAGTGTTTTATGTAGTTATTAGATTAACTCCTTCTTTGAATTCAATTACATAATAATTTACTCGAGTGTTTTATTTAGTTATTTGATTAACTCATTCAATCAATTCAATTACATTATAACTTACTCGAGTGTTTTATTTAGTTATTAGATTAACTCATTCGTTCAATTCAATTACATTATAACTTACTCGAGTGTTTTATGTAGTTGTTAGATTAACTCCTTCTTTGAATTCAATTACATAATAATTTACTCGAGTATTTTATTTAGTTATTTGATTAACTCATTCAATCAATTCAATTACATTATAACTTACTCGAGTGTTTTATTTAGTTATTAGATTAACTCATTCGTTCAATTCTATTACATAATAATTTACTCGAGTGTTTTATTTAGTTATTTGATTAACTCATTCATCAATTCAATTACATTATAACTTACTTGAGTGTTTTATTTAGTTATTAGATTAACTCATTCGTTCAATTCAATTACATTATAACATACTCGAGTGTTTTATGTAGTTATTAGATTAACTCCTTCTTTGAATTCAATTACATAATAATTTACTCGAGTGTTTTATTTAGTTATTTGATTAGTTCATTCAATTAATTCAATTACATTATAACTTACTCAAGTGTTTTATGTAGTTATTAGATTTACTCTTTCGTTCAATTCAATTACATTATAACTTACTCGAGTGTTTTATTTAGTTATTTGATTAACTACTTCGTTCAATTCAATTACATTATAACTTACTCAAGTGTTTTATGTAGTTATTAGATTAATCCTTCGTTCAATTCAATTACATTATAACTTACTCAAGTGTTTTATGTAGTTATTAGATTAACTCATTCGTTCAATTCAATTATATAATAAATTACTCGAGTGTTTTATTTAGTTATTTGATTAACTCATTCAATCAATTCAATTACATTATAACTTACTCGATCTGGCATATATGTCACTGATGTTTTAATTTATGTACTCATTTTTTTATAAAGAAAATATTATATACTCCCTCCGATTTTTATTAGTCTACCTATTTCATTGGCATAGAGTTTTAATTAGAAGAAATAGGTTTGTGGGTCATAGAAAGATAGAGAAATTATTAATTTATTGACATATTATATAGAAGTTAATGTTGTTGGTCAAGAAAAGTAGAGTGACTGATTGAAATCATTGGTGGGACCATTCCAAAAATATGAAAAAAAAGAAGTATGTAAATTAAAAAGGACAACCGATTAGGAAAGCGGGTAAACTAATAAAAACCCAGAGTTGTTGTTAATGGCTGAAAATCAGAAAAGACTGTTGGACAGTGGGCACTGCTACAAGTAACCAGAAGAACATGACTTGTATTATTACTGTCATTAACGTCATGCACACTTTCTTCATATTCTGATTTCTCTACCAAAGGAGAAAATAACACACCACTGTTAGAGGCAAGGTTGAAGAGGCAATAACAATGGAGAGCAGCAGTACTCGTCGGAGAATGAGCTGGGCTGATCTCCCAGTCGAAGTGATGCGACAAATTGCCAAACTCCTCCAAGTGGACGCCAGTGACCTCCGCAATTTCCGTGCCACATGCAAGAAATGGCGGCGATCAACCGTCATTTCCACCCTCTTACCCCACCAAATCAGCTCCTCCCCTCGCCGAAGAATCTTCCTTTCCACAGTCACTCTCGTCCGCCGTCGTGGCACCTCTCCTGCTGCATCTGCATGTACTCCGCCTTGGATGGTATGCATGATTGAGCTAACTAAAGGATCTGTTCAGTATCGCCACCCCTTCGCCAGAACACCCCTCCCTCAAGAGTCACTGCCTCCGGGGCAGCTAGACTTTTACCGATTCCGGTGCATTCGTCTAGCAACAACTTACCATATTCTGTCGCTGGAAAATGACAATGGCGATGAATGCAAGTTCGACAAAGTTTTGTTATCCTCCAATCGCTTGATTCCCTCCATTGAGGACTGTGGTCTGCTGAGTGCTGACCCTATATAACGGGGGCCGTTTAGGCGGGTACCTCCCCTATCAGGTTGAAGATGATGGGGATGTAGTGGAGTTGCCGTGGGTTGACGTTGAAGTTTGAACATGAGTATGTAAACCGGTTTGATGATATCATCATGCATAAAAGAATGCTCCATGCAGTGGATCGACAAGGTAAGGTTCATCTCATCGATGATGATTCACTGGAGGTGGTTAACGTGCTGATGGACCATCCGATACCGAAAATGCGAGGTAGGAGCAAGGGATCATGCAACCGCAGGAGGCGATTGGTGGGATCCTCAACTGACAAACTCTATCTGGTTGAGAGGCCAGGGGACTCAATTCTCAAAGTTTATAAGATGGGTGAGAATAAAAGTGGTAAAGTTACTAAGTGTATGTGGGTTGAGGTGAAGGATTTTGGGGAACGGGTGATGTTTGTGGGCAAGGATTACTGTTTTTTCGTTGCTACTTCGGAGTTCTCGGCTTGTAAATTGAGGAACTGTGTTGTCTTTTCTGAGGATGCTTTTCCAAGGAATGTTGGAAGTCGCTGGCAATTCCCCAAACTGGAAGCAGAAATCGCAGTTTTTCGATTGAGTAGTGGATGTGGTGATGGTGGTTTTACGCCCATTTCATCGTTCACGGGCTTTCCCATGACGTTGTGGTCATGCCCACTATGGGTTTCACAACCTACATGGTAAACTATAATAGTAGTTGGAGGACTAATTTTTTTTTTATTATTATTATGTTTGGTTAAGGCCTTAATCATACAATTTACAGTTTCTTTCAATGCAGGAAGTTGGTGTATTTGCATTTAATTTTAGCTGAGTTTGGTACTGCTCCATTGTCAAATCTGAAGTTGTGAGCATAAGAATTTACAAGACAGGAATTAGAATGGATGTTTGATTTGTAGGCTTTAAAGAATCTTGTTTTATAGCTAGGCAAAATTGTCTCTTGCCAGATACAGTTGAGATATTATGTTGGATTCATTGTCATTTTTGTGTCCATCCATTGCTATTGTGCTAAGTTAATTTAATATTAATTTTGCTCCTATGCCTTGGCCTTCATTTACCGGAGTCCATGGCCCTTTATGCGAGCTTCTTCTTCAGTATTGTGGAATTATCTGAGCATTGTATTAGTAATATGTCTATTGACAGATAATAGAATACGTTCTTGCTATAACAGCAATCGAAGATAAAAAGATAGTCTTGCCATGAAAATACTAGGCACTTGTTTTGGTATATTTACTTTGGCATCGAGTGTTGCAGCATATTATATTTGGTGTGACAGAAATCATCTAAACCATATATAAGTATTTATTTGTAATGTTAACCGGCTTCCAAAGAATAGTGCTAAAATCTCCAAATTGATTTCTTTTTTCTCTTTTCCCCTGCCTAGTGAGTTTGAGGATGAAGAGATGCCCTCTAATGGAAGCAATCAAGAGGAAGAGGATGAGGAGATGCAACCTGTACGAAGTAGTGAAGATGAGGAAGTTGAGGAGACACAATTAAATGCAAACAGTCAAGATTGGGAGGAACAACAGGTGCATAGTATTCTAAACCACCATGATGGTCCATCATTCCAAGCGAAAGTTTCTTCTCCTTCATTTGGAGTCGCATTCAAGGAACAAACCATTGAGCTGGCTTCTGCTTCTGCAATCCCAGGGGAAAGTGCAAGCACTCCTGCTCTTAATGTACTAGTGCATGTGGCTGCGGATGGTAAATACTTGTAATATGTCAAACTGAAGGCTTTACTTATTTGCAATTTGCATTTTGCTTACTGTTCTTATTGATCAACATCTATTGAGAACTCTGAATCTGAGATCCCAAGGAAGGATATCAGTCATTCTGCAGCTAGGGCTTATGTAAACCCAATCATTCAGGTACTAAATTAAATTGCACTTGTGTAAGCTTTGACTTCCATCTGTCAGTAACTAGGCTAATTCTGCACTTTGCATTCTTTTGGCAGAGCAATGGAAGTGATACTTCAACAGTTAAATTTGAAGGATTTGATATAAGGTCTGATTTAATACCAACATTAGACAGCATATGGTCAAAGCATGGGAACGTAGTTGAAAATTGCAAGATGCGTAGTCGTAAGACAACTGCTGCATTGTTGGAGTCACTAGCATCTATGGTGATTATTTTCGAGGGCAACTCAATACAATCACTGATTAATTCCCAAGTACCCGATGATCTGAGTGACACATTGTCGGACCTAAGGAGTATGGGTTTCAAAGTAGACTGGTTGATTCCCTATGTTGAGAAGGTTGTATTACTACAAGAGAGAAAGCTGGAGGTGAATTCTCTGAACAAGCTCAGCCAGTTAAAGGCTCAGGCCATGGAACAAAGATCAAAGCTCATCAATGAAGTAGTTGACCTTGATAAAATGGTCAATGAACTAGACGAAGAAATCGCCAACTTGTCAAAGGTTATTCCTGTTTCTGGAGAAATAATTTTGGACCAACCATTAGGGGCAGGGATATCATGAGTTCGAATGTCATTGGTTCAGCGTTCTTTGGCAGTGTATTATATCAGCTAGTCTATAAGTAAAGGAGTTTAGGGAGCGAGAAAGCATGAAGAAAATTGTTGTGTCACTTTTACTTTATTAGTTTTGGGATTGAGTCGTGCCAGTCAAAACCTTGATATTTTGTCTTTTAACTCTTGTAATTTCTGGCTAATTCAATCAAAATCACCATTGTCATTACTTCAACATCTTCAATATACCAGTTCATTACATGTATATGTTATCCCTGGCTGTTGCAGCGACCTTGTTCCCGAACCTGTATTGTGTCAGTAAAAGGAGACAAGTTATAAGATCTGAGCTATGTTGCACACCATTGCTGAATTTTTTGTCATAATGGGAAGATAAATTCTTATATGTTAGATGCACAGCACAGAATTTCAGAGGTATACCATCTATCATACGATCATTGTCATTACTTGCGTTTGAATTCAGAATTCAGTTGCTTAGAATTTCAAGCATCTCTTTGATATATGTAGTTCTTGAGTTTCTTAATTACTATACCAGTCAATTTCAAGCTTGATTTTTTGTTGCCGTCTCTTTGTTCATGCACTCTCTTTCCTTCCTTGTCTCTCTGGCAGATAGTAGGAAGAACAACTTGCTGCCACCAATCTCTGTGAGTTTCAAAGTCTGGTAAGGAAGTTTACATACCCAATAGTATTCATTGTTGCATTTGTACGGAATTTTCAATCTGGAGTCATGTATTCTTAGTTATGTGTCATGTTTGTTAGTAGCTTGCTGCCACCAATTTCTGTCTCTCTTAAAGTCCGGAAAGGAAGTGCCTCAGGTTTAAAGGTCGAAACTTTCATAAAAGCTTCTTGTTAGGAATAAATATAGATGAATCCTCATTGCAGTTGCAGTTGCAGTTGCAGCTGCCCATTCTCCCCTTAATCCAAGCATCCAGTCAAAATATAGATTTCTCTCCTTTCAAAACAAGTGATTTTCCAACCATGGATATGCGTGGCATTTGTGAAACATGGAGGGCAACTGAATATAATCATTGTGTTAATTCTCTAGAACCTGATGATCTGAATGACACGTTGTCGTCCGACTTGAGGAGTATGGGTTTCAAAGTAGAGTGGTTGGTTCCCTGTATTGAAAAGGTTGTAGAACTACACAAGAGAATTAATTCTCTTAACAAGCTGAACTGACAAGATTTCAGAATGAGTAATGTTGCCGGCCTTTCATATAAGATCCTTACAATGACTTGTGTTCCGATTAGGATCGGAGGAAAATCCAAAATTTAATTGCTTAGATTTTGAGGCATCTCTTTTTATATTCCTTAAGCTTAAGATCCATAAAATCTCAGATTTTTCTGTTGGTTTATGACTTTGTATTACTTGCAGTGTTTGTAAGTGGGAGAATTAAGTTGGTGTGTTGTAATTGTGGCTACTTATTTTCTTTTTCAACTTCGATGTGCCTAGTTTTAACGTTTGAGGTACTTGATTTTGTGATTGCAGATCTTAAAGTTGTCTGCTTTGAGTGATTGCTTTCGTGTTTTACTTATGAGTGAAGATCAGCTGGAAATTTCAAATATTCTGTGTAGATGTGCACCTTGAATTTGGTAAGATAATGTGAGATACAGTATAAGAAAGTTGGTTAACTCATTAATCATGCGCTATAACTCCTTTATAGCATGCTTTACCCAAACGAATTGGCCTCCCTTTATTCAATGTATCTTTAAGTGAATTATTTCTTCAACCAAGTAATCATTTATTTATATTACCCCAATTCCTTTGCATCATCGTGATCCAACTGACTCCCTTTTCTTCATAATATAATTCTAGATTTCACTGATTGATATATAATATTTTCTTTAGTTACTCCCCCCTTTTTTTACTCAATAAAAAAAATCACAATTACTCCTAACTCAACTTATTACGCCAACTAACTTGTCACAAAGCTATTTGGCATGTTTTTTTATATCAACTAACACTTATAAATAAAACAATCATCCAATTCCCGTTAATCCTTAATTATCACTTTAACATATTACTCCTTCCGTCTCAATTTATAGTGCTTGTTTCCCATTTTACACACGAATTAAGAAAATAATCATTTGCTTTAAATATTTATAGTACTTGCATTGGAAATTTTTGCATTAATTGCTACTTCATCAATCTTATTGATTTGTATTTGCTTTGCCCGATGGTTGCCAAGTAAGATAAGTGTTTGCATTGGAAAGTAACATTTGCGTCAAGATAACGTGAATTGTTGCACATATATCAAATGTGGCTACAACTTTCCATGTAAAAATAAGGACAAAACAATAATACAAATTGTTTAATGAGCGTTTTTTAGGAATAAAGTGTCATTTTAAAAATAGATTTATGAAAAATAAGAACAACATTTTGGGGAGCCCAAAATGAAATACAAGTACTATAAAATGAGACGAGGGAGTATTATTTTTCTTATTTTTGAGTTGCTTCAATAGACGAGCTATTCTTGTGAATCAAGCAGCAACAAAGGATTTTGAGTAGTTTGAAAAGGTCAATATCATGGATCTGTAATCAAGGTTTAAGCAATTGCGGGGACAAAGTTTCTGTTAATTCTTTTGTAAATTTTGGTCAATTTTAACCTAAAAGCTTATGTGACAGCAATTTAATGTTAATCGAGGTAGTTGAAGAAATGAATTATCAATTGACAAAAAAATATATCATAATTTTATTTCCTAAATTGCCTAAACCCTAATTTGAATAATTGAAATCTTCTCACGCTGTACTATTACTTTATGATGATGTTTTTGATTCGATAATACCATTCTACATTACTTGTATGTAGTTGGGACTGAAAAGGCAGCCATTGGAGAGAGCTTAGTCTTGTATCCAAGGCCGAGAAGGACAATAACTAGTTAATGGGTTAGAGCCAAAACTTTTTCGGACCTTTCGAGTGGGTAATGTTTCGGACCTTTCGAGTGGGTAATGTATAATAGGTTCTTTTTTAAACCCAACCATTCTTAATTACTCCTTTCAATCTTTTGCTACTCTTGACAAGCTATGCTGATTAATTAAGTTCTTAGTTATGGAATTATGATTTAAATTTTATAATCTACTCGAGTAATTGTCAATCTTTCACGCCTTTGGGCATTTAGCACCTTCAAGTTTTTTCATTGCATAAAGACTACTTTAGAGTTGAATGTAATCAAGTCCTTTGCAATATCCAAGCAGTTTTTGTATATTCCAGCGACCACCGCAATAATGTAAAGATCGTCAGATTGATGATCTTGATAAGCTCCTTTGTCTTGCTTATATATTTTTTTTTGGTGCGAATGAGCCACAAGGGCGGGGATGAGAATCGATCCCAGGATCATCTGGAACCGGGAGGGAAGCTCTAACCAACTGAGTTATCCCTCACTCTCCCTTTGTCTTGCTTATATGGATCACTACGCTAAAACTAGTTATATTCACATTGCCTTTAGCCTATTTTGATGAGATAATATATGTTGGATTTAACGTCAGAAAACCAATGCACCTAAAAAACATACTTCCTCCGTTTCTTAATAAGTGCAACATAGAGAAAGTAGGGGAATACCAAGGAATGTAGCGAGAGAAAGTTGGGACCACAACAAAGTAGAGTAATTTAAGTGATGAAACAAAAAAGTTGTGGTCACCTCTTGCTTTTTGGTGGCATATTTGTAATAATATTGAACTTTTTATACCATTTTGAGCTTGGTTGCACTTATTGTGACTATTCTAAATAAGGAAAGTGTTGCACTTATTAAGAAACGGAGGTAGTATTGCATATACAGTAATATAACTTATTCACACATATAATGTTTAATAAAAAAAAAGGAATAACCAAGAAATAAACATCAACCACAATTAAAAAAAAAATAACCTAGAAAAAAATTTCTAATTAAGATTCATAAACAACACTCTACTGCTTATAAGTGAAGCCTGACAATAGATCAAACATCATGTATGTCAACTTGCCATCAAAACATTATGTGTCCCATAGTTTTGAAAGAAAGCACAAAGATTATCAGTCTTTGCTTTGTTAAAGGGCCGCACTTACTACCTACAAGCAACCGAATAAACAGCTTAATTTCAGTAAAAGATGATAATTTCTCCAGGCCTCGACTTCTCTAGAATCTCCCTTGTAGAGTTGCACTCAATTATCCACCTGAAAATGAGAAATACATAATACAGAGATTAGTTTTCTGTGTAGTTATATATAGAAATTTCAGGGGATTGTAAACAAGCTAGTGCTAACTATTAATCTGTTAGACATCTAGCAACAAAAAGATATGCCTTATTGATTGAGTTTCTTCTACAAATAATCTCGAAGTTTATGTAATAAATAAACAAATATGCTTTATTGAGAAATCATAAATATAACTCTATTATGCTTTTAACACTAGTCTAGAAACTTAAAAGGCTAGAATTCGACTTGAAGGTTTCCTACAACATAATATATGGACTTCATATTGGTCCTGTTGCAAGGATGAGCACCAAAGAACAAAAATGGCCACAAGCCAGTATTATCTCCAAGAGCGTCAACAGCAAGGATGTCGCATTGTCGCTCTTCCATTCTATGGCAGTTTAGACAAACCCGTGCAACATGTAATAGAGATATAGCTAACCTTCAATGCTAGGAGTAGACAAACCCGTACTCGAGCAGACTAAAATCAAAAGAAAACTAGGAAGGAAAAATAGCGTATACCAATAGAGAGATGTACAGGAGGATCTAAACTTCAATGCTGGGAGCAGACAAACTCCAAACCAATCTTTAGATCATCCACATTTATTAACATCCCCTTAATTTTTCTCTCCTCACCTCATTAGTCCACATCACTTTCCACTAACTTTATCACATATCCTCCCCATTTCATAATTCCATACCTACATTCATTAACCTCCCCACTTACATTCTCTCTCCTACTTTTCCATACCCCACATCCTTTTCTCTCTCCTACTTTCCATATCCTACCGTATCAATAAAATAATTTGATTCATCACATTAATTTTAGATGATATTTTTAGGTTCGGGCTACGCCCCGGGTAATTATATCTTTCATTTATTAATATTTTACTTTGAAATAATAACATCAAGTATCACTTGATTTAGTGGTTAAAAGCATTAATATATATGCTTGTGATATTGGGATCGAATCTTACATAATACATTTTCTATTTTTTTAGTGTATGTAGATTACATAGCATAAAATAATCCAAGCGAAGGCGCCACGTGGCATCGTTCCTGGCTTAGGAACGCCTTTTAATATATTAGTATAGATTACCTTCTAATTAATCGAATTAATTCATTAATTGTATTATGTTAACAAAAAAAGCGTTATTTTTAATTAAACTACTTTACCCATTTATCCTTTGCGGTTTAATTTGACAATTACACTAATTGTTAATTATAATAATTTACCCGATTTTAACGTTAATAATAACGACAAATACATACGCAAAAAAAACACCATAAATTCATTTAAAAAAACATAGATGAAATGGAACAAAGTACCTTACAATTAATTTTAAATAAAAGATTGCAATAATTTAGATCTTCAATCGTCATCGGTAGACTGGTGATTAATTTGCCAAATATGTTGAGTCAAGTCTCGTTGTAAGGCGTTGTGCACATTTCTATCCCATGCATCAGCTCGCCTTTCCACGTATTGTTTCATTCCAATATCATCAATTCAACCAACTTGCACAGAATAGTTTGTACGCGTTGATCCGCTAATTGTTGTCCTATTTTCTTGCTCGAATTCTTACATGTCACCATAATTCTGATATGTATCTCACTCATCCTCAACAATAATATTATGAAGAATTATACAAGCCAGCATTATCTCCCACAGCAAGTGTTCATCCCATACAAGAGCTGGTCTTTGTATTATTGCGAAACGTGATTGAAGAACGCCAAATGCCCGCTCAACATCTTTTCGGACCGATTCTTGTCGCTCAGTGAACAATTCATCCACGGGATTCATTGGGAGTCGAATCGCTGGGATGTGGGATGAACACTGCCCACTTAGGATATATCACATCAGTTAGATAGTATCCTTTGATATATGTTTTCCCATTGACTGTAAAGTTCACTTGAGGGGATTTACCTTGATATAAATCATTGAAGACCGGAGATCGTTCCAACACGTTGATGTCATTGCATGTTCCAAGTGTTCCAAAAAATGCGTGTCATATCCATAAGTCACCAGAGGCAACAACTTCTAAGATAACCGTTGCAGATTTACTCCTTCCTTGGTATAATCCTTTCCAAGCACGCGGGTAGTTTTTCCATTGCCAATGCATGCAATCTATACTGCCAATCATGCCCGGAAATCCCCGTCTTTGTCCATCATGTAGGAGGCGCTCCAAATCTGTAATGGTAGGCCTGCTCAAGTACTCTTCTGTGAACGCTTGTCGAACCCCTTTACAAAGTGAGCAAGGCTTGCTTTGGCAGTTGACTGAGCTATTTTGATGTACTCATCAATTGAATCAGCTGCTACCCCGTAGGCTAGCATCCTCAACGCTGCTGTGCATTTCTGGATAGGAGTGGCTCCTAGTTACCCAGTACCGTCGCGACATTGCTCGAAGTATTTGTGTTGTTCCGTAGTAACTGCCTCAACAGCGCGAAGGAATAGAGACCTACGCATACGAAATCTACATCGAAACATAGATTTTGGGTATAACGGACGATCAACAAAGTAATCGTTCATTAACCTTGAGTTTGCAGCTTCACGATCTCTATCAATGTACTTAAGCTTCTTGTAAGATCTTCTTCTGTTGCTGGATTCTTCTGCGACTGGGGCAACAACCATTTGAGCAGCTTGCTCGATTATGTAATATTTTTTTTCATCTAGACACTCGCTCACAGCGATGATGTTGTTGACATGCATAGTCATCAAAGAATTCATCACTTGAACTAGAAGAATTTTCATTTGGGTTCATGTTTGTGAGAAATTTTAAGATGGGGGAAAGCTCTAGTGTTTGTTGGAAGGAGAATATTATTCTGAAAACCAAATGCAATGTAACTCTTCTTTTATAGACATATGTAGATAAGATTACAATCTATATCTACGAATAAGATTGGTTTTATCTATGCGGATAAGATTGCAATCTATATCTACAGATAAGATTGGTTCTATCTCTGCGGATAAGATTTGCAATCTATATCTATGGATAAGATTGATTTCATCTCTGCGGATAAGATTGCAATCTATATCTACGGATTGCAATCTATAACGCCAATGAATAAGATAAGATGCAATCTATAACGTCAGTGGATAAGATAAGATCATATTTAGTACTAAAATAGAAGTACATTAATCATAAATATTGGTACATGAATCATTAGAACACAAGTCCATTAACTAAAACACACTAACATTTAACAATTTAAACAAGTACAATAATCATAAAACGATACAACATTAACCATTAAAACACAATAACATTTATCCTAAAAACAGATGAGTTACTTCATGAACTCTTCCTTCAGCTTCGCAAGACACTCTTCCTCAAATGGTTCAAGATACGACTTTGTCATCAACAATTGAAACATCTTAAACCTCATTTTAGTTTGGGAAATTCCCACTGGTAACCCTGTACTATGGAACAATTGCAATGGTAAACCGTTTTTCTTTTGAGATTCAAAAATAACCCTATACTTTGTAATATTATATAACCGTGACATTAATGATGGTTTAATCTTTACTTCAACCGTTAGTGTTATTGGTTTACCTAACCCAGGTTAACCCCAACTCCCAACTACCACCCAGCCCACTAACATCCCATCCAACCACCACAGTTCCACCCCTCCACGATTGTCCCACCGCTCCACATGAACCCCACTCCACCACCAATGTCCCACTTCTCCACTACTGTCCCACCTCTCCACCAATGAGAAGAGAAGTCACGGGGAGGGAGAGAGTAACGAGGAGAGAGAAAATTTCATCGGGAGGGAGAGAGTGACGGGGTATGGTGTTTTCGGTGGAAGAATGGCGGTAGGGTGGGGATTTAGTGGGTTAGGTAGTGGTTTGGGGTTAACTTGGGTTAGGATAGTAAATGGGTTTAACGGTTGAACAATTTAACCATCATTAATGTTACGGTTGTATAATATTACTAAGTATAGGGTTATTATTGAAACTCCAAAGAAAAACGGTTTACCATTGCAATTGTTTCATAGTACTGGGTTACCAGTGGGAATTTCCCTTTTAATTTCATCTCGTTATTTTTGGTACTCGAGCATATCAGACATTCCCTTCCCTATTAGACCTCGCTCATTTTGCATACCGCTTAAAGTGTTGTTGAATTCATCCAAGCTTGTTTGCAACACCTTTCAATTTGTTTTGGGCTTTCATTTGATTCACACCGTCGGGACGCACAGTTGTTCTGGCTTCGTCGCTTGATCTTTAGAAATCCCTTCACTCACAACGGTTGAATCTTTACCAAACATCCATCTTGGAAGGTGTTGCGTTGCTACCCAACAATGGTAAAGATCAAAAGCTTTATCCTTTTTTTGTCTGTAAAGATCATGTGCTTTAGCCTCTATGTCGTTAATAACCTCACCACTAGCTTGCATACGCTCAGCTGCCGCAAGTTGTGCTACCCATAAAGTAACACCTTCATTGATTTGACTCCAACGCCTTTTAATAGCTCTCATGGTTCTTTCGTGCATGACATTAGGTCTTTTAGCAACTGCTACGTCGTAGGCCACTTTGATTTCAAGCCATAACGCTCCCTTTTCCCAATCTGTTCCGTTCTCAGCATTACCGGAACAATTAAGGTAAGCGGACACTAGGGGTGTAAGTTATTTGGTTAAAAACCGAAAACCAAACCAAACCAAACCGAATTAGAAATTTGGTTTGGTTTTTTTAGAAATAGATTTGGTTTGGACTCAAAAAATAATAATATTCGATTTTTCGGTTTGGTTCGGTTTTGATTTTGGAAAACCGAAAAAACCAAAAAAAACGAAATATACAAATAGACTGTACAGAAATAGGAGTTAATATTCAACATATAAGCCCAGCCCACAACCTAACCCTAAGACTAACTCAGACGGGCTCCTCTAGCAGACTAGCACGCCGTCTATTCTCTCTCTCCTAAATGCGTATCAGTCACTCATTCACTCCTAGCACGCTGCATGCCGTTCAACTTCTCGTCTCCGGTCCAGCAGCAGTGGTCGACGAAGGTCGAGTCACGATTGGTCGACGAAGCAGATATTTCTCTCTCTCCTCTCGCGGTTAAAGAAGGTCGAGAAAATCCCTTAGATCATGTATATTTCAATTTTTTTCATTATTTCGTCATTTGAAGGTTAGATGATTGATAATTATTTACAATTATGGACAACTTATGGTCGAAAATCAGTCCTCAGGTTCTCAATTGATTTGAATCTATTGTTCAGATTATCCTTTTCATCCACATCAAACTTCAATTTGGGTTTATGCACTGTTTTTTGAAATTGACGAAATGACGAAACAATGTTGTTGATATATTCTTTTAAACCATTTGAGGGAGGATCATTCTCACTCCACACCACACGTATTTTATCAGTTCCATGACATGAAGCATAATGAGCAAAAGACTTGGTTTGGTTTAATTTCGGTTTGGTTTGGTTTCGTTTGGTTTGGTTTGGATTTTGAAATATTAAAAAAAATCGGTTTGGTTTGGTTTGGTTTGGTTTTTGGTTTCAGATTTTGGTTTGGTTTGGTTTGGATTGAGTCGAATTCCGGTTTGGATTTGGATTGGAAATTTCAAAACCGAATTTATTTCGGTTTGGTTTGGTTTTGACCTAAAACCAAACCAAAAACCGAACTTACACCCGTAGCGGACACCAAGTGTTTATCTTCTTCTGCAATTCACCTGTCCTTCGGGTGCTTCCATTTCTTACCTGTAGTTACTTACGGTTCTTGAACTTGAACTTGAACTACATCTTCATCATAACTGAGTGATTGCGTTGGAAATTGGTTTTCAACTGGCATTCTATTACTACTCCCGTCTCCTCCCGAAGTTGTGGGATATGGATCTACGCGTTAAGATGTTGGATGAAGTGTGCCAGGTGACGAATTCTGAGGAGTATTCTGATTTACAAAGGCTTGGAACATAGCAAGGAATTGAGGATTGTTTAGCATGTTTGGATCAAAAAGAGTATTTGGAATTGGTTGGGAATTTGGATTTTGTTGGTAATTTGGATTTTGTTGGTAATATGGAGTTTGTTGGGAATTTGGATTTTGTTGGTAATTTGAATTTTGTTGGGAATTTGGATTTTCTTGGTAATTTGCAATTTATTGATATCTATTTTCATGATTAGGATGATTGGGATCCATAATTATGAAATAATATTTATGAAATACTTAATGAGAAATTAAGGTTTTTTTAAAGTGTTAAAAATATTTCAAGATTGTTCACTATTTATAAAGGATAAAAATAAAAGGCCGTTGGTAAAAAAAAATTATTCATTATATATAAAAAGTTATGTCATTTTTAATAAACGGTAATATTACCGTTGTAAAGCTGTAGTAATGACACATGGCGCGATGAGTGTGGCTCTTCCTCTGGCGCGCGCAATATGCGACAAGTATCGCGCTTTGATTGGCTGCCTTCTCTTTTTTTTCAAAAAACTGCAAACCTACCGTTGCATTGTTTCACGTGGGATTTTCTTTCCCACTTCCCTTTTCCACATGGTGCGCATTGATTGGTAACCAATATGGGAAGCTTCATTAAGATTGGTCCTCCACATTTTTGGGCAACTAACCTACATCGGTCGGAAGGTCCCCTTTTTGCAATTTTTTGCACTGGGGAACCTAAAAACCCATGAATATCGTAGGTGCTCTTAGGCCCACATATTATATTATCTATCACCCACCACCAATATGTAAGTTTGTTTTATGTTCCTTTTCAAATCCCATATCAGATATTGTGACAGGCAAATCAGAACAAAATACTTTGCAAAATGAGACATGTTGATACTACTTAAGGTTTAATTTCCATATATGGACCTAATGAAAATTATAATAATAAATAAAAACATTACCTTCACTACTACATTAAAGGGCAAAGGCAACACATGAAAATCGTTGCAATAGGGCCAAAAGTCGTTGCAATAGGTCTATTGCAACGGTTTTGAACCGTCGCATTTGTTGGCGTTGCAGTAGACCTATTGCAACGGCTATTTGAACCTATTGCAACGGATGAACATATTGTTGCCTTAGATTACCTATCTAATGCAACGGCTATATAAGTGATTGATTTAAGTATATTACGCAACGGTTTAGGCTATCACAACACCTAGTATAAGAGCTATTGCAACCGTTATTACAACCACCTCTTGCAACGCCTATAATATATATATATATATATATATATATATATATATATATATATATATATATATATATATATATATATATATATATATATATATACACACACACGTAAAAACACAAATGACAATAAAATAAATGCCAACATACATGACTTTTGGGATAAAAAATTTAATTGCTTTCTTTGTCTTATAATTTCCCAAACTGGTTAAATTAATTAAGAGTACTACAATCATGAAAAATCCTTAATATACACAAAAATGTACTTAATCAAACCCAACTAAATATTTGTTTTAACACCAATAAATACTTCTAACATATACTTCTACATCACTTTCCTTCTAACTACCATGTAGCACATCACTATAATATAGCCAGCTAAATTTTGCCAACAATGTATATAGTGAGACATCTACGTTTGATCTCCTCCATTTGGCTCACTGTTCACCTGAAAATTCAAACATTGTACCAATTAGTAAACACTTAGTTTTAGTATTTAACACTGAAAAGGGAGTTGAAATAACACATAACAATAACAAGTTATACACTATGAATGCATATCATAATATATGTTCTTTTTTTTTTTAAAGAATATATGTTACTTTATTTGCTACATTATTTGATACCTACATCTGTTTAACTTTCCCTGATCTTGCAATGTCGTTATACCTTCAAATGCTAATTTTAAGGAAAAAGTCATTGTTGATTTTGAGATTAGTCCTCAAAATTTGACATTGTCTCTAATTTGCTCTTAAGCGGGACAGATTCAAGGAGTTGAAATAAAACATAACAATGACAAGCAATATAGTATAAGCGCATATACATAATATATGTGACTTTATTTGCTATATTATTTGAGTGGGATAGATTCAGGGAAGGGTTTTGGAGTCTTGTGGTAGTGGGAAGAAGTTGTTGCACAAGATAGGGGCGATACTATAGGATCAGGTGGGTTTGGAATTTGGACTTTGGAGGCTTGGACGGGGAGTAGGTGGAGTCAATTGCCCATGGGCTCATGATGTCTTATACTCCAATCTATTTTATGTTTTTAACAATGGCACCATACCTCACACCATCTGTAACTTATAGGCCTATCAAAATCTTATTAGAATCCTACTCTAAGTATATCAAAAGCATTAGAAACCTATCAAGATTCATTTCCAACCAGCAAAACAAAGAAGTTTCATATCTTTGTGATATATTTCTAGATTTCATTTCTCCTTCACCAGTACCAAATGTGAATCATGATCTTCTAAATATAAAAATAAAGTCCCCCTCCCCACAATTACAACTTAAAACACCCAATGATGCACAATTCACTATATTAGATGGATACAATATAGAAAAAAACATAAGGTTGAGGATAAACAAAATAAATCCCTAGGTCTGCCTTACTTCTACAGCAATACCAGGTGCTTTTCTCGATCTTCTAAATCTCGAAAGAAAGTCTCCCCCAAAATTAGAACAAATTAAACTAAAGAAGCACAATTCATTTAAAGGACCCATAGTTCATAATAATATATGCGAAACATGTTTACAAGAGCAGTCACCTCATAGTGCTTGCAAAAGTTTCCCTTCACCGGTGTTGTGATGCGTGTTTTAATGCCAACATTTCGGTGTCCCTTGTTTGAACAAATAGACACCAAAAAAGAAGTTGTAAATTTTTGTTCTATTGAAGGAAAACATGTAGCCAAACAAACACTGCAAAATTCCTATTTAATAGTCGTAACATACATATATTGATCACAATACAAGGGAAAATGTGAAGAAGCATAAAGGGGTGAAAATATTGAGTTTTCGTCGAACAAAAACATAAAAGATCTAGTGCACTACAGAGATACAATAATAGTATTCTAGAATTATTCCTTAAGCCATCTCTGGGTTACAAGTTATTAATTGGTTTAACATTTGCAGCCCAAGTTATAGTAAAACAGTAGTTAGCAAATATATATGTTCACTATGTCTATGACCGCAAACTTGTGTAAATACTATTATCAATTTAGCAGTAAAAAAGGTCGATATAATTATCATCCATAACAAATATTTATGCAAAAGTAAGAACTCTACATAATCTTGCTAACAACTCCAAATTTCTTACTTGCTCCTCCGAACACCATATCAAAATAAAGAAAATCTCCTTTGGGACTCCCTTAGTTTTATTGATCTTATCTCATATTGTGATAGATTGTGGAGGAGGGATATGAGTAGGGTCGGATAGCCATTGGGTTAGTAGAAATCATATTTTAACCTTTTGTAGGTTCTAATTGTGGTTAGGTGTGATTTTCCCTTCTCTTCAGCAACTGCAAACAAGAATTACATAACTAGATGGGTGCATCTCTTGGAGGATTTATTTAAATCAAACAAAAGGGCCACATTCATACATTTGGTATCAGCATAATTGTTTCGGTAATCATGCCAAGAGAGTTAGATGAAACTAAGCTCCAAATAAATGAAATACACAAAATCAAACCCAATCAATAAATCATTGAATTACTGGCAAGATAAAAAAAAAGCATTCAAAAAGGACAATTGACGAACAATAATACAAATCATTCAACAAATTATGAAGATTATGCCATTATGCAACGCAAATGTTATGAAAAATCAAACCCCTGAAATTATGAAGTAAGAAGCTGCTACAAAATAGAAAAGAAAAACAAAAAAGTTTCTGAAACAATTAATATGAAGAAGAAGAAATAAAAGTGAGAGATGAGGAAAGATATAATTGTAGCCCAACCAAAGAGCAGTGAAGCATGGAGTACAAGACAATCATCGGTGTAATAAGCTCGTTAATAATTGCATAAAAGCTTCGCAATAATGGCGTCTTTAATGGCGGCGATCAAATTAGCGATGGGAGACGCAATTCTGACTTCATTATGGGTGTTTTGATCAGCGTCAACAATCGGCCTTTTCAGCTACCTAATTTCGACTACACTAGGAATTCAAGGTCTGATAACCCTACTTATCACCACCTAATTCATCGCTACTCTCGCCTTCTTCTACACCTTCATCGGCTGACTTCTCGACGGCGCTAGCTTTAATCCTACTAATATTGCTGCATTTTACGCCGTCGGAATTGGCTACGATTCACTCCTCGTGTTTTGAGCTTGGATTTTGGTTGATTTTGTGAAATTGGAAGTTTGTGGAATATAAGTGAATCCCTAAAATCAAATTTGAATCCCTAATTATTCAATTGAAAATCCCCACACAAAAGCAGCAAATTCAACCTAGAGGGTAAGATAAGGTGATGGGAGGGACAAATGGAGGTAGGGAACTCTATTGAAACTGACAAGGGTTTGAAATTTAGAGTTCGAAATTTATAGAGAGAATTAGAGGGAAACAAAAACATGCACGCAATTCATTAAAACTGAGATATCGTTGTCATAGGTTGTTTTAACATGACAAAGATTATAAGTTTATGCTACTGCAACAGTTAAACCATGATCGTTGCTATATATCAATAAGTTCATGTGCCTATTGCAACGGCTAAACCATTACCGTTGCCATATAGATCAATCTAGTGCAATGATCTTGCATTATCCATTGCCATAGCCTAGCACATTAATCCATATTCATATTAGATCGTGGCATTAGCTATTTTCAAGTTGTTGCCTTTGTTAAAAAATGTAGTAGTGCTTGTTTGCTGGCTGTTATGCAAGCCTTCTACCGTGCCCAACTACCGGCACATTGAGCGTATCAATGTACATAATTAAAGAAAAGTGAGAACAAATCCAAACATGAAAATGATGAACAAACAAGGTTCACATATTGGTCACTACTCACTAATTAGCACATTAGTTCTTTACCTATTTCCTTGAATGACTCCTTGTCCTTGTGTGAGCCATCCTCCAATAGTCCTGTTTAAAATAGCAGTGTCCTCTCGAGTCTCAGTGCAGTCGAGTTTGAAATTGTTGAGAGTAACTAGACTATCCAAATACAACATCGACCCATACAACAACGGGTGACCACCAATCCACGAAAATTGTGAAGGCAAGTCACTAGATATCTTAACATCCCTAACCTTTCCACTCTTGACATGAATCCAAAAGTAGAGTTGTTGCTTCTACCCATTCTGTTCCATCAACACTTCCTCCCCATGCTCCGAAACCCACAAAGGCCGCACCTTCCCAACATTATCTCGAACATCCTTGTAAGGAAATATAAACAACTTAACCCAAGACTCCTTCACACCATACTCCCTCATCATCCACAAATCCACAATCCTACTTTACAGCATCCCATACTCTATCTGAACAACATGTTGCAAAATAATAAATAAACTTACAGTAAAAGGGATGTAAATAAGATCGCTGCGACGTGGGAGAACCATTGTCCTAAAAGACGATTCCGCGCTACCCCGATGCAAGTTGAACCACCGCGATCGCCCTCCAGGATTAGCACATCAGAGAGTTTTTAGAGTGTGTTTAGGTTTTTTTGTGTGAATAAACTGATGGGAAGAAACGGGCTTTATAAGATGAACGCCACGAGCTTGAGCCCGAACTCGAGCCCGGCCCGGCCGGCACGCGCGCGTGTGGTTACTAATCCTTTTAGCCCATTATCCAACAAGATGTTCTAATGTAATTTCCTATATAAACAATGGAGATACTAGTTAAGTCTACTATGTGGGACAAGGGGTGTTTCTTACTTTGAGCATTGTTGAACTTCCAACACACCAACTTACCCCCCAAAACCCCGACCCATGGCTTCGTAAACGCATTCCTCTTCAACCAACCAATCAAAACCGGCATCTCAATCACACTAAACTCCTCACTCACCAAATCAAACGCAACAATCACATACTTATAAACAGTCTTGTCAGAGAGACCACTATTTCTCATGCAAGTACTCAAATCATAAACTTTAGGGGCATTTATAGAAGCCATCCAATGAATGGACTTTCCAAGAAACTTTCCATGCCCTTTTGGTTGGGTTAGAAAATGCGGGAAACCCACATCAAGCTTCCTCCACTTCCCTTCCTTAAACCCAAATACCCGAACCTCCCTCACCTCTGACCCGGTCTGCAACCCGTTCAACTGGTCCACCCTAACAACCTTATAACAGGAAAAAAAAAATTATAAATGTAATTCATGCATTATACTAGGAAGAGGAGAGAACACAAAAAAATGGGCGTTTATACAAAAAATGACAATATGATAGTCCTGCAAAAAGAAATAACAATATGATAATAAAATTATAATCAGGTCATAAACAAAAACAATGGGTCATTATTATTTTATATTCTACTTTTATGTAATATACTAGTGTTACTATAATTTTTGTTGAATATTACCGTAAAAAAGTTGTTCTGAAAAGAAATAAAAAAGCTTAGAACGGATTTGATTTAGACACATGACCTTCATGAAATTTGCGTGCAATATACAAAGGTATGTTCCTCTTCACCTTAAAAAACAAAATTTTCAAGTCTAATGAGGTCCAATTAGAGTTGATCAAGTCCAGTGCTAATAATTTCAGTTCAGGTAAAGAGAACGCACCTGCACCCCAGTTATGCGAAAAAATAAGATTACCTTGTAGTCATCAGAAAAGGGGTCAAACCCGAACCTAAAGTCGACCCAATGAGACTCAGATAGACGTTTTGGGTGGTTGACGGGTAGGACAAAGTGGGACCCAGTGGAGGGGGGAAAAGAGCAAGGAAGTTAGGGTGGTCGGAGATCCAGAGGATACCATGAAGGGACCCCGCAAAGTCGGAATCATGGGCCGAGATTGAGAAAGGGAGGTGGAGGGTTTTGGGTTTAAGAGAGGAGGAGGGATAATCATAGAGTGAGAGAAGGTGTTGGGAAGCGAGAGTGGAGGTGCCGAGGCGGGACAAGTGGAGGTTGGTGGAGGTGGTGATGGAACAGTTGATATGGGCTAAGATGAAAGGACGTCCGTTGATGTGGGAGTGCCATGATTTTGACACGCATTTGAAGCGGGCTAAGGATTTGGGTGGTAAACGGAAGAGGATGTTGGTGATCACTTGGTTGGGAAATTTCGGAGTTAGTTCTACTATTGTGTCCGTACAACTATGGTGGAGACTAAGGTTCTCCATTTTTTGTTTGTGTCTGGTTAATATTTTTTTTACAGGGGTGGGAACGAGAGGATGAAAATGTAAATGAGTAGAAAACTTGGAGAGGTGTGTAAGTTTGTAACGATGGTAAAAGTGAGTGAATATGGGGTGAGAGTCTGAGAGATGATATATAGTAGTACATAGTTACTACATCATACACATTATATTTTGACAACTCATCATTTGGCTGAATAATAGGGAAAAGGAGGGAACTTGGGGGGGGTTGCCTTTCGTAGAATGACCAGGAAAATTTGGGCTGGCAAAATATTACACTGAAAATTTTGGGTGTTCATTTATATTGATGTTTAGGTCTTATTCTTTTAGATTCAAATACTTTCTCCGTTTCGTTTTCATTGTGACACTTTCCTTATTTGACATGTTTCAAATTAAATGTGACACTTTTTTCTCTCTCGAAATGGAAAGTTCATGGCTGTAATTTTACTGTTTCACCCTTGCTTATAATATTTAATCACTTTCAATCCTACTTAATCTAGCCTCATTAAAACCAAACTCAACCTAATCTCATTAAATGACTCCCACCAAAAAAGTCAACCCCCCCAACTACATTTCATCAATTGAAACAGAAATTTAAACCCCCCAAACAGAAAGCTTATGATAGGCTTAGATAGACCTTTATCAGAGAGACTCTTTTTCAAATGAACTTGCCTATTTTGTTCATTAATGTCATCATGGAATGTGTCACTACAACTTCTCTTCGTGTTCTATGGAACGGGGAACCTTCTGAGTCTTTTTCTCCATCTAGAGGAGTGCGGCAGGGAGATCCACTCTCTCCTTATTTATTTGTCATGTGTATGGAAAGGTTGTACCAAACTATCGAAGAAGCTATCTTAGCTCAACGTTGGAAACCTATAAGAACCAGTAGAGATGGTCCGCTTCTCTCTGCTCTCTTCTTGGCCGATGACATTAATCTTTTTGCAGAGGAAAAAACTGAACAAGCCAGAGTCATTCAAGACTGCTTGGCCCAGTTTTGTGAGGCCTCTGGTCAGAAGATAAGTCTTCCAAAATCAAGAGTGTATTTCTCGAACAATGTTTCTACCTCCACTCAAGTTGATATCTCTAATGTCTTGGGCATGGATATGACGGAAGATTTGGGTATGTATTTAGGCATGCCATTTTTTTTGTAGCCGAGTCACTAAAGAAACTTTTAGCCACTTATGTTAAAAAATTGACTGTCGCTTGTCGTGATGGAAGACAAAATTTCTCTCATTGGCTGGCCGAATAACACTTGTTAATTCCACGTTGAACACTCTTGGTTTTTATTCAATGCAAACAGCCAAACTTCCTTGTTACATCTGTGATGACATGTACAAGAAAGTGGGACGTTTCATTTGGGGAAGTAATGAAGATACTCGTAAAATTCATCTCATTTCATGGGAAACTTTGCAGCGTCCTAAGCAACAAGGTGGGATTGGTATTCGGTCTTCAAGGCAAGCTAACGCAGCTTTCCTCACCAAGCTTGGATGGCGAGTGCTTACGGACCCTAATGCGCTTTAGGCTAGGGTTCTTCATTCTAAGTACTGCAAAGGTAGGTGTGACATAGATATGTTTGAGCCTAAGAAAAGTGCTTCCAATGTGTGGAATGGTATTACCGAAAATGCAAAATTCTTGTGTGAAGGAATGCGTGTTGCCGTTGGTACTAGTTCTAATACTTTATTTGGGATCATAAATGGGTTACACACAAACCCCTTATTGATCTTGCTACTCATCCCCCCTCCCCTGAAATTCTAGGTGCCACGGTGGAAGACATGTGGGAAGCTGGGCTTGGTTGGAAGTGGGACGTTTTCACCCTGTATCTTCATGAGGACACTCTTAAGCTTATTAAAGCTCATGAACTGAAAATTAACCAGGATGTGGGGATTTACTCTACTAGGGTTAGTCACCGAAAGGTAAATTTTCCATAAAATCAGCTTTGCAAATTATTTGTTTGGATTCAAACGAGTATGAAGATAGCATTTGGGATTTAATCTGGAAGGCCCCAGTGCAACAAAGGATTAGAGCATTTCCTTGGCTAACCTATCATGATCGTCTTATGGGTAACGCAAATCGCTTCAAACGTAAACTCACCGATGATCCAAAGTGCTATATATGTGGAAATATGGAAGAAACAACTCTTCGTATTCTTCGAGATTAACCAAGCAAGAAGAAGTATTTAGCGAATCCTGGGTGGCCCCGGGCACCCGCCCTCGTTTTTCCATGGCAACATTAAGCAATGGCTTACTAAAAACCTGGAGTATACTAATAACTCAGGCAAACCTATATGGTGCTACGTATTTTTGTATAGCTTTATGGTGGATATGGAGATGCGCAATTGCCATGTCTTTGAGCGAAGTGATGTAACCCCGTTGGATATAGGTGCGTTCCTTCAAATTCGATTTGATGAAACAGTTCGAACGTTGTCAAATCCCATCATGTCGGCTACAAGCCCAAACATAAGAAGACAAGAAGTAAATGTTGCCCTGGAACACACCACCGGATGGTTGGTACCCTCTACATACCGATGGGGTCGCTAAGGGAACTCCGGGCCCGCCTAGAGGGGGGTGAAGTGATTCGAGATTCTTGTGGTACGTGGGTATGTCTTATGTTTGTGAACTTTGGGTGTTGCAACGCCTTTAGAGCTGAAGTTAAGGCACTTGCTTGAATTTGGCTAGGAACATGATCATTACCAAGCTTGTAGTCCAAATGGATAATCTCGCTTTGTGTTCGAAGCCATTAATAATCAAACAACTAATGCAGGAAAATGTGCACACATAATTGATTATTATCGAAGCTTGATACAAAAAGATGATTGGGAAGTTAAGGTGGTTCATATCTACCGTGAAGGAAACCGTGTTGCCGATTGGCTTGTCAACTTTGGAGTGGCTCAATCTCTTGAGATTTCGATCTTGGAGGATATTCTTGTAGCTCTTAGTAGATTGTTAGACGAGGATGCTCAAGGCGTGGCTTTCCCCTGGCTTATTCCTCCTTAGCTCTAGTTCCTTTGATTTGTTTAGTAGTTATAGTTGTTTTGTGCGTTTCTTCTTTTTCTTTCTAGGCTCTGTTCCTTCATTTGCATAAAAAAACATATTCATCAATTCAACCCCCCAACCACATGTTTATCAACCAATTTAACCCCCAAAAGACCCTAATTCATTCATCTTCATCCTCATTTCGTCTGTTCATCTTCTCTCTCCTCAATTCAACTTTCTCTCTCTACGATTCAACTCTCTCTCTCCTCAAATCGCCACTCTCTCACTTCAATTTCTCGCTCTCTCACTTTGATTTCTCGAACTCCCACTTTGATTTCTCACTCTCTCACATCATTTTCGTCTTCATCATCCTCAATTATTTCAGATCTGGTTCATCATCGTCTGTACATCTATGGCATGGCCATTTACTCTCTGTTGTTTTGCATCATTCCATATTCTGTCGAGTGTCATCCTATGAATGCTAAACTTTCTTGATAATTTTCTTTTAGCACCCCTTGGAAGTTTACCATTTGTTTCCAAAGCAAGAAGTTCATCAACTGACAATCTCCTTTTTTCTAAAGTCAATATTTTGGTCTTTTCCTACCTGGAACTTACATTGATTTGATGTGCTATTTGTGGTTGTTGTTTGTGATCTTATGCTTGATGTTGGTGTTGTTGTGATTGTTGGTCTGTTTGTGTGCCTGCACCTTCACTATTTGAGTACATGTCATCGTCACTGTCATAATGAGTATCCATTTCATGCAGCAGCAAATCCATGCCTTCAATTTCGAGGAGTTGTGGAAGGCTTTGCACACTTAGATCTCCCACATATAATGGCTCCCCCATTTTGGTAGATAAGTTGTGAAGAAAGAAGACTGAAGTTTGATTATTTTTTTTGGAATTTAAGTCTGTAAATTTGTAGGATCAACCTCTTATGTAATTAATGTGTTGTGTGTGTTGTGAACAAATTCATATAATTGACTTCTAATGTAACTACACCATCATAGGTGATAAACAGTCTATCTCTCTTCATTTTGTGTAAATGCTCCTCATTTAATGTTGGGGTATATATAGAAGAAAGTATGGTGGTATTATTTTGGACATAAACTTGAACTTGTGAAATTTGAACTATTGTGGAAAATTGAATGAGGTTTGAAATTTGACAAATTTGAAAATTTTGGTTCCAGCTTTAATTTTTGAGGAGCCAAATCTGAATTGGTGGGAAAACTTCCCGCTTTTTATGATTCCCTCCAAATAGGCGTGAGAAATGAGGAGGGAAATCAGGTGGCCCTACTTTCTCTATCCTTAATTCCTTTTAACCCCATGTGCAGTGGTCCCCCCTCCCCTCTTAATCACTTGCCCTTACTCTTTCTTAATCTCTCATTAAATTTTTGCCTAGGGAGTTGTGCACAAGAAAAGTGTCACAACTCACAATTGTTAAAAAGAAACGAAGGAAGTATTGGAAATTCAATTCAGTTTAGTTCAAATTTATGATGATGATGATGATTATTATTATTATTATTATTATTATTATTATTATTATTATTATTATTATTATTATTATTATTACTTATTTTTATTATTACTTACCATTTATTATTTATTATTATTATTATCATTATTATTTATAATTTGTTTTTATTATTTATATTAATATTAATAATAATTATTATTAATGATAAAATATGATTCTACTTGTTATTATCAGTAATACTCAATTCGTGAAATATAAGTTCGGTTCAGTTTTGTTCAGACAAAGTACATTCAGTTTAGTTCAGTCGTCCAAAACAACAAGTCATTGTAATGTTGACAATTTTATACCTATAGTATTAGTTTTTGACATGATGCTTGTGTTATTCTTTTATGTGGCCGGTAGAATTATATTTATATGATTCTATGTCCTTGTGTATGATAATAAATCAGATAAATTATATATTTCATCTATTTTACTTTATTATATACAATGTGGCCGGTAGAATTATATTTATATGATTCTATGTCCTTATGTATGATAATAAATCAGATAAATTATATATTTCATCTATTTTACTTTATTATATACAATGTTCTTTTGTGATTTATTTATGATATTCTCTGACATATAATATTAGTGATTGACATTGCAACTAATAAAATTATTTTAGTCAAGTTTATTAAACTGCTGTTAGGTAATTTTGTAAATCCAACTCTAATTTTCTTTTATCTTAACCATTAGTCTTTAGACCCGTTCAACATGCACTGAAAGTTAAATGTTTAATTTATATTGCTTTATTTAATGGAAGTGTTACAATTAATTTACTATTGTAGTCATAATAGTATGTTCTTTATATGGATGTGGCTTTATACAATTTAATCTGAGACGAACTTGAAAAAGATTATAAATAATGAGGAGATTTAATTTGACAACCCATATAGACATATCTATTCAAATATTATAAGAAAAATTGACATACTATATCAACGCGGCAATTTGTACATAAGTAAGAATGTCAAACAATTTAAATCAATAAAACTAGATGAAATAAAACACTAATATATTAGAAATAATTAAATAGTATACACTATGAGTTTTGACACTATCTACAAATTTATATTTGACTATCATTTGTGATTAATGAGTAAGAAAAAATACAGTCATGTGAGATCTTGTTTAATTTGTCTCAATATGCACTTTTGTAATATCAACTTCTTTTTTTTTTTAAATGCAAATCTAGAGGTAGTAATGTTCAAACATTTACATTGACAAGCGTGAAAAAATAAAGTATAACTATTAAAAAGAAATGGATGTAGTACAACTTATACGTTTGGAAATATTTCCTTATACACTACATTGGTTGTAATTGTACATACACCATGTTCCTTATCATGAATAAGGATTTTATTTAAGTCCTTTTTTACTCGTGACTCTGGAAATGGCAACGTAGCACTGACCATGGCTGAAAGCATGTCTCGGAAGATATAAACCTACATGGGACAGAGATTGTCCTTGACTTTTATTTATTATTATAACAAAACATACCATTAAAAGAAAGTGTCTTCTTTGAAATCTGATGTGGAATTTGGTTGAGTCAGACGGTGTGAGTGGCATTCCTGGGGTGGACACGTACTCACCAACATTACTATTGGAAATGACAGTAGCTTCAATGACACGATTGCCTAGATGCTTGACAATTAACGTTGTGCCATTACACAATCCAAATGTTTGCTCAATATTCATTAGAAGCACCACTTGTGCTCCAACTTTTAACTTTATTTCTTGATTCGGTAGCCCTGAACTTTTTATTGTATTTAGGAATTCACTGGAATAAAATTCATGCACCCCCAATGTTATCTTCTTCTTTGCTAATTGCATCCGAGCTCAAGTAGATTTTTTCCTCTCCGGGAATGGTGGACAACACATGGTGATTGATTGTCTCAACTATATCATTTTTTTTAAAGGACTCAACTATATCATTAGTTGAAGCTAAAATAGCCCTTTCTTGAAAGTATTTTGCTTCCTACAGGTGATCTTAGAAGTTAGAGGCAAGGATATGTGCTTTCAACAATTGCTGAAATAAGGTATGTTCCTCCTTCTATGCGCATGTCATCAAAAATCTCAATGACAACTGCGCCATTATTCGACCCTCCAACCTTGCCATCGTCCACACTTAGTATCCAATCAGAGAAATCTCTAATTTCATCAACATTGGAATTTGAACATCCTGCTTGTAGTCTCATATTGCGAGTAAGTTTAAGCTTTACATGAACCCCACAAATAATAATTTATGGCCGAAATAGAATATCTTGCCTAGTTCCCTTAGGTGTAACAAGTAATATCTGCCTAAGATCACTAGCAAACACAGCAACCTTGCCGCCAAAAGGACGACGCAAATTAGCGCCATCAATTGACCGCATAATTTCCTTCAAACTTCTAATCCAAAGCTTCAAACCAGTACTTGTGCACCATAGCTCCCTCGTCCTAGATGAGTTAATAATATTTGGTACATTAAAAATACATCTATTTATAGTAAAAAATACTTCTCATTGAAAGATCCAATGTCTAGAATTTCCTTATTAATGAAGATTCGTGATGCATATTTGGAGTTCTGAAAACGTGCCTCACCTTTAATTTAAGCAATGAAAAGGTGATTTGTTCATCAATATAATGCTTAGAAAAATACACTACAATATTAATATGACAATAAAAAAATACACATAATAATATTAAAAGGGAGTGTGATTAACCTTGGCAGGTTGTCCATATGCCCTACTAGATGATTACAGAAAAAGGACCACTTTTTTCATTTGCAATGATATTGCATCGGCATGATCACCCCATAGCACAGTAGTAAGTTGTGATCCCTGAAATTAAATATAAAAGGTAATTAATAATTTTGTTATACTAATATTACACTAGCTGTACCTACTGTGTACAAAATTATTTCGTGAAAATTAAAGACTTTATTGAGGACTCCAAATCTAGCAACTCAATTTTCATAAATAGAAGTATAGAATTATTAGTCTTTATAACTCCACTATACCCCGTAACTTGACCAACAACAACCAAGTTACCATAACAAAACATTAAAAGTATAGAATGTTAAAAAAAATCTAAACAATATGATTAGCGAATCACAAATAATCTTACCAATGTAATGGGCATCTGAAATGCTATTATATCTAGGGATGTTTAAAGCATCACGCGGCACAACATTAGACCTATATGTTAATATAATTCTGCAAGCATGTTGTGTTGCTTGTTCCAAGCCAACATTATCACTAACCAAAAAATTGGAAAATTAACAAAATTCCCCTTCACTTAGCCTTGTCCAAAATATAAGAGTTAAGTTTTTTGTACATGTTGCCTTGTCCCCGTTCATGTGTCAAAGAATATAAAAACAGATTAATAAAGCATTTCCAATCAATTGCGATTAAATTCAACATTTCCTTTTGGGTCCCTACTAATGATCAATTTATCACCATTAGGTACATAGTGCACCACTTCTTCCAAAGTCTCCCGAAATTCTTGTCTAATTGAGGCACATAGTACTATTTATGGTGTATAGGCACTTGCAATATGAGTTATGATTTCATACCCCACCACAAGCTTAATAGTTAATACTCATAACTCGATTACTCTTTCTAAACACCTCCACTATGTCATCAATCTACTCACTATCAATCAGTGAGAATACCCACCCTGCTCCTACCCTCATCCTTTGATGAGTACCAAAGGTTAGATTATAGCCCCGTGATGCTATTTCTTTGGCCTTATTTTCCAGCCTGGTCTCCTCCAGATAGGGATGCAACTGGGGCGGGGCGGGGCGGATTTTGGCATTCTCATCCCCATCCCCACCTCACTTTTTCATCCCCATCCCATCCCCATCCCCGCGGTGGGTCCGGAACTCATCCCCATCCCCGCCCCGCCATGTACACAATTAAAACCATCCCCGCCCCATCACACACTTGGGTATCCATCCCCACCAAATCCCCACCTTCCCCGCCCCACCATCTACTTAATCCTCATTTGAAACTCGTTAAATAATACTCATATACCATATATAATTTCAAATACTAATAACAAAAAAAATATACAGCTAGAAAAACTATTAAAGAGTGGTATAGACTTGTAATTTGTTGAAAATTTAATATTTTAAGTGGGTATGATGTAGGGTGAGTGGGGATGGGGCGGAGCGGGGCGGAGATGGGGCGGGTACAACTTAAAATCCACCCCTGCCCCATCACCCATGGCGGGTATAACTTTCATCCCCATCCCCGCCCCACTACCAACCAAACTAGGATCCATCCCCGCCCCATTGGGGCGGGGATGGGGCGGGTCTCCTACTTGACCCGCCCCACCTGCATCCCTACCTCCAGACATAATATATCAATTCTCCTCCTTATCATAACCTTTACTAATTTATCGGTCTCACGTTAAAGAGTCAATATTCCATGTGACCATGTCTGAAAACATATCCTACCACCTTACCATTATCGTTACCATGAACCCTGGACCTAACAACCCTTTCATATATTCCATTACATTCAGGCTTACAAAGTGTATAACACCCATGCATATTTGACACCACTCCTTAATGTTGGGGTGGCGTATTACTTATAGGTGATGACCTAACAACCCTTGCACATTTCGAGCCTTACGAAAAGTGTAGCTAGTCGCTGAAAAGGGGACGCCCTGACAATACTCTTATATTGATTCATTATGATGCGACCATGTTTTAATGTTGGCCACCACAAACCTACCGCAATACTCTTTCTTATCAGGACTTGGGCCGGCAATGCATACCACAAGTGACACTCAAGGGCGGAGTTATGGGGTTTGAAATTTATCAGCAAGACTGTTCCGGTATGGAATAAGTGGTAAGGAGTGAACCGGTATCTCCTCTGGTTAATAAGCCGATTTAGTGTCCTGCAAGATAGAACACGTAAACTAACCTCGGGGGCTGATCCGAGGAACGCCCCTCCGATGCCTAAGTCAGTAAAGGATAAAGACGGGATATCTCAAATAGAGTGTATTAGTATATGTGAACGTACCTTATGACTCACATCGTGGGGGTATTTATAGGAGCCGGCAGTGTCCTTAGCCAGGTAGGACTCTGCTCCTATTGGTTGAATACATTTCTATCCTCTTCTGATACTTATCTTTAGGCCCATAGGCGCATTGAGTAAGTACTAGGTCAATCCAGGCCCATTTGGCAATGGCCCATATGACGGTTACCGGTAAGGTAATCCTAGTTAGCCGGCATGTAGAATATACCGGCATATGGCTTATCACATACCCGGTAAAATAGGATTTCTTTGACTGAGATGACCATGACGGTCAATAGTGATCTAACTGGACCGGTAGGGAAGTTATACAGATCCCACACAACTAACCCCCAAGCCGGTATTCCTGGTACAGGGATATCCTGCTTGTTCATCATTGAGCCGTTATAGATGAAAATCGTGTTTTCTTCTCGAAGTCGTTTAGAAGTTTCCAGAAAGGGGGTTAGTAAACAGAATGCGAAACGTCGCCTCGATCTTTGTGATGATTTGACAAGAATGTCAATAGCTGCTCACAGATGTTTCTGAGCTCAAGATACACGCGGCGTAATTGGGACGGGAAGACGAAACGTCGCTTGATCTAAGCCATGGAGCCCTCTACAAATAGCGCTTGGCCAAAGTCATTTTCACACTTTCATACTGCTCACACTCTCCAGCACCTATTCCCAGCACTTTCTCTGAGTCTTAGCATCATCCGGTTACCTGCCTTTCGTTGTGACATTCCGAGCTGTGACCAAATTCTCTTACCTATTAATTTCGGTGCCAGCTTCTGCTCTTTTCCTTCTTTCCAGGTATTTTACCAAACTTCTTCTTACTCAATTTTTGCCTTTAATCATGTCTTCTCATTCTGATTCACAAAATATTTCTGAAAGTCCCCAATCTTTGACCGATAGCGACTTTAATTCCGATAGCAAATCCGCTAGTCCCACCATATCCAATAACTCACCGGTAGTAAATCTTCCCAATGAATGTAGGAGTAAATCTGGTTATGATTGTAGTACTTCCGGTAGGGCCCTTGAAGAGCCAACACTGCATGCTTCTCCCCTCACAGCCATTAGAGCTTTTGGAGAAGCCGTAGGAGTGCCGGTATCTGGCCAATACGGTACCATGCTGAGGATAGCAGAACGTTCATCTCTACTATTCCCGTATGTAGCCAGCACCTCTAAGGGTCCCCTTAATGAACCCTCACCTCCTATGCCGACAGAGATGCTAGGGGAGAATGCACCCCACTCCATCTCGTCTGGTAGCTATGGGGATGATGATGCCGGCTTGGAGGATGAAGCATCCTTTGTTGCCTCAGAAGACGTCGCTAGTGTTGTGCGCGACATGATGTCAGAAGAGGAGTCGGTATCCTTGGAAGCTGACTCTGACGAAGAACTGCCAGAGATCATTCCGGAGGACGATGACGAAACGCTAGATGACCTGTACATGCCTCCCTGCGAGGCCGGCAGTCCGTCCTTCGTACAGATTGACAAAAACTGGAGAAGGACGGCATTGAATAGCGACTTCTGCCTGAAGGGAGCCGAATACTTCGCCTTTCCAGATGAATATGGATTGGTGATGCCGTCCGAGGGATGCCGGGTGACAGATTGCCCGCCTGGTCATGTGGCGATCTATGCCCATATGCTAGACTTTGGGCTGAGGTTTCCCCTAGACCCTTTTATAGTAAAGATCTTCAAGGCCTGAAACATTTGCTTGTCCCAGCTAACACCGCTAACCTGGCGTAATCTCATATGCTACGCCTGGACTGTCCGGTATAAAAGATTTCCGGAGACCTTGAACCTATTCCGGAAACTGCATTGGATTAAAGAAGACGGTTCTGCGAAGGGCAAGGGGAAAGGCAAGAGGAAAAAGTCACAGGCCGAAAGGGAACTTGGCCAAGGTGGATGGATGTCTATGTACACCAGGCCCAAGAAGCTAACGGTGTACCCAAAATTAACGTCTCTAAAAAACTGGCAGCCCCGCTTCTTCTGGGTTCGGGTGTCGGACAATTTTTCTTTGCGCCGGTACAGGACAAAACCTCGCCCAAGGATGGAACACCTCCCTGATAGGCGTTTGACACGCCGGGGATTGGAGGCTTTCAACTTCTTCGAGGCCTCTTCAAAGCCGGGTCCCAAAGGGGGGAAACCTGTTCCAGTGCCTCTCAATTGGCTCCCTCATGCCAATTACATTTTAGGCAACGCGCCTCTTTCTGCTTTAGGCTTTTGCCAATCCGAACCCACTAGTAATTAAGTATGATACCGGTAATTATTTTGCATATTGTCCTTGTGTTTATTGCTGACATGTTCTTGTTTTTCTGATTTCAGGCCGTGAGCACTTAATTCGGCAAGCTCTTCATCTCAACCAGAACTACATTCCGATATCCAACATGCCTCCAAAGCCTCTTAAGAAGTATACTTCTATTCCTCCCAGCATTGGAGGCCGGGGTGGTAAGACTGGCAGAGGATCCGGTCGTGGCGATGGTGGAGATGGCGGCCATGTGGCGGAGAAGGTGCCTCCATCAGCTGGCAAGCAACCTCCAGCTATTCCTCAGAAGAGGAAAGCAGAGGTTCATGCTGATAAGGAGCCACGAAAGAGGGCTCCTCCCAAAGAAACCGCCAAAGTGACTACCGGCCCTGTTATCCGGGGGGGCGACAAGGAGTCCAAGGGGCACGTGGCGGTGGTCGGGACCTCTTCCCTGCGGCCAAAGATTTATAAGCAGCAGACCCTGCCCAACATGATTCCGGAGCTCCGGAAGTTTGCTGATATGGGTAAGAGGGGGTTCATCGACCATCCTCATGTGGATTTACCGAAAATTCTCCGGAAGCGATGGACCCGGTCACCAGTCCGGGATGGCAAGCTATTCAAATCCAAGCTCAATGTTCTGGACGATGAGTCTTTGTTGCTCGACCGCCCTCTGGAAGGCGGTAACCTGGGCTACCGGCTATTAAAAGGCTTTCAAATGAAATTTGACATGCCGATGGAACAGGTCCACGCTGCTGCAGCTGTGCATGCACACAACTTAGCTGTGGTAAGTTATCTAAACGCATCCTGATGCTTTTTATTGATGTATTCGTTTCTCTAACATTTTATATATCCATTTCAGACTGCACACTCTGGGAAGGAGCTTTGTGACCTCTACCGATATTACCAGGCCGCCTACGTCGGCGAGGTAGATGGCCACAAAACTACCCGGGAGGCACTAGCCGCTAAGGTGGCCGAGCTTTTAGCTGCCGTCACTGAGTGGGATCAGCTGAAGAATGTGAAAGCTGACCTGGACAAGGCCCGGGATGACTTGCATTCTGCCAACGTCCTCAACAAGGCTAACAGTGCTACTTTAAAGAACAAGGACGTTGAGCTGCAGAAACTAAGGGAGCAGCTTCAGGAGTCAAAAGCCCGGGAGGATGATGCCATCGGCAAATACCGACGGTCTGTTCACTTCGTCCACCGCTTAGCTAACCGGTACAATGAGGGTTGGGCAGCCGCTATGCGGTGCACCCGACATACCTTTCCGGATTTAGACTGGAGCAAAGTGGAAGAGGCCCATGAACGCCGGGAGTTCGAGATCCCGGTGGGTAACGAAGAGCTTGATCTTGGGGTGACGGAGGCTGATATAGCCAACGTCGACCCCCGTGCTGAGTTTGAGGAGGAGGAGCTGGAGGCTGCCGAAGAGCAAGCCGACCTTGGTGCCAAGAATGTTTCGACTGATGATGTCGTCATCCTTGACAGGAGCCCTGATGGTTCAAAGCCTGAAGCGGTTGCCGATGACAGCAAGGCTCCCTCTTCTGAAGCTGCTTAGCTGCGGTTCCCCCTTTCCATCATTTTTTCGTGGTCGGGCCGCGTGTGGCCGACCTATATTTTGAACTTCCTTTCTTCTTAGGTTAGACTAGGATGTAAATTTGATTTTGACATTAATGGAATTTATTTCACAAACACTTGTGTCGGTTACTTCAATTGTCTTGCTATCTACTTTTTCATTCATTTTCATTACCCTATCGGCAGATCCCCACGGGTTCGTAGACCGGTAAATAGTATTACTTGACTATTTTATTCCGGCAGAGCCACTAGGGTCATTGACCGATTGCGAGGCAACATATTCTTCTGCCGGCAGATCCACAAGAGTCGTTGGCCGACAGTTTACGCCCTAGGTTGGCAGATCCTCGAGGGTCATTGGCCATCCCCCAGTTTCCTGCTTGCTTGGTTTACCCCGGCGGCAGATCCACTAAGGTCATTGACCGCGAGGAACCTTTATACTTTTACCTTTGACGGCAGATCCATGTAGGTCATTGACCGTCAAAGGACTTAACACCCCTGCTGGCAGCAGATCCACGTAGGTCATTGACTGTCAGGGTTTCTATTATGAATTGCTTCATTATTGTTAACGGCAGACCCACGGGGGTCATTGACCGTCAAGGGTTATAAGAAACTTGTATACGTACTAATTCCATAGAACTTCCGTCTTATTGAAAATGAACAATCACTATTACAAGTAAAGCTTAAATTGGCAACAATACCGTATTATTCTTGCTATGTAATACCTACTAATGAAAAAATGCTTAAACGAAATACTTCTTGAGTACGCTGGCATTCCAGCTGTTCTTGAGTTGCTTGCCCGACATGTCTTCCAACCGGTAAGCACCTGGGACTATTTCTTCTTTCACATGGTATGGTCCCTCCTAGTTGGCCGTCAGTTTCCCCTCGACATGAGCTTTCCCGGTGGCCACTGTACGCCTGAGCACTAGGTCGCCTTTTTCAATCGGCCGGCTTCTTACTCTTTTGTTGTAGGCCTTGCTTATCCAATCCTTATATGATGCCGACTTGAGTTCTGCCGCGAGCCTGACTTCTAGCAAGAGGTCAAGGTCCTCCCGGTGCAGTTTGTCGTTTAGTTCCGGGTCGTAGTTCAGGATCCACCAGTTTGGCAGTCCAACTTCGACCGCTAACACCGCTTCGGCCCCGAATGCCAATCTGAACGGGGTCTCCCCTGTTGCTTCTTTTTCGGTGGTCCTGTTGGACCATAGTACCGCTGGAACCATGTCGGCCCAGGCACCCTTCAAATCATCTAGCTTCTTCTTGAGGGCGTTGAGAATTTGTTTATTGGCGGCTTCGGCCTGGCCATTACTCTTGGGGTGGCACACGGATGAGTATGCAAACTTGATGCCGTATGGGTTCAAGAAGTTCTTTATTGGCCCGCAATCAAATTGGACGCCAAGGTCCATGACTATTCCCATGGGAATTCCAAACCTTGTGATGAGGTTTTGCCACATGAACTTCCTAACCTTATTAGCCGTTATTTTTGCAGTTGGTTCGGCTTCAATCCACTTTGTGAAGTAGTCAATTCCTACTATCAGGTAGGGGTGTTCATGGGTGGTTAACCGTCCCGAAACGACATTTCGGTTCGGTAACCGAAAATTTTGGTTCGCCATTTTTGCGAACCGTAACCGTTCAAACCGGTAACCACCTAAGCGGTTAATCGGTTTTGCGGTACGGTTTTACGGTTAACCATTAACCGTTACCCATTTCTTTTTACTACATTTATATATAGTTTTTTCACTTCTTCTCGACAAAAAAAAAATTAATGAAGCAAATTGTACTTGTTTTTAGTTAGTACAACATTATTACAAAGGTCTCCAACAAGATAACAATGATTTTTACTAAACTACTTTATAGTTTCTACTTTTACACTAGGTGACTTAATTTTTTTGTTTGTTCTTTTTGATATGCAGTAACAACTAGGTGAGTAGTGTTTTTGTAATACTACTTCAATGCAGTAACAACTAGGTGATTAGTGTTTTGTTCCTTTTAGAATGCAGTAACAACATTATTACTAGATGATTATTAGTAGTAGTTAGTATTAGTAGATATAGTATGTCAGTAAGAGTAATATAGTAACAACTAAAATAAAGTTTGACGTAATAACTAATAGCTAATCAATCTAATTATTATAAAAAAAATAGACAATAATTAAATTAAAAATATATATTCGGTTTTTCGGTTAACCGTTTCACAAAAAATCGTAACCGTAACCGTACCGTTTAACCCTTTTTTTTAACGGTTCGGTAACCGAACCGTTTAACCCCTATTTTTTGGGCACGGTTACCGCCCAATTTGACCGGTTTTTCGGTACGGTTTTTCTGTTTCGGTTTTTTCTGAACACCCCTACTATCAGGAACATCCTTCCTCCAGATGCCGGCGCGAATGGTCCAATGATATCCATCCCCCACTAAGCAAAAGGGATTGGATTCAGGATTGGCTGCAAATCGTTTGCCGGCTGATGAATGACTGGTGCGAACCTCTGGCATTTGTCGCACTTCCTTACATATGCCTGCGCGTCCATCAACATTGTCGGCCAGTAGAAGCCGGCTCTTAGGGATTTTAGTGCAAGCGTCTTTCCACCGATATGGTTTCCATATAACCCTTCGTGTATTTCTTCGATTATTTTAATGGCCTCGTGGGCCGTTACGCACCTCAGGAGTGGGAGTGAAAGACCTTTCTTGTACAGTTGGCCTTGGAAAACACAAAACCAGAGAGCCTCTCTTTTTAGCTTTTTTGCCGCCATCTTATCGCTGGGTAAACTTTCCGTCATCTTGTACGCCAATATGTCGTCGTACCATTCCCTTTTCTGAGTGACTTCGTTTACCTCTACCTTGGCGGTCTCGATGCTCCTTTCTGGCAACATCTCTATCATGACGCTGCGCTTGAGATCTGTGGTGCTTGAACTTGCTAGCTTGGATAGAGCATCGGCTGCCATATTCTCTGTGCAGGGGACCAGTACTACCTCAAAGCTCTGCAGTGGAGCCGTTATCTGTTTTACCTTCAGTAGGTATTTCTACATTACCGGTTCCCTGGCTTCGTAGGTGTCCTCGATCTGGCTTGATATGAGCTGGGAATCCGTTGTCATCCGTATTTTCTTTGCTCCATACGCTATGCATAAACTGATTCCCGCTATTGCAGCTTCGTACTCTGCTTCATTGTTGGATGCTTTGAATCCAAAGCGGACGGCATACTCGAAAGTGTCTCCTTCGGGAGACGTCATGACTACCCCGGCGCCTGCCCCTGTTTGGGTCGCTAAGCCGTCCACAGATATTTGCCAGGTGCCGGCTGGTCCCTCAACTTCCTCGCCTGTGGTCTCAACAATGAAGTCGGCCAAAGCTTGTGCCTTGATAGCTGTTCGCGGCCGATATTCGATATCAAACTCGGACAGCTCTATTGCCAATTTCAGCAACCTGCCGGTTGCATCTAGCTTATGGAGCGCCTTTTCTAGCGGTTGATTTGTGAGCACCTGGATGGTGTGTGAATCAAAGTATGGTCGGAGTTTTCTTGCCGCTATCAGCACAGCGTATGCCATCTTCTCCAACAATTCGTACCTCTGCTCTGCCCCTGCCAAGACGTGGCTCACAAAGTAGATAGGATGTTGCTGCTTATCCTTTTCCACCGGCGATCGTCGCTACGTTTTTAGCCGACACCGAGACGTATAACTGCAGCTTATCCCCCATCTCGGGTCGAGTAATAGTCGGTGACTTCTTGAAATGTTCTTTAACGGCTTCAAAGGCCTGTCTCTGCTCATCCTCCCACTCAAACTTCTTGTTACCTCTCAGAACCTTGAAGAACGGCAGGGCCTTTTCAGTCGACTTGGATACGAACCTTGTTAATGCAGCCATCTTGTCGGTCATCTTCTGGATGTCCCGGATACTCTTGGGTTCAGGCAGCTCGCTTATTGCCCTGATCTTGTCAGGATTAGCATATATTCCCCTCTCACTAACCATGAAGCCGAGGAACTTACCCGATCTTACCCCAAATACGCATTTCTTAGGGTTGAGCTTCATTTGGTGCCTGCGCAGAGTGGCAACGGTTTCCTCGAGGTCCGTTATGTGGGCTTCCTCCGTCAAGCTTTTGACGATACTATCGTCGACATAGACTTCGACATTCCGGCCTTTCTGATGTGCGAATATCTTGTCCACTAGCTTTTGGTAGGTAGCTCCTGCATTCTTCAGGCCGAACGGCATGGCCTTGTATGCGTATACCCCAACGTCAGTTATGAATGCCGCCTTGTTCCTGTCCGCCTCCAGGAGGCTGATCTGATAGTATCCAGAGAAGGCATCCATGAAGCTTAGCAGCGCATGACCGCTAGTAGAGTCAACCAGTTGGTCGATCCTATGCAATGGATAGCAGTCTTTTGGGCAGGCCTTGTTGAGGTCGTTAAAGTCCACACACATCCGCCAGGACCCATTGGCTTTCTTCACCATGACCACATTTGCCAGCCACTCCGGATAGTCGCAGGGCTCAATGAAGTCGGCCGCTAACAACTTGTCTATCTCTTCCTTGATGGCTGCGTTCTTCTCGGTAGAGAAGTTCCGCTTCTTCTGTTTCACCGGCCTTACTTCCTCATTGGCATTTAGCCGGTGTACCATAAATGCGGGATCTATTCCCGGCATTTCATCCGCTGAGAATGCGAAGACGTCAGCATTGCTTCGCAGTAAACTCACTAAGTTGACTTTGACATTATCGGCCAAGTCGGCTCCAATTTTAACCGTCCTTTCTAGCCTCTCTAGCTCTAGGCTGAGCTCCTCGGTCTCTCCGTCTGGGCTAGGTCTCGGCACATCTGCCGGCCTTCCCTCAAATTTCTCCATAGACAAGTCCTTGTTTGCTTTATTCTCTACCCTTCGCCTTTTCCTCTCTGATGGTGGGGACTCTGCCGGTCTCTTGTGATTAGAATTCTTAAGAGCCGTTAGATAGCAGGCTCAGGCTGATTCTTGGTTCCCCTTCAGCCTTTCCGGCTTTCCACTGTTTGACGTATAGATCATCGTTAGGTGATAAGTCGACACTACGGCCTGAGCGTCGTGGATCAGTGGCCGCCCAATAATGGCATTGTAGGCTGTCGGTACATCAACTACCAGGAACTCCACCAAGAGATCTCGAGAATGAGATCCTTCCCCCATCTTAATCGGTAGCTTAATGGTGCCCTCCGGGACGACCGATGCCCCTGTGAAACCGATTACGGGGTACGAGACCGGCTTAAGACAAGATCTTCCTAGGCCCATCTTCTCGAATGTAGGCATGAAGAGAATATTGGCAGAGCTGCCGCCATCTACCAAGATACGATGGACCATCGCCGTTGAAATCTGAAGAGATACTACCAGCGGATCATCATGAGGGTAGATAATCCCCTTGGCGTCCTCCGATGTGAACGAGACGGATGGCATGAGTGGCGGCGCTGGCCACTTGCCAGTGTTGTGATAATTCACTTGGTGCCTTAGTTATTGTCGTTGAGTCATTTTTATAAGAGCCGAAAATCTGAGTTGTAATAGCTTAGGCTTTAGGCGTGTGATTTTTGGTATTTAAGGAAAGTGTTGCATCTCTTTCCTTAAAGCTATTGTTTCCTCAAATTCAAGCTAGATTACAGGCTTAGGTTTAGGGGAAACTTTCCTTAAAATATTTGCTAGTTGGCGTGTGGTGTAATGCCTTGGAGGGCAAGGATTTCTTGCTGCCCTTATTATTAATAGGCATCTAGTCAATAATAAAAAGGGAGAAGACTGGATTTGAGAAATTGAAATGCATGTTTTGCATTTGTTGAGCGAAAGCTAACACTAGGTTTCCGAGTAGTAAACCTAAACAAACAACCGCGACTTGTTTGTCCATGCTTTTAACCGCGACTTAAGAGTAATATCCCTTTACTTTCATTGTTGTTCGTCCATAAAAATCAAAAAACACAAAAAGAGTCTGAAATCAGCTTCGAAAATCATATCAATAACAAAGCATAAAACTCAGTGTGTTAATCCTTATACAACATTAATTTTTGGGTGTAGTTTTTGGTCTAAGGTACCTTTATAAGCATTGTAATTCAACCACATATTACATGCAATCCAAAGTTCAACTAGCAATTTCTCAAAGGTATTTTTTTACCTGGTAATTTGATTGTATAAAAATTTGGAAATGGTAAAAAAGTGATGATCAAATTTGGACTTTGTATGATCAAATTTGATAATTGTACCCCAAGTCATAAACTCATAAGAAAAAAGGGAAAGGGAAACAATTTCTAATTTCAATCCTTCATAGAAATTTGCCGACATTCATAAAAAAATTAGGGTCCGTTCTGTTCAACTTATTTTAACTTATATAAGATTTTATAAGATCAGATAGGATAAGATCATATAAGATAAGATCAGATCAGATCAGATCAGATAATAAGATGTTAGACACACTCAATAAAATATCTTATAAGATAAGATCAGATAAGATCAGATAAGATCAGATTTTATAAGATCTTATAAAATAAGATAAGATAAGACAAAATAAGTTGAACAGAACAGACCCTGGACATGTATTCACTGTCAATTTCCTTAAGGAATCAAAATTCAGTTTTTAAGCAAATAAAAAAAATCAGTTTTGGATTATTTTTGTGCTTTGTTCGATAAAACTTTTTCGTGACAAAGTTATACCTGAAGATATGATTGAGATGTACTTTTCTTACCTTTTCTGTAGAATCCATTAATATTCTGAGAAAATGCTAGAAATTCAGTTTTGAGGGAAAACAAAATACAATTTTTTTATGGAATCAAAATTCAGTTTTTAAGGGAAACAAAATACAATTCTTTTAGGGAATCAAAATTCAAAAGTCAATTTTTTGGGAAAACAAAATAAGGAAGAGAAACTTACCTTGTGTATAGACTACGAAGAGATGCTATCATTTATTCATTTTCAATCTCCTCTCTTCAACTTAACTTTCTCTCTGTAATTTTCTCCCTCTTATTCACAGATTTTCGCAAATATCTCAACTAGGTTTCCTCCAAATCCATTTATGTAATTCTTCCATAAATATTTTTAAAAAATCCAGTCTCAAATTCCTCAAATTTTTTGTCGTTAATCACTTTTATAAACAAACGTCTTTTTCTCTCTCATTCTCCTCACTCTTTTGATCTCTTCCCTCAAAGGCAAATGAAATTGGACCCAATACCAAATATGAAATTGGTGGGTAACCACAATTTTCACCGGTGGTGAACACTCCGACACTGGCTGGCGAAATAGTCGGTGAGGATAGGAGAGAGAATGGTGGTGCTGTTGTTTTTAGAGCGAGAGTGGAAGACCATAGTGGCGGATCCAGGAATTGGGCCACGTGGATTCGGAATAATTTTAATATAAATTTCAAATTAAATTTTTCTTTATGGAGTTACAATTTTTTAAGGAAAAGGTAAAAAAACTAATAAACTTTCAACAATTGTATTTAGCGAGGCTTTCATTCTTGATTACATCATTAAAAAAAATATGGTAATTAATTTTCTTGTAGTAATGAAAGACTATCAACTTTTTAACAAGCTATAAAGTTATACAAACTACAAATCGAGTATAAACTATTAAGACTTTTTTCATTGAATTAACTTATCAATTAAGTGCTATTCGCCAACCCTAGCCGTCTCCTCTCCTCTCTCCCTCTCCAATTCTCTTTCTAAGGTTTTTAATTTTCTTGGCCTTCTTGGCCGGAAATAGTCTAATTTTCTTCAGAAATTAGACTATTTCCGACCCTCTTCCTTAGATTTAAGTGTTATTATCTTCTTTATTGCTTTCTTTTGTTTAATTCTCTCCGTTTGTGAGAGTTTTTGTCCCCCTTCTTGGTGGTTGTTTCTCATCTTTGTATGAGTTTTCTTATTTTCATGGTATCAATAATTTGGAAGATGGTTTTGATCCATAAGGGTTTAGGTTTTTTCAGCAATACGTCACTGGAAACAATTATATCACATAATCAAATTGTGAAGGTCTCTACTTGGAAAGATGCAAAGACATCGAAGTACACTGCTCGCGTCAAGCTTGAAGCGGTGGAGTTGGAGCTGTGCTCGAGTATGCTTAAAATTAATTGGTTCCATAGTGAAAATTGTTGCAATTTGCTAAATCTGTATTTTTCAAATCTTTATTATCATTGTATGTGCCGTTTGGCTGATTATTTATGATATATTTTCTTCCCGTCAAAAAAAAAACTTATCTAAGTGTTAAAAGTTAAAACTATATATATACACTTATATGTATAACAAATATGAAACTTTAACAACTAGCTAGCACAAACATGATGTATACAAAAAGATAATGGAAATTAACCAAATTCATTACCTTTTACTATATTTGTACTTTGAGGGAGGGAGAGATTTATAGATAAAAAAGAGAGGATAAAAAAAGAAAAGAAAGGCCAAGGATATAAGACCAAAAAAGGAAAAAGAGAAGACAAAACACATTAGCCGAGGTTTGAACCTGCGATCATTGTGCGGAAGAACAAATAGCAGCACACAAGGATATAATGCAGCAAGCCTAAAGGGAGGACCAAAAAAGGCAAAGAGAAGACAAAACACATTAGCCGAGGTTTGAACCGGCGACCATTGTGCGGAAGAACAAATAGCAGTAAACATGCTTTACCGCTGAGCTACGATGCCTTCAGTGATATAATGTGCTGTGTTATACTTCCTCCGTTTAGAAATAGTTGCACCGTTTCATGTTTTCACGCTTGCCGATGTATGGTTTCAAACGTAGATATCTTTCAATTATTAATGTGTAAAAATTATAAAAAGTTAATATTAAAAAAATATACATTGAGACGAATCTAACAAGATCCCGCATGACTATGTTTTTCCTAAAATATAAATCACCAAAGATAATCAAAGTGTAAGATGTGAATAGTAAACACTATGCAAATGGTGCAACTATTTCTAAACGGAGGAAGTATATATATTATATCTTTTTTTTGCCCAGTTTCCCTATTTTTGTCCCGGATCCACGTGGGTTCAGTTGAACCTACTGAACCCACGCTGGATCCGCCACTGGTTATGGTCGTTGAAGGAAAAACTGATGCAATGATGGCAAGTATTTTTTTTAGGAGACTTCAAAGTAGAGGTGATAATGAGCTTTATCGGTTCGTGAACAGTTCGAGCCCGGTTCGGTCAAAACTCGGCTCGTTATGGCTCGGCTCGAGTTCAGCTCCAGACCTTCACGAGTCGAGGTGAGCTATGACAAGCTCGGCTCGAAAAGCTCGTGAACAAGCTCGATTACTTTTTTATATATGAAAATAATGTATTATGTATGTATACATAAATATATTTATTCCATATATTAAACAATGATAAGTTAGTAGTTTTATCGTCAAAAAATAAACTCAAAAAATAAACATATTCAAAAAAATAAATATAAAGAAGGTGAGTAACCTAAAGATAATAATAGGTCAAGCTTGTTCGTGAACAGCTCGATAACAGCTCTATCAACGCTTGGTCAAAGTTCCACTCGTTCAAAGCTCGACACGTCAAGTTTCGAGCTTGGCTCGAGTTTGAATAAACTTAAATGAACAAGAGCTGAGCTAACAAGAGTTCGGGCTCGGTTCGATCGATAAGCACCCCTACTTCAAAGAAAGAAAACCTCACTTTCACAATTTGACTCACTTTCACAATTTGACTAACTTTCTAAATGGGGACAAAAGATTGAAGGAAAATAAGGGCCTCAAACTAAAGTGCCCTCTTTCAAAGGTTTTGGATTATAAAAAGGGATTAGTAAGATAATTCCTCCATTCTATAGTAATTACAACAAATAAAAAGTAGAACCCGTGTAATAGGATATAGAGAGAGAGACGACATTAACAAATAAGGAAATGGTACGAGTAATATGAAACTTCCAAATAAGGAAAACATTGCAACTAAAAAAGAACAGAAGAATATTACACTTTGATAGGGATGCCAGTGGGTTTAAGACACGACTTGGACCCTGTTGAACTCACCCTATTTTTAAGGGTCTAGGTCCAACTTTTTCAGACCCAATGGGTCTAGGTCTAAATGTTGTTGGGTCGGGTCTAGGTCTGGGTCCAATAATGTCGGCCTCAGACCCTCCCCAAATCCGACCCATGGACCCATTTATAAATTTTTCAAAGAATAAAGGGAAATTTCTTCGGGTACCCCCAAAATTTGACGTAATTCTCAAATTACCCACCACAATTGTGGAATTCCTCAGATACCCCTGAACTTTGTGTTTGGGCTCAAGATACCCTTACTAATGATAGAACCCTAACGCTGTTAGTTTTTTTCCTCTCCCCTCTCCATCTTCATCTTCGTCATCTCTCCTCCCACCATCTTCCATTATTGACATTATAAACCTTAAATTTTATGTCTCTCCTCCCCATCTTCATCTTCCTAAATTCTAAAATTTAAAATCCATCTTCATCTTCTTCCCCCATTTTTTTTCTTTCCGACCACTTTTTCTCTCTCCTCATCTGCTGAATAATGGCCATAGTTGGGTTGCTAATATAAGCTACGAAACTTGGGGGAGTATTACTATCACTTTAGGTTATTAGTTAGATTTTAGTTTTCTGACTTTATTTGTGTTTTTTCTTGTTCAATTATGTTTAAGTCGATTAATTGTTGTTGTTTTGAATTTTGATTAATGTGTTAAATTGTTGTTTGAGTGTTGAAATTAATTTAAAATGGATTTTCATTTTTTAGAATTTAGGAAGAATTTAGCCAGATGAAGATGGGAAGGAGATAGAGAAAATTGAAGGTTTCGAATGTCATTAATGAAGGATGGTGGGTGGAGATGAAGAAGATGAAGATGGAGAGGGGAGAGAAAAAAAATTAACGGCGTTAGGGTTCTCTCATTAGTAAGGGTATCTTGAGCCCAAACACAAAGTTCAAGGGTATCTAAGGAATTCCCCAAATGTGAGGGGTAATTTGATAATTACGTCAAACCTCATGGGTACATGAGGAAATTTCCCAAAAATAAAAATGTTGAAATTGCAAAATGCAATTAATCTACTCACAATAATAAATCTATATTCGCAAAAAATAAAATTAATGACGAAATGGTAGAGAATAGCAAATGAATTTTTTTTGATATGTTATATACTCAAGTATATGATACTTACATAGGCATCTTTGATATTTTTTTTTTTTTTGAAAGGGATATTTATTTATTTTTAATAGTCATACTAAACTATTAAACTGAAATATGTTTAAATAGTATTTTCTTGAGCTATAAATTTATTACTTCATCTATATACTTATCTAAAACAAAATACAATGTCTTATGTGGTATGTCACAATCATCAAGCAATTTTAGAGCATAGAAACCTAAAAACTCTTCAACAGGGTGTCCATGTGGCAACACAAATTATGATTTTAAAATAAATTTCGAATTTAATTATACATCGGCTTGAATAATTCTAATTGGTGTGACTTAAGTTGAATATTAGGCAATTAAAATTATGATTTCTGGGTAATGAAGGCCGAAATTAAACATTTCCGGAAAAAAAAGGTAACTTATGGCAAGGATTTTAATTTCTCAATCAACCTTATTTTTGCCTATGTTAATTGTCAATCAACCTTAATTTCGAATTTTTAGAATGCATATGTTAATTGCCAATTGACAACTAATGAAGCAATGAATGTATTGTTGCCATAATTGTAGATAAGAATGTTGCACACGACCCACTAAGAAGGAGATTACAAAAATAGAAAACATTCAAAATCCCCATGATTGGCGCTAATCTCTTGGTTTTCCATAAAATACTATAGGTGAAGCTTATTGCATACGTTTTTTAAGCAATACTCTCTCTGTTTCTTTTAACCTTCTCACTTTCTTATGCGCGTCTCCCAATCTAAATCTTTGAACTTAAATATCTTTCATTATATATTTTTTAAAAATTATAACGATTGAATATTAATAAAGTACTAATTGAGACGAATCAAACAAAACCGCACATGACTATATTTTTTTCTAAATTCTTTCTAAGTATGAATAGTACTGTCAAGATTCTAAGTGAGAAAGATAAAAAAAAAAAAAACAGAGGAGTATATGATAAAGGGTTTTAGGGTAAATTGTAACCCATGATCGTTTTTGTTTTAAATATGAATATACAATTACATGTCCTTGATTTGCGCTGATATTAAGGAAATTGCACTAGTTATGCATTGTATCTTAATGCACACGCTTCACAATATCTCTATTATATAAGTGAATGGGAGCAATGGTGTCCCCTTATGAATTTACATATTCACCCCTCAAACAAACCCTCCATCAATCAATTAAGATATGGTAAAATCAAAAACTTGCCAAAAAATAATTCAATCAAATTAAACTCAACCCAAGCAACTCATATAGCAGTCATACTCATAAACTTGCTAACAAAAAAGATTCAATCAATTAAAATTCACATCCCAATCAACTAAAAAAAATTCATAATAAAAAACTTACCAAAAATTAATACCAGAGACAATAACAAAAAGATACACCATAATCATATGGAGCTTCATGGCATACAAAATCAATTTCAAACTCAAACAACTTTTTCCAAAATACAAAATTAATTACAAACACAAACTCAAATATTCTTTATTAATTGGAGTTTCACGGCATTCTCAAATTTGCGGATGCTTCATTGTTAATCAGGTACGCAGTTTGTTAGTTGACAATAAGAGTATGTGCAATAATATGTACTATGTTCGAGTAAATTTTAAAACAACACTGCATACGAAACTTTTAAAAAAATTAAACTCAAATTACAGTAAATTTAAGATTTCATTCTAATGTAATTGAAATTCAAATATAAAAATTACATCAACAATTATCGACAGAGAAAAATCATATTTCGTGAAAAATAACTTGACAACAAATATAGTTGTTAAAAAAAATAGATCAATTTGAATTTCAGCCCATGAAGAAAATTGATCAATTTTTCAAATCACATTTTAAAGATGGAAAAATTAAGAATTGTAAAAGTTAGAAAAGGGGAAAAAAATGGGATCATAGAGGAAAAATGGAAAGGCGAAGGTGAGATCTGGAGAAGATAAAATTGGGATCAGAAGATAAAAGGGAAAAAAATGGTATCATAGAGGAAAAATGAATCAGAAACTATCTTACTTTCGCTGCCTCACCCACTGCATCCTTTCTCACCATAATCGCCGCCTCACCCACTGCATCCTTTCTTACCATATATAAGCTTATAATATATAGTAGATTTGTAGAACCTTAAGCTTATCCTAAAGTTTCTGAATTTTGGACACCATAACATGCTTAGAAAGTTCAGACTGCGGTACAATCGAAGAACAAATAGAGTATTTTGAAAACATGGTTAATTTGGAGTAAGAGAGGAGAGAGAGAAGGTAAATCGGTGAAGGTGAAGGCGTGAGAGGAGAGAGAGAAGGAGAGAACAAAGATGGTTGAAGGCGTGAGAAGGAGAGAGAGAGAGAGAGAGAGAGAGAAAAAAAAGGTGAATCAATGAGGGTGGTGCAGAATGTTTTCTGGGTTATTTTTCCTTGGAAAAAAAAATCGATGAGTTCAATGAAGGTTTTCTTGAGTTTCTTGATGTGGAATGCTTTATGGGTTTTTTTTTCCGTTTGTAATGAAGTGAAGCAAGCGGAAGCGGAGGGTTTAGGAAGAAGGATACAAAAACCTTTAAAGGGTAAATATTATTCTATTTTTTTTAACAGCCCCTTTTTAAGGACATAAGGTTGATTATATATTTGAAGTTGACTAGGCTGATGAGTGTGCGTAGATTTTCAGGAAAATTAGTTAAAGTCAACAAAAAACAATAGCTAGAGATGCACTTTCATTACATGTGCTTACTTATTAAAATGTTTTTAAATACTATTTGTAAGTATTTCAATCTTTCTTTACTCATCAAATGTAGTGAACTTAGATACGAACTTTCGTTTTGGTTTATTTTATTATGCGAGCCAATAGTTATGCCCAAAATGTCACCGCACGCATAGCGTGCATAAAAAGCTAGTACATGTATAAGTAGGGTCAATTGAAATCCACGAATTAATGGAAAAAAACACTTCTTACCATTTGGCAATCACGAAACTAAACGATTAGTACACGAAAAAATAAGCTTGAGTTCTCTGGTGAGAAAATGTTGTCACCAAAGTATTAATCATTAGTTTGTGATTCTTAATTTTGCATTGTACATAAAATAAATTCGACATTCTTCATCGTTAGAATTTGCATCTAGCTATAATTCAAGAAAAGAAGAATGGATAATAAATCAGTCTAAATGTCAAGTCAAGGAAGAGGAAATACTACCTCAATCATGGCTAATCTCTCAACAAACCAACTTTTTTAGTTAAAAAACGTGTATTGTTTATTCTTCCGATATAGCATGCAGAATTAAAAAAAAAATGCCCAAATTTTTGTATTGTACAATTAGGTGTAAATGGATGATGTAGATCTAGAATTAGTTGAATTTAGCACACTTTCTTCAATAGATACATACTTACAATAAAATTGGACGAATTTACTTTCAACGAAATTTAGACCAAAAAAATTACTTATAATGTTGCAAATATTATAACACCCCGACAATTTTCTATTTTCCAAAATGCATTTTCAATATAAAACTCAGAGAATTATCAAAGCATTATCGCCCGTGTGATAACGTATCGGCTTCTTTGGAATTTTGCAAAGAAAAATAATAATAATAAATAACTTTGAAAATAAAACTTAGTCAATCAAAAGTCAACTCCAAAAGTCAAACCAACGATAAGTCAAGAGTCAACCACAAACGTAAAAGTCAACTATAAAATATAAAGTCAACACAAGCTCTCCAACTTCCCAAACCCATAATGCATCATCTTCAAACCTCGTAATCGACGATGCTCTATTGATCCTTAGAGATCGCTCACCAAATGGGTCATCACGGGATCAATAAGGCATTGCAATGATCAACACATACACACAAAAGCACGAATCGGCAAAGCTGAGTACTACATAGTAAATAAATATAAAAGCTAACATGATACTCGATAAACATTAATCAGGGATAAATAATAATATAATAACATAGCAGACTAGTTTACTGAACTAAACTCCACGTCTAATAAATTAATTAATTTAGATGGAATAGGCAATGGAAAGAGTTGTCCAAACCAAACCAGTCTTCAATTTAGAAGACGAAGTACGATATTGAGGAATCTTTAAATAAAAATAGGACACGGTGATCAATCCGGTCCCAAAAAAGCCATGGGCAACCATCATGTACTCCAACTCATACTATTCCAACTCTTCGGGACGTGCACAAGTCTAAAACTATTGCAATTTCCTTTCCATTTTAAGTGATTAATAAATTATTTACTTGTTATGACTCACAAGTAGGACAAATAATATGATCGTCAAAGATACATAAACTTCCATTTTTATCTTAGGATTAGATAAGGTGATCATCAACTTAACAATCCAAGAATAATTCCAATATTAAATCCATAACCTTTATTTATTTGTTTACCAAGTCAACAACCAACCAACCTTTTATAGGTGAATAACCTACTTACCAAATAAGGCCCTCGGTCCTCATAAAGTAATTAAATAATCCAAAGGGAACAACATGATCCATTCATGATCCAATACCAACATAAATATTAATCCCTCATGTGAATTAATAAAATATAGGTCCCCAATCCCATATGCTTGCATCAATCATCCATACAAACATAATATCATCATCATAACCAACATGATTCACACAACGACATAAAACATGCAAATTCAACTTGAATATAAATCACATATGAACTATAAATAGTTCCCTATACATGATACTACATAAATCCCATCCTTAAAACATGATACTAATCCAACCCATACATAGATAAGTATGTATATTGTGTAGACAAAGTTCGAGACCACTTTAACAAGCTTAAAAGTCGGCTAAAGAGAATTCTACGCCTAACAATAATCAACATAATCACAAATCAATACTCTATAAATTTTCAGCAATATTAAAATACTTTAAACTCTCTCTAAAAGTGTTTAAAAACCTTTTTTATCCATAAAACTTCAATTATTAGTAGTCCCTAGTATAGTACTACTATACTAGTCATTAAAACCCTTAAAAACTCATACTTTGATCATAAAAACACCTTCATAAGCTTATTAATAAATATTCCAGCTACTTATAATGTATGAAAACCCTTGTAAAACATACTCAAACATATTAAAATCATAAGAGTACTCAATTTCATAAACTATAATATACTACTACTAACTACGTCCCAGAATAGTCTGAACACTTTCCTTTTATGTTTGTCCCAAATTAGTTTGAACACTTCCATTCTTGGCATGGTCCCACCATTAATATATTATTCGGTTTTTTCGCCATATACCCCTGACTAATTTTTTTTTACACCGTATACCCTCGCCAGTTTCCAAATTCACCATAAACCCCCCACGTTTCAAAAAATACATCAACATGCCCTTTTGACTAACGGTGTTAGACTTCCGTTAGTCATTAACCCCTAATCCCCCTCTAACCCTAATTAACTAACCTAAATTGAACCCTAACCCTAACCCTAATCTAATACACTTTGGGCTCTAACCCTATCCACCTCTCCCCCACCCCCTTACCCCCCATCGCCACATCACCCCCTCACCACCACCACCACCCCCCTCCCCTTCTTCGGTGACCCCCTCCCCTTCCCCCGCCGACCCCCTCTCGCCTCCCCACCACCCCCGAATCCCCCTCCCCACTCCCCGACAACCCCCTCCCCCACTCCCTGTAACCCCGCCCCCCCTCCCCTTCTCCCCGCCGAATCAACACCCCTCAACCCTAAAAAAATGGCGAGTATCAATGGCGAGAATTAAGCAAAGCTAATCGACATCCCTCGAATCGACACCCCCGAAGGAGTATCCATGGCGAGTTTCGATTCTCGGGAGGGGGGGCTGCGCGACGACGGGGAAGGGGGAGGGGGCCGCGACGACGACGGGGGAAGGGGAGAAGGGGATGCGCGACGACGGGGAAGGGGAGGAGGGGATGCGCGACGACGGGGAAGGGGAGGGGGGCTGCGCGACGACGGGGAAGGAGAGGGGGGCTAGCGCGACGACGGGGGAAGGGGAGGGGGGGATGCGCGACGACGGGATAACGCAGGGGAAGGGGAGGAGGGGATGCGCGACGACTGGGGAAGGGGATGGGGGATGGGGGATGCGCGACGACTGGGGAAGGGGGGGGCTAAGCGACAACGGGGAAGGAGAGGGGGGGATGCGCGACAACGGGGAAGGAGAGGGGGGATGCGCGACGACGGGAGAAGGGGGGAGGGGGATGCGCGACAACGGGAGAAGGAAGGGGCTCGGGGGAGGGGTGGAGAGGGGCTGGGGGAAGGGGGAGGGAGGGGCTGGGGAGTGGTGGTGCATTGGGGTAATGGGTGGTGGGGTAAGGGCAGGTGGGGAGAGGAGTGGTGGGTGGGTGGCTAGGGTTAGGATTAAGGTTAGGCTGTTAGATTAGAGTTAGGGTTAGAGTTAGGTTTAGTTTAGGTTAGTTAATTAGGGTTAGAGGGGGGATTAGGGCATAATGACTAACGGTGTTAGACTTTCGTTAGTCAAAAGGGCATGTTGATGTATTTTTTGAAACGTGGGGGGTATATGGTGAATTTGGAAACTTGCGAGGGTATACGGTGCAAAAAAAATTAGTCAGGGGCATATGGTTTACACATCTTTGACCCACACTCTACCTTTTATCAACAAAAAGTTATCCAACTTTCTCACTCCTCTAATAAAAAATACCCCACCAACTTCTATCACATCTACTTTTTAAATAAAATAACATTTGATAACCACACCACAATTAATCACCTTAAACTACATGTCCCAAGCAAGTGTTCGGATCTTTCGGGACGGAGAGGGAGTATGATTTTTCAACTTATAAAACCCTAAAAGTTCGAACTTTGATACCGAAAACCCTAGCTTAAACATAATTATTCACTATATAATTTACATAATCTGAAATTATATTTAGATCATCAAACTATAATTTTAACATCAAAACATTAAATCCATCCTTAAATATATAAACTTTAACATTAAATAAAACTAGAGGAGGAAGAAATAACCAAAGAGAGGAAGGAGGAAGAAACACGGCAGCCAAGAGGAGCGGACACCGGCGCGGTAGTATGCGGCGGACTGGTTGCGTCGGTGGTCCGGCGGCGGCGGACGAAGGAGGTGCCGAGAGAAGAAAAAGAAAAACGGGAGAGAGAGAAAAGAGAAGAAGGAGGCCGAAAGAAAAGAGGAGAAGGAAGAGAGAGAAAGTAAGTGGGGAAATTTTGGGGGTTTTGGGGTTTATATAGTCAACCCTTTTTGGGCTTAGGAACTTGTTTTTGTGCTTAAATAATATTTAATGCCTGGGTGATTTTCATAGTTGGGTTCCCCTAACCCAATTTAAAATTCTTTTTACTAAACCAAAAGGTGTTTTAAGCTATTTAAATAATTTTCAAAGTATGACTAAATAAAATGTTTGACTTTGTAAATCATTAAATAATTCCTTTGACTTTCAAATAGTCAACCTTTTAAGAGATAAATCATTTAAACATTAATATATATATATATATATAATATACATTAAAATACATTTATAAAAGTCATAAAATTAAGGGGGATTATAGTCTACCCCTCATAAAAGAAGTTTCGTTCCGAAACTTAGCACGAAAACCCTCACAGTTTCGAAATTTTTGACTTAAACTTTCATCTGGAAATACTTGTGTCACAACGTATGCACACTTTTACCAACTTAAAAACCACTTGTGTTACTCATGAACACATTTTCCATGCGGAGAACCAATTTATTTTGCACCAACATGTGCAAATCGCCAAAATAAGCATAAAAATGCATAAAAGTACCATAAAATAAGGCAAAAGTGCGAAATTCTATCGCATTCTACCCCCTTAAAGAAAACGAATTACGCCCTCATAACTCACCTTAAGGAATAACTCGAGATACTTCTCCTTCATTTCATCTTCGCCTTCCCACGTTGCCTCTTCAGACTCATGGTTAGACCAAAGCACTTTACAATATTCACATCCTTATTGCGTGTACTACGCACCTTTTTGTCCAAAATTTTCATAGGCCTTTCCTCATACGTGAGGCTACTATCGATTTGGATTCTTTTAGGCTCGAAAACATGACCCAAATAGTATCATTGCCGTTTCTCAACTTCGGCAAGGTGGTCACAAAATCCATTGATATGGAATCCTACTTCCATCCAGGAACCTCTAAGGATTGAACCTTCCCCATTGGTCTCTTATGGTCTATCTTCACTTTCCGACATGTCAGACACTTTGACACAAACTCAGCGACTTCACGCTTCATATCCGGCCACCAATAAATCTCTTGAAGATCCTTATACAACTTGTCACCCCCAGGGTGCACAGAATATGGAGTATTATGCCCCTCATTCATAAGCTTTCTCTTAAGCTCTACACATTTTTGTGGTACACACCACCTTCCCTTGAACCTCAAGCTTCCATCATCATGAATCTTAAAGTCAACTTCTTTTCCTTGCTTCTTCTTCTCCTTAATCTTATCTAGGTGCTCGTCTCCAACTTGACCCTCTTTTATCTCATCGAAAACTGACAACCCCAATGATAAAGCACCCGATCTTGCCTCGATCTCCCCAGGATTTAAAATTTCCAGGCTAAGCCTTTGCATATCTCGACACAATTCCTCAGGAACTACCAGCGCATTCATGCTATGGCTCGACTTCCTACTCAAAGCATCGGCTACTACATTCGCCTTCCCTTCATGATACTGGATATCTAGGTCATAATCCTTGATCAATTCTAACCATCTCCTCTATCTCATATTGAGATCCTTCTGGGTGAAAATGTACCTCAAACTCTTATGGTCGGTAAAGATCTTATAGGTTGCCCCATATAGGTAATGTCTCCAAATTTTCAAGGCAAACACGATAACAGTTAACTCTAGATCATGGGTAGGATAATTAGCCTCATATGGTTTCGACTGATGCGATGTATACGCGATCACCTTCCCATTTTGCTGCAGAACACATCCCAAACCATTCTTTGAAGCATCACTATACACCTCAAATCCTTCATTTCCATCAAGCAGGGTTAAAACGGGTGCAAAGATCAAACGCTTCTTTAAAATCTGAAAAGCTTCCTCGCATTTCTCATTCCACTTAAATTTTGACTCTTTCTTTATCAAATTAGTCATTGGCCTTGCTATCTTCGAGAAATCTCTCACAAATCTCCTATAATAGCCAGCTAATAACTCCTAAAATCTGACACATTCTTCGGAGTAGGCCACTCACTAACAGCTTGAATCTTTGCAGGATCCACAAAAACTCCTTCTTTAGACTTGTCATACAATTGATTCTTCCTAAGTGTCTCCAATATAATCGTCAAGTGCTCATCATGCTCTTCTTCACTCTTTGAATAAATCAAGATATCATCAATGAAAACCACAACGAACTTATCTAAGAACTCATGGAATATCCTATTCATCAAGTCCATAAATATAGCCGGAGCATTAGTCAATCCAAACGGCAGCACAGTCAACTCATAATGACCATAATGCGTCCTAAACGCAGTCTTAGGTATATCCTTATTAGCTACCCTCAACTGGTGATACCCCGAACGCAAATCAATCTTTGAAAACATACTCGCTCCATTCAACTGATTAAACAGGTCATCTATCCTAGGCAAAGGATACTTGTTCTTAATAGTCACATTGTTTAACTCCCTATAGGCAATGCATAATCTCATACTCCCATCCTTCTTCTTCACAAACAACACAGGAGCTCCACAAGGTGACGCAGTAGGCCTAATATAACCCTTATCCAACAGTTCTTGCAACTGCGTCTTCAACTCACTCATCTCATGAGGTGCCATTCTATATGGTGCTTTAGAAATAGGTGCAGTACCCAAACCTAAGTCTATGGTGAACTCAACGGCTCTTGCGAGTGGCATACTAGAAATCTCGCTCTGAAACACATCCATAAACTCATTCACAATTGGTACATCCTTAATCTTCAATCCAACCTCTTTACCTACATCTTACACACTACGTAAAAATAACTCACATCCCTTCTTCATCAACTTCTTCACTTGTATTGCAAAAATGACCCGAAAGCTCTTAGGCTTCCCAAAACGTCGATACGAAGTCAACTTCCCCAAAGGGCTTCTCAACACTACTTTCGAGCTTCACGCCTATTTTGGCCTTATACAAACCTAACCAAAACATCCCAAGAATAATTCAGTCTCCCCAGATTGAACTTTATCAAATTAGAAGGAAATACACAGTCTCCTATCTTCAGAGGCAAATCTTTAAACAACTTGGTACACTTTATGACTTCTCTCGTAGTAGAGGTGATCATGGGCCGGGCCGGGCCGCGCAAAAAAAAAATTGCCCATTGTGCGGGCCGGGCCCAAATCCGGGCCAAAATTTTGTGCCCAAAGCCCGGTATTTCGGGCCGTGCCGAGCGGCTTTGCGGGCCAAAACGGGCCGGGTCTAAAACTTAGACTAAAAAGTGTTTTTTTGCTTGTCCAAAGCCCGCCCAAAAAAAAATTTGGCCCGCGGGCCCAAAAAAGCTGCCCAAACCCGCCCAAAAACCGGGCCGGGCTGGAGTTGATCACCTCTATCTCGTAGGTATACTAATAGGCGGTGTCATTTATCTCAAAATCTACCAACCCCGGACTTCTAACAACGGACCTACCGAAATAAACAAATAAGTCATTCCGTAATCAAACAACGGTTTAACAAGAACGGAGTTAAAAGCGAAAGTACCAGAAACTGCGTTGGCAGATCGTTCGCCTTAATTGCGACTCATCACGAACAGTTTACCCGGAGCCTTATTCTGGTTGTTGTTGCTCTCACTAGATGGTTACTGTAGCTTCCTTAGTTGTTATGTGACCCTATAGGTTTTGAACCTTGATTTCCTGACTGATTGAACCCATACTTCCCCTGATTACCACTTTCATTACCATTTTGCCCTTTCTTCTGCTTGGTGAAACACTCATACTCCCTATGGCCCTTCTTTTGGCAATAGTTACAGGTTACTAGGTCTCCCTTACAGTCTCTACCCGAGTGGTTCTTGCTGCACTTCTTACAGTTGTAAACCCTTTCGGACTGGCCCTTATTGTTATAGCCCTGACCATTTCTCCCTTGGAAATTCCCATTCCCATTTCTGTTATTCTTAAAATTCCCCGATTTCCTCCAAAGATTGAAATCCTTTCTCTTCTCACCCACTACAAAGCATTCTTCTTGTCACGCCTCGATCAAGACCATACATATGAGCGCCTCTTCCATACACAACATCAAGGGATGCAAAAGTCTCACCACCTAACCCCAGTTGGATTTCCTCAGTCAAACCTTGCTCAAACCTTTGAGCCTTTAGCTCTTCAGTGGCTACTATCTCAGGTGCAAACCTCGACAATGCTATGAACTTACTATAGTACTCAAAGATAGTCATGCTCTCCATCCTAAGGTTTATGAACTCCTGAGCCTTCTATTTTCTCATAAAAGCAGGGTAAAAATTTTCCTCTTAAAGTAGAAATAAAGGAATCCCAATTAAACCCTTAAACAACACTAAGTCTAGCCCCATTCTCTTTCCACCATAAGCCAGCCTCATCTTTCAGATACAGTACAACTTGGCCTATTTTCATACCCCTGAGACAATTAACAACCCCGAAAATCTTTTCAAATTCCCTAATCCAACTCTCTAAGAAGGTAGGGTCAGCTTGCCCCTTCAAATATGGCGGTTTAATCTTAGCTAATCTTTCAAACATGTCCCCAGCAGGATCGGGAAGCTCATCTCTTTCGCATGTCAAATTCTACGCCAATAGGCGAATAGCAGAAGCTAAGGCGTTATCGTTGTTAGCCATTCTACTGCGCGACCTGAAATTTTAACGTAACTCTACTTTAGGTGTCGATACACAACTTACATGCCATTCTCTACGAAGGCAACACTTGATTTGACCATAAAGATCGCATCAACATACAATTCGCATGAGGTTATAATAATGCCACAGTATAAATCATCATTAATCATATAATCATTCATGAATAGTATTCACATCAATAATAGACACGTGTGAGGATAAAATACAATCACAATAATAAAATAAAATATTCCCATTTACGTGCCAAAATAAATTCTTGCTCACTTGGGTAACTAAATTTTTTTTTTTTATTCCTCAAAATGATGATACTAACACTTTATCCCAATACATAACAACTATACTTTTCCTTAACAAAATAAAGGTACTAAAGATATAAATATAAACCATTGCTTGACTACTTATCTAACATTTATTCTCAAAGCATAAATACATAATCTAAGGAGATACATCATCAGTCTTATCCTTAGTTTCCTTGTACTTTTCTGGAGTGAAAACCTCATCTTCAAAATCTTCAACGTCCTTAGTGTTATAGTAGAAACATCTTCTAGCTCTAGTAGATCTTCGCATCTTCTTAGGTTGAGGCTCGTCCTCTTCGACTCAAAATCACTCTCGGCTCTCAAAACAAAGATGTTAGATGTCCATCCCGGTCTATCCTCTAGCACGGTCAAACTCCTGAATAACCTCATCATCGCTATCAGGTATGCCTACTCTTAATACATGACGCATAATGACCTCTAGGCTAGTGTAGCTATTACAGTCATACTCAAATCCTCCATCATTCTCATCATCACTCAATACAATCGGATTGTAGTAGCTTCCTACTCTAATAGTTTCTCTATCAGACATGACTAGAGATCCTATAACAGATAAATACGATATCTATAAGCAAATGATACTCTCACTTAGCGTATGTTCCCAACAATAAATAATAAGCAAGAATAACCATAATTCAATGCATAGGAATAACATAAAACAGCTTAAGCACGAAGAAAATTATAAACATACCGAACTAACTATTTAATGCGTACATATAATATTTCTATCCTATATGCTCAAACCTATACTACCCATCTCTCACAAAATAAATTAGAAGTATTAAAATAGTTAAATAATTAAATAATTCGAATTTATAAAAGAAACCGAAAAAAATAGAGTTTAAAATAATGAAGTTCGAAATTTTCGGATAAAAAAGAAATTGGACCCTAAAAAAAAATTCGAACCAAAATAGAATAAAATATTTAAAATCTTGAAATCTTGAAAAATGTTTCGAAAAGTGATTTGAACACAACGAATAAGTAGGAGCTTGATTTCTATTAAATTCATTTTAAGTAACTAGGCGCCTAAAAATTTAAGGTTGGCACGAAAGGCTAATAAAACCTAAAGCTCTTATACCACTTTGTAACACCCCGACAATTCTCTATTTTCCAAAATATCTTTTCAATATAAAACTTAGAGAATTATCAAAGCATTATCGCTCGTGTGATAACATATCGGCTTATTCAGAATTTTGCAGCGGTAATAATAATAATAATAAATAACTTTGAAAATAAAACTTAGTCAATCAAAAGTCAACTCCAAAAGTCAAACCAACGATAAGTCAAAAGTCAACCACAAATGTAAAAGTCAACTATAAAATATATAGTCAACACAAGCTCTCCAACTTCCCGAACCCATAATGCATCATCTTCAAACCTGTAATCGACGATGCTCTATTGATCCTTAGAGACTGCTCACCAAATGGGTCATCACAGGATCAATAAGGCATAGCCATGATCAATACATACACACAAAGCATGTAATCAGCAAAGCTGAGTACTACATAGTAAATAAATATAAAACCTAACATGATACTGATAAACATTAATCTGGGATAAATAATAATATAATAACATAGCAAACTAGTTTACTGAACTAAACTCCACAACTAATAAATTAATTAATGTAGATGGAATAGGTAATGGAAAGAGTTGTCCAAACCAAACTAGTCTTCAATTTAGAAGACGAGGTACGAGCGCGACTCCGTACTCTCCTGACTTACGATATTGAGGAACCTTTAAATAAAAATAGGACACGGTGATCAATCTGGTCCCAAGAAAAGCCATGGGCTACCACGATGTACTCCAACGCATACTAGTCCAACACTTTAGACGTGCACATGTCTAAAATTATTGCTATTCACTTTCCACTTTAAGTGATTAATAAATTATTTACTTGTTATGACTCACAAGTAGGACAAATAATATGATCATCAAAGATACATAAACTTTCATTTTTATCTTAGGATTAGATAAAGTGATCATCATCTTAACAATCCAAGAATAATTCCAATATTAAATTCATAACCTTTATTTATTTGTTGACCAAGTCAACAACCAACCAACCTTTTATAGGTGAATAACCAACTTACCAAATAAGGCCCTCGGTGCTAATAAAGTAATTAAATAATCCAAAGGGAACAACATGATCCATTCATGATCCAATACCAACATAAATATTAATCCCTCACGTGAATTAATAAAATAAAGGTCCTCAATCTCATATGCTTGCATCAATCATCCATACAAACATAATATCATCATCATAACCAACATGATTCACACAACGACATAAAACATGCAAATTCAACTTGAATATAAATCACATATGAACTATAAATAGTTCCCTATACATGATACTACATAAATCCCGTCCTTAGGACATGATACTAATCCAACCCAAACATAGGTATGTACGTACCTTGTGTAGACAAAGTTCGATACCACTTTAACAAGCTTAAAAGTTGCCTAAAGAGAATTCTCCGCCGAACAATAATTAACATAACCACAAATCAATACTCTATAAATTTTCAGCTATATTAAAATACTTTAAACCCTCTTTAAAAGTGTTAAAAAACCTTTCCCATCCTTAAAACTTCAATTATTAATAGTCCCTAGTATAGTACTACTATACTAGTCATTAAAAACCCTTAAAAACTCATACTTTGATCATAAAAACTCCTTTATAAGCTTACTAATAAAAATTCCAGCAACTTATAATGTATTAAAACCCTTGTAAAACATACTTAAACATATTAAAATCATAAGAGTACTCAATTTCATAAACTATAATATACTACTATGATTTTTCAACTTATAAAACCCTAAAAATTCATACTTTGATACTGCCCTAGCTTAAACATAATTATTAAATCTGAAATTTTAATCACTTCACTATATAATTTACATAATTTGAAATTATATTTAGATCATCAAACTATAATTTTAACATGAAAACTTTAAATCCATCCTTAAAAATATAAACTTTAACATTAAAAAAAACTAGAGGAAGAAACAACCAAAGAGAGGAAGGAGGAAGAAACACGGCAGCCAAGAGGACGGGGACGCCGGCGCGGCAGTATGCAGCGGGCTAGCCATGTCGGTGGCCCGATTGAGGCGGACGAAGGAGGTGCCGAGAGAAGAAAAAGAAAAACGGGAGAGAGAAAAAGAGAAGAGGGAAAATTTGGGGGTTTTGGGGTTTATATAGTTAACCCTTTTTGGGCTTAGGAACTTGTGTTTGTACTTAAATAATATTTAATGATTGGGTGATTTGCATAGTTGGGTTCCTCTAACCCAAATTAAAATTCTTTTTACTAAACCAAAAGGTGTATTAAGCTATTTAAATAATTTTAAAAGTATGACTAAATAAAATGTTCGACTTTTTAAAATCATTAAATAATTCCTTTGACTTCAAATAGTCAACCTTTTAAGAAATAAATCATTTCCATTAAAATGTATGTAATATAAATTAAAATGCATTTATAAAATTCATAAAATTATGGGGGATTACAAATATCTCAACTAGGTTTCCTCAACATCCATCTATGTAATTCTGCCATAAATAATTTTAAAATATCCAGTCTCAAATTCCTCAAAAAAATTGTCGGTAATCACTTTCATAAAAAAAACTTCTTTTTCTCTCTCATTATCCTCACTCTTTTGGTCTCTTCCCTCAAACGCAAATGAAATTGGACCCAATACCAAAAATGGAATTGGTCGGTAACCATAGTTTTCGTCGGTGGTGAACACTCTGGCACTGGCTGATGAAATAGTCAGTGAGGATATGAGAGAGAATGGTGGTGTTGTGGTTTTTGCAGCGAGGGTGGAAGGTGGTGGTTAGGGTGATTGAAGGAAAAACTAATGCAATGATGGCAAGTATTATTTTTTTAGGAGACTTCAAAGTAAGGGTAATAATGAGCTTAACCTGTTCGTGAACAGTTCGAGCTCGGCTCAGTCAAAGTTCGATCAAAACTCGGCTCATTGTGGCTCGGTTCGAGCTCGGCTCCAGACTTTCACGAGTCGAGGTGAGCTATGACAAGCTCGACTCGAAAAGTTCGTGAACAAGCTCGATTACTTTTTTATATATGAAAATAATGTACTTCCTCCGTTTCTAAATAAGTGCAACATAGAGAAGTGGCACACAGACCAAGGCACCTAGAGAGAGAAAGTTGGGGACCACACTTAAATAGGGATTAGACAACTTAATTAAATAAAATATCTACACTAATTAGCTAATAATTTTATATCCCAACACCTCCCTCTGCCATCCACCACAACAACGCCACCACCGACCACCGCCGTAACCGTCACCACTAGGGGTGTTCATAACCGGATACCAGTTTTTCGGGTACCCGAATATGCGGGTAGTAAAACAATAGGCCAGTGACCCGACCCTGAATAATAGAATACCCTGGTTATCGGTTACCCCGTTATTTCGGATCGGGCCATAGGGTACCCGGATCAAATACCAACCAGAGATTTGCCTCTTGTTTTCTTATTTGAAACTATCACCGTGCCATCATAATACAAAATTCTCCATGCAGTATGCAGCAATGAAACTCAAAGGTGAGTTATTCCTTGCCAATTTGTCAATTTGAATAATGTTATCAATACCTTGTTAACATCAATTTGTGAAGCACATACTTCATCAGATATATAAAAAAATTTAGCAACAATTGGAATGTTGAATGCCTAAATCTCAACAACATTTATAGTTTGATTCAAAGAACAATTAAATCCGAGTTGAGATTAAAATATCCAAGCTACTACTATACGTAGATGCGATGGTTAGATGTCGGTAGGCGGCTAGCAGTTGCAGCCATGGCTACCTTGCTTGATGTAGTGAAGAGGAAGGGGAAGGATTTGTTGGGTGTGTTTGTGCGGCTAAGATGAGAGATTCAAAGTAAGAAGTAGGAGTATTACATGACAAGTAAGTTAAACCTAACGAAAATTAAAGTCGATACAAAGTGAGAGAATCAAATCTAAAAAGACAAAAGTTGCAGGTACTTGGGTACTCGGATAACATACGAAGGCGGCCCATTACCCGACCCGGTTGATGACCTTATTTTCGGGTCAGGTACCCGACCCACTAAAAAATAAAAATAAAAACGATTTTATTACCCTTTTTTTTTGTTGCGGGTCGTCGTCAGTCAACGGGTCGGATGATGCGGGTCGGGTTTTCCCGAACACCCCTAATCACCACACCACCAACGAAAACCTTTTTCCCTAACTCTTGCCCCCGCCCACCGGAAAACACCCATTTTCCCCTCCCAACCCCCCGAAACAGACACCCTCCCCTTCGTAACCACCCCCGAAACCACCACCATCTCCTTCGAACCACCCTCAAACCACCACCATCCCCTTCGAAACCACAACCGTAACCGCCATTTCAACCACATCAATGCATCAACCACCACCACTACCGGCATCTTCTCTCTCTACCATCGCAGCAACATAAAACCACCAGATCTAACAGAATGTACCACCACCAATATCGCAACAACACACAACCACCAACATACCACCGCCACCGTCGCATCAATACACCACAACCACCACCATCGCAGCAACATATAGAACCCTTCACTAGTGGAAAAAAAAGGAAGGGCTGCGGTTAGCCCAAAAACCGCAGCCCTTCACTTACGAAGGGCTGCGGTCAATGCAAAAACCGCAGCCCTTTTAGTGAAGGGTTGCGGTTTTTAAAAAACCGCAGCCCTTTATGGGCTTTTTTTTTAAAAAAAATTTGAAAGCAATTAATCGCGGGCTTAAAATATTACGCGGGCCCATTCTCCTTCCTTTAATTCTCCTCTCCCTCATTCTCTCTCCTCTCTCACGTCCTCTCTCTCCTCTCTCACATCCTTCCTTCTCCCTTCTCTCTCACCCTCCTTCCTCCTCCCTCCTTCCACAACAACACGACAACAACCCTCCGGTGGCAGCAATTGCCGCGCCTCGCTGTTCCTCCTCCCTCCTTCCACGCGGGTTCGTTGACCTGCGCCGCCTTGCCGCGCCTCGTTCCTCTTCGTTCGTCCATCTCTGTTGGTCGAACTCCGGCCATCTTTTCGTCGTCGTCGAACTCCTCTCAACAAGTGATGATTTTTCATTTTTCAGATGTATAATTTCTTGATCTTTGTTTTGATTAATTCATGTAATTTCAGATCTATAATTTTTCTCTTTTGTATTTTCATTTTTGTTCATTTTCGTTCATTTTGTTTCATTTTCGTTCCTTTTTTTTCAATTTCCGTTCGTTTTTTTTATTTTCGTTCCTTTTTGGTTCAATTTCAGATCTATAAGTTTATCTTTTTTCATTTTTGTTCATTTTCGTTCATTTTTGTTCATTTTCGTTCATTTTTGTTCATTTTTGTTCATTTTCGTTCCTTTTTTCATTTCCGTTCCTTTTTTTTTACCGTAAATTTCGGTTGTTGTTGTTGATTTTCCCTGTTGTAAATTTCGCCTGTTCTTGTTGATTTTCTTGATATATTTAGGAGTAAGAAATGCAAAAAAAAAAATTATTTTTTTTGGGTCAAAAGGGTTGCGGTTATGGTCAAAACCGCAGCCCTTTGTACAAAGAAGGGCTGCGGTTTAAAAATGCAGCCCTTCACTTTTAGTGAAGGGCTGCTACGGAAAGGGCTGCTGGCCTAAAACGCAGCCCTTAGGGCTGTTTTGACCGCAGCCCTTCCGTTTTTTTCCACTAGTGCTTGTATTGGAAAAAGAAGATACAATGATACACCCACAAAAATCTGGAAAGGAGAGGATGACTTGTAGGAAAAGAAGGAGATGAGAGAGAAAGAGAGAGAATGAGAGAAGGAGGATAGTACGAAAAATCTAGAAAATAAAAGGTGGTACCACTGGGGTGGAGGTGTCGGGTTGATGGTGTTGGATGTGGTGTCGGGTTGGTGCTGGTGGTGTTGGCTTGGGGGTTGAGTTGACAAGGTGGGTGGGTTAAGTTGAGGAAAGAAAGAGGTGGTGGGTTGAGTTGAGGAGAAAGGGGTGGGGTGGCTGACATGAGTGGGAGGGTTGGGTGGGTTGATTAATTAGTTTTGTTTAGGTTGGTAGATGATAAGTTAATTAAGTTGTTGGAGAAGTAAGTAATGGCAATCCTGTAAATAAAAAGAATAAAACTTTCCATATTGAGCTATGTTGCACTTATTATGACATTTCCTAGAATGGGAAATGTTGCACTTATTTAGAAACAGAGGAAGTATTATGTATGTATACATAAATATATTTATTTCATATATTAAACAATAATAAGTTAGTAGTTTTATTGTCAAAGAATAAATTCAAAAAATAAATATATTCAAAAAAAGAATTATAAAGAAGGCAAGAAACCTAAAGATAATAATAGGTCAAGCTTGTCCGTGAACATCTCGATAACTGCTCGGTCAATGCTTGGTCAAAGTTTGGCTCGGTCAAACCTCGACTCGTCAAGTTTCGAGCTCGGCTCGAGTTTGAATAAACTTGAATGGACAAGAGCCGAGCTAACTTATAATGTTGCAAAAAAATTACTTATAATGATGGAAGTATATTTATGAATGATCACTAATGGAAAAAACATCATCGGATCTGGTCAAAACAAGGGTTACTGATCCGTTTTTAGGCCGAAACGGTTGGCGTAGCAGCAGTTACAAGAAATTAACTTATCCGGTTGCAAACCGGGTCAATTAAGCATTAACCGATCCGGTTTTCTGACAAAATCGGATCAGCTAATGCAATTAGCATATTAAAAAAAAGCGCAGCTTACTATACAAAAGCAAGTTACAATCCACTGATCTACTTTCTCCCATTCACAAAAAAGGCACTTTATGTCTTTATACAAAGACCACCAAAATTAACAAAAATAAAGAACAGGACAACAACAACAAACATGTGAACGAATCTAACATTAGCAGTAAATTTAAACTCAAAAAAACAACAAAATCCACCTCGAACATTAAATACAAAATTAAAAGAAATTACAACAACAGATCTAATGAAAATTAAAACGACAAAGTTCATACATAAATTACAAAAATTACATAACATAAATTAACCCTAAAAAAAAAACCTTAAATCCAAATATACGAACGAAAATACAAAAAAAAGAGAAGAAATTCTAGATCTGAAATTACATGAAAATTAATCAAAACATAGATCAAGAAATTAAACTAAAAAATGAAAAACTATCACTTTCGTCTTTGGCGACTACAAATTGTTCTTGTTGTTGTCGTTGGTTGGCGAATTGTGGTTCGTCTTTCGTTTTTGTTGTTAGCGAACGAGCGAAGATCGAAGAACTATCACTTTCATTTTTGTTTTTGTTGTTAGCGAACGAACGAAACCCATAATTTCGTTTTTATTGTTGGTGAACGAACGAAACCCAGAATTTCTTCGAAGACGGTGAACGAACGAAACCCATAATTCCTCTTCCCACTTTGTACTTTCATGTGGTTCAACTAGCATAAAGGATGCAATTATTTTATATTAACAATACTTTCTCACCATTTTAACATGTTGAGAAAGGAGAAAGGAGAGATCGAAGAGGGGTTAGGGTTTGTGGTAGGTGAGAGGAGAGATTGAAGAGGGATAGGGTTTGTGGTGGGTGAGAGGACGAGAGAGGGAAGAGGGATGAGTAGGGGTTAGGGTTTGTTGTGGGTGAGAATGTGAAATAGCGTTTCAAAGTGAAGTATCATTTAAGTGGGTTTTGGGCTGAGCAGTAGATTGGGCCACGCTGATTTGGGCAAGTTACTGATCCGGTTTGATAAATGACCGGATCAGTTAACTTTTGTTGATCCGGTTTGATAAATGACCGGATTAGTTAATTTTAACTGATTCGGTTTTTTCAAAACCGGATCTGTTACCTTGTGACATATAAGGTTTTTCCACTAGTGGATATTACTTATAAATTTAGCATAATAAAGTTGAACGAAATTTTCTTTGTAAAAGCCAAAAAATATTACTCACTTTAAATTTGTACTCCCTATGTTTTTTTTATCCTTCTCACTTTCCTGTGTGCGTTTTAGTAAAAATTATAACGATCGAATATTAATAAAGTACTAATTGAGACGAATCAAACAAGACCCTACCTGACTATATTTATAATTTAGAAAAATTGAGAAGAATCTCTCTAAGTATGAATAGTGTTAAGATTCTATGTGAGAAAGATAAAAAAAATAGAGGGAGTAAATCCTAATTCTTCATGCTATCTCAAGACGTCTTCGTTGAAATTTTAGCCCACGTAATCTCTTGAATGAAATTCTTCAATATACTACCTTCTTTTGTTCTTCTTAGATAAAACATACCAGCTATAACTAGGGGTGTTCATAAAAAACAGAAAAACCCTACTGAAAAAACCGATCCAAATGGGTGGTAATCGTACCGATAAAAAAAATTTAACAGTACGGTTGCTGGACCGGAAAAAGTAACAGTCAAACGATACAGTTACGGTTATTATTTTTGAGTGTGGTTAACCGAAAACCGTATTTTTTTTTCTCTATTAAATTATTGTGAAACATTTTCCAACAACTAAATTAATTCTAATATTTGTTACTAAGTAACAACAATTAGATGAAGTATGTGATTATCCGAAAACTTTGTTACTAATTTAAACACTATAATTAGGAAATGGAGTAAATTCTTAGCGTTGTTATGTTTTATATGGATTTATTATTCACTTTATAATACATTTTATATTAGAGTATATATAATATTAAACTATATGCATAACAAAAATAGAAAATACATATATTTACATTAAGTAAAATATAATAGTATAACTTGAATAACAGTTAATGGTTAACCGAAAAACCGTACCGAAAAAACGGTTTACCGCTTAGGCGGTAACCGGTCTAAACGGTTATTATTACGGTTCACAAAAAGAGCGAACCGGAACTTTTGGTTACCAAATCGAAATGTTGTTTCGGAACGGTTAACCACCCATGAACACCCCTAACTATAACTCACGTTAAATTGACCCCAAAACTTCAGATCTTGATATACGTCACCCAAAAAACACTCAAAAAAAATTACAGATCTTGAGGAAAAAAATCCAAAAAATTTGGCCCAAAAAAAATTCACCCACGAAATTTACCACGATATTCTTCAAAATTCATGAGAAAGAAGCCCAAAAAATTGGCTCAATAAAATTGGTGTAATGGTGGTAATTTTGAAAGCTTTAAGGACCCATAAACTCAAATTTTCATGTATAGAGGGTTAGTAACTGAGGGGAGAGAAAGGTAGAAAATTAAGGAGTGAGTTAACATTATTTGAAACAAGTAAAAAGAAAAGACAGATAATGAAAGAGGTATAAAAGGCTAGCAAAGTAAAGCAAAGAAAATTTATAAAAAAAAAAAAACTAAAGCAACGAAAAAAATTTAAATCATTTAATCATGGCTTACATTCAGCAGTTGGTCTTAAAAGAGACCGCCTACTTTTAATTTAAAGTTAGGCACTGCCCAAGCCTAATAGAACAGATGAGCATTTGGAATATAGTGACTAGTTTAATCTATTTAGGAACCAGCTTAATCTATTTAGTGACCAATTTAATTCATTCAGTAATCATATTCTTTAATCTATTTAGTGACTATTTTAATCCATTTAGTGACTAGTTTAATCCATTCAGTGACTAGGTTAATCCATTCTATAAGACTGCAAGGTTATTTTTTATAATTGTCTGTTGTAGTTCGAGATTGGAAGGGAAACAAAGGAGAAGAGAAGGGACGACTAGGTTGGTGCGAGATATTTAGGAATAATGTTAGGTTAGAGTGGGATGAAATGGGCTAGTTAGAAGAATGTAGGCTTGGATTTGTCTAATTTTATGTTAAAATTAGATCGCTCTATTATAATCATTTGTGTACATTTAGACAACCACTTATGCTTTAGGAAAGTTGTATATGCATGAGTGTTCTTTATTGATAAATCACAGCTTAAAATTTTACTTCTCAAACTTCTATGGATTTATCTCTTATATTCTTAGCTTATATGGCATGACCAGAGCCGGTGGCAAAATAGGTGCAATCACAATTAACTCGTGTGATTTTCCGTAAAGTATTTCAATTCGCAACAAAATAGGATTAACATACATGGATTTCTTGATCATAGCACGCACCCTTGGGATAACTTCCATATACTTCCGACATTAGGGAGATATATTTTGCGATCCCAATAGTTTAACACTAAATTTAACACATTAAAACTCTGAATAGCTTAACAATGAAATTTAGAAAATTCATTAATTAACACATCTATAATTAATTAACTCATATGATTTTGCAATCCAAACTTGATGTGTTTTATTTCTTTAAATATAATATTTTGATCATAATATTTACAATGGGATTAAATAATATCTACAATACTCCTTTTGTCCTAAAGGTAGATGATAGGATATAGTGGGATATATTCTAATTTAATTACACATATAATAGAAGATAGCGATATATATTTATTAGAATGAGAAAGTTTTTGAGACCCTAAATTTTAGTAAGTAGTTGTAAGAAGTTGCTTTAGGTAGAATGATCCTTCCCACAATAAAATTGTAAATAGTATCTACGAAATAAAAAAATAAAAGTGCAAGGATGTACTACAGAATACATAGAGTACGTATTGTAAACAATTTACTTTAATTTCTAAGTAAAACATACAAGACTACTCCCTTCGTTTCTTTTTAATCTACCTACTTTCCTTTTTGGTCTATTTCTTTTTAATCTACACACTATTGATTTTTCTATTGTTGGAAACATGTCACATCTACTTTCTCCTCTTTTTCCACCCATGTCATCCACTTTTTAGTTTCCCTCTCTCACTTTTCAGTTTCTCTCTCCAGCTTTTCAGTTTTTCTCCCATACCTTTCTACTTCTTCATTGGTTCTCCCCCAAAGTAAAGTGAGTAAATCAAAACGAAACGGAGGGAGTACAAAACAAATATATATATATAAAAAAAAGGTGGTAACACATACAGAAAAGACAAAAAAACTTAATTATTTAAGAATGTATATGGTCATAAATAGTGTGATTTTATTCATTAGATTTTTCAGTGGCAATTCCTTTTTATGAAAAGTGACATATTGAATATTAGCATATAGTTATAAAATATCGATGTATGTGAAATAACCAACATATTTGAAAGTATCTAACAAATAGAAGTAATGAAAAATAAAAAAATAATATAATGAGACTTTTACCACGGGTTATTAAAGGATTCTCAATCATGCGCAATTATTCCCTTATTTGTAGTTACTGTCAAAATTTTCTATATAGATAACGCCTGCCAATATTCCCAGCGGTGCAGTACAATGGTGGTGCAAGATAATAAGAGAGAAGGGGTGAGCATGTAACTTTAATTCACGAGCTAATATATGACTTTACACAAGATATCATTAAACACGAAAAAAACCATTCAATGTAATTTAGTAAATCTTAAATAGTAATAATTATTGATACGGGACTTTTCCATATAAAAAGGGAATCTTTTGTTACAATAGAAGCAAAAGTGATGTGGATTATTCAAGAATCGAAGTCGATTTGCTTTATAAAAAGAAAAAAGAGAAAATCAAAAGCATGGCAAAGTAGGTAGTGGCCAGTGGGTGGCCTGATGTGGTGCATCGATGGTGCAAGACAGCTAGAGAGAGGGTGAGTGTGACTGTCGAAAGCGGGAGCGAAAGTGGGTGTATGGGTGAATGCCGGTGGTGGTTCGAATTGTGATTTTATTTGAGCACCTGAGGGAAGCAGGAGGCAAAGCAAAGACTTCTTTAGTCAACTTTTTTTAAAATTAAATGATGGGTCACGTGATCCACTATGACATTGACTACATGAACCACTGAACATACGGTTCATAAGCCAGTTTTAAAACAATAACACACGATTATATATGTTTTGATCACAAGTTAATATTCACACTATTCTTTTAAGATAAACTTCATAAATTCTTAAATTTATAAAACAAAAAATTTCACGTGCAGTTTGCACTGATTTAAAAGCTAGTTATTCATCTATACTAATATATTAAAAGGCGTTCCTAAATAAGGAACTGTGCCACGTGGCTCTATTCCTTAGAGTGCTTACTTCATGTACTCCACATACAATAAAAAATTAGAAAATGCATGATATAAGAGTTGATCTCATGACTTCAAGTCACTATATTAAAATGTTTACCACTAAACCAAGTAATGTTTGATGTTATAATTTTAAAGTAAAATATCAATAAATGAAAATTATAATAACCCGGGCCTAAATACTAGTTAAGTATTAATAATCGATTTTAGCGCTAACTTCGTGTTATATGTAAAAAAAATTGTCGCAGAAACGTATATATTAAAGGATATTGAGAGTAAAAAAATCTTAAGGATCCATTTTGGACCCATTTAGACCAGCTAGACCCAATTGGTTCACCTGAAAAAAGGGGCTTGGGTCTGGTTCTTGCTGGACCCGCCCCAGATTCGACCTATTGCCATCCCTACACTTTGATTATTACACTTTCTTATGTACTACTTTGATCATGATTTTTTTTAAAGTTATAGATTAGTAAACTTATTACATGTTGATATTGAAAATACAGTATTGAGAACTTGAGATGAATACAACAATATCTTATTTTTCTCTTATGTAAGTACATATGTAAAGATGGCAGTGGGGCGGGTCAAGTAGGATCCTCACCCAAGTGGGGTGGGGACGGGTCTAGGTTTGGTGGGGATGGGGATTAAAATCGTACCCTTAATGGGTGGTGGAGCGGGTGTGGATTTTATGCTATAACTAGGGGTGTTCACCGGTCCAGGATAGGATAGGACCGGACCGGACAGGATCCGACTGGACTTGAATCAGAAAAAAATTGGACCTGGACCGGACCGTAATGGTCCGGTCTGGACCTGAATTTTTATGGTCCGGTCCGGTCTTGGACTTGTTGGACCAGAATCATTATTTTAAAAAAATATATATTTTTAATTTGATTTAAAAATATTTATAAATTAGATATATTAAAATTGTAATAATATTAATAACAATATTTCTAAAGTTTATAAATGATAGGTTTCTGAATTTCTAACTTTTTACTACTTTTTAAACTTTTTAACATATAACTTTTTTTTAACTAAAAAATCAGAAATTCCAGTCCACCGGTCCGGACCGGAATTTGCCGGGTTTGGATCGGACCGGATCGGAAACCCAGAATCGGGATTTTCTTTGGGCCGAGGACCGGACCGGAATCTTCGGTCCGGTCCGGTCCGACCCTGGTTTTTGAACATCCCTAGCTATACCCGGCCCCCACCCGCCCGCATATTTATTATTAAAATTCTATTTATATAATTATATTATTAATAATTTTAACTTGGAAAATATAAATATGTGGGTAAAACGCGGGTACAAAGCAGGTGCGTGTACCCATGCGGGTGGTGGGGCGGGGATGAAGTGGGTACAACACGGGTACGAAGCGGGTGAGGGTACCCATGAAGGTGGTGGGTTGGGGATGAGTTAAAATACGTACCTGATGGTAGGCTTATGCAAAGACCCGGTCCGAAATTTGGAACGGACGGACCAGTCCTCGGTCCACAGAAATCCCGATTCTGGTTTTCAGGACCCGTGGACAGGAATTTCCATAACGGTTTTTTCACCAGGTACCCCTGTGGTTTGACAAAATGCACCAGGTACCCTCGTTGTTTAGGAAATGCACCAAATACCCCTGAGGTTTGACTGAATTGCACCAAATGCCATTAATGATGAACGGTGTTAGACTGTCGTTAGTGCTTATTTACACAATTGCCCTAATGTTGTCTTCTTCTTCCTCTTTCTCTCTCCTCCCTCCTCCCTCCTTCCTCCCCTTCCCCCTCTCCCTTGCCACCCCCTGAAATCCCCCCCTTAAAAAATTCCCGTATTCAACCCGGTCAAATTCCCGCGCTCCATTCTCTCCTCCTAAACAATTCATTTCCCTCAACCAACTTTCACTTTCGATTTCTTTCTCGCACGACCACCCCTCCCCGCCGCCCCCACCCCCACCCCCTACACCCTCTTCCTTCCCTCACCCCCACCCTCCCTCCACCTCTCGTTCCCGCAGCCCCCCCCCCCCCCTCCCCGTAGCAAGAAGCCCCCTTGTTTCGATCTTCCCCAACTCACCGGCGCCTACCATCACCGAGCCACCGTTATCTATGCCGCTTCCGGCGTCCCTAACCACCGCCGTGTTCAAGCATCTCCGCAAACCTACTAACGCATCCCACTAGCTAACTCCCTCCATGTTTCGCCAAAGACGCCACCATTACCGACCACCACTGCCGACTCGCGGCATCTCCATTCACCGGAATCTCGCACCCGTAATCACGCCTTTTCCTTCTTTATCCAGCTTCTCTCTCTTCTCGTTTTTTCTTTTCTTGTTTCTTTTTCTTTCGTTTTCATTTTCTTTATTTTTATTTTTCGAAGGGGTAGGGGAAGGGGTGGTGGGGGTCGCGGGGGTGGTTTTCGTGGTTTATGGGTGGCTAGGCGAGGGCGGGGAAGCGGGACTGGAGTGGTCTTGGGGGCCGGGTGGTGAAAGGTTGGGCGAGGGTGGCCGGACAAAGAGGAGGGATGGGTCCACAAGTGGGATGGTTGGGGATTTAACTAAGTAGGTTTAATTAGAGATAATTAGGGTTTAATTAGCATTAATTACAATAACGAGGTTATTTTGGAGTAATTAGGTTGATTTGCGTTCGATGACTAACGGAAACTTGACGCCGTTAGTTATCAAGGGTATCTGGTGCATTTTATCAAAACCACCAGGTGGTGCATTCCTAAAACAAGAGGGTACCCTGGTGCATTTCGTGAAACCTCGGAGGGTACTCGGTGAAAAAAACCGGAAAAAAGTTCATATGTTAAAAAAGTTTAAAAGGTAGAAAGTTAAAATCCTACTATTTATTATCTTTAAAATTATTGTTATTAACTATTAAATTTTAATGTATCTAATTTATAAATATCTTTAAATCAAATAAAAATGATGTTTTTTTAAAAAAATATAGATTTCGGTCCAATAGGTCCAAAACCGGACCGAAAAAATTCCGGTCCGGTTCCGGCCCAAAAAATTCACAGATTCCGGTCCACCGGTCTAGACGGTTCCGGTCTGGTCTTAGACCGGTGCACACCTCTACCTGATGGGCGGGGATGGGTCTGAAATTTTTCCTCGCAATGGGTGGTGGGCGGGATGGGGATGTGAATTTTATGCGGATGCAGGTGTGGTGGTACCATCTCCGCACCCGCCCCTCCCAATTGCCATCCCTATAGGCTATACATATGGAGTAAGCTCTTAAGAAAAACGCCATTTCATATGTTTATTTATTTTTGTTGTTATTGTATGATGTTTTTCTTTAATAGAACTTTGTGAACCCTTTTTTTATTATTTCGGGTAAACAAATATAATTGTATATTTAATTTATTTAATAGATGCTTTTACACGCATCGTACGCATATAAATTTGGTATTTTATTAGATGAAGAGCACCCGTGGCCGTGGCCGTTGTTAAGTGGCTCGTACTTCCTCCTACAAAAATCCCTAAACCCTAAAATAACTCCCAGTCTGCCGAAAACCCTAAACCCTAATTCATCTTCTAACCCCCCACATACCCCTTCTCACTTGCCTTCTATTTCTTCTTTCACTAGAGGCGGAGGAAAGAGAAAGAGAAAGAGAAAGAGAAAGAGAAAGTGGAGAGAAACGATGAAGACGTATTTGCTATGTGAATCAGCATCTGGGTATGGGTTGTTTTTCGCAGAGGGGTTGGATGAAATTGGGCAGAACATAGAAGCAGTTCGAAACTCTGTAACTGACATCAATCGTTTTGGCCAAGTAGTAAAGTTAACCGCTTTTCAGCCATTTGACTCTGCCCTTGATGCTCTTAATCAAGCCAGTGCTATTTCTGAAGGTGGGTTTTTTTTTTCCTTAATTTTTTTTGGTTATTTCACTGCAGCTTTTGACAGTTTTTAGTTTGCTTGCTTGTTTGATTTTGTTCTTGCATTTGAGGTTTTAAATATGGGTTTTCATGTTTCTGTTTTATATTGTTGTATTATATGAGTTTTGGGGATTTTATCTGTTTGTGACTTGTTTTCATAGCATTTGTGAGATGGTTTATGTTTATAGTCATTATTTATAGCATGCTCGAAATTATACTGGTAAATGCTGTGATATTTTGACCATCTGGGTTTAAAATTTCTATTTTCTCGTTCAGAAATGTTATTAGCAAATGTGATTGTACAAAAAGGCTGAATCTTCAGCTTATTGTTCATGCACAATTATAGGAATTAGCCCTCAGTTATGTTGTTTGATGTGGTTGTGTCTGCCAGGATATGTAAGCCCTGTCAGGGGTGATTGACTTCGTTTGCGAGGCAATTGTGTTGTCGATTTTGATTATCAGGAATTGAAGATGATGTATATAGTATACTGCTCTTTTAAACAGGTCTCATGACTGATGAATTGAGAAGTTTCTTGGAGCTTAGTTTCCAAAACTCAAAGGCCAAGGAATTCATTCTTGGAGTAGCAGACTCTAAACTTGGAGCAAGTATTTCTGAAGAGACTAAAATTCAATGCAGAAGTAATGAGTTTGATATGGAGCTTCTGCGTGGTGTGCGTTTGCACTTTGAAAGGTTCATCAAGTATCTTAAGGTGGTTTTTTGTTCTGATTGTTTTATGATAATTTGAGGCTTTGTCTTGAAATTTTCTGATAAGCTTTTCTTGTAATTTTTGTTGGTTATGGACAAATCATCTTATGCATGTTTTGGCACTTCCCAATTTGTGTAGCCTGGAGATTTAGAGAAAGCTCAGTTGGGTTTGGCACACAGCTACAGCAGGGCTAAGGTCAAGTTCAACGTTAACCGAGTTGACAACATGGTCATACAAGCAATCTTCCTCCTTGACACTCTTGACAAAGATGTAAACTCGTTTTCTATGCGAGTCAGGTTAGCCACATGCTTCCTGCTTCTGAGTACTACACTGTGTTGTGTCCATTTTATGCTTGTGTATTCTATGTTGGGCACTTCTACCACTTTTATGATGTGTTGGGAAGTAAGAAGTGGCTATTACATAATTCTTTAAGCACGTTTTTGAAAACACTATTTTCTCCTTTAATGCAGGGAATGGTATTCATGGCATTTCCCTGAATTGGTCAAGATAATCAATGACAACTATTTATATGCGAAAGTGGCAAAATATATTGACAACAAGTCAGAGTTGTCCGAGGAGAAGCTTCCCCGCCCTGACTGAAGTTGTTGGTGATGAGGATAAAGCAAAGGAGATTGTTGAAGCTGCCAAAGCATCTATGGGTAAATTTTATCATTGTTTGTTGAGTACTTCATGTAATGCTGATAAGAATGGCATGTGTCAAATGTTTAACATATTTACTCTTGACTTTCCTGCAGGGCAAGATTTGTCTCCCGTTGACTTGATTAATGTCAAGATGTTTGCTCAAAGAGTAATGGATCTTGCTGAGTATAGGAAGAAGCTTTACGATTACTTGGTGACAAAAATGAATGACATTGCACCAAACTTGACCTCTTTGATTGGTGAGATGGTTGGAGCCAGATTGATCTCCCATGCTGGCAGTCTTACAAATCTGGCAAAGTGCCCTTCTTCCACACTTCAGATTCTTGGTGCTGAAAAAGCACTCTTTAGGTATGTTTAGTTTAGATGCTGGATTTTGTGACTATTGGGATCTTTGCATCTTTTCAGTAAATTTAATAGCTTTGTGCTATTTACTCACTATTATAGTCAAAGATTTATCTCCAGAATCCTATGAGATCTGTATGACAGCTGGTGGGACTATGATATTGTTTGTCTTGAAAGCAAATTATTTGCAGTGGAAATGTCAAGTCTAATTGGCCACTTTTTTTATTAGGGCCCTGAAAACAAAAGGAAACACACCAAAGTATGGTTTAATATTCCATTCGTCTTTTATTGGCCGGGCATCTTCACGGAACAAGGGTCGGATGGCACGTTACCTTGCAAACAAATGCTCCATTGCCTCTCGTATTGATTGTTTCGCAGGTTTGTTCTGGTTGCATTTTATGACCTCCTCACTTGCAGGTTGTTCTGGTTGCAATTTATCACATTGTAAATGGATCCTTGAATTTGATTCATATGATGATTGTGTTCATACAGAGAAGAGTTCTACTGTTTTTGGTGAAAAGCTACGCGAACAAGTAGAGGAGCGACTTGACTTCTATGACAAGGGAGTTGCACCTCGCAAGAATATTGATGTCATGAAAGCAGCAATTGAAGTTTCCCAGAAGGATGGTGAGTTCTTAGTTTGTTGTTCACCCCAGCTGTTGACAACTTGATTCACTCTAAACTACGATCTTTCTGTTCAAGCAACTTACCCATTTGGGTGGATATGTAACTTTTGCAGATGATGATATGGACATGGATCAGCCAGATTCTTCAGTGAAAAAGAGTAAGAAAAAGAAAGAGAAGAAGAAAGATGAAGACATGGAAGAAGATCATGGAGATGCCAAGTCTGAGAAGAAAAAGAAGAAAGAGAAGCGCAGATTAGAACAAGAACAAACTGCTGCAGAAGAAAATGGGGCGAAGGAAGATGGAACTGCCAAGAAGAAGAAGAAAAAGAGCAAAGATGATAGCGAGGATGTATCAGCCGTTAGCGAGGGCAAGAAGAAGAAGAAATCAAAATGAAAAATAGGATTATGATCCATGTTCCATTATGGCCTGTGTTTTTGCCAGATTTTGATCTGCTGCATCATTTTATTGGTTGCAGCTCCATGCGATCGCTTATAGCTATGGTTGATCGATTTTGGGATGTAGTCATCCTTTGTTCGTTTTAATTGTATTTTAGGAACTGAGGAGATGTTTATGATTGACAAGAAGTTACGATAATGGATGAATATGTTTATGTGATTTCAGAAGATGCTTGAATATAATGTTTTTGCCATAAAATCATAGCACGTTGGTCATTTAAAGCACATTCCAATGCGTCAATGACCATTCTTTTCTACTGATTTTGTTAAAAAGCATACTCTTTTTAACTTCCCTTTGTTAATTAAATTTATTAGTGGCTCCAGTCCAGGACAACTGAGATATTCCGTTCTGCATGCGTGGGATCAGCTCAAACAAAGAAAAGTCTGGTTTGGTCTGAATTCAGGCACGGCGCACAAAACACAGAAGGAAAGTTGTATCCATCTCGGAGTAGATTTGAAAGACTACTCAAAAGGTTTTGTTTCAACAACAATTTGTATAGATTTTGGAATTTCTTAGAATAATCTAATGCATGTTAGATGATTCTCAACAAGAATGTTACTTTGTGGCCTCTGTGCTTTTGTCTCTTTCTTTTTACTTATAACAGGAATATTTCTTTCGATTTTCACTTACTCCAGTTACCACTTGCCAATATACATTTCAACTGGAAATATTTAAATGGGTTTGTATTTTTCTAAAGAATAGCATGTCATGACTCGTTTTCTAGTCTACAGAATAGAGTATAAATTATCATGTTACCCATTGGGATGCATGGTGCTGCCTTCACACAATATTTTTTTGTAAAGAGGCTTAATTATGCGTAGCTATTTTTCCCAGGATGTGCACAGATCAGATTTCCAATCCAAATTACAACTAGAAATTGACAAAATTTGAAATTTCCTGAAATCTTCAAATCACTGCATCCACCATCCAATTTTTTTGCCATTTCCATAAATGAAAAGAGATTTGTCTAATGTATGTCTATAGGCACACACTCGAAACAATTATATTATATAATAATTACCTAGGGCCTATTTTGGAAGTAGATACAAAACTCAGAAAAAGGTACTAGTTTTTATAAAAGACATTGTAAAGAAACATTAGCCCCCAAAAACCCCTCGGTAGGATGTTTCCTACACAACCTAAATAAAAAAAAATTACAAGCATGCCGCCTTATAAAGCGATAGGCATTAAAGAAAATTTGGTCCTAAACTCGTCCAATAATATGTGAACTTTATTGATAATGATGTTTGCAAAGTCATTTAAGGTTTCTTTTACAATGAAATTCTTCTATGATAATTTACCATATTGTAGACACCTAAAAATGTCTTCGTCCACAATTTCTACTAGCAACCAATGATGAATATTACGTGCTTTATTCTAAAAGACCCATTTGAGTATCACAATCTAATTTAGTGGCTCATTCGATGCACCAGCTATCTTAATAAATTTCCTAGAGCCCAAAAGGAGGGTAGCTCTATGAGTAGTAATTGCTCTAAAGATCATGCAAAGTCAGATTTTTCTATGCAAAATTGGCTAAAGATCTTTCGATATATGCTTTCCTCCTTCTCAAACGCCCAGGATTTCCATTGGTATATTGTTGGAATCTTGCACTTGACATAGGAGGCTTGCATTCAACACAAGCGATCTACCCTAAAGGTAGGCATTGTGCATTCTACGCGAAATTACAGCCCAAAATTGTTTTTGACACTAGCTTCATCATTTTAACTGGTTGTGCTATGTTATGATTGGTGCAATCGTGCTTTCCTTTTTATATATACTTCTTCTATTTCTTAATAAGTGCAAAAATAAAGAAGTGTCACACGTACCCAAGCGCACCTGCAGAGAGAAAGTTGGGCACCACACATAACGAGAGAGATTAGGCAACTTAATTAAATGAAACACCTACACTAATTACCCAACAACTTCATATCCCCAACACCTTCCACCTCGCCATCCACCACAACAGCGCCAACATCGACCGGGCGCCAACATCGACCACCGCCACCACCACCGAAAAACCTCTTCCCCCTCCCCACCCCCGGCCACCGGAAAACTCCCTCCTCTACCACCGGCCGAAAGAAACCACCCCCGTTCCCCACCCCACCCCCGAAACCAACACCCTCCCCTTCTCCAAACCCCAACCATCATTTGACCAACCACCAACAACAATCACCACCAACCACCATTTCCACCGCAGATTGCATTAACCAAGTACACCACCGACATCTTCCTCGTCTCTCCCCACCACCACCAATGCAAGCAACACACCAACCACCACCGTTCAAAAATCACGACCTTGGAAACCCCAACCCTAACCTTCGAAACCCTAATCCTAACCTTCAAAATCGCCACCTTCCAAACCCTAACCTTCAAAATCGAATCGGCAAGTTTGGTGGAGGTGGTGCACAACGGTGAAGGTGGTGGCGAAGACGAAGAAAAAGGAAAGAGATGTTGGTGGTGAGTTTCGGGGATGGTGGAGGGTTGTCGATGATTACTGTTTCTGCTAAGAAATTAAGGGTTGTGGTTGGTTGAGATATGTGATGTGGGCCCCAAGAGCGATCGCCTGAGCTCCGATATCCGTACGCCGGAATCCTGCAAAACAAGGTTAGACTAACCCCGGGGTGGTTCCGGGATCGCCCCTCCGACGCTCAAGTCAGATGAGATTGAGGTAGAGAGAGAAAGTCTAGAGAGAGATGCTCTAGTTTGTTAGGTGAGAATTGGATACCTGTTCATTGATGAGGCAGTTGGTTTTTATAGTGTTGGGGATTTCCCAGACAGGAAACATTGTTCAGATGGGCCTTTTTGGTACCAATGGGAATGTTACCTTTTCGGGCAATGATTATCTCATCCCTTTAAAAGTTCCCCAGATGCTGGTGATTAGGTCAACTTTCGGGTGGGACCCACAGCTGCCACCTGTCCCGGGCTTTAGTAGGCTTTTGTGCTCCTGCATTAGGCTCCTGACTAAATGAGCCCAAACAATTAGCCCCACGCCATAGATGGGGATCACGGAAACCCAACTGGATGGGAGCCCGTCTGTGGCGGAATAACGTCTGTCTTATCCCTGACTGGTTAGCGACCGCCTTGAGTAGGCAGGTGGAATGGACCATGGCGCCGACCGAGTTTCCTCCCTGCTGGAAGGAGCAACGCCGATTGTGTCCCCTTTTTTGCTGAAGGATAGACGCCGACCCGGTCATCTACCCTTTGAAAGGGGTGACGCCGACCGGGTCCCTCCCTGGTGGAGGGAGAGTGTCGACCCGGCCACCTCCCCTTTGAAGGGGATAATGCCGACCCGGTCATCTCCCCTTTGGAGGGGTGATGCCGACCGGGTCCCTCTCTGGTGAAGGGAGAGTGCCGACCCGGTCGTCTCCCCTTTTGAAGGGGGTGATGCCAACCGGGTCCCTCCCTCGGGTGAAGGGAGAGTGCCGACCTGGTCATCACCCTTTGAAGGGGGGTGATGCCGACCGGGTCCCTCCCTGGTGAAGGGAGATTGCCGACCCGGTCATCTCCCCTTGGAAGGGGGTGTTGCCGACCGGGTCCCTCCCTGGTGAAGGGAGAGTGCCGACCCGGTCATCTCCCCTTTGAAGGGGGTGATGCCGACCGGGTCCCTCCATGGTGAAGGGAGAGTGCCGACCCCGGCCATCTCCTTTGAAGGGGGGTGACGCCGACCGGGGCTCTCCCTCGGGTGAGGGGAGACCGCCGACCCTGGCCACCACTAGCCGATACTTAGGTCGAGGGTGAGCAGGAAACCCCTGTTGGCCGAGTAGGGTGTTTGAGCTACTCGGACGAGGGGCTAATGAGCCCCAAGATGGTCCGAGTGGGTGCTACCTGATACTTGGCCATACTTGACCAAGTATAGAAGCGACTCGGCAAAGGAGGAGGGCTCCTGTTGGCCGAGTAGGGAATGGTGCCACTCGGATGAGGGGCTAATGAGCCCCAAGATGGTCCGAGTGAGTGCTAGCTGATACTTGGCCATACTTGACCAAGTATAGAAGCGACTCGGCAAAGGAGGAGGGCTCATGTTGGCCGAGTAGGGAATGGTGCCACTCGGATGAGGGGTTAATGAGCCCCAAGATGGTCCGAGTGAGTGCTAGCTGATACTTGGCCATACTTGACCAAGTATAGAAGCGACTCGGCAAAGGAGGAGGGCTCCTGTTGGCCGAGTAGGGAATGGTGCCACTCGGATGAGGGGTTAATGAGCCCCAAGATGGTCCGACTGAGTGCTAGCTGATACTTGGCCATACTTGACCAAGTATAGAAGCGACTCGGCAAAGGAGGAGGGCTCCTGTTGGCCGAGTAGGGAATGATGCCACTCGGATGAGGGGCTAATGAGCCCCAAAATGGTCCGAGTGAGTGCTAGCTGATACTTGACCATACTTGACCAAGTATAGAAGCGACTCGGCAAAGGAGGAGGGCTCCTGTTGGCCGAGTAGGGTACGAGGCCACTCGGATGAGGGACTAATGAGCCCCAAGTTGGTCCGAGTGGGTTTTTGCATTTCGGGTGATATGGCCGCGCCCATTTTGCCCGACCGTGTATGCGTGTCCTGAAATGCCACATGGCCCCTCTTGATACTTGGGATGTTGGGGCCTTGGCCATACTTGACCAAGTATAGAAGCGACTCGGCAAAGGAGGAGGGCTCCTATTGGCCGAGTAGGGAATGGTGCCACTCGGATGAGGGGTTAATGAGCCCCAAGATGGTCCGAGTGAGTGCTAGCTGATATTTGGCCATACTTGACCAAGTATAGAAGCGACTCGGCAAAGGAGGAGGGCTCCTGTTGGCCGAGTAGGGAATGGTGCCACTCGGATGAGGGGTTAATGAGCCCCAAGATGGTCCGAGTGAGTGCTAGCTGATACTTGGCCATACTTGACCAAGTATAGAAGCAACTCGGCAAAGGAGGAGGGCTCCTGTTTGCCGAGTAGGGTACGAGGCCACTCGGATGAGGAACTAATGAGCCCCAAGTTGGTCCGAGTGGGTTTCTGCATTTCGGGTGATATGGCCGCGCCCATTTTGCCCGACCGTGTATGCCTGTCCTGAAATGCCACATGGCCCCTCTTGATACTTGGGATGTTGGGGCCTTGGGTATTGGCCGAGCTAGAGGGGCACCCAGAGGACCTTTAACGCTTCAACTTCCTTGGGTTCGGAACGTTTTCGGCTCGAGTTGCTTGGACCTTTCACGAAATGGGCCGAGTAGGTCCAGTTGGGCCTTAATTAGAGGCCCATTTAGGCGACGCGGGGTTTGCGTTGCACATCCCCCCGAGGTACTCCTATATATGTATGAGAGGAGAGAGAAGTTGAGGATCATTTGTTCATTTTCTCATTCTCTCTCTCTCAAAGATCTCCAACTCTCCTCTATTCCCAAGTTCTTCTCCCAGTTTCTCCGTCCGACCAGGTACGCTTTTGTTGTTTTAAGTTTTTCTTTCTCTTTCTTTTTCTTTCGAATAACCTCGGCCGACTCCCTTGTTAATAAATAATGGGAGATTCGTCCGAGTCGTCGACACCTCCGGTTTCACCTCCCTACAATCTGGCCGAGGAGGTGAGGGGGATGGGAATAACACTGGTGTCGACGATAATAAACTGTCCTGACCCCTCGGCCGTGCCCGACGCGGTTGCTCTCCCGAGTCCGTCTCCTTCGGTGGAGGATGAAGTCGAGGGAGTCATTCCCTTCCCTTGGGAGGTTTCATTGGCCTATCCTCCTTCAAGGAGTTACTTAGATAAGTATCTATCTTCTGATGTAGTGAGGGCAATGCCGAGGGGAGCAGGAGAAGCATCCACATCTGGTCGGGGATTAGAATATCCCGACCTTGATCCAAAAGGAGGTCCCGGCTCATTCTTTCCCGAGCCGGGGGTGATTAGATCGCTGACCGAGGACCTTCGGGGTACAGCGACAAGGTTCCAAATAAAGGGACCCCTTCTACTTGGTCCGACCGCAGGCCCACCATACCGTGATCTCGCCCCCTCCCGGTTGCGTTGCAAAGGCACTATAAGTCCATGGATATGGGGCTTCGGTTTCCTTTGACCCCTTTTGTTAAGGAGCTGCTGAACGCCTATCACTTGGCGATCTGCCAAGTCTCCCCGAACTCCTGGGGCGGAATCAACGCCTTCCAAGTTCTCGTGCATCGATTGACGTCCGACCAACCCTCAAACTATGGAGGCACTCCGTATAGGTTGGTCGAGGTTATGGCGACTAAGAACGGACCCGGTTGGTGGAGCTTCCAGATCCGACCGGGGTGCCGAACCGTCCTCAATCTCCCTACCTCCCAGAAAGGGTTCCGCCGAGAATTTGCCTTTGTGTATTTTGGCGGGGATTGGGGGATTCCATTGGTTCCGCCCTCGGATGAGCCCCTCGTTGCTCTGAATTACCGAGTGGGTGATCTCGATGACGAGGAAGGAGCCGCGGCCTGCTATATGCAGACCGAGGCGAAGATCGTCAACGGGGCGAGGTATTCGCACCCGGCAATGGCCGCCCGATCGCAAACTTTTCCCGAGACGAGCACTTTCTCTCGGCTATGGGTCTAAGCTCGACCTTCCCAAAGGGTAATTTGCCGGGGAGGAGGCTTTGGGTGGTCGGTATGACGATTTTTAGTTTTTGACTTTCTGTTTTGGCTAACTCTTTTCTTCTTTGTTTTGAATTTGCAGAGTCTGCCCGAGCGTATATCGACGAAGTAGACCCAGTTATGGCAGATAGACTGAACGTGGCCGCTATGAGGGCCGCTCGGCTGAAGGCCGAGATCGCGGCGAAGTCCATGACAGTCCCCGCTCCTCCCAAATTGAGACTAACACTCTTATTGCTCCCATTTTTGGCTGGCCGACCATTCAGCAGGCTTACTAACTGTTTACTTCTTGCCTCAGGACCCTGCTAAACCGAAGACTAAGAAAAGGAAGGAGCGGCTCTTCGACAAGGTGGCTCGACCGAGAAAGCAGGTGGCTCGGTCGAAGGCCCGAACGGGGGAGAGGGCCAAGGCCGAGCTTGAAGAGGCCGGGAGGAGCAAGTCAATCGAGGTTATTAGCCCAAGGGGCCTTGCGCGAGAGCCGACGGGGCGATATCTCCCTCCATTCCTCCGACTTCCGGCCAGTCGGGAGCCCCCAATACACTCCTTTGTCCCCTTTTCAGGAGCTACCTGGGGACAGCTCGGGGGGGCGCAGTAAGGCAGGCCGTCCCCTTCCCGGGGCTGAGCAGGAAAGAGAAGGATAAGCGCTGGACTTCAGCCCTTGAGCATATATACACTCCATTGCCCGAGGGAGTACATCGAGATCACTCATGGTCCGAATGAGACCAACGAGCTTTTTCGCTCCTGGCACGATGTAAGCCTGTCGTCTTTTCGATTCACCTTTGTTTTTGTTTGTTTATTTTTCTGACCGCCTTGCTTTGTTTCAGTTCTCCGCTCGGATGGCTAATGTTGCCCAGAACCGAGTAAGCTTATCCGAAGAGGTGGCCGTTCTTAAAGAGAAGGCCAAGAAACACTTTGACGAGGTTTATCGTGCCAACGAGGCCAAGCGTATAGCCGAGTCGAAGCTCGACGATGCTCTGAAGGCCATTGAGAATGACCAGAAGGGTTTCGAGGAGGAGAAGGCTAAGTGGACAGAGGAGAAGGCCGACCTGGTCTTGGCTCGGAACAACGCTCAAGCTGCCAAGGAGGAGGCCCTGGTTAAGCTGCGGGAGGCCGAACAAAAGGTGGCCGACCTCGAAGTCAAGCTGACCGAGTTGGAGGGCCAAGTCAAGACCGAGGCACAGTGGTTCTCCGACTGGGAGAAATCCGATGCTGCCGAGGCCTATGCTAACGAGGTCGGCAGTGCGGCGCACAAAATGGGGGAGGATGAGGCGCTTGATCATCTGAAAAAGGTTTTAGCCGAGTCCCACCCCGACTTGGTCTGGACTGACATCTGGTCGGGGTACCAGGTGTCCATTGATGCCGACAACGCTGTTATCATGGCTCGGCTGAAAGTTGAAGGGACTGGCTCTGATGAAGATGATGAGGAGGAGGATGAGGGCCGCGTGGATGTTAACGTTGTCGACGGTGATGACGTTGATGATGATAATGTCGATGAGGCCTCGGGTGCTGGTCGGGGTGAGGAGCTGGTCGGTGATAATACCGAACCTAATGCTGAGAGCATGACCGATCTTCCCCCTCCTCCCAGTTCTTAAGCTGTGCGGCCCTTGTGCTTAGCTTGCTTTTAAATTTTACACTAGTTGCCTTTGTAATCATTTCTTCTGTAATGTTTGACTTGATCAATGAAAGCTTATCTTTCGGCTTCTGTTTTCTTGTTTGTTGATTGCAATACTGCCCGACTGACTTTTATTATTCCCGACGGACTTGTTTGCATGATCGAAAATCCAACTACAAAAATTCCGATTACATGGATGCCGATTACCTGGACTGGTTAAGTACATGAATGTCGTTTACATGGACTGGTTAAGTCTAAATTAATTCCAACTGGCTTATTTGTTAATCAAGTTGCCGACCAACTCTAACTGCTGGAAAAATATCATTTGTTTCGACTGGTTAAGTCCAAGTTGAAATTGACAAACTTTGTTTGTTTAATAAAAATGTCGACCGGCTATGATTGAGCTATTACAATATGCCCCTATTGCAAGTAACAAACTACACAAAATATTTCTTAAGGTTGTCCCCATTCCAGGGTCGGGCTAGGGGGACGCCCTCGAGGGACTCTAGTCGGAATGTGCCGGGCTTGATGATTTCTGTGACTTTGTATGGACCATCCCAGTTAGGTCCTAGTTTCCCCTTTAAGTGTGAGAGCCCCGTGGCTTCGACTTTCCGAACGACCCAATCGCCGAGTTGGATTGGGCGGGACCTCACTCGGCGATTAAACATCCGAGTGACCCTTTGCTTGTACCGAATGGATTTTAGCAAGCGTTGCCCCTTGTTTCTCGGCAACAAGTCTAGGTTGATGAGTTTCTCCTCCTCGTTCTTCTCGTATTCATAGAAGGTCATCCGAGGGGATGGGATGCCAATCTCTACTGGTAAGACAGCCTCACTCCCGTACACAAGGCTGAATGGTGAGTGACCCGTTGCTTCTTTGGCAGTAGTTCTGGCCGACCAGAGGACCCCGGGCAGGTCATCAACCCACGCTCCTTTGGCCGCCTCCAAGGATTTCTTGATTCCCTTGAGAACTATCTTATTAGCCGATTCAGCTTGCCCGTTTGTTTGTGGTCGGGATACTGCCGAGAATTTAGTATGTATTTCGAACCGAGCACAATAATCTCTAGTAGGACCACTGTTGAATTGTCATCCATTGTCGGAGATCAGAACTCTGGGGACTCCGAATCTGGTGATGATGTTCCTCCAAATGAACGCTTGAACTTGTTTATCCGTTATGGAAGAGAGTGGTTCGGCCTCAGTCCATTTGGTGAAGTAGTCAATGGCGACTATCAGGAACTTTCTCTGACTTGAGGCTGGGGGAAATGGTCCGAGTAGGTCCATGCCCCACTTGTCAAATGGCAAGACTGCTTGAATTGTTGTCAGGGGGGTGGTTGGTGCTCGGGGAATGTCCGAATGGATCTGGCAGGACGGGCATTTCTTCACCAGCTCCTAAGCGTCGGTTTTCAGAGTAGGCCAGTAGTGTCCGGCTCGGAGAGCCTTTCCAGCTATGGTTCTTCCTCCTTGGTGGCTCCCACAAGCCCCTTGGTGGATTTCCCTGAGGACGTAATTTCCTTCCTCGGGGGTGACACATTTAAGCAAGGGATGGGTGAAGGACTTCTTGTAGAGTTGATTCTCATGCCATAGAAACCATCCGGATTTGTGCTTGACCCGATCAGCCTCCACTAGTAGAATAAATGCTTATTGCTGCGGTCATTAAGTAGCCTATTGCGGCGGTTTTGGCCGCGCAGCAATAAAGAGGGCAGCAATAGGTAATAAATATATTGCTGCGGTTTTAAACCGCAGCAATAGTTGAACATATTGCTGCGGTTTCTGGGTAAAACCGCAGCAATATATATATTTTATATCAGATTCAAAAGGTATATTGCTGCGGTTTCTAGGGAAAACCGCAAGCAATATGCCGAATTTAATAATAAAAAATAGGCATATTGCTTGCGGTTTCTTGGAAAAACCGCAAAGCAATAGGTACAGTGTAAGAAAAAAATTTTTTTTTTTTTGCATTTTGCCATTAAATTCGAAAGATTAAAAAAATTCAGAAAAATAGTAAAAAATCGAAACTTCCGCCATAAAATGAAATGAAACTAACAAAGAAAAAAATAACAATAAGAAAACCGAACAAAGTAAAAAACAACAATAAGAAAACCGAACAAAAAAACAAAAATGAAACTAATCATTCTATTGAATATTGATAAATGTTCACCTATAACACATCCTATCATATCTTAAATAGCTTTCGCTAGATAATACCGTAAGTTTGGAATTAGGCTGAATAATTTTCTTTCGGCAACGGCAAGAAATTAAGTTCTGCGATAGATCCCATCGTAGTTTAAGTTGCTAGCTCATGGTCTCCTTTCACTCTACCGAATCTACTCCTACATCGGAAATCCTCGAAAAAAAAATGAGAACGAAAATTAGATCTACAAAATTAACAAAAAATTAGATTAAAAAAAATGAACGAAGAGGAAGACTTACAACGAGCGACCGAGAAAAATGAAAATCGCACAACCATCTGAAAATCGCAGATCTGAAATGAGAGGGAAAGAATGAAGACCAGGCGAGATTTGGAAACTAACAAACGACGAACGACGGAATGAAGAACGACGAGATCTAAAGCCAATCTACACACACATTCAACTAACCTAAGTGCAACATAATCTACTCCACAAGAAATTGTTCACATTCTCTTTTCAATATGTACTCCGACATCATCAAAGACCAACAACTTAAATGTGGAAAAACTTGAATTTTCTCCTTTCCCATTTTTCATGTACCATCACAACTCACAAGCATAAACAACATGTAAACAACCAAAAAAATCATCAAAAACTTTCACATCCTCTCGAAAGCAACACCCCCCCAAAAAAAAAAAAACAAAAGAACTACAGATAAAATCATAAAATAACACTTCTACCAAATCAATACTAAAAAAAGATAATTTCTTTTTTCTTTTTATAAATCAAAAAATAAAGAAAAATTAACCACCATATGAAGCAACACACACACAATTTTATATTTTACAGCAAAAAAAAAACTCGTTTACTACTACAAAGTCAATTATTCCATAAACTTTTTCAATTAATCAAAAAACCATAGCCCTAGTTCATAAATTACAAAGAACAACAATAACAACCGATATCTTAATTGATGAAATAGTAGTGCAAAAAAATAAACTTTCGAATATAATGACGAAAAACAGAGAAAAATACTAGCGCAAGTTTTCTCCTTAGTAAGTTTGTAAATAAGAACAAAGAATACCAATGGCGTGAACAGCTTCAAGAAGCAACAAAGAGATTATCGTGGTCTCGAACAACTGCTCGCAACAAAACTAACGCGGCCCGAGACATCGCAAAGCTTGAACCCAGATGCTTATCGTTCGTTGCGAAGAGAGTTGATAGAGGGTGAGAGGATGAGCGTTGTGAGTGAAGAACGAAGATGATGAAGAGTAGGACAGAGGAGAAAGAGGAGTTGAACTGTTGAAGGAGTGAGGAGAGAGACCGAAATAAAAAAACGGCGGAATGGGTTTAAAAGGAAACCCTAGCTGGGTGGGTGCCTCCTATAATTAATTAATTTAAAAAATGAACCAGACATATTGCTGCGGTTTCTAGCAAAAACCGCAGCAATATATTAAAATATTATTTTTTTTAATATTATTTTAATATATTGATGCAGTTCTTGCCAGAAACCGCAGCAATATATCTGGTCAAAAAGTCAATTTTGTTTCAAAAATTTTCCGTTGAAACCATATTGCTGCGGTTTTTGGCCGAAACCGCAGCAATATCTTTATTTTATACTTTACCTTTTCTTTTTACGTGATATATTGCTGCGTATGGGTAAAACCGCAACAATACCACCGCAGCAATAAGCAATTATTCTATTAGTGCTCCTTGCAATCCTCTGGTAGTTTCCCGTCTCTCAAATATCCGACTACCTCATCCATCCATTCGGATGTCCGATTCAATACGAGCTGTTCCTTGATATTGATGCTGGGCTGCCGAAGGACTTCCCACATGATTGTTCGGGGAGCCGACCCTTCTGCCGAACTGGCCATTCGGGCTAAAGCATCAGCTTGCTGATTTTCCGATCGGGGTATGTGGGTGATATTGAACTGAGATAGCTGTTTGATTATGTCATGGGCCTTGGCCAAATACATTCTCATGTTGTCTATTCGCCCGATACCTGACCCACTATCAACTGCGAGTCGGATTTAGCACTAATCACAGTTGCCCCGGCCAAGATGCATAACTCCAATCCGAGGATCAGGGCTTCATATTCAGCTTCATTGTTGGAGCCTAAGAACTCAAACTTGATGGCATACTCCATCTTTTCTCCGACCGGGGGTTTGATGACCAGTCCGGCTCCACAACCTGTCCGAGTAGATGAGCCATCCACTTGCAGCCTCCCAACCGTCTTGCTCGCGATTGGGGGCCCGGACGTGCACTCGTTATGAAATCGCCCGGGGCTCGGGCTTTGATCGCCTCTTCGGGCTCATATTCCAACCCAAAGTCGCCTAGCCGATCCGCCCAATCGGCCATCCGACTAGAGTGGTTCCTGCTTCGATGAGCTTCCTAAGCGGCCGACTAGTGAGGACCTTGATAGGATGGGCCTGGAAATAAGGTTTGAGCTTCCGACTAGCCATTACTAATGCAAAAACCATTTTTTCCACTTCGCTGTACTTGGCCTCTGCTCCTCGGAAGGCGTGGCTAATGAAGTAGACTGGGTGTTGTTTTTCTTCTCTTTCGGCTATCAAGACAGCGCTGAGCGCGTATTCTGAAATAGTCAAATAAATGAATAGTGTTTCCCCCGGCAAGGGGGAGATCAATTTTGGGAGAGTTAGGAGATGTTCTTTTAGGGAGGCGAAGGCTTGTTCGGCTTCATCATCCCAAGTGAACTCTTTTCTTTCGTAGTTTTGAAGAATTGTAAGCTCTTATCCGCCGAGCGGGATAGGAAGCTACCGAGGGAGGCCAGGCAATTAGGTTAGGGCGTTGTACTTCTCTTACATTCCGCGGAGACTTCATTTCTATTACGACTTTGATTTTGTCGGGATTCGCTCGATCCCCCTCTCATCAACCAGAATCCGAGGCACTTACCCCCCTTTACTCCGAAGACACATTTCTTCGAATTTAACATCATGCGGAAGCGCCTCAACGTCCCGAGGGTCTCTCTTAAGTCTCGAGGGATGATGGCTGTGAACTTTGCTTTTGACGATCATGTCATCAACATATACCTCTATATTCCGACCAAGTTGATCGCTAAAGATTTTGTTGACGGTGCGCTGATATGTTGCCCTTGCATTTTTGAGCCCGAAGGGCATTATTTTATAGCAATAAACCCCCTGGTTGGTGATGAATGCGGTGTGGACTCGATCCTGTTCAGCCCATCGGGATTTGGTGATACCCCGCATTTGCATCCATGAAGCTTAGAAGGGCGTGACTGCGGTTGAGTCGACCCACCTATCAATCTTGGGCAGAGGGTGGTTGTCCTTTGGACGAGCCTTATTTAGGTCCGTGAAATCCACGCACATTCTCCAAGCCCCACTCGACTTCTTGACAAGGACAACATTGGCCGCCCATTCCGAGTACCGACATTCTTCAATGAACCCCGGCTTCGAGCAATTTCTTAACTTCGCACTGCCGCGCTGCGGCGTTCCTTTCGGGCCTTGATGCCTCAACTTTTGTTTGACCAGCTTGAACCCCTCTTTGATGTTTAGCTCGTGGCACATCACTTTAGGGTCGAGCCCGGGCATCTCATTGGCTTCGTAGGCGAAGACGACTCGTATTCCCGTTAGGACTTGAATGATCTCCCCTTCTTGTTTGAGGGTCCATGGCCTTGCCTACTCTCGTAGTCCGACCATGTTCCTCATCAACGATGACTTCTTCGTCCTCCTCGGCTGGCTGAGAGCGCTCGTATTGCTTGGGGTTTTCAGTAATGTAAACCCCGAGGCCACTTGAGGGCTGACCATCTTCTCGCTTTCTTTTCTTCGAGCCCTCTTCGACGTCGATCCGACTTTTCAAGCTGTTCATATAACATTCCCTAGCTGCCTGCTGATCCCCTTGGATCTTTTCGACTTTACCCTCGTCGGTTTCAAACTGCATAAGAAGCTGATAAATGGAAATTACTTGCTTTAAACTTGTTCGTAGTTGGTCTTCCCATTATGATGTTATATGGCGAGAGGATGTCTACCACTAGGAAGTCAATCGATAGGCTTTTTCCTTTGCCCTTCTCTCCTACCCGAGTAGGCAACTTTATAGATCCGACAGGGTGTACCGAGTTTCCCCCGAAGCCTATGAGTGGCTGATTAAGTGGGGTTACATCCCTTTCAGTGTATTTCAGTTTCCTGAGGCACTCCAACGTGATTATGTCGGCTGAGGATCCGCTATCCACTAGCACCCGTTTGACTCTGGTGTTGGCCACTTTGAGCTCGATGACCAAGGGGTCGTCGTGGGGCGTGTGTAGTGGCCGACTGGATTCCCCAAATGTCATTATAGGGCAGTCGAGTCGGGGGTGGTTGACATCGAGTACCTGATGCTTTAGACTTTGGAGGTGGGCTTTGCGTGATCGGCTAGTTAGGCCTCCCGAGGCGAAGCCACCTGCTATGACTCCGATGAACCCTTCCGTGTCTCCACCGTTGGATTGACCGACTTTTTGCTTCGCCCTTCTCTTCACTAGAGTGCTTGAGGTATCGGTTCGCCTTCCCTTGGTCGCCTAGGTTGTCAAGGGATTTCTTGAGTTCCCTACAATCTTTAGTGGTGTGCCCACATTCCTTGTGATATTCGCACCACGAGGCTCTTATCTCTTCGAGCACGACGTTTTGATGGGAGGTGGGCAGGGGAGAGTGACTTTGTCTTTTATGTCCAAGTATATCTCTCTCCCGTTTTTGCCGAACCTAGGGGTCGATGCCATGGTCGTTAAACCGTCCGACCGACCTCCCGTCTTCTGTTGCTTTGACTGATCCCTGTGATTTCCTTCTTCCTTCCTCTTCTTGCTCCCGTCGTCTGAGTGACGGCATATGTCTGTCGCTTGGATGAATCTTTGAGCCCGAGTCATCGTTTCGAGAGAAGGTTTTGACTTCGTTTTCAGCCAAGGACCATCTTAGCCGACCAGCTGAAGCCCAGACATTAAAGCGGCGAATGCCACCGCATCTTGTAGATCTGAGATTTTCAATGACTCCTCATTGAATCTTTTAATGTAGTCGGCCAGGCTCTCGTTCTTCTCCTGCTTGATCCCCATTAAATGGAGGCTCGTTTTCTTTTGTCTCTTTCCCGCAACAAATTGGTGGATGAATAGGTCTTCGAGGACCCGGAAGTCGGGCATGATCCCCGCGGGAGCTCTTGAAACCGACTCAGGGCAAGACCTTTGAGTGTTGTCGGAAAGAAGCGGCACCAAGTGGCTTCACACCCGGTCCGAACACTCATTTGAGCTTTGTATGTCGCCATGTGATCATCCTGGAGTCCGGTAGCCCCGCGAATGGTTCGACGAGAGGGCGTTTTGACCTTTCCCGGGTTGGGTGCCTCGAGTATGGCCCCGGCCGAATGGGACCATGAACTTGAGTGCCCCACTGTTGATCCGAATGGGGTTCGATTGAGCAGAATCACCATGACCCTCGCGCTGAGCGGCTTTTTAGTTTAATATGTGTCTCGCATCGTAACCCTTGCTGAGGCGCTTCTCGTTGAGGAAGTGTCGGGCATCGTTTTGCTTGTGACCCGCGTTGCCCCGAGGGGACTTGGATATGTGAGTTTCTTCACAAGCCTAGTTGATCTTCCTTGAGACTCGCGTCGGTCTCCCTCCCCGCTTTGATCGGCGTTGACCGTGCCGATCGTATTCCTTGCCCCCGATCGGTGCCGGCTAGGCCGACCGTGGTTCTCCGCCCAGAGGAAGGGACCGGGGCTTGGTCCTTGGGGGGCCGAAGGGGGCGTCCTTCTTTGTAGGTCGGCCAACATATCTATTAGGCTCGTTGCAAGGTTTGTTGAGCCGAGCCGCTATCATGTTTATATCCGCCGTGGATATAGGATGGGGTCACGGGCCGCAACTCGACGGGAAGGGTCCCGCCCTGTTTTCTATGGAGTGTTCTTCCTCTTCGTCGTCAAGGGTTTGAACGGTTGGTGTTTTGGGCCGTTCGGACCTCCGCTGAAGAGATGGGGACAGACTCCTCTCGGATCTCTGAGCCTGTGCTGAGGGCTGGCGAGTGCGAGTACTCTTGGCTGGGGCCATTGCAGAGTGGATCTTACTAAGTGGTGGCGAAGCGACTTTGATTGTAACCTCCCCACAGACGGCGCCAAACTGTTTATGCTAAGAAATTAAGGGTTGTGGTTGGTTGAGATATGTGATGTGGGCCCCAAGAGCGATCGCCTGAGCTCCGATATCCGTACGCCGGAATCCCCCAAAACAAGGTTAGACTACCCCGGGGTGGTTCCCGGATCGCCCTCCGACGCTCAAGTCGATGAGATTGAGGTAGAGAGAGAAAGTCTAGAGAGAGATGCTCTAGTTTGTTAGGTGAGAATTGAATACCTGTTCATTGATGAGGCAAGCTTGGTTTTTATAGTGTTGGGGATTTCCTGCACAGAAACATTGTTCGGATGGGCCTTTTTGGTACCAACGGGCATGTTACCTTTTCGGGCAATGATTATTTCATCCCTTTAGAAGTTCCCCTGATGCTGGTGATTAGGTCAACTTTCGGGTGGGACCCACAGCTGCCACCTGTCCCGGGCTTTAGTAGGCTTTTGTGCTCCTGCATTAGGCTCCTGACTAAATGAGCCCAAACAATTACAAATGTGAGGATGAAGGTGGTGGCGTGGTGGTGGTGTCCGATTGGTGGTGGTGTCGGGTTGGGTAGGTTGAGCCGAGGAGAGAAGGGGGTTTGGTGGGTTGAGCCGAGGAGAGAGGGGGTTGGGTGGGTCGAGCTAAGGAGAGAGAGGGGTGGTAGGTTGAGAGATAAGTGGTTGAGATGAAAGAGGGGGGCTGAGTTGGTCGATCAATTAATGTTGTTTAGGTTGGTGCATGATAAATTAATACGTTGTTAGGGGAATTAAGTAATGGCATATCTCGTAAATATATGAAAAAAACTTTCCATTCTCGAGCTATGTTGCACTTAGGCTCGGTTCTTCGTTCTTTTTGGACTGAATAAGTCTCGAACTAAACCGAACCGAATTGAATAAGTCTCGAATCGAACCGAATCGAAATGAATAAGTCTAACCGAATCGAATCGAATCGAAACCGATTCGAATTGAGTATTATTAATAATTACAAGTAGAGTAATATTTTTATCATCATTGATAATGATAATAATTAATAATATTAATGATAATGATAATAATAATAATATCAATACTCATACTAATAATATGCATAACAATAATATTCTTATGAATTGAGTAATATTAATAATAACAAGTAGAATAATAATGATCTGCTAATAATATTATTAATATACTATTTTTCTCCAAGATTGCTATTCGCAAGTCAATATATACAAAACCAATAGCATGTTTCACGCCTAATACTGTAGAATAGTAACAATAGCATGCATGACTCCTAATTCTAAGCAACAGAATATTGACTTGCCTAATTTACAAAATACATAACTATATTTACATATATTTGACTACTCCTATAGTGACATATATTTTAAAAAAATATATTGCTACAATCATGGAAGACTAGCTGCAATCGGGGAAACCTTGAATAATATCTTCAAACAAAAATCCCACTTTTATTGATGAATTTGGGATTTTACCGAATATGCTATTATATTGCTTGAAAATCACACTTCCCTCCGGTGCTATTGCTTGTTCTCTCCCATGATATTCTAGGTTTTGTTTATGTCTCCTAAAAATAACAACTTATATATTTATATTCCTCCAGGTCAATTTATAATATTCCTCCTTTTCTCCCATTATATTTAACTTTATGACTGAGTTTTTTGCTCCTATTTTTTTTTTAAAGTATAAATTTTTTATCATTGTACAGATTCTCCCATTTGCCACTAAGTTCATAATTATCACAAGTTATTCAACGCCTGAAACGACGGTATGTGATTTATCTCAAAAATTACAAGTATTATCTAATTGTGTTCCTCCTTATCTATCCCCTCCCTTTCTGATTTTTTCAGATTGTGTATTGAGTTAGTTGATATTAAGCTGCTTTTTCTTAATTTATATCAGAAAGTAGGCTGATTTTTCTATATTTATCAAGTGTTATTACTGGCTAAGTAATGTAATTTGGCATGTTCGCGTTGCGTTGGTATTAACCGTTGTAATTAGCATGTTGTTGTATGTAGAATCTGGGTCAAATATGAAGGGATTAGAATGATATCGACATGTATTTGTGTGACAGAGATGCCCTCTATGTGTTTTGAACTTTTAATTCATTTTCAACTATTTCATAATTTTAAACTTTCATACCTAACCGAAGAATAGTCACCACTCAGGCACTCACCATAGTAATTAGAAGCTTTCATTTACATAAAAGAAAAAAAACAAGCCGAGTATGTATTGCTTGTCCGTTGTCATGTTATTGAAAGCGAAAAGCTTTCATTTACGTCGGCTAAAATTTAAAAAATTTCTATAGCATAACTCATTTTTATTAACAAGGCCGTTTGAATGGGTATTCATAACATAAACAATGTGTTCATAATATAAATTTTGAATTTAACAAAAATTTAAACATTTTATAAACATTAAATTTAACCAAAATTTATCTATCATAAAAAGATTGTAATGCATTGTGTTAATAATATAAACATTGATTTTAACCATAAAAAATTATCTTCTATAATCTCTACAGCTACTTTTACACTTATCGCTATTACATGTTTATCGCTATTACATGTTTCCACTTATGAGTTTATGACTAATGATAATTGTCTGCTAGTTATTGCTATTAATTATTTTGTTGCTATTTAAACTAAAGATATTGGATTGTTGGATTTGTATCAACATGTGATATTTGGGTTCATGAATTAAAGATAATGCCAAGAATAACATGGTCGGACAAGATGTCAGGACAATTGTTGACTGTTCTACTTGAGGAGAAAGAAAGAGGATGTAGCAAGTATAATTGGCCAAATATTGCCAAGATTTTTAATTTACAAACGGACTTAAAGCTTAGTGGAAAACAAGTGCAAAATCATCATTTTGACTTGAAGGATAAATATAAGGCTTGGATGGACTTAAAAAATATGAGTGGCATAGCATATAATCCTGAAACTAAAGACGTGGATGTTCAAGAAACGTGCCTAGAGAGGTGGGACGCATTCTTGGCGGTACGCATTTTTTCCCTATATTATTATACATCCTGAATGTTATTGATGATAATTCTAATACTCTACTTGGTTATTCATTGCAGAAGCATCCTAGATATGGCTTAATTATAGCTAAAAAAGGATTACCCAATGTCGACAACATGAAAAAACTTTTCTCTGGTGTGTCAGCGCATGGTGTTGGTGGTTGTTTTACTCCAGGAATGGCCAAGGGAACAAACTTTTTGTCTAAAGAGACGGAGGCCGACTTGACTATCATAAATGAAGGGTCCGGGGATACTAACGAAGACTTGAGTGGAGGTAGCATACCTGTCATTTCTTGTGAAGAAAGTAAATCCCCTCCCCCAAAATCAGCTGTGCGAAGTGACACCCACCACCTCTCGCAAACGGCAAAGTGAAGAGACCATTAATTCTTCTGAACTCAAAAGAAGGCAAACTAGTTTCGACAATGTTATTGAGTTACTATCGGGGCGGTATTGGTTCATCCATTGCTCCCGCGCCTTCAAAGGCTCAATTGGTTAGTGATGCTCTATCAAATATGGAAGTGGTTGAGGAGCGAGGCAATGAGTACTTTGTGGATGCTATGAAGTACTTGAGTGATGATAAACTTGTTGATAGTTTCTTAGCACTGCAGAATGATGATCAGAGGTGGTATTTTCTAAAAGGAGGTTTGGACATGGCATATCGCTTTGATTAGCTTGTTGGTGGGTGGTTGGTCTTATGCTTGGATGTCTAATTTATTTTTATTTGAACATTGTTTTGTGTGTTTGAATTTGTGTGACTTTGGTGCCAAACTTTGATAAAACATTGTGTGTGTATTTTATGATATAATATGTATGTCATTTGGTTGGATGTGAAACTTATGTTTAAATGTTTTATCACATGTAGAATGGATGATCATATTAAACGTGCATCTATGATTGTTGCTTTAGAAGAATTAAGGAGATCACTTGAACCAAGTGAATCATCGGAATCATCAACAAGGCAACCTAGGAGAGAAATGGGGGAAAGTGGTGCTGAATATATTTTTAGATTGTTAAATGAAAATGCCACGAATTGCAAAGTGCAATTGAGACTTGATAGGGATATGTTTGTACAACTAGTGAACTTAATGCGTGAAAGAAATTTGTTAGTCGATGGCAAATACATAAGTGTAGCCGAGCAAGTAGGCATTTGTTTGTACATATTAGCCAAAGGACAATCGTACCGTGATACTGCAGATACATTCAAGCATTCTATCTACAATATGCAAGTATTTTAGAGCGGTGTTGGATGCTTTGGTTGTATTGTCGTTTGATATCATTAGACCGCATCGTGATCTATCAGAAGTGTCTCCGGAAGTAGCAACTAGCTCACTCTATTGGCCTTATTTCAAGGTAAACATTCAAATAGTATCATCATTGTCAATGTAGATTTTGTAATTTATATGCATATTGCCTTAATAATAGTTACTATAATTATACTAGCATGTAATTTTTCAATAAATTTGAACAGGATGCTATTGGAGCTATAGATGGAACCTAGATAAAAGCTTGTATAAGTGATGCTGAGGGTGTACCATTTAGAAATCGCATGGGATCTAAAAGTTGGAATGTCATGGCATGTTGTTCGTTTGATAAAATTTTCACATTTATCCATGTGGGATGGGAAGGAAGTGCTCATGATATTACTGTATGGAGGGATGCTTTAACTAATTCCAAATTCAAGTTTCCGCATCCATCACTAGGTAAATGTATATATTTTCCTTCCATAGCTTAACAATCATGGATTCTAATGTGATTGTCGTTGCAATGATAGGAAAATATTATTTGGTGGATTCCGGATACCCGAATACTGTTGGGTACATGTCTCCTGTTCGCTTGATTAGATACCACATACCGGAATATAAGAAGAGCCCACCTAAAGGGATGCTAGAACATTTCAACTATCGACATTCATCACTGAGAATGTCCATTGAATGCGCATTTGGTCACTTAAAGAAAAGGTGGAAAGTGCTTCATAATATGCCACAAATGTCAGAAAAGTATCAGATGTCTATTATTGTTGCCACTTGCACACTTCATAATTTCATAAAAATGCACAAGCTTGGAATACCAATTGTGCAACATGAAGCAAGTGTTTGTGGAAGTGTTGACGTAGGGATGTTTGATGACCATCGAAAAGCTTCCATGTTTGAAAGACGAAAAGCCTTAGCAAGGCTCATTTGGAGAGATGTTAAACTGAATGATGCACATGAAGTTGATGGTGAAGATAATAATGAAGATGAGGTGGAAGAAAATGACGAGGTTGCAGATCGTATGGAAGAAGATTATTAGGAAATTTAGAATGCTCCTTTTGTTTCTTTTAATTGCTAAATTTCCCTTAAATGTTCTTTTTTTTAATTGCTACATTGTTTAAACTTATTTATTTGGAGTTATTCACCCACCACCAAAAAGTAATACTCCTCCTCCGTTTCCGAAAGTTATTCCTACTTTAACCAATTTCCTCTCACAAAACTATTCAAAATAGGAACAACAAAATAAATCGGAGGGAGTATTACTTTTCTATCTTTCGCTTCTTTCACCAAAAATTACTCTTTTTATCACTTGTCTCGCTCCCTTATTTTATGTTAAATGGGTTAAAAAATACCCTCCAAAAAGCTTAAAAGTGACATTGTCAAAAATAATAATAATAATAGTATAATATAATAATATAATAATAATAATAAAATAACAATAATAATAATAAAAATAATAATAGTAATAATAATAGTAATAATAATAGTAATAATAATAGTAATAATAATAATAATAATAATAATAACAATAATAATAATAATAACAACAACAACAACAATAATAATAATAATAATAATAATAATAATAATAATAATAATAATAATAATAATAATAATAATAATAATAATAATAATAATAATAATAAGAAGAAGAAGAAGAAGAAGAAGAAGAAGAAGAAGAAGAAGAATATAATAATAATAATAATAATAATAGTAATAGTAATAATAATAATAATAATAATAATAATAATAATAATAATAATAATAATAATAATAATAATAATAATAATAATAATAATAATAATAATAATAATAATAATAATAATAATAATAATAATAATAATAATAAAATCAATAAGTTGTAGTCCGAATCGATCTCGAACCGAACCGAATAAGTCTCGAATCGAATCGAACCGATCTCGATCCGAACCGAATTGATCTCGAGCGATTCGAACCGAACTGATTCGATTCGAACCGAATCGAACCGAATTTCCATTTATTCATCCAAAAGAACGGAGCCTTATTATAACATTTTCTAAAATGGGAAATGTTGCATTTAAAAAGAAACAGAAGTTAGTATATGTTTACATTTTTCCACCCAAATAAAGCACGAATTACTAATACTATTCAACATTAATCACATATATACTCCATCAAACTTCAAACTCTCTACAATTTTCATACAACCTTCAACCTCAAATACATTCAACCAAATAAGTCGAGATGATCTTTTTTTTCATGGTTAACAAAAATTGGTTGGGAAAAGATTGTAGGATGATATTTTGAGAAAGAAAGTTAGAGAGGGAGTGGCATGATCTTTTATTTCAATCATAAAAAATGGTGCTCTAAAATTCTAGATCAATCTTTTAATCATCCTTCTTCAAGTGACACATAAAAAAGACCCCTTAAGCTTAAGAGAAACTTCTTGAGGTATTTCTTAGGTTTTGCATGATTCTCAAGATACCTCATTTTGGAAATTACTCATAAGGTTTGACACATTACTCAAAATACCATATACGAAAATTCAAGTACATTAATTTCCCGAGGTACCTTTGAAACTTAATCTTTGAACTCCGTTCGTAATGCAATAAGAGTATTTTGAGAATTATGCCATTTTCAAGGAAATCTCGGGAAGTTTCCTTAAGCTTAAAGGTAAACCCAAAGGCGCAATTTCAATCTATTGTATATTCCATATCTAAAATCTTCTCTTTTTTTTGTTTTTGTTTTATTATTACGAATTTACGATTATTAGTTGTATAAGTTCATGATCTAGATCCTTAGTTCAATTTGTGTATGTACGTAGTTTTTATATATTGTATTCTATTACTTTTTTACCTTATCTAATTCTGATTTAGATTTGCAATATGTTCTTCACGCCTAGCAAGATAATGATGGAAAACTTCTTGGTTTCCTGTTAATTCAATTGTAATATAAGTGGTCACCTTTTATAGATCTTGAGTGCTAAAAAAGTAATCTTAATTAACATGATGATTTAATTTAGGTTGTTCACTCAATTTATGTGGTTAAATAGATTGTATAAAATTTCAATAATGAATTAAGTTAAGGACACATAGTGGGTAGACCATGTTTCGCTGACCTAATTCGTAATCTTACCTCTGAAATCAAATCTAGTTCACATCCATTACATAATATTATAAAGGGGTTAAATCAATGCTTGAATTAGTCTCTCATTTTTGTCCCTATTCGAATTTCAAATTTGATAATAGTTTTCCAAGTTTTCCTTGGAGATTTGTTAACGATTCCTTACTTGTCCCTTGTCCTTTTAAAGTAAGTCATTTGCTCCAAAAATGTAACACCGAAATCATCCCAAAACACGTTATATGCATGTATTAAGCGAAATTGCCACACCCACACATAGGATTGTTACTCTAATATCGACCACCTGACTAGGTTACATCAATATCACTCTTTGAGCTTGTGCATCACTATACACAGAGTCACAATAAAAATCTTCATAGTTGATGAGATTTTAATTATGTTCAATAAATAACACTAACCGGTTAACTTTGAAAATGAATATAGAAAAAGTCTATGATAGAAAGGAATGACATTTCCGCTCGATAGGTAATCCCCAACTAGGAATTTCCGACAAGGTAATTAATTATCCCACTGTTTGTGTTTTATGTGTGAAAGTACTAAAGTAGTTATTTTACAACAATATATATGGAGACAAATCAAGTTACATAATATATACTAATATTTGCTTTTATATATTCTTTTGAATTATAAAAACTTGTGTACTTTTACATTGTCAATTTAGTGTGCCCATATCTCCTCGTCGAATATCTTGGTAAAGGTCTCGACTTGGAGGTTCAGCTCAACGTTGTTAGTTCTCCTTCGTTGAGACTTTCGCTAGATCAAGGAGAAATTATCTACATTTGATCGTTTTCGAGATCTTCTTCCATTGATATCGATGTGCTTAAGTCTCCTCCGAGGAACTCAAAGCCTTCATTTTTGTCTTAAATTTCATCATCTTTTACTTTTTCTTGGTTAAAATAGAATCTGTGATTTGGATGATCTTGATGATTTTTCATTTTTAGGTTTGATTTGTTCATATTTAAACTTCACAATCTAACTTTTAATCCTTTTAGAGATATACCGCTCTGATTACATTTTTCAAATTATTTAATTTCATTTCCAGGCTCTCGAACTCATTTTTATTATCTCACATTTCATTTTAAAAAATAGTTTATGGACTTTTGTTCAATTTAGGTTCTCTCATATTTGGATACATTACCCATTATTATGATTGATCTATTCATTTTTAAACTTTTAAGTATCATATTTTAGGCTTTGAGAAATTTACTTGTCTGATTTTTTTGTTAGGTTATCCGATTTTATTGTTAGGCTTTTTGATTTCAATTTTGAGATCACATACTTCATTTAAATAATAAAGTAGCGAAGATATTTAATTCATGATAATAGAATTCTATTTAAATTTGAAGTTTCATATTTCACTTTTTAGTTATGTCCATTTATTTTAAATAATGTGTTTCCACTTTCAATAAACATAAAATTCTCATATAGCTTAGATCTCTCTACCTTTTGAAAAAACTCCGAGTTCATTTTTTTTTTAAGTTGGTAAGATGAAGGGCCTCTTGAACCGACACCTTGCCTTGAGATATAACCGCCGGGTTTGCGGGTCGGACTCCTTGGAGGGAGGGGGATGGTAAAGGAAATCTCGACCCCCAAAGAGCTCCTAGTGGGGTTTGATCCCATGACCTTGAAATTATAAGTGCCAAACCTTTACCACTGGCAAGTCTTCGCTTGGTACTCCGAGTTCAATTACCAAAACAAAAGAGTTCTTTAGAAAAAAAAAATTTATGCGTTGCTGTACTTAGTAACGTCAGCGAGCATATTTTGTTGTACAAGCACACCTATTGTATCTAGGGCCATCTCATATACTCCTTCTATCTCATAAAGATGAGAACACTTCTTGAGAAACATAGTTTAAGGTGATAAATTGTATTGTATTTATCAAATGTATTTCGTTAAAAAGTACATGTGATAGAAATTGGTTGAATATTTTATTATTATTATTGTAGGGGAGAAAAAAATGGATAATTTTTATTAATAAAAATAGAGTGGGGGTCACAGAAATGTTAGAAAACTAATTATTCCTCCATCCCGAACTAATGATAAAGTTTCACCCACACAAAGTTTTAGGAGGTTTATTTGTTTGTTTTAGTTTTATTGTTGATAGTTGTGCAGTATGATTTCTTAAAATTGTATATAGTAGATTATAGGGCGTCAACTTTTTGAAGTAAGAGTGTGGATGTGATGTTTCTTTATTATTGTTAGGTTTTCCATGAAAAGAGAGGTGATATTAAATTGGTGGAACCATGCGGCCATACCATTTTAGGAAGTATATGAAATAATATGGGATAAATGAAAATAAAAAGTGTATTGATATGAGAAGAATATAGTATAATAATAGTGGAACCATATTAAAAATCAAACATGTTCAAATAATATGAGATTAAAAAAAGTTTTGAAACTATTATTTGACGATGAGAAGTTAAAAATATGGTCAAATAGTCAATATTTGGAAGTGCTAAACAGAGAAAAGTAAATAAAGGGTGAGAAGATGTTGTCACTGAACTACCAAAAAGATGACGTAAAAACAACGACATCAGGCAGGCAGAGGCAGAGCAACTGAGCTAGTACAAGGGCCAGAACAGTAAATTTAAGAAGATAAACCCATTTCATTTTGTTTTGGTGGTAGAGATGGATTAAGCGCAAATGCACAATAATATATAGATGGAATTTAATATCTTAAGTTTTGAATACAGGTGGCAAATGGGTCATACGGGTAAGTTGGTTTATAATCGGGTCAACTTTGTGTTTAAATTACGGGTCGGGTCCGTTCGGGTCCATGAAATTTCGTGTCTCGCCAGGTCGGCTTAAATCGGCTTTCTAATTTAGCAAATAAATAAAACACATATAAGAGTAGTAAAAGTAAGTGAAATAATTAATGGCCATTGCCTAACTCATATCCAGTATTTCATGACAATTTTTTCTTTAAATTTGTTCTAAAAGTAACTAATATGACTATTTTTCGAGGCGGATCGGGTTCGGATCACTTCGGTTCGAGTAGGTTCGGAGTTCGGGTCATATTCGAGTCCCTTTACTTTCGTCTCAGGGTTACTTTGGGTTTCATTTATATTTCGGGTCATTACTTTCGGGTTAAAATGGGTCTCGATCGGGTGTTTCGGGTGGGGTCAACGATTCTAGGGTCTATTTTGCCGACTCTAGTTTTGAATTTCATTGTTTACAAGATTTTAGCAATTGTAAAATAATTTGAATGGACCGAGTTCACAATCAATTCTTGTACGTTTGATATACTTAATTTTTATATGACATAATCACTTTTTATATATTTAATTTTGCATAATACATCAATTTTTATATGATATAAACACATAATCGGTTTAGGTATTATAAACGGTCCTTATAATCTTACCTTGTAGAGTTATTTAGAACGGTAGAGGATCCAAACATGTCCTATATAACATGGACAGATGAACACATTTCATTTTCATCCATAATCAAAGAAAAGAATCAAAATCTTTTCGCATTTGTTTGTTTTTTCTTGCCCTTGGGAGGTCCGAAGAAACACGAAATAGAAGTTACATTTTCTCTCTCTTTCTTCTCTCTAATTTGTCGCTCTCTCATCACAAACTCTTTTTTTCTCTGCTGCTGAATTTTGAAGAAAAATACACACACACAGAAATGGCGGCTAACTTGGAAGATGTGCCCTCTGTTGATCTCATGACCGAGCTTCTTCGCCGCATGAAGTGTTCTTCCAAGCCCGACAAACGCCTCATTCTCGTTGGTATTAATTCTCTCTCTCTTACTTTCTTGCATTTGTTTTCTTTGTTTAGATTTAACTAGTTTTCAGATCTAAGTGCCTTGATTTTCTTCTGGAGTGCTTTGATTTCATTTTTGAAGTGATTTCACTCGCTTAGTGAGTAATTTAGTTTCTGGGTTTGCGCTATTTTCTGAAGATCTGTGTTTTTTGGTGGGTTGGGTGTGGAATGTGGAAATACTGTGAATGCAATGAATTCCAATGAGTTTCGAGTGATTTGGGTGTTGCATTTGCCTGGAGATATGAGCATACAGTAATAGCCAAAATTTGACTGATATTTCTCCTTTGGGTTAGCTTTTGGAGGTTTAGATATGAAGCCTTAACCTTAGCAGTAATTACTTGAGATTTGGTTGCAATATGCCAAGGTTGTATCGTCTTTGCGCCGCCACAAGCCTACCCTCCGTCGGATATTGAGTAGATTGACCTGGGAAGAGATCTGGACGGACGGGAATATGAGCAATATAGTGCTGAAATGGTTGTCTAAGTGTATGCTTTGATTTATCACGGTAGAGGCAGACGGGTGCTATTGCTAATTGAGATGAGTATATAGAACCTCGTGGTTTTGTAAGTGGATGCTTTGACTTCTATGCTTTAGGAATTGTTTCATTTCACTGTAAAATTACTTAGTAGTTCGCTATTGTACTTGTAAATTTGTTATACGAGACCAATCATTTGTATTTCATTTGCTATGTTATACATAAGGGAGATTGTCTCTTGAAATAATTTGGTGGATTGTAGTTGAATGGTAAACAAAGAATGCTAGCTTTGAGACAACAGGATGGATTTTTCTGTTTCAGCTGTTTTGTCCATCTCTTACCTGTGTTTGCGTGCTATAGATTCGTAATTCAACATCAACATTACGTTAAGGCCTTAAAATAGGCTCATACCCAGATACCCTGTGCTGGATAAGGTTGGAATGGGTATGTGCAGCTTTATTCCTGCGCTAGCAAAGAGGTTTTTTTCCCATTGATACTTCATCCGATTCTTACTGGCTTATATTAGAACAATTGAGCACTCTGGGAATCAACTTGTGTCATAGAGAAGAAGAATGTGTTCTCCATGCAGCTGATACAATTTTTCATGTTGAGATTTCCCTCTACGTTAGTTTCCAACATCTGCTATGGACATTTTTCCTCTTGGCTGTTGTTCTTTTTATTCAATCTAAAGGGGAATATCTATTGAAATGGAAAGATTCCTAGTTTCTATATATTTTCTTGGACTATACTGGAGGCCTGGAGCTATCGTGCATTGTTTCTGCTTCGACTTTGATTGCATCAAGTTGGTTTTTTCGGGGTTAATTAACAGGAGTGAGTTTTCAAGTTGGTTTGGTTGGGTTAGTTAAGAGGGTGAGTTTGTAGGAATTGCAAATATATGTCTCCTTTCTCAATATTATGTTTGATTTGGAAGAAATGGACTTTATGCCAAATGAGAACTTCATTGTGTTGGTTTGTCGTCAAATTTGAGGTGTAATACTTCCCTTTGACCCACGTTACATTTCACAGGTGGACTATTTTGGTCAAAGTTTCTTTAATTTTGACCAATCTTGTTTATTAATTTATAAGAAAAGCCATTATGATATGGGGCCTTATTAGATTTGCGTCACTGTGTACTTTCAATCTATAATATTTATAATACATGGTTAGATATATTAATAGTCAAAGATGTGTCTTTGAGAATGTCAAAGTCAACTTGTGAGATGTAATGTGGGATGGAAAGAGTGGATTGTTGTTTAGGCTTTGCTAAGGTTATTTTCTGGTTTTACCAGAAATAAAGGATACTGGTATGTCACAGGCTCACAGTATAAACTGACCATGATGAGAAAATAACATGAGAAGTCAACTGTCTTTGTTCAATAGAACAGAAGGGGTTCTAGATTGCTCTATTTTTTTTTAAATTTTTTTTTCCAATAGAAGCAATTCTAAATTCTTTTCCTGAAAGAAAGAGAAGAACAACTAAAATCAATAAAATACCACTCTTTGATGGAGGTATGGTGCATTTTCTTGATGCTTCTAATCCCGCCTTACAGAGTTTTGGTGAAGAAAATAAGTAAGCTTGCCATTGGCTGATTTCTTCACTTAGCGAGGTCTTTGCTATTGGATCAATGCGTTGGAAATTTTGTGATTAGTGTCAGTAATTCTTTTACCTATGTGTTGCCTCCTATTTTCTGTGTCATACTTTGTGGAAAAGATCTGCTGTTTGAGTAGGCTGGTTTGAAAGAGCTTGACAGTTGACAGTTTGCTGAAGTTGCCTTTTTTGTTTGTTATGTTTTTTTTTTTGAGGTGTGCTATCTTGCTTAATTAGTTGACAGAAGATAAATGTGTTAATTTTTTTTTCCAAAGTTTTGAGTTTATTTATTAATAAATGTATCATGTCATATCAATTTGCAGGACCCCCTGGATCGGGTAAGGGTACTCAGTCACCGATTATTAAGGATGAGTACTGCTTGTGTCATCTGGCTACTGGTGACATGCTGAGAGCTGCAGTGGCTGCTAAAACTCCTCTGGGGGTCAAGGCTAAAGAAGCCATGGACAAGGTAATCCTGTGGAGATTTTGGATTTGTGCTAATGTTTTTGGCATATGATTAATATGTGCTGTTGATTGGGAAAAGATAAAGAATTTATACTAATAACAGGTTTTAATTTACTCAGGGAGAACTTGTTTCTGACGACTTGGTTGTTGGGATTATTGATGAAGCAATAAAGAAGCCTTCATGTCAAAAAGGTTTCATTCTTGATGGATTTCCAAGGACAGTGGTACAAGCACAAAAGGTAGGTTCCTGTTATTTGTCCATGAAGTTGCTTGAATTGAATCTTCTGTTTCTTGTAGTATCAACTTGCTTGGTTCTGAAAAAAGGTAAATTAATAATGTTCCTCTGTCTACTGACGCAGCTTGATGAGATGCTTGAAAAGCGAGGAACTAAGATTGATAAAGTGTTAAACTTTGCTATTGATGATTCCATTTTGGAGGAGAGAATTACTGGCCGCTGGATTCATCCTTCAAGTGGTCGGACATACCACACCAAATTTGCACCTCCTAAAGTTGCTGGGGTGGATGATGTAAGACATTTGATATTATTAATGCTTTTAACTTGTTTGAAATTTGACATTAGACACATTTCCTGTGCTTAAATGCTGTGGTACGTGACAAACAGAGAACTGAACGTTCCTCTCTGTACATTGTTTTTTGCATGCATAGCTTCATAATTTTTGGAGTAATGCAACATGTGAAAATTAATTTTATGTAATTTCTTTTTTTAATTCTCAATTTCCTTATGACTTACTGTCTCCTGTGTCCACGAACTGACTCAACATTGCATATGCATATGAAACCTTCCCCAATTGATTATAGCAGCTTTTTGTAATAATTTCTTTTGATGATATAAGAGTTACTTCCTCCGTTCCATAATAAGTGAAACACTTACTATTTTAGAACGTTTCAAAATAAGTGAAACATAATTTAAATGGAAAAAAGAAAGTGACAAAATGACAAGAGTATCCATCACAAACTTGTGTGGCTTGCTTTTCTCTCTCCTCCTTTTGATAATGAAAGGGGTATTTTATGACTTTTTGGCTTTTGAAAGTGATGTTTATTAAATCTTGTGCTCAATCCCTATGTTTCACTTATTATGGAACGGAGGAAGTATTATTTTATGTATGACATTTTCTTTGTGTTTAAGGTAACGGGAGAGCCTCTGATTCAGCGCAAAGATGACACAGCAGCAGTTCTGAAGTCTAGGCTAGAAGCTTTCCACCGGCAAACTGAACCGGTATGTGCCTGTGTTTCTCCCATCAATTCCTACACACACAAAATAAATAAACAAATCAAGAAATTTGAAAGGAAAGATAGTGAGTTCATTTACACGTTCTCTGGTAAATTTACATTAGGATTTGTCTGATAATTATCTTTGTGGTTTCATAAACATCTGATATATTTGACGTGTCTTTATCGTCATGTAGTACTTGAACACTTGTACCAAGTTGTTAATCTTGCTAGAAATATTTCTGCAGTATGATTTAAATTAAGGAAAACTACAGTAAAAAGGAAGATTTACATAGTGAGAGGAATACAATGGTGAGATATCATAAATATATTATTAATGATTATGAGAAATAAAGTAATTTTTGAAATGAACAACAGGAAAATTTGACAACAGTCTAATTCCATATCGCTGTTCATCTTTAAAAGGTTCCCAATTACTAAATCTGTTTTTTTTGTTGTGCCATATTAACTTTGAAACTATGCACATATTCCACTTTGACCTTGTTCTATTTTATATACATATGGAAAAGTATAGTTATATTGGATCTTGTTAGATTCATGTCGTTATATACTTTCATAATGTCAACTTTCTATAATTTATACTTATGCATAATTGAAGATACTTATGCTTAAAGTTGTGCCTTGGCGAATGTGTCAAGGCACAGTGGGTACAAAAAAAAAAAAAAACGGAGGTACTATTGATTAATTTAGGAATTGTCCCCAACATTGGGGAGCCCTCCCAAATTGATCCTATGACCTAAGGTAACATGTAAACCAGGTGGCACGACATCCATTCGTTGGTCCTAATTCATTCTTCTGTCTTTATCTTTCGCGATACCTAGTGTTGGGCATGTGAGAGGAGAGAGATAAAAGAGGGACACATGTGATACGAGAAAGATATAGAGAACTTTAAGCCAACTTTATAATGTTGCAATTAATATTGAACTTCCATAAATGAGAAATATTCCAATCTAAGAAGCTATTTTTAAAGGCTCGCGATGCATACGAAAGCAAATAGAAAGCAAATTGTACTATTATTAACCACAAATAATAGGTAAGAAAATTGTTCATAGATTTCCTCTAAAGAAAAATTTGACATCATCTTAATTTAGCAAACACTAAATAATCACTTGCATATGTAGCAAAATCCATTAATTAAAAAATGTTTGAACCATTATTTAAAATTAATGTGAGGAGGGTATTTTTTTTTTTTACATGGACACCAAACTTCTCAAGAGTTAGTTTATAGAATAGAGATACGTAGAAAGTAATATTTAATCCACAACCCTCTCTCTGATCACCAGCCCCTCACCCTCTCTATCTCTCTGCTCTCTCTCCTCCCCACATTCATTGCCATTATGAAAGTATATAACGACACGAATCTAACAAGATCCAATATGACCACACCTGTCCATTGTCTCCATCCGTTACTCTCACAACTCTCATATCCTTGTTGTGCCATGCCATTGATAGCCCCTCCCATACAGCACTTCATTCTTTCGGGAAAATGGGACTTTTGAAGAACTCCCTCAGTATTTTTGGAGTAAGCGCTGGGTATTCAGGAAAAGGGATTCGGTTTACTAAAGGCGACTACAATTTCTAAATGTAGGCTGCTGCCTTGTGGAAAACGAAGAAAAATCAGGGGGTGGGTCCAAACATGTGGTCAGTTCTGGTGGGATGGCCAGAGAAGTGAAGGGTGGGGATTGAGGGCTCTGGAGAATTTAGTAATTAGTGTAATAACTCTTATATGGGGTGGGTTCCTCATCATATCGACATAGATTAATCATCGAAAAAAATCGTAGGCTCATCCGTCACCTATATAGTGTAACACTTGAGTTCTTTCTAACATTGTTTGACCCATTTTAGTAGGACAAATGGACAATGTTATTGGGTATCCATCGGGATTTGTCCTATTCTCAAACATCATTTTTTGTCTCAGCTCCAGCACCTTTCTTATAGAAGCCTTTGGTAAGAGGATACAAAATATCCTCTTCTGAAGACATGCGACATGCGATATGAGGCTTGAGTCAGGGAATAAATCTGATGGATAACAACCTTTTTCTCTCTCGAGTATAAGACATCTAAAACAATAAATTAAACTACTTCCTATGTTCTATCTATTATTGCAACATCACTCCCTGGCACATTATTTAAGAAAGCCATGTGAAGAAGAGAGATATAGAGATAGATAAAAAGTGGGACCCATGTGATAGGAGAGGGATATAAAGAAAATATTACCAAATAAAGAAACGTTGCAATTAATGTGAAACTTCTAAATAAGGAAAATGTTGCGATTATAAAAGAACGCGGGAAGTATTATATAATGTATTGGTGATAGTATAAATATTCTGTCAAATCTTGACAATGCATGGGAGTTAGCTTTTCTTCTTCCTATATGGAAGACATCGTTGTCCCACATTGACAAATTAAGTATAGAAGCCTTTTTTTTTTCTTCCTATTTGGAAGACACCATTGTCCCACATTGACAAATTAAGTATAGGAGCCTCCTGGTGGCCTTTGTATGTATCCTTAATTGCATTATTTTTGATGCATCATCGAGTCATCAACTAGCTAGCTAGTCCGAAAGCTATATAATAACCCCTTAGACAGTAGTTTGTGATGTATCCTTAATTGCATTATTTCTATATGGTACTAATGGTGTAATAGAGAAGTTGTAAGTCAACAACCTATAGTCTCCGTCTCTGTTACCCGGACTCGGCAAATTTTGCCATATACCGGTGTCGGTACGACACCAACACCGGTACGAAATACGTGTCAGATCCGACAACTTTCACTCGGACACGGCGGCGCAAACCCTAGATGTTCAAACCCTAGAATTCGAATGTGAAGAAGAGAAGAAGAGGAGAAGAAGAGAAGAAGAGGAAAATAGGATAATTTACCTCGACTCGCCGATCGGAGTTTCCGTCGGAGCTTTGAACTCGCCGGTATGTTTCATCTTTCTTCACTTCTCTTCTTCTCTCTCTTCGATCTTCTGTTGCCTCTGTTGCCTCCTGAGCCTCACCTTCTCATCTTTTTTTTTTTTTTTTTTTTTTTTTTCCTTTATGAGTCCACGTGACTCTCTCTTTCTTTTTCTTTTCTTTTTCCTTCTCTCCTTCTTCTGTTCAGCTTTCACGTGACTCTTTTTCTTTTTTCTTTTCTTTTTTCCTTCTCTCGTTTCCTTCTTGTGCTCTGTTTTTTAAAAAAAATCATTTTTGTTCTTCTTAGCCTTTGGCTAGGTTGTTATTCTTTTTAAACAAATACCTTAATTTTATTAGTATTTAAAAATAGAAAATTATAAAATCTAAATTACCGGATTAATTATTAAATTTTTATATTATAAAATATTAATTTTGCCATACCCGTACTCGTGTCGAAAATTCGGACAGAGTCCCCATGTCCTGATTTTTTGGAAGTGCCGTACCCGACACTCGGATCCGTACTCATATCTGACACTCCTAGCCGAGTCCAAGTAACATAGGTCTCCGTGTACATGGTAGCTTAAATTCTGCTATAGGGCACTGTTTCTCTATATCAGAGATAAGCTCCGTCGGCATCATCTTTATGGTCTTGGTTTAGCTGTTACTTGCTAGTATTAGTATATTAGCTTTTATCTAATAAATAGTTTCTTGGGATATTATCTAAGATAACCCTGACATATATGCCTTTTTCCCAAATAACCCCGACGTATTTTTTTTTCTCAGATGACCCTAAACTTGTATTTTTGTCATTAAACATAACGAAATTAGTAACGGTGTTAACTATTTTAAAAAAGTTTAATTACTTTGTGTTTTTTTTAAAAGAAAGCCCAAATTATTTCTCTTCTCTTCCTAAAACCCCAAAACCCCACCCAGATCTGAAACCACCACCCTTCCACCAGAAACCACCACCTGACCCATCGAAAACCTAGTCTAACCCCGTAACCACCACACCCGGTCAAGCCCCGAAAACCGCAACCCCTACACGGAAAACCCAACCCCCGGTCCGGCCACGAAACTACCCCCGAGCCCGACCACGAAACCATCACCACGACCCACTTTGTAAACCCTAACTAACAACAAGGCAGTCAAGAGCGCGGTTAGGGAGGAAGAAGAAGGGTCAAAGTTGAGAAATATGCAGTTAAGTGAGGCAGTTTGCTTGGATTGGGTTGTTTGAGGATTCGGTGGATGGCTGAATTCATACTTATGTGCTCGATTATCGATTGATTTGGGGATTCGCAAGGCCCCTGTTGACTTTGTTTGAAGCTGAGATTATCTTGGCTTGATTCGTGGGTGGTGGGAGCGATGGATGCGTTGTTGATGTTGAGTGTGGGGAAATGGGGGGTAGTTATGGTTGTGATGATAGAATTAACAAAGGCAGGGTTGAGGAATTGGAGGAGAGAGATGGGGGTTGGCTGGAGGAGATAGAAAGTGGTGGGCACCATTAATGGGTGCTTGACAAGAATGAGGAAGAAAGAACAATAAAGATATGATTTTGGGTTTTTTTTTTTTAAATTAAAAAAGCAGTAATTATGTTTGTTTTAAAATAAAATTAACGCCGTTACTAATTTCGTTATGTTTAATGACAAAATACAAGTTTAGGGTCATCTGAGGAAAAAAAAAATATGTCGAGGTTATTTGGGAAAAAGGCCTATATGTCAGGGTTATCTAAGATAATATCCCTAGTTTCTTTGTGTTGGGAATTTTTGTTTTATTATTTTTAGTGGATGACGTGACTTTTGTTAAAGTTTTGCTACTTCCACTATTTTTTTGGTAGTATATTACTCACATCCAATTTTTGCACTTTTATTTGCAACACTTCCCGTTTTATGGCAATATTAAATACTTGCAAAAGTATTACTTTTGGCATTGAGTTCTTTCTATCTCACTTCATCACACGGGTCCTATTTTTATTTCTCTCCTCTCCTTGGTTCATGTGCCTCTCCCCATATTGGAAGTAAAAGTGAACACTGGAAGTATCTTTTATCATCACAAAGTATTGCTCTTACCCTTGGCCATATCTTTATATGAATCTCCTGGCAAGTTTTAATCTTAAGTCTTAAGCTTCAAGTATTATTAAATTATTTAATGAAAATTTACATGTAGAAGCTAGGTGATTTCGTATGTGATCTGGGAAGGGGATCGTCTATTTGGTTAGTTTGTGATTCATAAGGGTTGTTGACCTTATTATCACCTAGGCCTGGTTCCATGTTCAGTAGCATGCCTTGGGAGTTGTTAGTGGGATGTCAATATCCTCACCTGACACTAGCTCATATTGTTCTGTATGTAAGCTAGCATGTCCTGGTTGGTGGGAATCCTGATACTTCTTTTGTGGTGCTATTCTCTGTTCCATCTTTCTGACTAAGGTCACTGTTTATGTTGTAAACTAGTGTTTATGTAAAGGTATTTTTCATTTATTAATATTTTACTTTAAATTGATAACACTAAATATGACTTGGTTTAGTGGTTAAGACTTTAATATATGAGCTTGAAGTCACGGGATCAAATCTTATGCAAAGGTTTTTCTAAAAAATCCTAATGGAGAGCGCCATGTGGCACCGTTCCTTGTTTAGGAACACCTTTTAATATATTAGTATAGATTCTACTAAAGGAATGTGACATTTTTTCAAGACAGCGTATCATAGTAAGAGAGTTATTTTTGGGTCAAAAATCAAGTTGTTGTGTAAATAAATTATGTATTTTGTTTCTTATCATTTTCACCATTTCAGGCAGATTTAGCTTATGCTCAACTTTGATTTTTGGGTCTGAATGCTTCTCCTTGTGTAGTTCTCCTCCGTTTCCGAATGCTTCTTCCTACTTTGACCTATTTTCTCTCACAAAAAGATTCCAAATAGAAACAATAAAAGAAAACGGAGCCATAATTTGGTTACTTGTTTCAAAGGCTATGGTTTGTGCCTGACTGAATTTGATGGCGCTTCATTACAGGTTATCAATTATTATGCCAGTAAAAGTGTTGTGACGAACGTCCATGCTGAGAAGCCACCAAAGGAAGTCAGTGAAGCAGTGCAGAAGGCATTGTCTTCATGATGAACTCCAGTGGATCAGATTAGAATCTTTAAAATGTTTCCAAGATTTTGATGTGAACTCTCACATTTACGGGGTTGGAGTTTCTGCTCCCTGTCCGTACCTTGCTTACATTTTGACTGAATTCACATTTTACTGTTTGCTATGAGGTCAAGTTTGTTCTACTGCGGAAAATAATACCTTACGAGAAGGTTTATTGCAAATGATTTTGGAAACTTCTGTCAATTTTACTATAATTAAAAGATTTTATCATTAAGTCACTTTATGAATCTTTCTTGTCGAATTTCAGAGTTTTTGTCACCTGATTGCAAAAGCAATGCGAAGTGCGTCGCACTTTAGTCATTTTCACGCTCACTCCTCCTCCTCCTCCTCCTCCCTCCAAATGTTATTCCTAATTCACTTGAATGTGCCATTGTAAACCAATTTTGAGTGCAATTGTGATTGTCGATGGTAAATTCACTGGGAATTTTTATCCTATACTCGTGCTCATGGTATACTCTCGAGTGTATGGTGAATGCACTCAAATTCACTACTTGGAAGGTCTTGTGAGTTGTGATTACATCAATGGTGAATCAAGTGAGGATTTCCAAAGCACATAGCTATATGGTATCATACAAGTCTTAGCTACTGTCTTTCATCTATGTTTTCTCCTTGAGCTCTGTTCTGAGGTTTCTATTGCAGCTTAATTGCCTTTTGTTTAGCAAACCACTCATGCAACTTATCTTCAACATCATAACCCTACTTTGTATTAAAATCGCGGGTTAAGGAGGTTTTCATTGTCTGATAAACAATCACTTTAGCCTCAATATTTCAGCCTTCCGCGGGCCTTACCAAACGCCTTCCATGGCTAGTAGTAACTATTCTTAGTTCGATTCTTAAAAAAATGCGTATTTAGTAAATATGAGTAGTAAATAGCAAGACCCTTAAAAAAGTAAGAATAGTCCAAATTGATATAAAATTTTTAAAAGTTCATTAGGAATCTGATGCGGCCCAACTCCAAAAAAAGAAAAAAATGCAAGTTTGAGCAACTCAAAAAACCATTTAAGGCTTAAATCGATTCCCGCCCGAAAGCCTACCCTAATTTTGTCAATTTAGGCATAGCTTTTTTTTAAATAAGGCTCGACACAACCCAAGTTTTGATCACCTCTACCTTTTTAAAGAAATAGATATCTATGCTGTGATTTCATAAATACAAAACATGTTGACTTCATTTTTTTGAAGAATCTCTTGTTAACTTTGATATATGATAAAGAGCCGTTAATTGATCGAAAGAAACATGGGTTTATTATGCAAATTTTGGAAGGAATCCATAACAAAATCACATGATGGTAGATTAAGTAAAAGTTTTTATTAGGCGGTTTTGACAAAAATCAATAAACAAATAAAAATATATACATGTAACATTTTTAGTGCTATATTTCCTTTTCATTTGCTAATATAACATATTATATCTGTCACATGGAAACTTTTTGTTTTTTCTGAAAGAATTGAAAATATTATCTTTGATGATCGTCATACAAAATCTATAACAATCATAGTAATATCTAAGTAAAACTTAATCTAAAACATCAATATGAAAATTTTCATCCCAACTAATAACTTCTAAATTGCAACATGAGACACAATTTGTAACACCCCAGAATTTCAAAGCGGAAAAGAAAGAAATAATAATAGTATTAATAGGACGATGGCGGAAACATCGTCTTCTGGGAATGTCACTACTACAAGAAATGTGTTTAAATAATTAAGTGATAAACCAACATAAGTAAATAGTATAACTAAATTAAATTAATTAGAGTAATATTCAAAAGATAAAACTAACTCTTCAACTAACTAAAAGTCTAGGCCTAAAACATCTAACATCTTAATGCTCACATCTCAACCCGAGCCCAAAACCAAAGAAGATTCCCATCAACATCACCTGCAAAATATATCAACAAACACCCACAATCAGTGGGGAGTAACTAGCAGTTCTCCCAGAACAAAAGCAATCAAAGCACGATTCAGAAATAGATTAATAAGAAAGGAAATCATACAATCATTATAACAATAACATGCATCTGAAAACCATAAAGCTCATAGGTAATACAAGTGATCATCAACATCAAGTAAACAAGATATAGTGAGTGAATCAACTCTTGAATACTTAAATAATAATAAAACAAAAGTACAACAAGTTATTGAGTCAGAAACCGAACGCCAGTGAATTGTAATTCACTTCCTAAGGTTTGTCAGATCGCAATCTCCAGGTTAGTCTATGGGCTTACGTTCCACACTGCTTGTGTCTAAGAATGGCCAAACGCCCGATACAGGGTAGAACACGCAGAACTCCCTGACCTCTCGGACGACAACAATTAACCCAGGTGTACCCCTAGTTTGCAAACTAGGTGGTTGGCATGTTCTTCACCCGGGACTACATCTATCCCACCGGATATTCTTATCTCAAAATAAAATCATAAATATCATCAAAGTATCATTCATCTCAAAAATATTCGTCAAAAGGGATGCCACCCGGCCTTATACCCATAATTCATCAAAACAACTGTTCATAATTCCTCAAAATTAATAACTTACAAGCTTTCAACAAATGTCTCCCACAATAAACACTTGAACATCTCTAAACATCAACAATGATATTAAACTAGTTTTTACAACACCAACAATTCAATCAAAAATACATCACCAATTAACTCCAAAGCTTATTCAATAAAAGAGTAGTAACAATTAATCATTTTCTTTCATAAATCAAACATAAACATAAGGATACCCAATAATAATTACTGCAACCTACTGAACATCAGCAACCAAGAACATAATAGATTACAATTTATTTCTGATTAACAAGCTCTCAAATAATTTAAAAGAGTATCCTCAATTTCATAACAAAAACCCAATAATAATTATTAAACTAATAAGTTCGAGCAATAAAATCACACAAAAATTATCATACGACCCTAATAGCTCTACTGACATGGTACAATTTTTATTTATAATTTTTGGACTCTAAAAGTATCTTTAAACGTGAATATACAGATTACTCAATAAAGCCAATATAATAATTAAAAATAAAAATAAAGGCCCAAAAATTACCAAAAATTTACATAACATGCATCAACTCACAGAAATACATAATATACAAAGAAATGAATTTTTCAGCCTCCAGAAATAATTTTCATGATTTATATACTGACAGAAACGAAATTGCAAAAACAGATATATCAATTAAATAAACAGGTAAACAGTAGGAAAAAATTATTCTAAGGCATGGAATACATACTACACATATAACATGATCCACGAAAAATAATTTCAGCAATTTTAACATTCGTTTAATAATTATTATGCAAATAAGCCAAAAACGCACAAAACACCAATTAAATCAAATAAAGACTAAAAATCAGACGAAAATTATTTTTCTTTATACAGTATTCACACAGCATGCATCAAGTATATTCATGTCAAATTTCGTCAATAATTTCATTCAAAAAGTATTTTAAATAATTCCTAGCGTAATAATCTAATACGAATAATACCCTAATCACTATGGTTCTAGGATAACTACTAGTTACCTGGAACGTCGGGAGGAGAGCTGAGTCTAAAGGGATTTGAAAAGTATGCGTGCAATCCAATTGCTCCATGAATGATAATTGTAGCAACAAATCACTAGGCGTTTTCTTCTTGAACGTTGAAAAATCTCATTTCGCACTGCTCTGTTCCGACCAAGATTCCCGGTGATCAAAAGGTCAGATTCTAAATCGCTCCGGTCAGAGTGTAGAACAAGATGTTATAAACATTCTGTCCAAATTTGATGACGATCCAACGGTTCGATATCCGACTACGGTTATTTTCGTGAAGGTGTGACAGGAAAAACCGGGTTGAACCTTTCTATTCTTTTCCTCTTCCTTTTCTCTCTTTCTTTTCTTGAAAACGGTGAGGGTTAAATGCGAATGATGCTGAACTTCTTTTAATAAAAATCAGAATTTTATGGCAAGGAAAAATGAAGGGTTTAGGAGAAAGTTAATGAGGGATTAAATGAGCGGTTACAAGATATTCAAAGGTTAGCTTAATAAGCGCCAAAACTCTTCATCCTCCACTCCATAATTGCTGATTTTCGGCCAGCATGAGACGCCACACGTGAAACAACATTTCATCACCCAATTCGGTCCAACAACGTTACAAAAACGCTACGCGGCAAAACTGCATCCTAAACGCCTAAATAAATAACGAAACTAATATAACCTTTAAAATAAATAACCAAAAACTTAAAATAAATATATATAAATATATCACAACATATAAAATATATACACATTTTCACAGCACGTTCCAAAATAATTTAAATAATAAATTAATCATTTTTACGAAAAAAATATCGTTTTAATCTAAACACACACCAAAAATAAAGGGTGAAAATTACGGGGTGTTACAATTTGTATGTAATACCCCTCATGATTGCTTTAAAGGGATTTAGCAGGCTACTCATTCTAACAAGATGCATCTTTCTTTTAGGGAGCTCATTTCCTTAGTTACTCCACAATTAAGCGTGCTTGGCTGGGAGTAGTCCAAGGATGGCTGACCTCCTGGGAAGTTTCTCAGGGTGCGCATGAGTGAGGACAAAATGTGCCAGTAGAACTTGTGTTGGTTATTGAGGACAGTTGTTGGACCTGGATGCGCATTGGTGACAATATACTCGACTCCGTATGGGTCGGGGTGTTACAAATGGTATCAGAGCAACCCTACGACCGCGTGTTGGGGCGACCCTAAGGCCGTCAGGCCGAATATTAGGAGTCCTCAGACGCCTAGTGGGGGAGAATTCTGAGGTTGCATTGTCATAAGGAGCGACCCAGAGGTCGTCAGACCGAATATCTGGAGTCTCCGGCGATCAGTTTCCAGGCTGGGGCGACCCACAGGTCGTTGTGGCCGAATATGTGGAGTCCTCAGGCGCAACGAGGGCGTTGCTGTTCTCGAGTGGGGGGGTGTATGTAATACCCCTCATGATTGCTTTAAAGGGATTTAGCAGGCTACTCATTCTAACAAGATGCATCTTTCTTTTAGGGAGCTCATTTCCTTAGTTACTCCACAGTTAAGCGTGCTTGGCTGGGAGTAGTCCAAGGATGGGTGACCTCCTGGGAAGTTTCTCAGGGTGCGCATGAGTAAGGACAAAATGTGCCGGAAGAACTTGTGTTGGTTATTGAGGACAGTTGTTGGCCCTGGATGCGCATTGGTGACAATATACTCGACTCCGTATGGGTCGGGGTGACAATGTTCTCAAGTGGGGGTGTATGTAATACCCCTCATGATTGCTTTAAAGTGATTTAGCAGACTACTCATTCTAACAAGATGCATCTTTCTTTTAGGGAGCTCATTTCCTTAGTTACTCCACGATTAAGCGTGCTTGGGTGGGAGTAGTCCGAGGATGGGTGACCTCTGGGAAGTTTCTCGGGGGTGCGCATGAGTGGGGACAAAATATGCTGGGAAGAACTTGTGTTGGTTATTGAGGACCGGTTGTTGGCCCTGGATGCGCATTGGTGACAATATACTCGACTCCGTATGGGTCGGGGTGTTACAAATGGTATCAGAGCAACCCTACGAGCGCGTGTTGGGGCGACCCTAAGGCTGTCAGGCCGAATATTAGGAGTCCTCAGGCGCCTAGTGGGGGAGGATTCTGGGGCTGCATTGTCATAAGGAGCGACCCAGAGGTCGTCAGACCGAGTATCTGGAGTCTCTGGCGATCAGTTTCTAGGCTGGGGCGACCCACAGGTCGTTGTGGCCGAATATGTGGAGTCCTCAGGCGCAACGAGGGCGTTGCTGTTCTCAAGTGGGGGGTGTATGTAATACCCCTCATGATTGCTTTAAAGGGATTTAGCAGGCTACTCATTCTAACAAGATGCATCTTTCTTTTAGGGAGCTCATTTCCTTAGTTACTCCACGCGGTTAAGCGTGCTTGGGTGGGAGTAGTCCAAGGATGGGTGACCTCTGGGGAAGTTTCTCGGGGGTGCGCATGAGTGAGGACAAAATGTGCCGAAAGAACTTGTGTTGGTTATTGAGGACAGTTGTTGGCCCTGGATGCGCATTGGTGACAATATACTCGACTCCGTATGGGTCGGGGTGACAATGTTCTCAAGTGGGGGTGTATGTAATACCCCTCATGATTGCTTTAAAGGGATTTAGCAGGCTACTCATTCCAACAAGATGCATCTTTCTTTTAGGGAGCTTATTTCCTTAGTTACTCCACAGTTAAGCGTGCTTGGCTGGGAGTAGTCCAGGGATGGGTGACCTCCTAGGAAGTTTCTCAGGGTGCGCATGAGTGATCACAAAATGTGACGGAAGAACTTGTGTTGGTTATTGAGGACTGTTGTTGGACCTGTATGCGCATTTGTGACAATATACTCGACTCCGTATGGGTCGGGGTGTTACACAATTTATATCCCAACTTTCTATTTATGGTATTAAATATACTTTTTCTTTTTTAATAAAACATTAATGTTACTATTTTTAGAAAGCCAAAGACACAAAATGTCCCATGCTGAGACCTATGGCATTATTAGCATAGCGCTAGCATCACTCAAATTGGTAATATATGTATCATCGAACATTTTTTTCCCTCAACATCCTAGTCACATAATATATGCGTCTGAACAGGATCTACTGATATATTAGTTCTCTCTAAAATACTTTGCTTTGCTCTCTCTCCTAAAAAACTACCCTAAAAAACCCTAACCCTAGGAACTCGTCGGAGTTCCGGCGCGCGTAGGTCTCCGGCGAGTTCCCCTTGTTTTTTCATAGCTTTCTTTCGTTTTTCTTCCCTAGTTTCCCCTAGTTTCTGTCGCCCTAGCTCAGTCGAGTCGTTGCACTACCGGTCAAGTCGCTCCGTTTCCGTCGAGTGTTCTCCACCTCCTTTCCCCTCCCATGGTTGCGTCGGGTATCACCTTTCCTCCCCTGTTTCAGTTTTTGTTGGGCACCCCTCTCCCCCCTTCCCTTGTTTTCAGTTTGTTGGGCATCCCCCTCCCATCCCCTAAATTTCGTATATGTTTCGGTTTGTCGGGCCTCTCTTCCCTGGTTGTTGTGCGTCGGGCTTCCCCTTTCCCCCCCCGGCTTTCGTCGGTCGGGCCTCCCCTCCCCCTCTCTCTGGTTGTGCGTCGGGCCTCCCCTCCCCCTTCCCCGGTTTATGGTATTATGTCGTGTCCCCTTCCCCCTTAGTTGGCTACTTTTAAGTTTTTGGGCATCCCTTTCCCTAACCCCCTGGTGGTTGGTGCTCCCTTCCCGACATATGTTATCTCTAGTTAAATTTGTTTTTTTCTTCCTCTTCTATGTTGGTAGTGTTGGTGTTCGTAGTTGGTTCTTGCAACTCAAACATGGTTGCTAGTTGCTTAAGGATTGGTGGATTAAGACTCCGAGTCAAAGAATATGTTCTTTTAGATTCTTTGATTAATGAACATGTTACTCACGAGGATGCGAAGTATGAGTATGGTCGAGGTGATTAAAAGTTTCCCTTGTTCGGACATGTATTTTTCGGTTTCATAAGCCGGCGGTGTGTTCGAGAGCTCAAACTGTTGAGCTCTCCTTCTAGCTGGCAACGATCTTATTGGTCCTTGCCTTGAAAAATCAAAATCTGCCGGGCGACACCCCGGTTTCAAGCGGTGGGTTTTAGCACGCCTCGTTTCTCCTACTTCTTTGGAGAAACATGAAGTACTCTCGAGAGGGAGTCATGAGTCACCTAGGAACGTGACTCTTCAATAGATCATGAGCTTAGAATCCCAAGCGTCAGAAGTTCGTTGGGATTGCTCATGCGGCAAGACGCGAATCTTGCCTTCGGTTGTCCGTTGTCCGGATCACGAACGACATTCACTTCTCCTACCACTTCCATTAGTTATTAGAATTTTGGCTCCACCAACACAATCATCGACCGCCGACGCCCTCCTTAATCGGCGACTCTCTATCCGTTGTATTTGCTTTTGTTTTTTAGGGCATGTAAGAGCTCATAAAGCTCATTTAGTTATTACTCTGTTTTATGTTTGTTTGTATTAGTAATAGGTTGTACTTCGTTGTTTAATTATTGTATGTTTTCCCGATGTCAAAAAAAAAAAAAAAAAAAATATGCGTACGAAGCGAGAGCATGTTGTTTCATATCGTAGTAGAGAGGAAGTGACCCTAAATTTGGAGGACTCCAAATCAAACTCTACAAGATTTGTCTTCCATCTGCTTCCTACCTATAACTATCGATGCTTTAACCCCAACACCTCCATTCACAAATGCTAAGCATCGCACATCATTAGACAACTTTATCATCGAACTTGCACCATAAATCCTCCATACACTATATATCCCATCTAACACCATATCAATTTTCGGAGCTCACGTATCATATGATACACTATATTTCCCATCTTCCTACCAACAATAACTGACATATCATATGATAGCTGGTGCACACCGGGTCCAATCAAGTTTTTTCTTCTTATAAAAAATCATGGCTTTTGACAGATAAAACTTGGTTTACCTAAAATGTTGTTTATCTACTACTAACAGAATTTAAAGCTCCATTTAGTGTTTGGTTAGTTTATGCTTACTGTTTTTATGGTATGTTCCTAGTTTGTAATCTTGACTTTTAATTAATGCAGATTTTGTTGATGTCAAAAAGAAAAAAACATTTGAAGAAGTAACAATATTTCAATCAAACATGCAGAGTAAGTATTCTTTGTTTCTCCTATAAAACTCTAGACTATAATCTTTAATCTGCCTTTTGTTGTTTGGTGGTGGAAGCTATAAATTATCTGCTTGATTATTAACTCAAAATTGGTGATACATAAACTATTGGGAAATGCAGCCTACCCGCAAATTTTTACGACCTCTTCTCCGTCAATAGACCTAGACAACATATTCCTCTAGAAGCACCAACAATCAACAGACATGAACAATATTGTTTTTAAAAAACACCAACCATTAACAGACTTGGACAATATTTTCCTTTAGAAACACCAACCATCAACAACCTTAGACAATATTTTCCTATAGAAACACTAATGATTAACAGATCTAGACAATATTTTCCTCTAGAAACGTCATTTCGTTACTACAAGAATGAGAAAAATATATGTTTATCACCTTGCTAGACTTCACCTTGTTGCTAACTTGACCCTCATGTACAAGAATCTCATAGTAACTAAGGCCATATAATGCGGCAAAAACAAGAAAGAGGGGAAAAAGGACCCCAAAAGGAAACACATTAGCCAATTGGTAGGTAAGAGCTCGTAGTATGAACATGTCGAGTGCCAATACCATCAGCATCAACAACGAGTATATCTTTTTTGTCCGAGTGTTCCTTTCCTTGACTGATAGTTCATAGTAAGCTGCTCGGAATTGTTCCAATGCAAAATAAGCGAAATACACAAAAATGACGAAAGTTACCATGAAGAAGTTGTTGGTGTATGCCTTGTGCTCGGGCCTCGCCTCGGTGCAGGCTCTAAAATCTAAATGATGTTTTTCTAGTTGGATATTTGGGTAATTTGATCAGATAAAAGTATTATTAAAAAGAGTTGAGATGATATGATTTTGTTGTGAAAGAATTTATAGGAAAAAACGGGTTTTGGGAAGGTGCAACCAAACTACACAAGAAATTTAGTTAGTGGAACGAAAGGGACAGGAATCTACTAGGAACTTTCTTTGACATTTGCTCCTTTGCCTTTAAAATTTACTAGGAACTTTCTTTGTAATTTACCCTCTTTCCCTGAAATAACCATACTCTAATTTCTAGTTTGAATTACTGCAGTAATTTAAAAAAATTATTGTAAACATCATTAAGAGTAATACAAAAAAATTTAAATATTAACTTATTGCATTAGTAAAAGTGGCCTATAATTTTCTGGCAGATTAAAAAACAGAGAGATTAATACTTTAAAAAGACCAACCAGAGTCGTACCGACTTTTGGAGGAGGGGAAGAAGGGTTGTAGTTTGAATATAAACACTTCATGTTTGCAAAAGTAACGAAATTTCAATCAAACATGAACTTCATCTTTTTCCTATAAATTTAGACTACAATCCTAGACATGCCTCTGAATTTAGCTGATGCTCGTGGAAGCTATCAGTTATATGCTTAATTCCTAAATTCAAAATTGGTGATAGATTAATGGCTCTACCGAAGAAAACCAACATGCAAAATTTGCCAAGTTTGTCAACGAAAACTTCGTCCTTACTACAAATTTCGCATGACAAAACTAGACAGGGGTGCCTCATTCATCATCCTTTCCAAGGTTGGTGGTAGCACAGCCTGCTGAACCGGATATTTTACCAGAAGAAGAAAACACTTCTAGTACTCCATTTAGAGATGACACATATCATGAAAGCTTTCTTGAAAGATTTTTCAAACCACATCCCACACATATAAGAATGACAGTGCCTGTTGAAGGATCAGGCTTGATTGCAAATTTAACACCCAGAAAGTCTCTGATGAGCCTCAATGCTTCTATTCCACAGGGAGAAAGTTTCCCCACACGGATTTTTGAAACATCTTGTGGACAAAGCGCACAAAGAAGATACAATAAGCCCTGCAAACACAGTGAATGAAAACATAAATTTGTTTAGTTAGTGTGATGGGGTTTTGAAGAGCCACAACAGAGAAAAGGCCTCAGCATAAGAATTCGGTTGAGGATTAATCTAACTTCAAACAAAACCTATATTTGACACTTGACAGAATAACAAAAAACAGAGATTGATGAGGCACTGTTTCATTTCCGTTTCTTTTGTTTATGAACACATTTCAGCCCAATGATTCAAAAGGCGATATTGTTATTGTTGTCCAATAAGTAAGCAGGACAGCTTAAAAAGTATAGATATACAGCAATCCAGGTCGGACTTGTGCCAAAATCATGAAAAATGTAGGAGCCAGCAGAACATCTTTAGGGAGAACAGCTATATGCAAGACTATCAGACTTATAATGCTGACTTTTAAAGAAATTACGATTTACATAGAAGTCTTTAGAAAATAGAAGGGGCTTCCCTCTCAGATAGTGCTTACAGACACTGCACAATGTGGTTAGATAGTCCATCGATGTCGTTGATCATACAGCAAACATGATCATATGTTATCAGATCAAGCAATATTCCTGCCATCACAGTCTAGCTACCTAGGGCCTTAGAAACTAGCTCACCTACAAGTATCTAATGTTTGTTATGAATATGAATGTTGAAACCATCATCTGGTTGTTCAATTTCACCAAGTAAGGAAAAGCGATAAAGGTTTTAACATTTACAAAGCAAAATCTCTAGAAAAATCAAGTACGCTATCCAAGCATCCTTAAAGCCACAACATACATTTATAAGAATATATATAGAATAAATTTCACATGAGAACACTTCTTATATGAGAACATGAGGACAGTGCAATTATAATCCATTTTACTGAAAATATAATCCTTTTTTGACATATAACATTATATTCCTTTTTCCAGAAAATATAATACTTTTTTCGAAAATTGGCTCCGCAAGGAAGAAGAGGTTATAACTTAGCCAAAATGGATTATATATCGGCTAAAAAGGATTATAACAAAATGTTCTCATGTTCTAATATAAGGATCGTTCTCATGGAAACCAACTATATATATATATATATATATATATATATATATAATCTCAAAGCAAGCAGTCAGACTTTCCGTAAAACCACATAACATACCAATCTTTCTTATTATGTGAGAGCACAAACCTGATGTGCTGAATCCACTACTCCCCCTGCTCTATTTCAGCTAGTAAAGCAGAAGCAATTTGAACACCAACATCCTCATGTGCATTCAGATCTAACATCTCATCTTCAATTTCAGTTGTCTCCTCTCTTCGTGGGTAAGAGACAGCAGTATCAGCGGAGATGTAGCATCCAGAAGTGGTTTCAGCAACCAGTGAAACCCCAAAGCCTGGGGACCTGAATCAGGTAGAGAAAAAGTTCACATAACTTGGACAGGGAAACCTCATACTATGAACTGGAATTTGCACTATAAAGGAGTGAGAAAATAGATAAAAGAAGAAGAATAAGATAGAAAAGTCGAGAGAGAAAAAGGTATGTTTGTATTGCTTAGCTCAGAATGACCATTCCTTCACAAACTGCCCATATTCGAGTGGTAGGTAACTCTCCTCCCATCACAAACTAAGAGTAAGAATAATTTTCTAAAAGCCTTCCTACTCCTTCACTTTGTTTATACTGCTTTCACATTATCCCTTCTGCCACTTTACTCCTTGTAACTAACTGTGTCAGCTAAAAACAACAATCGATTCCCACTGCCAGTTGCTAACGATTTAGTGGAATGGATTCACCATTATATCCTTATATAAATAACAAGAGAATCAGCCATGCTAAAATTCCTTGGCTCCTTGACTCCTTGCACATCAATACATAGCTTAATCAAACAGGATACTCAACTCTCCTATTCCATGACGAAGTGTTGAAATTATTTTAACCACAAAAATTAAACTAAACCAGAATAATCCTTTGAAGGAAAAATGTAATTTTCGTAACCTCAAAAATGTCTTTCAGTATCATGCATTAAAGCTGAGAAGTGTACTTGAGATGGAGAGAGAAATCAGAAGCAAAAGGAAACAGAAGCTTACTTTCCAGCTTGTGCACCAGCCTTGTGATCAGTGAAGATGCGGACATCAGGAAGCAAATCATTGAAAATCCCACGTGCAGAATGTATAATTGTATTTTCAAACTGAGTCGAAACTCGAGTGGAAAAAGAAACCCCTCTTATGCGATTTACCATTCCCTCATCAATCCAGTTCACTGCCTGAATGATAAGGATATTAAGAGATAATAAATCAAGGAAAAAAAAGAAGGCTAAGCAAGAAATACTTACCGTTAAACTACTATGCACAATTGGTACTGTTAAAGCTACTTCTCCGCCACCCAAAGGAGGAACCCCACGGCTCTCAATTTTCAGCTGCAGGCCTTCCAATGGTACTCCAAAGCGTTTCAAAATGTTCAAGGTAGTTGACCGGAAGGTATCAACAGATGGATCCTTAGCATCATTCGTTATACCTGATAAGAACACAACTTATGTCACTCGAAATTTAAGCAGCAACCTGGAAATGATAAAAAAAACTGTATCGTGCTCAGAAAATTACAGTAAAGGACAAATGTTTGAAGAGATGGTACACATGTGACATGTGGACAATCTTTATCACCAAATACAGGTAAAATTTGAAGTATCTCGTTCCTATCTAACAGTCCTATTTTCCAAATTGATATGTTCTAAAAGCCCAAATCAGCTAAAGACCACGAAAACCAATAGTATCTGACAACTTCCAATACGCTAATATCATCAGCTGGCTGGCAGAGCTATTTCATTATGGTGGTAGTAATAGCATTATACTTTCCTCTAGTGATTTAAGGTCATCGAGTGCATACTCCAGAAAATATTCAAAACCAAATCCGGCATGCTAAAGTTTAACCAAATGACTTAAACCTGGATGCCCAGATAGTTCTTTTATTTTCAACAAAAGATATATTTCACTGTAACTATACATACCATAATTCGAGTTACGAAGACTACCGCAGTCCCATTCTAATATTTCCAGAAGCACAACAATGAGAAAAATATTCAAAAAACTACGTCATACGAATACCCCTTCACTATATATCATGATTCATAACTACTTAAAAGGGGGAAATTTCAAATGTAAAAAGCACACAAGTTTCTACTCTTAAATGCATAAAACAACCAGAATTAAATCATAAAGCATAAGATGAATGATTAAAGGCGTTACCTTTGAGCTTAATTGAAAGTGGTCTCTTCCCAAACAATCCCAAGACAATCAAAGGTTCCAAAAGTACCCAATTGAGCGACTCAATCCACAATCATGAGTCAGGTATTTCCCACCTATCACAATTCCAGGCTTGTACTTCAATTTTGTACCTGAATTTGTAAATCATTCAAAAACATCACTATAAAAACCCTTAAACCCTAAAAACCCAAAACCCTAAACATCAATTAGGTGCGCACCAGTTTCGTTGATTTCGATATAGCAATCATCGCAGACTTTTTCGAGGAGTCGAAGAAGAGAGATTTCATGAGGACGAAGGCCCGGAATGGTCTCATTTGATCGGATTTGGTCGATAACAATGGGAGTTGAGGAAAGCGTCGAGAGAAGAAGACGCAATCTCAGGTTTTTGCTGCCTTGAAGTCTCATGTAGTTTGTCTTCACCATTTTCGTCAATAAGAATGGGAGTTGAGCGAAAAATTATTCTATTGACGGCGGGAAATAATTGACATGTTTCTGACAAATTATTATATACGACCGGCCACACCTATAATTTGGTGTGTGACCGGCCCAATCCAGTTTTGATTATAGTGTCCAATCCAGCAGCACCTCTCTTATTTAAACATAATGGGTAAAAAGTTAGCCCAGCGCTGAAAAAAAATTAACGTTACACCCCACGTTTACACGTTGGCAGTAAGTCGGTAACCGTAATTAATCCACGTTTAAACATTGCTCCATTAGCTGTAATCAAGTTTCTTATTTGTTTTTTTTTTTCATTTGTTCTTAAAACCTCCATTAACATTGCTCGAAAAACCAATAAACCTTCATTAACATCGGTAATTTCATCTTTGTTTTGCGGCCTTTTTAAAGGTTGATTTTCATATTTTCAATGGACTCTTCGAGTAAAAAGATGCCTAAAGTGAAGGTTGTTGTTCGTGGAGGTGAAATCGGAGCAACTAAATTGATTGAGAAGGAATCTTTGGTGTTTTTTTTTTTTTTTTTTTTATGAATTCTTCTTTGTTTGTTTATATGTTTTATTGAAGCTAATTGGAACTCATAGACATAATTTTCGTGTTTTTATTGAACTCGATTGCAACTAAAGTTAAGGTTGTTGTTCGTTTTCTTTTTTTTTTTTTTTTTTTTTTTCGTGTGTTTTGAATTAATTTTAGATACGTAACTCCTATTGAATTATTTAGTAACTTTTGTAGTTCGACATTAGTAACCTCGTCAAATTATGTATTTTTGAAGTGTTGAAAACCTAGATAACGAAATTGTTACTCATTGTGATTTTTTAAATAGTAATTTCATTTTATTTTGATGTTACTCATCAATACATTTGAGAACTTAGGTTTTGCATTTGTTTGTTTTATTTGATTATGTATTTTGAAGTTTTGAAAATTTATTTTGATGTTACTCATAAAGACATTTGAAAATCCAGGTTTTGCATTTCTTTTGTTTGTTCGTTTTTGTTAATTTCGTTGATCAAGAATTTATTTGCATTTCATATTTTATATTGTGGTTACTGATTGAGTTATGTTTGATTCTTGTTCGTGTAAGTTCGTTTTTGAGGTTCTTGTTTATAAAGTGAGGGGTTCTTGGTTTTAATTGAGTTTTCGGCTATATATTGTTTTGAGGTTACTAATTACAATGTGTGGAGGATACTCATTTGTTGATGAACTTATTAGGATTTGAAATTTCTTTTAGACGTTATTGATGAAGTTGTACGGGTGTTACCTATTATATTGATGAAGTTATACGGGTGTTACCTATTATAATTGATTTATGTTACTGACTACAATTTTTGGAGGTTACTTATCAATTTGGATTTTAAAATTTGACTTAGTTAGAGTGTTGTATTGATTACAATTGTTTTATTGTGGTTCTTGCTTATAAATTTTACATGTTAACGACTATAATATGTTGGGTTCTTGTACTTTTAAAGCTATTGCGAGGAAGTTCCTTTGTCAAGATGTGTTTATGTGCCGGAATCTACGGTTTTGCAACTGTGCCGCCTTATGGTGAAAGTTAAGTTGTTGTGGAGGCCGATGAGGAAACGAGAATCGATAATTCTACCGAGGAGGGAGGTAATGAGGAAGCGGTGATGAGGAAGAAAACAAAGAGGAGGAAGGTGAAGAGAGGAAGGTGATGGGCGGGGAAAGTGACGGGGAAGATAGTGATGATGATGATGAAGAAGATGATGAAGAAGAAGAGGAAAAAGGTGAAGAGGGAGCGACAACAATCTTCTAGATTTCAGTGAAAAAGTTTCTGTTGAGTGAAGAAAAAGCCCGGCGCATAAGCCAACATCTCGTTTGAAGAGGCCTTTGAGTGGCAAAAATTTGAAGGTTAATGAACCTTCATTAGCGAAGCGTTTGGTAAACGGAAGATTGTGTCATTGAAAATGGTTAAAACTAAAGATGAGCCCGATTATCCGTTTGTTGATGTAGTTGAAGATAAGCCTGCCAAGAGGGGTAGGTATCAAAAGGTGAAAGAGGAAGTTGAAGTGCTTGTAGCTTCACCTAAACGAGAAAGAGCATGATTGATCCAAGGTCTGCTCTTGTAATAAAGCCCGATGAAGTACTTGATTTGGAAGATGGATCATTGTAAGTACTTTGTTGTTATTGATGTTCTTGATGTTCAATTGGATTACTTATTATTGTTGTAGGAGTTATGTATATAGATAAATGGGATTACGATAATATATTTGTAGTTATTTTATGTATACTTGATTTGGAAATAAAGTTTGTGATTTGTATCATTGGATTACTTGCTAAAACATTTGGTGGAGGGTTACTTATTAAAGGGGCTACTTAGAGCAATTGTATGGGGTTACTGATAATTAGTTAAAGTGGTTACTTACAGCACATGTATGGGGTTACTTATTATGGTTATAGGAATAACTAATAATTTCATGGAGGGGTTACTAGTTGTGTTTATAAAAAGATTAATTTAATTGTATTTGGGTGTTACTTATTAATGTTTAAGAGTTACTGATAGTTAGTTAAAAGGGTTACTTAGAGCAGATGTATGGGGTTACTGATAATTAGTTAAAGTGGTTACTTACAGCACATGTATGGGTTACTTATTATGGTTATAGGAATTACTAATAATGTTATCTAGGGGTTACTAGTTATGTTTATAGAAGATTACTATAATTGTTTTTGGGTGTTACTTATTATAATTTAAGAGTTAATGATTAATTATTTAAAGGGGTTACATAGAGCAGATGTATGGGGTTACTGATAATTAGTTAAAGTGGTTACTTACAGCACATGTATGTGGTTACATATTATTGTTATAGGAATTACTAATAATGTTATCTAGGAGTTACTAGTTATGTTTATAGAAGATTACTTTAATTGTTTTTGGGTATTTACTTACTAATGTTTAAGAGTGACTGATAGTTAGTTAAAGGGGTTACTTAGAGCAGATGCATGGTGTTGTAGCCAAATATCAACGGCTCCCTTGACGACACATGGGCTCATCAGAGCCGTACACGTGTCATCCTAGTTAAAATAAAAATAAGACTTAATCTCTGGGCTATACTCAGTTGGGTAAAAGGATCGAATTTCTGGCCCAATAGCCAGAGCCCAGCAGTGCCAAATGACTGAAGGGGAGTGGTTAATAGACATCCCCCAGTCATGGTCTGCCACATGTCATGATCTGATTCCTCAGCCAATCAGAGGCCACTATTGCAGGTCAGTTTTTAAGGTTAGCTGTCAACTTGCTATCACTATAAATACCCCTGAAATCAGGAGAAAACACATTCAATGCAAACAGTGTAAAGTTACTCTGATAAATTCTCTCTCACTTTCTCTTTCTATCTCTACTTTCTCTTGCAACTCCTGATAACTGACTTAAGCATCGGAGGGGGAACCACCACCCAAACCTCCAGGGTGGGTCCCTTTGTGCAGGTTCGGGAGCAAAGCCAAGGCTAGGGATTAAGCTATAATTCAGGCATTGTTGCACAAGTCTCCATCTGAAGAACACTCAAGATACTACTCTACTTGCTCGACAAGGAAGCTAAGCCTACTGCTTACTTGTTGGACAAGCGGACGAAACATTTGGCGCCGTCGTGGGGAGACGTAACAATGACGATTGTCAATCATCCAACATTGCAAGAAATCGAAGCCTTCAAGTTAATGTCGAAGATACGGTGGAGCATGAAAGACCACCTCGAGGAAGAGATAGGCCTCCATCCATCGTCAATGTTCCCGGACCAAGCCAAGAACCTGGTCATCCAGGTTAATCTAGATCGTCCGGTGACTGCCGCCCATCCTGGAGAATGTTTTGAATGATTTCCGGACCCGGGGATGGCGGAGGTCGTCCAGGAGCAGATTAAAAGCAATATGTTGTTTTTTCATCACAACCCGAGCCAGTGCTAACAATCTACCTCGTCCTAGAGGATGTTCTCAAGTAGATCGTCCGAGGTCCTAGTCGACTGTTCGTCGGGAACCCCTACAGAAGGACCGCGAGAGGAAAGCGGCCCGAGAGGATACCGAACAGAGAAGAAAGATGGGCGGAATCGGTGGTGAGGACCCGGGACCATGTCCATCCTAGTGGGCACGAGAATGGAAACCGACGCCGGGGAGTATCTAGAGGCAAAAAGAGGCTGCGGCTTTGCAACGTTCGGCTACGGGATCTACCCCATACGAGAGACCCTCCTTTGAGGTTGTCGTCCGAGAGGAAGGCCGAAGCTTAAGCCACTCTCTTGTCCATCCACGACGGGAGAAGACCGTGGCTCACCCCATGGTTTATAGGCGTCCAAAACCAGCCCAACACTTCATCCAATCCTGTAATGAAAGAGTATCGCGGGGAGTTCATACCCATTGAGGGACAGTGGGAGCCCTCGGATCAACCGGCCTACCCCATTCTCTCGCCGGGATCATGGAGGCGCCCCCCTTCCCAAAGGTAAAACTCCCAACCATTGAGCCTTTTGATGGAACAACCGATCCCGATGATCACTGTCCGCTTACAAACATCGGATGTACGTCCAAGGAGTGGACGATGCTACTTGGTGTAAGAATTTCCCGACTACCTTGAAGGGAGTAGCCCGGAAGTGGTTCAATAATCTTCCCCCCAATTCGATCAATAATTTTACTGAACTCGGTTTCTTATTCACTAGTCATTTTGTTGCCAACAAGCAAGAACAAAAGACAAGCATGCACCTAGGCAAGGTCGTCCCAAGGACCTAAGGAGGCCCTTAGGAGTTTTGTTAAGAGATTTAACCTAGAAGCACTTCGGATCCAAGATCTTAATCTTTGGGGTAGCCTTTGACGCCTTCATCGGGGGTCTAAGGCCGGGAAGTTTCAAGTTTGACCTTGTTAAGAAGAAAATCTCCACTCTTCTTTGAAGCTTTGAGAGAGGCGGAAGCGTTTATCCACGCTACCGAAGTGTGTCTTGAAGCAAAACATCCCGAGTCCAAGAAGCCGAAGAGGTTGCTCCCCCAAAGAAGAGCAACCCCAAAAAGGCCGAGACCTGGGCTATAGCTGCGACCACCACTTCGTCCGGAAGGAGCAAGAGAAAGTTGGCGAGCCATCCTCATCCAATCCTATTGAGTTTAACAAAGACCAATATTCCATTCTCATGGAGATCAAGGATCAATATGAGTTGAAGGCCCCAATTGAGATGAAAACACCTTATAGAAATAGGGATAAGAGCAAATCTTGTCACTTCCACAAGGATTGTGGTCATGAGACTAATGAATGTAAGCACCGAAGAGAGCTTTGGAAGAGTTGGCCCGAAAAGGAAAGATGAATTCCTACATGCAGTGGGGAAGGAAGTTCCCAAGGAGAGATGATTGGCATAACAAGAAGAAAGAGAGTGCAAGCACGGACGAAGATGTTGTACTCGTAATCTCGGGTGGTTTTTTTTTTGGGGGACCAACTAATCGAGGGCACAAAAACTACCTTAGGGGAGCTCGGCCAAGTTTTGTTAGGCGATCGGACGAAGGCTGAGCCCTTCCCAAGGGTGGTAGTTAGTGAGCAAGATCGGGGTAGGTTGAGGACTCCTCATGATGACCCCTTGGTCGTAGAAATGAAAATAGCAAACTTGAGAGTGAGAAGAATCCCGATCGACACCGGAAGTTCGACGGACATCATTAGTGCTGATTGTTTGTCCAGGTTGAGGTTTGACGAACGGAACTTGGTCCCCGTCCACCATCCCATCATTGGGTTTGGGGGAGGAGTCATCCACCCCATGGGAACGGTCACGTTGCCCGTCCGAGTTGGTGAGAAGGAAGCCTCAAGAACTCTGTTTATCAAGTTCTTGGTGGTCCGAGATTTGACGACTTACAATGTCATTCTTGGACGACCAACCACGAATCATGTCAAAGCGGTGATAGTAACTCACCCGATGTTGATGAAGTATGAGTGTGATGACCGGCAAGATTGGCTCCTTGTATGGAGACCAACGGGCGGCTAGGGAATGTTACCTAACTACTCGAAACCATCATCATGGAAAGGCGATAAGCAAGACCAGACGCAAGTCTTTGGCGAAAGGAAAACGCCCGGAAAAGAGAAAGATCGGACGAAGGTTCATAGCGAAAGGAAAACGTGCAGGGCGGAGAAAGAACAGACAAAGATGACCGGCGAGAGGAAAGCGTGCCCGGATTAAAGGCGACCATTGAGAGCCCTCGCACGCCTCTTGCTCCCTCAAGGAAGGCGTCCCGAACATCTCCCCAAAGAAGAAGAGGAAATATGAAATCATCAAGGAAGAACCCTCCTCGTCCGAAGAAGTTATGGCCATTATGGGACTATCGGTAGAACGTCCGAGCCGGCAAGCCCCCCCGAAGAAGTATGTCGGATGAAGCTTCGTCCGAAAGGACCCTCAAAGTTGGATCTTCGCTCGATCCTGGTTTCAAGGGTCGTCTAGTCCACTTGTTGAAAGAGTTTCAAGATGTGTTTGCCTATTGCGTCGAAGAGATGCTGGGAATTGATCCGGAAGTAGCCGTCCACCGTTTGAATGTCGACCCAAATCAAAACTTAGGTTCGTCGAGAAGAAGAGACATTTGGGGCCAGAAGCTAGAAACCAGGCCGTTGACCAAGAAGTCCGAAGTTGTTGGAATCCAAGTTCATCAAAGCAACTTACTATCCAGACTGGATAGCCAATGTGGTTATGGTGCCGAAGCCCAATGGCAATTGGAGAATGTGTGTGGACTACACGGACCTCAACAAGGCATGTCCTAAGGACAGTTTCCCTTTGCCTAAGTTGGATCGTCTAGTAGACTCCACGGTGGCCATGCTTTGTTGAGCTTCATGGACGCCTATTCGGGTTTTCATCAAATCCCCATGTGGCGGAGGATCGGGACAAAACGTCTTTCATTACTGAAAAAAGGGCATGCAGTGGCCGAGGATGCCATTCGGCCTGCGTAATGCTCCGGCCACTTTTCAAAGATTGATCAATGATGTTTTTTAGCCACGGTTAGGACGAAATATGGAGGCATATATTGACGATATGATAGTCAAGAGCCGTCAAGAAGAAAGTCATGTAGATGATTTGAGAGAAACTTTTGAAACTCTCGGGAAATACAAGTGAAGCCGAATCCCAAAGCAAATGTGTCTTTGGGGTTTTGTCGGGCAAGTTTTTAGGTTTCTTGGTGGATCGTAGGGGAATAGAAGCCAACCCCGAAAAGATTCAAGCTGTTCTAGACATGAAGTCTCCTTCGAAGGTAAAAGAGGTGCAGAGGGCGACGGGATGTTTGGTCGCCCTTGGACGATTTTTGTCCAAGTCGGGCGACAAGTGCCATCACTTCTTTGCCACGATCAAGAAAAAAGCCAAGTTTGAATGGACAACAGAGGCGGAAGCTTGACCCTTCGGCAGTCAAAGATCATCTTCAACATTGCCTAGGTTGGTCGATCCGCGAGAGGGGGAAAAATTGTTTGTATACTTGGCTGTATCTGCTCAGCGGTGAGTGCCGTCTGTTGGGTGAAAGAGAATCCGTCCGTATTCCAATATACTTCGTGAGTCACGTGCTCAAGGACGCGGAAAACCGGTATACTAATGTTGAAAAGTTTGGATTGGCCCTCGTCATGGCCAGCAAAAGCTAAGGCCCTACTTTTTGGCGCACGGTGTACTCGTCTATACTTGATCGGCCTTTGAAGCAAGTTACGCAGAAGATGGAAGCTGCTGGGCGAATGTTAAAATGGGCGGTTGAGCTCAACATGTTTGATATATCATTCGAACCAAGGAAGGCCATTAAGGGGCAAGCCTTGGGCGATTTTATAGTTGAGCTTACTCGGCCAACCGTAAAGCAAATATCGATCCAGCTAAAGGAAGGAAGCATTGGACGCTCATGGTTGATGGATCGTCCACGATCCAATGGGAGTGGAGCGAGGGATCATTTGTCAATCTCCTGAAGGGGACAAATTTGAATATGCATTAAGATTCCAATTCAAAGCGTCTAATAACGAGTTGAATATGAAGCACTCTTGGGCTGGAATCAAAATGTGCAAGGCGGTGGGTTGTAGAAATTGAGGCAAAATCGGACTCTCTCCTAGTTGTCGGCCAGGTCAACGGAGATTTTGAATGCAAAGAAGCATCAATGAGCAAATATATGCGGCCCGATCAAGGATGAGATTGAGCCACTAAAACGATTTGTTCTCGACCAAATACCCAGGTCGAGAAAATCATCAAGCCGACGCTCTCTCAAAGTTGGCCGGCTCGGCGAGGGTGAGGTACCAAGAACGATTTTGGGAAGTCAAACCCAAAAAGAGCATCGACCAAGAGGAGGTTATGTTTCTCGGCCGAGGGAATGTCCGGATGGAGCCGATCATTGAATACAAGAAGACGGGGCGATTGCCTTCGGATCCTGTAGAGGCCAAGTATGTGAAGGCCGAGAGACAAGTGGTTTGAACTATGGGACGAGACACTTTACAAGAAGTCGTTCAACCGGCCTCTACTCAAGTGCGTCACCGAGAGAAGATGGTCCGGAAGTCCTGAAGGAACTCCATGAAGGAGCTTGTGCCTCTCACATTGGGGGAAGAGCCTTAGGCGAGAAGGCATTAAGGACGGGGTACTACCGGCCTACCTTAAAGGAGGATGCTATAGGCTATGCAAAGAAATGTGACGGTTGTCGAAGCATGGGAATGTGCATCGAAGCCGTCCAACTATTTGACCCTCATCTTGTTCCCTCCGCCTTTTGCCAAATGGGGCATGGACATCCTAGGACCTTTCCCTGTGGCCGGGCAAAAGAAGTTTGTGATTGTAGCAAGTGGACTATTTCACTAAATGGATAGAAGCTGAAGCCATGCGAGGAATAACAACAAGCGACGTCAAGGGCTTCATCGGAAGAACATTATAACTCGATTTGGCATGCCTCGGTCAATCGTCTTTGATAATGGTCCACGGTTCGAAACGCCTAAGCCGAAAGAACGGGCTGTCGTAAAGAGAAATCAAAGCTCACTTTGCGGCCGTCGCCCACCCACAAGCTAATGGGCAAGTCGAGTCCTTCAACAAGATTCTATCAAATGGAATCAAGAAGAAGTTGGACAATGCCAAAGGGCAATGGGTTCAAGAACCGCAATTGGTATTATGGTCCATTAGAACAACCGCAAAGAATTCTACGGGCGAGACGCCCTTCATGCTAGTCTATGGTACGAAGCCGTCTTACCCATTGAGATCGAGGAGCCCACCCTACGAGTCATGTTATACACAAGAGGAAGCCAACCGGGCCGCATTACGTACGGCCTTGGACCAAGTCCCGAAGTCGGGGCAATGCCTTGCTAAGAATGCAATTATATAAGCTGCGTATGGCTCGGGAGTTTAACAAAAGAGTTGTTAGACGACCGTTAAAGGTGGGGGATCTTGTTTCGAGGAAAATGGAAGCGATTGGACGAGCTAAAGAGTTGGGAAAACTAACACCAAATTGGGAAGGACCTTATCGATTGTCCGGGAAATACACAAGTGGGACTTTTTCGTCACGCAAAGTCTAGACGGACGACCTATTCAGCGAACCTGGAATTCGAGACAACTTAAAGAAGTACCACGTCTAGCTCAGATCCTCGTCAGATATAAGTAGGGTACTTTGTAGTTACTCCAAAGTGCCACGGCACATATTAGTAAGAAAAGAATTGTATACATGCATCTTGGCTTTCAGCCAAGCAAAATCCATATAATACAATTCCTACTATCTTATCTTTTTGTTTATTTTCACCAAGTTGCTTCACTTTGGGGCATTAAAATCAGTTACTCGTCTAAAAGTGACCATAACTTGGACAAAAAATACAGACAAAAGCAGAACGTCAGAGTTGCTAGCATTTACGCCGAACATCACTCCCTCAAAGAGACCGGCCAATAATGCATATATGGCCGTCAAATTGACAAAACCTCTAGTAAGAAGTAACGTCAATAGTCTACGAGAGAAAGGCGGCCTGAAATAAGCCCTTAGTAAAGGATGCTTACTTTCAAAAAATATGGACGACTAGGTAGTCCGGACCCTAGTAAGGGATCGCTACTTAATGACGAGTGTTGCTCTCTCAAGGAAGCCGGCTAAAACATTATGTGAACATGTATCTAACGCTCGCCCATCAACTTCAGCAGGCTCAGCCAAGTCTGGCCGCTCTCCTTCTTAGACTTTAGCTCCCTTCGATATCTGATTGAGCTAAAGCCCAAGAACGGGGGGATCACAGAAGTATATGGACGAGCTATTCATCGAAGGTCGTCCAAAAACCCGGATGGCCCAGGAAGGTGGTCGTCCAAGTATGGACGTTCTCCTTCATTGGGTAATCCTCGTCCAAAAAGGAGTCCAATTCCAGACGAGGATGGCCCCAAGAAGGTGATCGTCCACAATTGGACGATCTCCCACATTGGGTGACCCTCGTCCAAAAAAAGGCAAATTCCAGACGAAGATGGCCCCAAGAAGGTGATCGTCCAAGTATAGACGTTCTCCTTCAATGGTTACCCTCGTCCAAAAATTTGTAATCGTTCAATTCTAGGATGGCAACCTTGTCGTTTTTCTGTTTGGCAAGCCGTCCAAACGAACCTTTTTTGGTACTTGGATGCATATGCAATTATCAAGACTCATATTTTAGACCGTCCAATTTTGGACGAAGGTGCTATTATACTTGGTCAAAATTAGTGTTCAGAAAGATAAAAGGCAGGGAATTGACAAAAATATTCTTTCATATATGATTTGTGAAGAATTACAAAGTAGGAGCTGAAGAGTTACAAAGAAGCATGAAAATAAACCTAAGCTTAGGCTTCGTCTTGAACGGGTCTCTTGGTCGTCTTTAGGGGACTCCACCTCGGCCAGCGCCTTCGTCGTCGACTCATCAAACTCCGGGAGGTTCCTCGGCGCATACCATAGCCCGATGAACGCTCTCTTGATACTCCAGGACGACGAACGAAGGCGGGGACCTCGGTTTCCTCGGCCCAGCATCCCAAAGGCTTTGACGGCCCGGTCCTTAGTCGTATTGACGACTTGTTTCAACCCTTCCTTGGCATCGTCGAAGGACTTGGCCGCCTCCCCTTTCCGGACGGGCGGTCCTTGCCCTTAGGAGAATGTTCTCTCTTCTCGGCTCGGCGGCAATAAGAGCGACATCCCTTTCGCCTTTCAACTCATCGGAGAGCGTCTATGATCATCCTTAGACGATCCTGCTCGGCATATAGCTGGTTGATTTTAACAAGATGATTCTTGTTCTCGGACTCCGGGAGTGCCGATCTCTTCTCCAAAGCCTCCAGGGGATTGACGATGGAGAGTGTTAGCCATCTCAATATCATGGATGGCCTTGTCGCCGCTAGTAGTCGCCAAATGGACGAGCCGTTTATTCTCTTTTCTAAGCTCCCTCGCCCAATCTTCGGTTAGCATCTTGCGAGCCGAAGGCTGGGGCATGGAAAACAAGGCAAGTTGTTAGACGATTTGCAAAGCAAAAATTTATAAGTATAAAACAAGGCGATCATAAAGCAATACCTCGCAAGCAAGTCGAGACATGTAGCCCACATGCCGGCGGACGCTCCCCTTAATCCCTTGATGTAGGATTCGGGGAAGCATTTGAAGAGCTCCTGCTTGGCCAGCTCTTTCTCCGGCTTTGACATTTTGGCAAAGGCGGGGAGAAGACTCCTCGTCCGAATCGGCGGTGGGAGGAGTTGGGGGAATAGCGGGGCCTTTGCCCTTATCGAAAGAGGGGGAGAGTCGAGTTATCTTGATAGGGAAGACGATGGCTTGTCTATTGGACGGACTCATGGACCGTCCACCGACCCGCATCGTCCTAACTATGTTGGGGTAATACGACTCACGGCACGAAATCGATGCCGTCCTAACAGCTAGGGGCATACGTGGCACTAGCTTTGCCAGCGAGCCGCGAACCCGGGATAGCTCTCGCGGCGGCATCAGCTCCCGGCGCAACCAAAGCCAGGGCAGACTCTGGGTTGACCTCGGCAGAGTCGGCCGGCAAAACACTGAGCGGCACAGCTGCGTGTGCATCTCTTACCTCCTCGGCCGATCCGGCAGTTGACGGCTCTCTTTTAAGAGTCTTCGCTTGTGGGGGAGGCATGCTCTTCTCCCCACTCTCGGCAGCGAGAGCCGACTTATCCGCTCTCTTCCTTGTAAAGCCCTTTGGCTTCTTCGGCGAAGGCCGGTCGGCGGCTGCAGTAGGCCTCTTCCCTGGACGAGGACGACTTCCCAGTGGAAGCTTGTTTGTAGGAGCATTTTTTCGCAAAAAAGTTAAGGCATCAGACTGATCGTCCACAAAAAAGAAATAACTACCATTGTAAAAATACAGACGAGAATGGTCCCAAGAAGGTGACCGTCCAAATATGGACGTTCTTCTATGGCCGACCCTCGCCAAAAAAATGGGATGCAAGAACCCAGACGAGTACGGTCCCAAAGAGGTAACCGTCCAAGTCTGGACGATCTCTTGCTTTAGTTGTTCCTCGTCCAAGATTTGGGGCAAAACTCTTGGACGAGCATGACCCCAAGAAGGTGAACGTCCAGGTCTGGATGCTCTCCTTTTTGGGTGACTCTCATCCAAGAATGGGACACCAACTCTTGGACGAACATGGCTCCAAGAAGGTGACCGTCCAAGTCTGGACGTTCTCCTTCTTGAGATGACCCTCGTCCAAGAATTGGTACACCATTCTTGGACGAGCATTGTACTAAAGACGTGACCTCGTCCAAGAATTGAATACCAAATCTTGGACGAGCATGGTCCCAAAGAGGTGACCGTCCAAGTTTGGACGTTCTCCTTCTTGGGACGACCCTCGTCCAAGATTTGAAAAACAATTCTTGGACGAGCCTGGTCCCAAAGAGGTGACCGTCCAAGTTTGGACGTTCTCCTTCTTGGGACGACCCTCGTCCAAGATTTGAAAAACAATTCTTGGACGAGCTCGGTCCCAAAGAGGTGACCGTCCAAGTTTGGACGTTCTCCTTCTTGGGGCGACCCTCGTCCCAAGATTTGAAAAACAATTCTTGGACGAGCCGGTCCCAAAGAGGTGACCGTCCAAGTCTGGACGTTCTCCTTCTTGGGGCGACCCTCGCCCAAGATTTGAAAAACAATTCTTGGACGAGCTCGGTCCCAAAGAGGTGACCGTCCAAGTATGGACGTTCTCCTTCTTGAGGCGACCCTCGTCCAAGATTTGAAAAACAATTCTTGGACGAGCATAGTCCCAAAGAGGTGACCGTCCAAGTTTGGACGTTCTCCTTCTTGGGATGACTCTCGCCCAAGAGTTGGGGGAAAGCTTCTAGGACGAGCATGGAGAAGAGAACTGGTCGTCCCAAGTCCCGGACGTTCTCCTTCTTGGAGTGACCCACGTCCAACAATTGGATACCAATGCAAAAAAAAAAAAAAAAAAAAAAAAAAAGAAGAAATTACCCTTTGTTTCCGCCCTTTTTTTTGTTGCTCTTTGCATACTCCTTCCACAAATTATGCGTGAATTGGGACATGCTGATTTCTCCCGTCCAAGATGGTTCGAGGCGTTGTCCGGCCGAGTCCGAAAATACAAAAAGAAAAAAAAAATATATGTGTTCGTCAAATGAGTTATGGACGAAGAATTCTACTTGGATGATTTTAAATATACCTTTATCCTCGACCAACATGGCCGGCGGCTGACCAAGAAGTCGTCTTGGTAAAACATTTCCTTAAAGGGTATCCGAGTTAGACGGTCCCTTAAAAGATCGTTGGCCGAGTCCGGAGTACTCCTTCACTCTGAAGTACTCTACCACCTCCTCGTCAAATTCGTCCTCCGGCTCCAGGCCCAAGATCGCTTCCGTCCGGTATTTGTGACGGATCTATTATAATATCTCGTAGCTCTCGTGACATAGTCGTTGGACGCCCGTAAAAAGATGAAGTCGGCTTTCCAATCGTGCATCTTTGACGATTTCCCCAAGCTGTCATAAAGCCCGGACGGCTGGCCGATGCCGAGCCATGCTCCGTCCATAGCCCTCAGTACCTTGGACGCATAATGGATATGGGTAAAGGCTTGAAGGAAAGTGGCTAGGCCGCGTAGCTCGCAGACGGCAATAAACGTCGGGATGTTGTGCCAGCGTTCGGCGCCAGCTGGTTATGGCCGATGTGGTAGTCTTTGCAAGCACTTGTTCTATGAAGTCGTGAAGTGGAAACCTCGACCCAGCATCTAAGGCTAGTTTATAAACGGCGAAATGGCTCCCGGGAGCACTCGGGATCGTCGCATCGTTAGTAGGAATGACAAAGGAGAAGCCCGGCATGGGCATGAAAGACGACAAGAAATTAGGGTCCGGTCCTAGTTTTTCTAACCACTTACGGTTAACTAAAATGAAGCCAGGGTCAGAAAGGGGACCTAAACGCTTTCTAATCTCCGACGAGGTGGTAGAGGCCTCGTCGATTCTTCGGCGACCTCGGGATCGCTACCATTATTACCCTCGCCGATCTCCTCCGTATCGGCGTCCCGCTGAAATCTTGGTTTCGGTTTTTATTTCTCGAAGTCTCGCCTCATGGTCAAAGGAGGCCTCGTCCAAAGACCGAGCACTTTGGACCTCTCTTGCCTCATCTCGGCACTCGTCCGTCGATTCCTCCATATCCGAGCCGTTTGATGGAATTATTGCTTTTCGTCTTAGACGGGCCGTTTGCTTGACGCGCGCCGGATTACCCCGCAGGTAAAGACTGGGTCGTCCGACTTTCTCGGCCAAAACTATGAAAAAAATATGTACTCGGCCGTAAGAGGCCCAACTCTAGAATGTGCCGAAGAAGAAGTATCGGTTCTAGGGTCAAGACAAGCTCTTGGTCGGCTAGGATTATTTGACGAAGATGATTCCATTTTATTGATTTTCTAAGAAAAAATAAAGAATAAAGAAGAATAAAAGGATCAAAGAAACGATACCTGCTAAGAACGTCTGGGAAATTCGGTGAAGGATGCTGAAGCTGGACGATCTCTCTCTCTCTCTAGAAAATTGCAGAGTCTCTCTCTCTAGAAAAATTCGTTCGAAGTGGTAAATGATTGAATGTTTTCACACCAAGGATATTTATAGAGGGATAAGAAACTCATGCGGCCCTGGTCAAGAATGACCGAAAAAGGGAGTCTCCCAGTCTAAAATGACCGGGATAGCACAAGAAAGGGCGCGTCATTTCCTTCATTTTGAAAATACTACCTTCTGTATAACGGGCCGTAACCGTCAGACGGGCCAGCAAAAAGCTACCTTGGGTAAAAGGGCATTAACAGTCAGATGGGCCAACAGTGAAAACCCTTTTAGGGGCAAATGTTGTAGCCAAATATCAACGGCTCCCTTGACGACACATGGGCTCATCAGAGCCGTACACGTGTCATCCTAGTTAAAATAAAAATAAGACTTAATCTCTGGGCTATACTCGGTTGGGTAAAAGGATCGAATTTTCGGCCCAATAGCTGAGCCAAGCGATGCCAAATGGGTGAAGGGGAGTGGTTAATAGACATCCCCCCGGTCATGGTCTACCACATGTCATGATCCGATTCCTCGCCCAATCGGAGGCCACTATTGCGAGTCGGTTTTTAAGGTTAGTCGTCAACTTGCTATCACTATAAATACCCCTGAAATCGGGGAGAAAACACATTCAATGCAAACAAGTGTAAAGTTACTCCGATAAATTCTCTCTCACTTTCTCTTTCTATCTCTACTTTCTCTTGCAACTCCCGATAAGCGACTTAAGCATCGGAGGGGAACCACCACCCAAACCTCCCGGGGTGGGTCCCTTTGTGCGGAGTTCGGGAGCAAAGCCAAGGCTAGGGATTAAGCTATAATTCAGGCATTGTTGCACAAGTCTCCATCTGAAGAACACTCAAGATACTACTCTACTTGCTCGACAAGGAAGCTAAGCCTACTGCTTACTTGTTGGACAAGCGGACGAAACACATGGGGTTATTGATAATTAGTTAAAGTGGTTACTTACAACACATGTACGGAGTTGCTTATTATGGTTATAGGAATTACTAATAATGTTATTGAGGGGTTAGTAGTTATGTTTATAGAAGATTACTTTAATTGTTTTTGGGTGTTACTTATTAATGTTTAAGAGTTACTGATAGTTAGTTAAAGGGGTTACTTAGAGCAGATGTGTGGGGTTACTGATAATTAGTTAAAGTGGTTACTTACAGCACATGTATGGGGTTACTTATTCTGGTTATAGGAATTACCAATAATGTTATTGAGGGGTTAGTAGTTATGTTTATAGAAGATTACTTTTATTGTTTTTGGATGTTACTTATTAATGTTTTAGAGTTATTGATAGTTAGTTAAAGGGGTTACTTAGAGCAGATGTATGGCGTTACTGATAATTAGTTAAAGTGATTACTTACAGCACATATATGAGGTTACTTATTATGGTTATAGGAATTACTAATAATTTTATGGAGGAGTTACAAGTTGTGTTTATAGAATATTACTTTAATTGTTTTTTTGTGTTACTTATTAATGTTTAAGAGTTACTGGTAGTTAGTTAAAGGGGTTACTTAGAGCAGATGTAGGGGTTACTGATAATTAGTTATTAAAGTGGTTACTTACAACACATGTATGGGGTTTCTTATTATGGTTATAGGAATTACTAATAATGTTATTGAGGGCTTAGTAGTTATGTTTATAGAAGATTTCATTAATTGTTTTTGGATGTTATTTATTAATGTTTAAGAGTTACTAATAGTTAGTTAAAGGGGTTACTTAGAGCAGATGTATAGGGTTACCGATAATTAGTTAAAGTGGTTTACTTACAGCACATGTATGGGGTTACTTATTATGGTTATAGGAATTACTAATAATATTATTGAGGGGTTAGTAGTTATATTTATAGAAGATTACTTTAATTGTTTTTGGTTCTTACTTATTAATGTTTAAGAGTTACTGATAGTTAGTTAAAGGGGTTACTTAGAGTAGATGTATGCACTAGTGGAAAAAAGTTCAACCGCTGCGGTCAAAACAGGGCTTATTGCTCCGGTTTTGGGCTGCATCCGTTGGACTCGCAACAGTCCCCAAATATTAATTGATACGGTCCTTGACCGGATCAGTTAATCATCTACCGCTACGGTTTTGGGTCAAAACCGCAGCGGCTGACCACCCCATAAAGCAATTTTTTTTTTTTTTGCATTTTTTCATTATTTATTGATACAAAAACAGTTCGATATGATAAAAAGTACTAATACTCATTTTATTATACATAATTGAGCATAAATTATTACAGATACATAAAAAAATATTTCAAGTTCTAAATCAAATGAGACACCTGGACTAAGCTAGACGTTGCTTCCATATGTGGGTCTTGTTTTGGCCTTTAGCTGTGTATCCTGCATCTGAATGATCTGGCTATACTTGAAAACTAGTCACCTCAGCTGCTTTGCAATTCGGTTTTCGCTAATTAAGAGAATAGATGTCCATTTGAGTGATCATCTTTCCCGATTTGAGATGGGTGAGTCGTTGCAAGGTTCACGATCCGCGTTCGACAATCCATAGAAGTATGGATCGGTTAATGCCTAACAAACGCAATCAACAAGCATTTCCCACAAATCAACAAACTAGTCAATAACACTTCCTGACTATGATATGCTTGTCGATAAGTCGAACAGATGGGTCAGATAGGATTCAGATCAAGTAAACTTCAAGTTAAGGTTATTTACTCTTTGGGTGAATTGTTTTAGCTTGTCAAATTCATGCGCATGACCCAGAAATTTCGCCTTCAGATCAACCCCGACCTAGTATTGCATCTTATTACATGCGGGGAGAGAATACGTAAACAAGATGAAGACTTATATTGATCAAAGCAAAGCTACTCCCGACCTAACTAAATTACAATTTACGGTATTTGGACAAGTAGAATCCGTCCCATACAAATGATATAATTCTATATTCGGAATGTTCATAATTTATTAGAATGTTCAATGGACATCTATTAGACCGTTTTGAGGGTTCATAACAGAAAGAATTCTCAAACTCTTTTCTTTTCTTTTTATTCGCTAACGCCTGTGTGTGCCATCACAGTCAAAATGACTAATATTATAATTTAATCAAACTTAATGTACTTAACAAACAAAAGTACTTGATAAGTTCATCCAACATATAGGCCTAGAACAGGTCAGAATCTGACCAGTACTAATATTTCAGGGTCATCCTGGGAGGATGAATTTCAGGTTTGAGTTAAAATCTAGTTCAAGACCCTTTTTATTGGGAGAATTATCGGGTTGGGTCATTTTTTATCATCTCTCTATACTTGCAATTTCAAAGCAAAAAAAAAAGTTCGGGATTACATACTTCTTCAGCACTTGGGCGGTCTTTGGGATCAAATGCAAATAGGCGCTCTAAGAGGCGAAGAGCCAATGGATCTACATTCGGGAATTTTTGGGAAAACGGGATTGGTGGCTTCTTCCTCATGCTACTTAAATATCTTCTAGCCTTCTCATTCCTTATCTATCAATAACAGAAAGAAGAAGTCACCAAAACATGCGGGGGGCACAAAAAAATTCTTAAAATGACTAATTAGGCTTTCATCCCTTTAAAAAAAAGGGTAGAGGCAAGTACCCGTGCCAGACACTACACGAGTACCTAAGTCCAACTAGAGATGGCAATACGATTTGTAATCATAGGAGGTGGAAGGCAGCATATTAGCTGATGCAATTACAACCAAGAGCATATAGATAAATCCTAAAGTCCAAATTACTTGGTTGGAGAACAAAGCGAGCCTACATTCAAGCCTATAAAAACTCCACTTCACTATCCAAAGAACATCAAATAAAACCAACAACACTTTAGTAAAATCTATTGAGCACGTCGTTTCCGCCATTACAAGCACACACCTCATTCTAACGAAATAGGGAATAGGAATGAATTATACACATACAAAAATCAACAAGCAAAGCAACTAGAACAACTAGAATTATCATTCAAGTGTATCAGATCAAACATAAGACAACAATACATGACCATCCATGATGCTAGCATCATATTCAACACCGACCATCCTCTCGTCACATTTGAACCATGACCAGCATTTGTGCTAGGATCATCCTTTAGAAAGATATATCCAAATTGGGGGGAGAACACTTTATTCACCGACAAAAACAGGCAAAAGAATGTTTGCTGCCTGTGTGGAGATGGGACTGAACATCATGATCATCTATTTTTCGAGTGTGTTTTTAGCAAAAAATTGATTCAATTGCTGCTTGACTGGCTGGGTATAAGCTACAGGAGTAGGACTTATCATCAGTGGATAAATTGGGTCAGGCGTAGCTACAAAAGGGTCTTCAATTAGGAAAAAGGTTGTGCTTGCTGTGCTGGCTGCTAGTGTTTATCAGATTTGGCAAGCAAGGAATGATGCTCATTGGAACTACAAAGTTCAACGAGTTGAGTACATAGCAAAGGAGATAAAGTGTATAGTGAAACATAGGTGTAATTTTTGTAAATCGTCCAAATGGACAAATAGAGATGTAGATTGGCTGAACAGTTTGTAGTTTTGGGCCAGTTTGGCCTTGTTTTGTTGGCTCTCTTTTGAGAGATAGGTTGTATTGTTTCTTTGGTTGATATATACTTACTTACTTACCAAAAAAAAAAAAAAAAAAAAAACAGGCAAAAGAAAAAAATGCGACAACACGTAAACAAAGATGGAAAACAAATGACCACCTGATGATATTATGCTTCTTCCATATTAAAGGGATACCTCCATTAATCAATTATAAATTATATTTATAACCTCAAATCATGTCCATGGCAGCTTATTTAGAGACATGCAACATAAACTTTTATAAGTTTCTAATATCTTCAAATCACGTAATCAATAAGGCATAATCTGTGCAAACAGATAGAATTTTCCTATCCGAATGAATGTAGCAAGTTTTCCGTGCAATATCCTCGAGGCGATCACGAAGCCGCTTTAGGTTGCACTAGACTGAAATAACCTAAAACACCCTTTAAGCATGGTTACAATTATCTAAATCATCTGAAATTTCGCTAGCTTCTCATCAATATTTCGAGCACCATATATCAACACAAACTCTAATGCTATTTCGCTTGATGATTAAAACACCATAAAAGGGTTCTCAGAAGTCAGAGATCCCAACACTTTTGTAATTTGGACCTTGGCGACCTTTCATTAATTACCCCCTCATGATCTCATTCCGGATGAGCATTTCACAAATACACTAACGAAACACAAAATTCCAGCTACACCACATAAGTGAACCAAAGCAAATTGCGAGTGCGGAAAGCATTGTATTCAAGCATAGTAAAACTAGAATGTTCGATGTTCTCCCCATTTAAGAGAATATTGAGAGAAGAAAATGCATTGCTAGTCACTAAAAGAAAATCTCATAGTTCTGAAAAGTGCATAAAAAGATAAACAAGAAAAATAAATAAAGTTAAATTACCTCCAAAACTTAAATCGCTGCTTCAACTGCATCGACACATTCACCAGAATCCTAAGTTGAGTTAAATAAAAACTTAATATAGCATTTTCCGTATCAATTATTTGACAACAATTCATTTTTTTAAAAATTCATCAAAATTAATATTGATCTCTAAATTTTAATCTAATCATTTATATGAATCAAATTGAGAAGCATCAATGGATGAAACATAAAATTCAACCTCAGAAACAAACAGACAACATGTATATTCATTGAAATTCAAAATTAAAATCAAAATCTGCATGCTGAAGTGCAGAATATATGATGGAAAAAAGTTTAAGAAAAAGCAATGGATGTTGTAAAAAGGGAGAAGTAAGAGAGGAGGATGTGAAACCATACGAAGAATGGCGGCTGCAGCAAGGCAAGCACGATTCATGGTGGACCTAAGAATCTTGTCGTTGGAAGGGGAGTGAAATCCTGCACTGACATGAACATCGACGAAGAATGGGGGACTATCAAATCAAACTTAAATTCAATCAATCGAAAAAACAACAAAACCCTAGGAGAGAGAAAATCAGACCTTGAGGAACATCATCGGTGTAGTAGAGACGCTTATGGATGTCCATAGCGTATTCGACCATTTTAGTTGTTTTAAGAAGCTCGATCTTAGCCTTGAGAAGCTGTTCTTCTGGATAAAACTGACGTTCTTGGAGAAATTCGAGCAGAGGAAAGACGAGATGACGGTCGAGTTGAGGAGCGATTCTCGACATTAGGTCGTAGTTCGCCATTGTTGTTTTGCTTGCTACTTTCGCCGCTCTAGGGTTTGTAATACAAGCAACTACGGCAACGAAGAGGAGAGAGAGGGTGGGAAGAATATTGAGTGAGGAGAGTGAAAGAGATAGGTATGATTACGAGAGAGTGAAATTCATCGTAGGGTGTTCACAAAATAGAGGAGTAGATCTGAAGAGGAGATAGAGGAGGGATTAAGGTTGAGTGAGGAAGGATTATGAGGAGAGAGAAGAGAATTGGCGAGGGTTATGAGTTTCGCTAAAGGAAACGCGGGTTGGATTTAGAGGCGGATTAACCGCCGTGGTTAAGGGAACCGGAGCGGTTAAAAGAAAATCGGAGCGGTTTTATGTTAACCGATCCTAGGTTCTCTTAAGGATCGCAACGGTTGTGTTCCCGGTGTTTCCAACCACAAATTTGGAGGATTTACCGATCTCGGTTCTCTTAAGGACCGCAACGGTTGTGTTGTGACATATAACATTTTTTCCACCGGTGATGGGTTACCGATAATTAGTTAAAGTGGTTACTTACAAGACATGGATGGGGTTACTTATTATGGTTATAGGAATTACTAATAATGTTATTGAGGGGTTAGTAGTTATGTTTATAGAAGATTACTTTAATTGTTTTTGGATGTTACTTATTAATGTTTAAGAGTTAATGATAGTTAGTTAAAGGGGTTACTTAGAGCAGATGTGTGGGGTTACCGAAAATTAGTTAAAGTGGTTACTTATAGCACATGTATGAGGTTACTTATTATGGTTATAGGAATTACTAATAATTTTATGGAGGAGTTACAAGTTGTGTTTATAGAATATTACTTTAATTGTTTTTTTGTGTTACTTATTAATGTTTAAGAGTTACTTGGTAGTTAGTTAAAGGGGTTACTTAGAGCAGATGTAGGGGTTATCGATAAATAGTTATTAAAGTGGTTACTTACAACACATGTATGGGGTTTCTTATTATGGTTATAGGAATTACTAATAATGTTATTGAGGGTTTAGTAGTTATGTTTATAGAAGATTTCTTTAATTGTTTTTGGATGCTATTTATTAATGTTTAAGAGTTACTAATAGTTAGTTAAAGGGGTTACTTAGAGCGAGATGTATAGGGTTACCGATAATTAGTTAAAGTGGTTTACTTACAGCACATGTATAGGGTTACTTATTATGGTTATAGGAATTACTAATAATTTTATGGAGGAGTTACAAGTTGTGTTTATAGAATATTACTTTAATTCTTTTTTTGTGTTACTTATTAATGTTTAAGAGTTACTGGTAGTTAGTTAAAGGGGTTACTTAGAGCAGATGTATGGGGATACTGATAATTAGTTAAAGTGGTTACTTACAACACATGTATGGGGTTACTTGTTATGGTTATAGGAATTACTAATATTGTTATTGAGGGGTTAGTAGTTATGTTTATAGAAGATTTCTTTAATTGTTTTTGGAAGTTACTTATTAATGTTTAAGAGTTACCGATAGTTAGTTAAAGGGGTTACTTAGAGCATATGTATAGGGTTACCGATAATTATTTAAAGTGGTTTACTTACAAGCACATGTATGGGGTTACTTATTATGGTTATAGGAATTACTAATAATTTTATGGAGGGGTTACTAGTTGTGTTTAAAGAAGATTACTTTAATTATTTTTTTGTGTTACTTATTATGTTTAAGAGTTACTGGTAGTTATTTAAAGGGGTTACTTAGAGCTGATGTATGAGGTTACCGATAATTAGTTAAAGTGGTTACTTACAAAGACATGTATGGGGTTGCTTATTATGGTTATAGGGATTACTAATAATGTTATCTAGGGGTTACTAGTTATGTTTATAGAAGATAATTTAATTGTTTTTAGGTGTTACTTATTATTTTTTTTTTTGAAAGAGAAAATTCATTAATTGAAGGCCAAACAGCATCTACAATATGTATTAAAGAAAAACAATATACAATTAAACAAGGCTAAACCAAATTCTTCTTCGAAGGAACTACAATGAACCAGATCGAGCAATACAAACGCAACCCCCTTGTATTTGATGAATCAAGCAGCTATTGATGAGGAATTCTCTCATTCCGATGTAGTTTGGGAAGAACATTCTTGACCAAGTCATGTTGATCGCATCCGAGATTCTAATACCTTCATGTTGAGTCTCGAACTTCAACCAATGAGAACAATTTCTCATACCTAAAAACAAAAAAAACCATACTCATAACTCCCATAGGGGAGAAGGAGATTTCCAAAATAGAAACCAAAAACCCCACAACAGGGTTTGAAACGATCTCATAAAGAGAGACTAATTAATTAAACAACACAAGAAAATGAATTAAAAACTGAAAATAAAAGGGGAAAAGGGGCTTACCATGAATGAGGGTGTTACTTATTAATGTTTAAGAGTTACTTATAGTTAGTTAAAGGGGTTACTTAGAGCAGATGTATGGGGTTACTGATAATTAGTTAAAGTGGTTACTTACATCATATGTATGGGGTTACTTATTATGGTTATAGGAATTACTAATAATGTTATTGAGGGGTTAGTAGTTATGCTTATAGAAGGTTACTTTAATTGTTTTCGGATGTTACTTATTAATGTTTAAGAGTTACTGATAGTTAGTTAAAAGGGTTACTTAGAGCTGATGTATGGGGTTATTGATAATTAGTTAAAGTGGTTACTTACAAGCATATGTACATGGTTACTTATTATGGTTATAGGAATTACTAATAATGTTATCTAGGGGTACAGCTTACTAGTTATATGTTTATAGAAGATTACTTTAATTGTTTTTGAGTGTTACCTATTAATGTTTCGAGTTACTTGATAGTTAATTAAAGGGGTTACTTAGTGCAGATGTATGGGGTTACTGATAATTAGTTAAAGTGGTTACTTACAACACATGTATGGGGTTACTTATTATGGTTATAGGAATTACTAATAATGTTATTGAGGGGTTAGTAGTTATGATTATAGAAGATTACTTTAATTGTTTTTGGGTGTTACTGATTAATGTTTAAGAGTTACTGATAGTTAGTTAAAGGGGTTACTTCAGTAGTGGAAAAAGCTCAATTGCTCCGGTTAAAACCCCCTCAAATGCTCCGTATTTGACCCGTAGCAAACGTCATACGAGCATTTGAGCATTTCACAAATGCTCCGGTTATCAATCAAAGCATTTATTTCCTCAAATGCTCCGGTTGTGATAAAACCCGGAGCATTTGAGCTTTTTTACAGGAGTAAAATACCACAAATGCTTCGATTTTTAAGGAAAACCAAAGCATTTGTGCGCATAAATGCTCCGGTTTTTTCAAACAACCGGAGCATTTGTGTATTTTATATAGTAAAAAAAAAGTTTCAGCTACTGCTAGCATGCGTGTAGCTAGCATCTTACACTATTACACTAACACAACAGACCAACTTTTTTACAGGATATATGGAGTACTTGTAAATAGATAACTGAATGCATAATAACTTCAAAATAATAGATTAAGGTATGTGATCCAATCAAACTCCTTGTAAAGAACAGATAGTGAAAGAACAGATAAAGTGTAAAATCAAACTCCTGGTACAAATCAATCCTTCACAAGAATGTTCAGTTCCAGAATTCCAGTCAAGGTTTACAGTACAACGTAGAGCGATGAAGGGTGAATACTATAGTGCTAAATTACATAACCGAGAGATGACAAAAGCAACTATAATACAAATAGAGGTTTCACAGAATAGAAGAACTCCTTTAAGGTAAAAAGGATAGACATTATTATAAGGAAACACTCTTCAAAAGAAAGATAGACAAAACATCAAGATCACTGATGTTGAGAGAGAACATAAATTGAACAGATCCACTGAATCCAAAATTCTATGGACTTCACAAAACACAAAGCCTCAGCAGGCACATAATAAACAAAGGAACTGCACCAGGTTGCAGAATCCCTTATGAAGTAGTTGCATTGATTGAAGGATGTAGAAGCAAAAACTCACCACCATTGCCAAAAGGGCAGTCAGAATATCAAGCGGTTCAAGATCACAGAGAACGTCCGCAATGTGATCATCTTCCGCACAAGCAAGTTAGCTATCGGCATGTTCTTGGAGTTCTCACCTAGAATAACTCCCGTATCACTTGTCGAAGTGCATCGGTCTTGTTCGTTGAAAACATCGAGGTGAGAGGACTTAGTTACCATTGTATCCTTGCAAATCGAAATAACTCTAGAATCACTTGTTGAAGTGCATTGCTGATTTGTAGCCTTTACCTCATCTTTTACACAAGAAACAAGTTCATAAAGTGTCTGACTTGCTGGGAGGCTAAGATCATGAAGTTTGACATTTAGATTTAGCTTATTCTCATGTTTCTGGTACACAGCATTTCCTAGACCATCTGATGCATGGACAATAAAATCCACAAAGCGATATATTCACCAATGACTAATTCACAAACACACACAAACACACATATTCACTAATGTGCAATGGATAAAAGAAGACCTGCTTTTCCACCGTCATGTGCCTCACTTATGCAATCTTTCAATTTATCAGAGCCTCCATCACATGTTTTCTACAACATCTGATTCTGCCCTATTGAAAAAGAAAGAAGCAAAGAAGAAAATCTCGTTAATGAAACCCGTTAGACGCAGTTCTAGATTTTCAAAGAATGCATCAGTAAAAGCAACGTCTCAAGATAATACACTATAATACGCGGCGGGCTGGCAGCGCAAAGGTAATATTAGCCTCTAAAGTTACCCACCTGTAAAAAAAAAGTGACAAGCATATCGTGAAGAGTCAAATTTTTAACACATATGAAACACAAACAACAAGCGACTCTTGTACAACACTCAAGCACTTGCCTTTTGTAGATGAAATCTTCAACATCAGGCAGACCAGATTTCTGCATCAAGAGTTGTAAATCAAAACTTAAACTCTCCATCACACAGGACAGAAAATCATTAGCACATTCGATTTCAAGGCACATATGTACTAAACACAATGTGCAATGTAATAAACACCAACTTTCACTTATCATGCACATCATATCCAAAGGCGGATGAACTCATGTGTCTATGAAATTTATGGCATAACAAAATATATATAATGATACAATTCTACAATGAGTAACAGTAGTATAATTGTCAGAAAATAGAAAAAACTAAGAGCCTCACAATATGATTTGGGGTCAGTTCACATGAACTGTCATAAAAAGTAAATTAAAAAGGAAAAAAATGATTTTTAAAAATATACCACTTTGTAGACTAATATGCCAACAATAAATCAAGTGTAAGGAATTACAGAATCAGACAGCAAACGATTCTTCACCATGTTTTCAGCCTGATTCTGATAAGACTTGATAGCCATAATTGTTTGCTTTGAAACCTAGAAATCTTACTCAACAAATTCAACATGATCGATTATGACAGAGAAGGAGGCGAAATTTCCAAAATACAGACAGTTCAGAGTATATACGCAATCTTATATCCCTAATTTTAAACTAGAAATGCAATCTTAACCCTAATTAGAATAAAATTCGAGAAAAAATTTAACCTAGAAATGCAATCTTAACCCTAAGTAAGTGAAACGAAACATGATAAATGAAATTTCAATCTACCAACAGAAAGAGACGAAAACTACTCGGTTGTATCAGATACAAGAACCATCGTAGCAGCTTCCTAGCGATGGTTGCTAGGGTTGTTGGCACCTGTGTTGCTTGGCTCCGGTTTCGATCAACAATCCAAATTCGTTGTATTGAGTGAGAGGAGCGAGAAAGAAAATGGTGGTTGAGTGAGAGGAGTAAAAAGAGAGGACGGTGGTTGAGTGAGGGAAACCCCAAGTCGACCTTATTTCCAAATCAAGCCTAAAATACTATAGAGTGAATAATGAACTTGAAGTAGCACGAGCAAAGGAATTGAACCATAGAACCATCGATTATAGAGCTAATGTCTGCTCCAAATTGCGCGGATCTAGCACCGGAGCTGAGCAACAAATGAGAGAGCATCAAGAGATATTGAGAGTGATACCGCTAACATAAAAAAATTACATACATTAACATATTCAATAATATATAAAGATTAAATTAGCCTCCTTTCTAAGTTTTCCAAATAGTAAATTATCAAGATTATTCTGTCGCCTACGAGTAAATTAAAGTCCGTATTATTCATAATAGATAGTTCAATTCGTATTATTTCGAACACATCTAGCAAAATTCAACAACCAAATATATTAAAATTCTACCATACCTCAGCCTCAGGAGACATAGCAACATCATCATGTCCATAATCAATAATGCTATGGTTATTTCTCCTCTCCGTCTCGACGCATCCGATTCGGGCGGCACGGAACTCGAGCCGGCGGTCTCAAATCGCTCCATTTCGGAGTCGAATTAGGGTTCAATCGAGTCGAATTAGCCTGTAGTAGTCTGGCACACCAACTTCATCAATTTCATCTTTGTTCGCACCTCGCTTCTACTCTTCTTTGTGGCTCGATTCTCGTAACCTCGTCTTCATTTTCGGTCTTTTAGGCAAATTCCATGTCGTCATCATCTTGGTACAAGTTCAAAGAAATTGAAAACCTCCTTCGATGCCATTTGAGAAATTCTAGGGTTTCTGAGAGAAGCAAAGTTCGAATTAGAAAGGAGAAATTAGGGTTTATAGGAGAGAGATAGTGAAATTGGGGAAGTTGATTGTTGAGAGGGTTTTAACGATTAAGATCGAAGAAGAGGGAAATAGGATTTGGGAGGGAATGAACGAGAAAATGTTTGTTTGAGACTTCCATAGGGTAGATGAGAGAGATCGAGAGTGGAGAGGGTAAGAGAGAGAAAGGAAGAAAAAGTGTGTGTCGTACAGAGAGAGGCAAGAGAAAAATCAAAAGGGGGAGAGTAGTAATTAGAATCGAGGAGAGGAGGGGAGCGAGTGAAAGTGGCAGGAACAACAAATGCTCCGGTCAAACGGAGCATTTGTGAATTTTTTTATCAAAATATTAAAGGAACTCACCAAATGCTCCTTTTGTGAAACAACCAAAGTATTTGACAAGTAGTAAAAGAACTTTTTTCCACTAGTTCTTATAGCAGATATATGGGGTTACTGATAATATAAAGGTCCAATTGTTCTGTATATTTCCAAGGATTTTATAGGGTTACTAATACTATAGAATAAGGGTCACTGATAGTTTTGGTGTAGTTTTTTTTGTTAAAAGGGTTACTTTTCAATTTAGATGGCCACACCAATGGTTATGTTTTTTTTTGCAGTGTTTTCGGTCCTCAGATCACTGTTAGATGTAGGCCTGTTGGCATCATTAAGTTGTTAGGAGATCTCACACCAGCCCAAGTTGAAGCAATTAAGCAGATTGGTTTTGGTTGTTTGTTGGACATCAAGCTGTCTGAGTTCCTAGGGTTATGCTTAGGTGGTTGTGTTAGAGATTTCGCCCAAATGGGAGAGTTTTTGTTATAACTCCTGGTAAAGAGGTTCAATTAACTTCGGAAGATGTCCATGATGTATTTGGTATTCCTCATAGACCGCTTGTAGTGCCAATATCTGGGAAGTCTGATGATAGAGATTTGAGGAGGTATGGAGAATAAAAGAACATATTCTATTACTATTGTGGAGTTGGAGAAAATGATAAAGAATGATCCCGGCATGATAACTGGTAATGATGACTTCAAGAAGGGCTTCTTGATGTTTGCTATGGTCACATTATTCACTCCAACAAGTAATAAAACTGCTGATTTAAAGCTTGCTAGGGCACTTGAGGATGTTGAGAATATTCGGAATTATAATTGGTGTCAATATGTGTTGGACCAATTGGCTTTAAGTTTGTCTAGGTACAAACCGCACTGTAATGATGTAGGTGGTTGTATTCTCGTTGTCAGTAGATATGCTATTTCCATAGGTATCTGTTTAGAGGGGCCGCTTCTCTTACTTCATTACCTTTGATTAAACATTGGACAACTGAGAAAGTGAGGGAGAGGTTACTGGAAGAAGGTGGGGAGTATGCTATTGGGAAAATTGATGAGTCTACATATCCCATTACAAGGGGTGCTGGGATTGTTCAAGAGGAGTCTGCTGCAATTGCGGAAGGTGTTGTTGGTCAGCAAATGGATGTAGATCGCGTGGTATCTGCACCAGCCATTGGTAATGAAACTATTGTTGCTGAGCAAAGGGATGTAGATGACGTGGTATCGCTCCGGCCCAAGTGCTCATGGATGTGTCAAGGACAAAGTGTTTTAGGTAACGATCCAACCGGAAGGGAACAATTCAAAGGGTCATTGCGTTATGTTTGAGTTACCCGCCGAGATTATGTCAAATGAAGAAATTCATCAAATTTTTAAGAATGTAAGTATTTATTTAGCTATTAGTTGATTTTTTTTAAGGATTACTTGTAAAGTAGAATTAAGTTACTGATTTGTTTGTACATGGTTACTTGTTCGGTTGTAACTGCAATACTATTTATTTGTTTATGGGGTTACCTAAAAGTGTATATGGGGTTACTTATTAAGTTTTTAGGTGTTACTTAATTGTTATTGAAGGAGTTTTGTGGTTAATTTTCCAATTATTACATATTAAGTTCTGAAGGTTTTATTTGTTTAGGTTGTGTGGGTTACTTATTAATTGTTTACTGTTTTACTTGTTCACGGGTGTTACTTGTTCTCTTTTTAAATTTGTTATTGTTTATTTCCTTTAGGGGTTACCTTAAAGCTTGTATGGGGTTACTTATTAACTTTTTATTTGTTACTTATTGTTACTAAAGGAGGTTTGTGGTTAACTTTCCAAGGGTTACTTATGGAGTTTCATAAAGTTTACTTGTTGAGTGTGCGTTACTCATTAATTGTTTTAGTTGTTCTAGTTTTGGTGTTACTTGTTCTGTTTTTCTTGTGATACAGTTTATTTGTTTTAGGGGTTACCTTTTCTGTTTATATGGTTACTTGTTTTGTTTTAACTGGATTTGTGGTTATTTGCTTTTGGGGTTACCTGAAAGTGTATATGGGGATACTTATTGTCTATTAATTAGCTGTTAATTGTTCTGTTTTAAATGGGTTACTGTTTGTTTGTTTATTTCCTTTTTCAGGATCTTCAAGAGAAATGTCTGCTGTTGAAGAGGGACATGAAGCTTCTCTCTTATCAATGTGAGAAGCATGTGGAGGAAATAAGAAGGCTATCTGAACCTGGCATTAGTCAAAGACCAACATATGAGAAGGTTTTTCTCCTATTATGTCGCAGCTTAAATCCCGCATTTAGTGATCCAAAATTCTCGTTAGCAAATTGATCGTATTGTGCTCCGAATATCACAATGAAGGAGTTGGAGAAAGACATGCCATCTTTTGAGGTCTTTTCAACAAGTGATATCAATGTGCCATGTGATCCCGTCGTAGAGGCTCAGATGGATGACCTTTTCAAAGACAGTGAAATTATTGACGTGTCCCCGATTGATGATATGCAAAGTTCAGGGGCTAAGATACATGAAGTGTTGAATGATTTGAAATCATATGAGTTGGAGTTAAAGGACACGGAGATAACTCCTCATGTGAGAAATGAAGTTGATACTACAAGAGGATGTCAAGAAGCTGCTGGAGTTACTGAACAAGTGACCAATGATGTAGTTACTGATTTGGTTCATGAGGAAGTTATGAAAACAGTGACCAAGGAACCTGTTGCTGAAGGAACAACGTCTTTAGTTAAAGACGTAGTTTCTGTTGAGCAAGTCTTTGGCAGTACAAGTTATGGAAATAGTCCAACTGTTGACGCTACAAGTGCGACTGAAATTGGAGGTAATATGTTGTTAGCTGGTCCGTCAAGTCTCAAAGACTCTATGTTTGATGTTGGAAGTCAACCAGAGCCCGATCCTGTTATTCAAATTGGTGATTCCAGTCAAGAAGCAACTGTCCAAAGAGCTGAGACATCCAATGTGGTTCGGAAGGAAGATGTTGCTTGGTTGTGTTAGTGTACGCGAGTCTGCTGATAACATTGGCAAGAATGAGTAGCATCGGATTATTTATAAAAAAGTTGGACATCGGAATTCGAGGTCTTCAACTGTCACTGAAGTTAAGAAGAAAAAGGATCAAAATGTTGGGGAGAAGAAAGGAGAACATCCTAGCAAAGCCGTTAAAAACAGTTTGAAGATAGATTATTTGAGGAAATGAGGCCAAGATTGGAGAAGCCTCCAGAAGCTGGTAGAGGCAGACGCGGAAGGGGAGAAATACACAACCAGATGCAGGAAGGGGGAAAACAGGTGCAGCTCCTCCAAAAGGAAGGGGGAGAGGAAAGAAAGAAGTAATGCAAGCGTAAAGCGTATTTTGGAGGAGACATTTTCTCAACCTACTTCCTGCCATACTCCTGAGTCAACTAGGGCTACCTTGGAGGAGTTTTTTTACAGAAAAGGAGGAGGTTGATAATGAATTTTGCAATTCATTGTCGCCTATTAAATGTGATTTGGAGTCAGGTGAGCAGGGAGGTAACAAGATGACTTTGGTTTCAAAGTTGATGCGAGGCAACACAAAGCTTCTTCAGACAAATATGAAAGCTTTGAGAATTCAAGTTGCTGATTATTGTTTTGTAATTCATGACGATTTTCTTCCATCGTAAGTTCTTGTTGTTTGAACTTGTTTTTTTTTTTTTTTGGGTTTCATCTGTAATTTTTATAAAACATATATGATGTGTTATCAGGGAAGAAATGCTTATTTTCAACGACTTTTATTCATTGCCAAGAGAGGAGCAATTAACATTGTACCCTTTGGAGTTCATTTCAAGTCGTGTGATTGACTGCTTTTTGCTGTTGCTCAATGAGACGGAGTCGCATGTGAAGAAGCCCAGACCTTCAAGATATTTTTTTGGTTTGTCATACATGGTAAGTTTTAAAGCAACTATTTGGTTTTTTGACCTTTTTTTTTTGTTTTTGAGTTTTTTCGATGGATGTTAAAGTTATACTTGTTGTTTTGAAGATTACTGGTATACAGAACAAGGGTTACTGATTTATATAGATAGGGATTACTGTTTCATATAAATTGGTGTTAGTAAAGAGGTTACTTATTCATATAGATAGGGGTTACTGATTCATATAAACAGGTGTTACTCATTCATATAAGTATGTGTTATTAATTCACATAACTAGGGGTTACTAATTTATATAGATAGGGGTTAATGAGTCATATAAATAGGTGTTAGTAAAGAGGTTACTGATTCATATAGATAGGGGTTACTGATTCATATAAATAGGTGTTAGTATTAAATTACACTTGGGGTTACTCATTTGTTCTTACCCTTTTTTTGTAGCATCCTTCTAAAGTTGCTATAATGGAGGGTAATACATCACCACATGAGAAAGAAATTTATGATGCATGGGACATGGGGATAGATAGTCAGATTCATTCTTCATACTTTTTAGATTCAACTTTGGTAAATTGTTCCTCATATAAGTATGTATTCAATTCTGCTATGTTTTCTAAGTGGGAGAATTAACTTATGTATATTGTAAATTTGCAGATTATATTACAGTTTTTGCATTTTGACCACTTTTCATGTGTTGCAATCAATTTTCGAGATGAGACGATTGACTACATTGATAATAGGATTTATTCAGATCAGAACCCAGAGAAATGTGATGAAATTGAGTTTGACGCCCACATTTCACCGCATTATACATTTTGTTACCATTTGGTTTGTCTTCTAACTTTTGTTATACCTTATTATATTCATGGATCTTTTCTGGATATGTAATTGTGTTAATCTTTTGTATTGTTTTTGTTGCATCTATGTAGAGAACTTATTTGTCCACATTTCTGTTGTCGAAGAACCATGATTATGGATATTTTGTGAGGAACTACGAGATTAGGCAGCTCCCTTTTAAATAGCAGACATTGCCTTCTAATAATGACTGCGGTGTATTCATGTTGTACCACTGCTGCATGTATCAAGGTCAGACTTTTGAAAGAGAGGGCTTGCACAGGGTACATAATTCTATTCTTTTCATTAATTCCTATATGTTAATGGATTTTTTAACTGGAATAATACAAATTTTGGTCCGTTCTCTCGCAATAATATAAACTTTTGATTATTTTTTAATAATACAAACTTTAGTCCAAAATTCCTCTAGTAGGTCATGACCGGTTCCTAACTTGTTGGTGCAGGTAACATGCATACGTGGCACTCCCTAGGACACGTGTCGCTTGCTTATTGGTTGATTTTTTAAATTTTTATTTAAATTTGAAAAACAAAAAAGATCTTTTTTTTCTTTCTCCTCACCCACCCCATCCCACCCCACCCTCGACCCTACCGAGTCTTCTCTCTTCGTCCCCAAAGCACCTCCACGAAGCCCCCTCCCCCATCCCGAAACCACAACCGCCACCAACACATCACACCATACCACACCATTGCACCACCACACCGCACCATACGTCCATACCACACCACCACACCTTATCTCACGACACACCATCACAACACCACAATACGCCACACCACACCACCACACCTCACGACGCACCAAAGCACCAACGAGCATCAACGCGGACGTATCCGGGCGCCGCCGACACCAAGCACCCTATTTTGTTTCCTAATTCTTCGCACTACCCCTAATTCCAAATTCGAGGTGGAGATAGGGAAGATAAAGGTGTTGATAGGATTTGGTGGACGGGGTTCATGGTGGTTGGGGGTCGGGTTTTGTGTATTTCGGGGGTGAGGGAGTGGAGGGTGTGGTTTTCGAGGGTGGGGTGGCTGGGTTTGGTGGTTTTCGGGGGGTGGCTGGGTTTGGTGGTTTTTGGTAGGGGGGTGGCTGGGTTTGTTTTTTTTGGGGGGGTGGCTGGATTTGGTGGTTTTCGGGGTGGGGTGTGTGGGTTGGTTTTCGGGGGGTCGTGGGTTGGTTTCGGGGGTGGTGGGTGTGGGTTGGTTTCGGTAGTGGTTGTAGGGTGGGGGGGTGGCTAGGTTTGGTGGTTTTCGGGGGTGGGGTCCGTGGGTTGGTTTTGGGGGGTGGTCGTGGGCTGGGTTTGGTGGTTTTGGGGGTGGTGGGCGTGGGGTGGGGGGGCCGAGGTGATTCAGGTGGGTGGGGGGTTGGGGGAGGAGGGAGAAAGAAGAAATATCATTTTGTAATTTTTTTTACCTGTTTTTCAAGTTACAAGTCAACTTGACCTACTGGAGGAATTTTGGAATAAAGTTTGTATTTTTAAAAAATAATCAAAAGTTTGTATTATTGCGAGAGAACGGGCCAAAGTTTGTATTATTGTAGTTAAAAAATCCTATGTTATTGAAGTGATTTGAATTATTTTGAGTGATTTAAGGTATTTGAGTGATGTATATTAGGAGGTTGTAAATAGGAATTTGTAGAGATTGGTTTTGGATTGAGTGGTTAATCATTATTGGCATATAGGATACTGATTATTTTTATATGGGGTTACTGTCTATTGGTATATAGGTTACCTATTGTTTATATTTGAGGTTACCTGATTGTTACTATTTGCGTTTCAAAGGGTTACTGATTGAGTACATTACTGGGATTTTTTTTTAATATTATTGTAGGCAATGGAGCGTCGTCTTTACCGGGCTGAAATATGTGTGTCTCTTATTCTGTCTGATATTAATATGTTGCGTAGTCATCTTATGGCTCGTGTCAAAAAATTCAATAGGCAAAGGGTTGAAATACTACAAAAGGTAGTGAAGCAGGAAAAGGAGATTGTAGAAAAAGAAAAAGAGGAGAGAAAAGAATTGAATCGTTTAGCTCGGTTAGCGAAGAGTCAACAAGCTGCCAAATCTGTTGTTCCTAGTGTTATAGAATGATCCTTTGTTTTTTATTCCAAGTATTGTTGAAATTACTATCTTTCACAACACATTTGATAGATTAACTAGTATGTTCATACTTAGTGGATATTGTGGATTACTAGGTTTGTTGAACAAGTACTTTTTTTTTTTTATATTTTTTATAAAGAAGCAGTTTTTAACATATGTGTTTATGCACAGCTGATGTTTATCTTTAATATATAGAGGCTACTGTGGATTAGTTATAAAAGTAAACAAGGTTACCGATTAACAAATTCAAAGATTATTACTGATTCATATACCTATGGTTAATTATTAACATATGAGTGGATTACTGAATAATATATATAGACGTTACTGATTCTCATATTTCGGGGATACTGATTATTATAGGCATGGATTACAAATCAGTGTAAGTAGGGGTTACTTAATAATAGGTAGGTGGATTTTAATTGTTCGAATACTTAGAGTTACTGATTAATTTAAGAATGGATTACTTGGTGGATATTGTGGATTACTTATTAGCCTAGACAATGATTATTGATTAAAAAATTCAGTGGTTTGTGATGGATTAAATAGAACAATAGTATAAGAACATAGATATTGCTGAAAGGATTACTTATTCTCTTACTAGGAGTTACTAATAACATTCTAGAGTGGTTACTTGCAGTGTTTAGGTATGAACTATTGCTAGATAATTGAAAACTGTTGTAATCTGAAATATAAATTCAATTACAATATTATTATAAGACCATAAGAATTAAAACAATTTTGGATTCGGTGCTGGGGTTACTGTTCCAAAGTCTTCTTGCACTCCCTTTTTCTTCTTTCTAGTGCTGCTCTTTGACTCCTGAAAATGACCTTTAATGCACTTGGTCCTACCTTTTGTGTTCGCTCTATCTAGATCGCTCACTGAAGGTATGTTATCTGATTGCTGTGTTGCATTCATTGATGTGCTGTTGGTTGATTCTTGCTCTTCGTGCTGCTCAGATTCCTTGTCTGTGATGATCTTATGTACTGCACATATTAGTCTTTCATATGTGTCCTCTACAAGCTTCTGTGTCGCAGCATGTTCCTGACTTTTCAGCATTAAGTTGTAACTCTTTCTTGCAATCATGCTACGCTAAGGTATGTATTTTTGTTGTTGTAATTCTGGTTGTGATTGCTGTTCTTCCCTTCTTTTCCAAATATCTTCCTTAGCGAACTTAGTCCACCTCTTACATATGTAAATATCTGGAACTTTGGTTATTGAGTGCTGAAAAAGTATGCGTAGAGAATGGTAGCACAACCAACCAGATTCTTCATAATTTTTGCAAGTGCACAGTACTGTATTGTATACACTATCAAATGTAACTTTATGCTTAGAGTATATGTCATCCTCTAGCCATACATTATAGTAGTATTTGACGCCAACATGTGCATGAATTCTCACAATAGATTGAAAGGCATATGTGTATTCATTTTCAAAGTCCCTGAAAAGTGTTTGTGTGTATACCTGTGATGCATGCTTGATTAGACCAAACATCGGGAGTGCTGAACTCAATGTTGATTCTGTACACTTGAAGTCAGCATTTAATTCATTATTCCTCCACTTCTCTACTGTATTCTAGAACATTTTGAAAAAATCTGCGAGGCTTGTGTTGTTGTTTGCTGAGAAACCAACAACATTGTTTGTGCTTGCACTTATTTGAGAAGAGATTATTCCTGCTAAAAAAAAGTTCTTGCTCAGTGCTGTGCACCATTTTTCTTTCAGTCTATACAGCCTTTTGAACCACTTGTTGCTTTCTAGTTGATATTTCTTTAACATATCATCCCAACACTTCTCAAATTCTTTAGGTGTTGCACATCCACTTAGACACTTAGTGAATGTATTCTTGAAAGTTGAATTCTTTTTCAAAGCTCCATATCTTGATACTGCATTTTTTATCGATGCCAAATGCAAAGTCTCGTGTCTTGTGTGACGTAGTGCCTCGCACAAAACATATATAACTAAGGTTATAGTAGTTACAAATAATTTATTACAGAGGGTACTCATAGTTTGTTAGAGGGGTTACTTTTTTAGTTTATGACAATTACTGATAATGTTTTACAGGGAATGCATAGACTAGATATATAACTAAGGTTATAGTAGTTACTGATATATAACACATATATAACTAAGGTTATAGTAGTTACTGATAAATTATTACAGAGGGGTACTCATAGTTTGTTAGAGGGGTTACTTTTTTTAGTTTATGACAATTACTGACAATATTTTAGAGGGGTTACATAGACTAGATATACGAGGTTACTAATAAAAATATAAAGATATGAGTGATTACTGTGATAGAAATCTAAATATTGTTGATTATATTTTCAGGGGTTACTTATTAAAACTGTAGGAGTTACTTGCTATTATTTTTGTTGTTTATAAATTTAGTTCAAAAATTTACTATTATTCTAATTGGGTTACTTATCAGTTATGTAGGTATACTGGTAAAGTTACACAAGGGTTAGTTATTATAATTTTTCATTTTTAAGGCAAGATGAAGTTTCCTATTAGTAGAAGTAGGTGGGGAAGTAGGGATACATCCATGTGATATGGTATAATTACCGAAAAATAAAATCAACTAAATTGCTGATGTGACTTGAGTGGGTTAGGAAAATACTCGATGTGACTGTAGGGGTTACTAATACCTCTTTATTTAGGTTACCAAGAAAACTTTAAATTGAAGTGACTTAAAGGGTTTCGAAAAATTATGAATAATTGCGCTCGTAGACATCTAATTAATTTTATGTGTATTTTTCAAAACCGTAATTAATATTGAATGAATCGAGAATTTTTTTATCATTATTCAATGATTTGAAATCCAATATTTATTATAAATACATGTTTTCCTACGGTTTTGTTTCATACCAATAACATAACATTTCCTCTCCCTTTCTTTCTACTAAAATTCATGCTGTTGATCATAAGCTTTCCTCTCTCTTTTCCAACAACTCTTTTATAATTTAATACTTATGGATTCCCAAATTCAAGAGGAACTGTTAAAGATCTTTGAAGCGTTTTACAATTTTTATTTGGAGTGGCAAATTTATGATTTGAAATTTGCTAAGTCTATGAAAACCCTTGCTGAACTAAAAAATAAAGGCAAAGATCATCTCCCAACAATTTCCAAAATATGCAGCATGCACAACCCCGTTTGCATTGCTGTTAGAGAATCCAGGATTAAGCTTAAGGAGTTAGAGAAGAAAGTGGAGGAGGAGGAAGAAGAAGAAGAAGAACTGTTGCTCTTCAACAAATCCTTGATTTCCTTCTTTTGTTGTTCATGGACCTTAGTTTTTTATTTTATTTTCTTTCTTGTGTTGTTCATCCAAATGCCTAGTATACTTCTTAATTTTGACTTGTTTTAGAAGTATTTAGGTATTGTAATTATTAATATTTTGTATTTTGTGTTATATTAATATTAATGAAATATCAAAGTTTTTTGCAATTATCTCCTGTCTAATTGTTGTACAATATTTTTATTACTGTTTATGAATTTTTTTATTCTTTAAATTTTTTAATGCTATAAATTGGTACATTTCATACAATAAAAATATATACTTAGAACTTGGTGATAAATACATTTAGATGTTACTGTAAGTGTACTTAGAAGTTACTCATAAATATATTCACATGTTACTGATAAATTTATTCCCACTTCATATAGATAAGGGTTATTAGAGAGGATACTAATTCAAAAAAGTAGGTGTTACTCATTCATATAAATTGGTACCTTTCATACAAGTAAAAATATATATTTAGAAGTTAGTGATAAATACATTTAGAGGTTACTTGTAAGTGTATTTAGAAGTTACTCATAAATATATTCACATGTTATTGATAAATTTATTCACAAAGGTTACTAGCTAATTCAAATAGATAGGGTTGCTAAAGAGGTTACTTGATTTATAAAAGTAGGTGTTACTAATTCACATAACTAGAGGTTACTGATTCATATGGATAGGGGTCACTGATTCATATAAATAGGTGTTAGTAAAGAGGTTACTGATTAATATAGATAGGGGTTATTGATTAATATAGATAGGGGTTACTATAGAGGTTACTGATTCATATAAATAGGTGTTAGTAAAGAGGTTACTGATTCATATAGATAAGGGTTACTAATTCATATATATATAAGGGTTACTAAAGAGGTTACTGATTCATAAAAGTAGGTATTACTAATTCATATAAGTAGGTGTTACTCATACATATAATTAGGTGTTACTCATACATATTTTACTTAGAGCATATATTTGGGGTTACTTAGTGCGGATACATAGGGTTACTTAGAGCGAGATATATGGGGTTACTTACAGCAGATACATAGGGTTACTTAGAGCAGATATATGGGGTTACTTACAACAGATATATAGGGTTACTTAGATCAGATATATGGGGTTACCGAGTAATATAAGTACGTGTTACTAATTCACATAGATAGGGGTTACTGATTCATATAAGTAGGTGTTACTCATACATATAATTAGGTGTTACTCATACATATATTACTTATAGCATATATTTGGGGTTACTTAGAGCAGATATATTAAGGGTTACTTAGAGCAAATATATGGGGTTACTGAAACAATTTCATGGGGTTACTTTTGTTTATTTCTTTGGGGTAGAATTCATTTATTAATGGCTTACCAACTAAAAAATTAATTACGGATGTAACATGAAGGGTTACTTACCCGCCATATTTTGGGTTACCAATACAACTTTAAATTGAAGTAACTATACATATTCCGAAAAAGTGTCTCTTAGCCTATTTAATGCTGTCTTCAACTTTCAATATTGTATGTCACATTGAATACGGAAAATTTAATTATTTTTAAGGTATTCAATGAATTAAACTGCAACTATTATTATAAATAAGGGGTTTTCGAGAGGTCATTTTCATCGGATTAACTTTCTTTCCTCCATTTCCTTTCATCTTCTTCAGTTTCTTTAATCTTTCTTCATATTTTTTCTCCATTCAAACCTTATGGATCCCGAGTTCAAAGTCGAAGTTCTAAAAGTCTGTAAAGCTTTTGACAGTTTATATTCGAAGTTTAATAAGTTTCATTCTACACTTATGGATTCCCTTCTAGTTATATTAAGAACAAGAGAGAGGGGTAGATACGCATGCAATAATAGAGGAAATATGCAACATGAAGGACCCAACAATGTATGCCGTTAGAGATACAAATGACCTTGTTCGAAAGTGGAAGGAACAAATAGAGAAGTAGGAGGAGGAGGAGGAGGAGGAGGAGAAGGAAGATGAAGATGAAGAATAAGAAGAAAACCAATAAGGAATTTCTAGTAGTTATTAATTTTAAGGTTTCTAGTTATGAGGTTTGTTTAATTAAGTTTGTAGTAGTTGTTAAAATAGTTTCTAGTTATGTCTTTTCTGTTCTAATATAAATGAAAATTTGAATATTATTTGAAAATTATATGTGTGTTGATTCATTATTCAACATTTTTATTCCTGTTTTTGAATTTTTTTTAAGTCTTTCAATTTTTTAATGGTATAAATTGATGCTTTTCATACAATAAAAATATATATTTAGAAGTTACTGATAAAAACATTTACATGTTACTGTAAATGTATTTAGAAATAAATATATTCACATGTTACTGATAAATTTATTCACAAAGTTACTAATTCATATACATAGACATTACTGATTAACAATCTCACAAATTACTAATTGATATACTTAGGATTGAGAGGTCTGAATTATATATTTTGGGGGTTATTGATTAATATAAGTAGTGGTTACTAATTCTTATATGTAGGTGTTACTCATACATATTTTGCGGGTTACTGATTATTATAAGCATATTTTACTAATTTATTTAGATTGGGGTTACTTGAGAGGTTACTGAATTATATATTTTGGGGGTTAGTGATTAATATAAGTAGTGGTTACTAATTCTTATATGTAGGTGTAACTCATACATATTTTGGGGGTTACTGATTAAGATAAGCATATTTTACTAATTTATTTTGATTGGGGTTACTTGAGAGGTTACCGATATATATATATATTTTGGGGTTAGTCATTAATATAAGTAGTGGTTACTAATTCTTTTATGTAGGTATTACTCATACATATTGTGGGGGTTACTGATTAATATAAGCTTTTTTACTAATTTATTTAGATTGGAATTACTTGAGAGGTTACTGATATATATATTTTGGGGGTTACTCATTAATATAAGTAGGGGTTACTGATTAATATAAATAGTTATTACTTATTAATATAAGTAGGTGTTACTCATACATATTTTTTGGGGGTTACTTATTAATATAAGTAGGGGTTCTCGATTAATATAATTAGGTATTACTCATACATATTTTGGAGAATACTTGATTAATATAAGTAGGGGTTAGTTAGAGTAGATATATGGGGTTAGTTAGAGCGAGATATATTACTATAAATGTAAGCCATCAATGTACTCATCAAAAGATAAGTTTACTAGTTGGTAACACCTCTAAAACTTATCACTAACCCCTATGAAATTAAAAAGTAACCCATAGGATATCCAATTATATTTGTAAACAATTTCTGGTTTTTCTTAAAAGGGTTACTTACACACCAAATATGGGTGTATTAATAATAAAGAGTGAAATTTTAGATAACATACCTTTTTATTGCCTTTGACATAGCTAAATCTTGGTCGGTAAAGATTGTTGTAGGCGTTAGACCACCCATAGATTTCTTGAATGTGTTTAGTAGCCATTCAAATGTTGTTGTGCTTTCATCCGCAATGAAAGTGCAACCAAATATGACGTTTTGCCAGTGGTGATTGATGCCAACAAATGGGGCACAAATGAGGTTGTATTTGTTTGTTCGATAAGTTGTATCAAACATCATCACATCCCCAAACATTTCCAAGTCTTCTTTCATTTGGGAGTCTCTCCAAAATATAGTCGTAAGCTTGTTTCCTTTTTCCCTCCGCCAAATTTGAACTTGAAGAAGAAATTTGGGTCTTCAGTTTGTCTATGATAAAGACAGTCTATGACATGTTGGGCATCACCACCTTCAATCTCTTTCATCTTCTTTCTGGTTATGTACTTTAGATGGTCTTTGTATGTATGTCCAATCGATGATACTCCTCCAGCCTCATGCGCCATTAATTGGTACGATTGTGTTGGTCTCAATCCACTTTGTAACATTAAATCTATATAATCGCTTTTTCAGCAGTCATTTTTCATTCTGACCTATGCAAATGCTGTCATGATCTTCTTGTGAGCTCATGGTTATGCTTAATGACATGATCATCGACCTTAAACTTGCCATCGTAGTCCTTTTAGCCCTTATATAAGCCTTGCGGCCGGTTCTTGTAATAGGTACTTCCTCCGTCCTGCAATACTCTTGACACTTATCGGGGCACGTAGTTTTAGATGATAAGTTGTTGTTTGGTTATCAATTGTTATTTTATTGAAAAAGTAAATGTGATAGGTGTTAGTAGGTAGTAAAAGTAGTATTATTTTATTAGGAGGAGAGAGAATGTGGGCCAATGGTTAGAGTTGGTAGATAGTAAGAGTGGTATTATTTTATTTGGAGGAGAGAGAGTGTGGGCCAATGGTTAAAAGGTAGAAGGATTAAAATAATAGTGGGTCATATCCAAAAATAGAAGTGTAAAGAGTATTCGGGACGAGATGAAAAAGAAAAGTGTAAAAGAGTATTCGGGACAGAGGAGTACTTTTTTTTTTTTTTACATTTTGTCCTTGTCTTAGGGGGTTGATTTTCTCAATGGCCCCTTGCATCTAAATCCTTCTTTTGAACAAAAAAATTCCTTTGATCCTATCTCTTTTTATCCCCTTGTGTATATCTTGTTGTGGAGTCTTACTCTAAAGCCCATAACATTTGCATGTTTTTTGTATCTTTCATGAATTCCTTCCAAAGTTCCTGTAAAGCCCAGTAAACTTGCTTTGTGTTCTTCTTGTTTTTCCTCTACTTTTTGCTTAAGAAGTAATATTCTATGTTGTTCTTCATCTTCCACTGAATGTTGTGCATCATGATCCCAACTTTATGCATAATCAATAATTGGATGATTTAGATGGTATGTTTGTAAGACTCAGATATGCTTTTATAATTTGTACTTTTGGTTACTGATAGCTTAGTCACGGGTTACTTACTGACTTAGATGTTACTGATTCATATTATTAAGTAGCTGTTACTCATTCATATATTAGGGGTTACAGATTAATTTAAGTCAGTGTTACAGATTAATATAAGTAGACATTACTGATTAATATAAGTAGGTGTTAATGATTCTTATGAGCAGGTGTTACTCATTCATATTATGGGGATTATTGATTAATATAACTAGGTATTACTGGTTATTAAAAGAAAGTGTTACTCATTTATATTTTGGGGGTTACTGGTTAATATAAGTAGGTGTTACTCATTCATAATTCGGGTGTTATTGATTAATATAAGTAGGTATTACCGATTATGAAAATTAAAGAAAGTGTTACTTATTTATATTTTGGGGGTTACTGGTTAATATAAGTAGGTGTTACTCATTCATAATTTGGGGGTTACTGATGTATATAAGTAGGTAACACTGATTCATTTTTTGGGGGTTACTGGTTAATATAATAGTAGGTGTTACTCATTCATATTTTGGGGGTTACTGATGTATATAAGTAGGTATTACTGATTATGAAAAGAAAGTGTTACTCATTTATTTTTTGGGGGTTACTGGTTAATATATGTAAGTGTTACTCATTTATATTACTGGGATTACTAATTAATAAAAGTAATTTTTATAGGGTTACTAATTAACTTAACTTTCGATTCTTTATTTTTTATATTTTCAGGTTTCCGATTATCATAACATGGATTTTTGATTCGAATATTTATTCGTGAAAAATCGAGATAATCAGGGGTTACCTTCTAGCTCGTTATTTTGGAGAATGTATTCCTGAATTTCCTCACTAGTGTTTGGGTGTATTCCGAGCTGATTCATTGATTCTTCTATATCCATTAATTTTTGTGATTCTTCTAAGTCCGTGGATTCTTCATCAGTAGTTGAGTTCGTCATTTTTTAACTTTCAATTTTCTGGGGATTTGTTCTTGCTTTTAATTTGTCTCTTACCTAGAAAATGACGGTGCGCTATTAAAGAGAGGATTAGGTATGTTGTTGGAAAATTTGTTACGTGTTTATGCAGCGCGTGTTTTACACGCGCGCGGCCACACCTGAAAATTTTGTGTGTGGCCGGTGTAGGCAAGACGCGCCGCTCTCTTCCTATTCTCTCGATCGTTCATAGGTGGTTAACCGTCCCGAAATGACATTTCGGTTCAATAATCGGAATTATCGGTTCGCTATTTTTGTTAATCGTAACTACAACCGTTCAAACTGGTAACTGCTTAACTGGTTAACCGGTTCTTCGGTATGGTTTTTCGGTTAACCATTAACCATTAATCACGCTTTATTAATTTATTTTACTTAATTTATATATTAGATTTTCACATTAATTCAATGCCAACTGTTTGAGGGAGTTAATAAGTGTTTAGTAGATGTAGCTTAGAACCTTTAATAGTTCAAGGAGGGAGAGAGTTTTACAAAGTTCACCTTTGCACAAAAACCTTACTAACTTACCGACCTTGGGGCCATTAACCGCTAACAATTACAAAGTGTACAATTACCGACCTTCGGCTAACCGCTTTATAAAAAAGCATAATCGTAACGTTTAACCGTAATTTATACCGGTTTGGTAACCAAACAGTTTAATCTCTATTTTTTCTCGCATGTTTACCGCCCATTTTGACCGATTCGTCTTTTGTGAACACCCATACCGCTCTATACAATTTTATCATCACCTGGGGGGGAGGGGTAGTACCGTAGTAGAGTCGTTGAGGATGATAAAGTAAAAAGACCTTGATGAAACGGTTTTGCCGAAAGACCGTCTCATTCTTTGTAGAGGTGTCAAACAAAAGGCCGATCCATGGGTGAACCCACATCCAACGCAGACCCAACATGTTCCGCGCTAAACATGAATGGTTGAAAATCCGACCCATTTTTTACCTAGTGTCTATTAATGTCCAAGTTGTACCCATCAAAATGGAAACCCAAACCGATCCGGGACAAAACCAAGTTGTATCCGGACCCAGTTGGACTCGCGAAGTGTGACCCGCACCCAACCCGATTCCGACCCGTAATCAACTCCGCATCCAACTTCACTCGGAAATGGACTAGTGATACTCGAGCTGATTGGACCGACCCATTGACGACTGTAGACACATAGTCACGTCTAGGGATGGCAACGGGTAGGATCCGGGTAGGATCCTCTAGGATCCAGATCCAAATCCGTTTTTTAGGCAAGGATCCAGATCCTACCCGGATCCGCTGGGTAATGAAATCGAGGATCCAGATTCAGATCCGACGGATCCTACGGATCCGGGTCCAAAACGGATCCAAAACGGATCCTAACTTATTTTTCTTCAAACGACCCTAATTTTCATTATAACATTAAAACATAGTTTAACAAAAGTTCAATAATAAGTTAACAACGCCATTTGTCCATACAAGCATTCACTAAAATTAAGTTTAACAAATCCAACATCAATAATATTAAGAGTTCAACAAACTTCAATAATGCTACAATTCTTAACAAACTACAATGTTACATCTTCCATTCTTCACTTGGTCCATCTACCAAGACTCCAAGAAGGCTATTCTTCATCACTACTAACATCATCAACATCCTAAAATAAATAAAAAAAAACAACACAATAACCAACCAAATAGGAATATTAGTAAAAAAATTATATACACATATAAAAACAAACAAAATGATGACACACTACACACCATGTCAATGATATCTTGAGCTTCATTATCGTAATCACAATCTTCATTAATTGTGTATGATGAATTCTTCCCATCAAGTGTGCCTTTGCATTTATAAACCAAATAAAAAGTATATTAGATAATAATGTAAGTTATATAATAAAAGTAAGAGAAAAAAAGATGTATATATAACTCTAAGTAAAATATTACCTTTCACATCATCAATCAACCAACTTTGCAAGCACATCAAAGCCTCCACGGTTTGTGAATGAAGCCTAGAACGGTGAGCACTAATCACTCTTCCACCCATGCTAAAAGCACTTTCCGAAGCAACCGAAGACACGGGAATAGCAAGAATGTCCTTGGCAATTTTTTTCAAAGTTGGGTAATTTGTGTCTCTCCTCCACCAATTAAGAACATTAAAATCCTTATCCTCCAAAGATAGTAGCACTCTCCAAGTAGTTATCAACCTCATCCCTTAATGGTGTTGTTCTTACTTTTGTCTCTTTGATCTAGCAAAATCATCTTCATCACCACACTCATTAAACCCTCTCTTTAATGGTGATGATTGTCCATTCACTACATCATTCCTACTTTCAAACTCACGAACAAGTTTATCAAGGGTCCTTCTCACTCTTGCCATTTCACTATTGGCTTCATCTCCATATAATTTCTCAAAATAATGAGCCACACAATCCATTTTGTTTCTAGGATCTAAAATAGCCGCAATGGCCAAAATCCCATTAATTTCATACCAATATTTGTCAAACTTATCAATCATACTCATAGCCATTGTCTTAATGACCTCATTACTATCATCTTGCACCCAAAGATTCAAAGCAAGCTTAATCTCACAAATTGTTCGAAAAAACAAATTCGCAAGTAGGATGATTTCTATTCGAGAAAACTTTAGTGGCCTTGGAGAATATTTCCAACTTTTGACAAACAATAGTAGCCATCTTCCAATCATGGTCACTAGGAGCAGAAAACTTAAGCCTTTTATTTAGACGTTTCAATTTATTAAAAACGTCTTTGAAAGGCAAACTAGATTCAAGCATCAAGTAAGTAGAATTCCACCTAGTTTTCACATCAAGACCAATTCTTTTTGTTTTAGTCACATTCAAAACACGACATGCTTCCTCAAATTTCTCAATTCTTTTAGGGGTAGACATCCAAAACGCAATACACTCTCTTACTTTAGCAATAGCATGATCTATTACTTGTAAACCATCTTTGACAATCAAGTTTAGAATATGAGCACTACACCTCATATGCAAAAATTCTCCATTTAACACCAAACAACTACTCTCCAATTTGTCCAACAACACATTTATCATTGCATCATTTGTGCTACAATTATCAACAACTACGTAAGAAATTTTGTTTTCCAAAGAATATTGAGACAAACTTTCCATAAGAATCTTAGCAATTACCCCATTTGTATGCGGACTTGGAACATAACAAAACCTATATAAACATGATAAAACCAAGATTCGTAACATAAAAAAACCAAAACTCCAACATATTAACCATTATAAATGCAAATAGGCAAATAACCACAAGTTGGAACAAAAGCAAATAACCAAAAATATGTTAGAATTATAAATGAAATAATCAAAATTACCTTATTGTTCGATTATGCAAAATCCGTTTATCATCAATGAAATGGGATGTCACGGCCATATACCCCTTCTTTTGATTTGAGGCAGTCCACATATCAGTTGTTATCGCCACTCTACCCTCGTTAGCAACTAACAAAGCCTTAAGAGAACCTCTATCATTGTTGAACATCTTCACCACATCGCTTCTCAATGTGTTCCTCGTAATCATCTTGAAATCATCATTCAAACTCTCGACAAAACTCCTAAAACCAATGTGATCCACAATTGACAAAGGATACTCATGTACTACTACCATCTTAACCAACTCTCGCCTTGAAACATCTTGATCAAATGACACTTTCTTTGCTTTTTCCTTAAGTGCCAAAGAAGTGGTCCCATCATCTTCTGTCTTAAACTTCAATTGTGATTGACCACCCATAAGCCTCAAGTGCCTTCCCGAACAATGGTGTTTGGCATGCTTGTTGAGGTGTGAAGTTCCATTGGCTCCCGAATATGAGAGTAAACTATTACAATCCTTACACTTGGCCTTTTTAACACCATTGACTACAACCACATTAAAAGTTTCCCAAGCTGTAGAAGTCAATTTCTTACATTTCTTACTACCACTAGATGGTTCTTCCTTACTAGTATCAACCCCAATCTCAACAAACCCTTCCACATCATCCTCTTTATCAGAATCACCCAACACAACAAATGGTTCTTCATTAGGGTGACTAGAACCAGCATCACTATCTTTAAATGATATTTTATCATCCATAATTATGATTTACAAACAACCCTAATTTGAAAAAATGCAACAAAAAAAAATCAGCATACAAACTACATTATGAAATCGAGCAAACAAGCAAGAAAAACAAGCCAACTAATCTGAAAAACACAACAAAAAAATCAGCATCATAACTACAATATGAAATCCAGCAAACAAGAAAGAAAAACAAGCTAACTAATCTGAAAAACAAAAAAAAAAAAAAAAAATTTCACTACAATGCTACAAGCACCAAGTCAGCAACAAGCCAACAAGCCAACAACAACCCATCAAACAAGCAAAAAAATCGAACAAACAAGATAAAATCGAGCAAACAACTAAATAAATTTCGAGCAAACAAGTAAATAATCGAGCAAAGAAGCACAAACTCAAGTAAATTCGAGCAACAGTTGGTGAAGATGAAAAACGAAAACATCACAACCCAAAAAAATGGAAAACCCGAAAAAATCACAACCCAAAAAAATGAAGAATGAAAACAAAACAGAGAAAAAAACGAAAGAATGAAGAGAGGAATAGAAGACTAACCAGATTTCCGGCGAGCAAACAAGTAGAAATCCGAGTGAAGAAGCAAAAATCCAAAGCAAATTCCAAAGAAAAGCTCCGACTTTTAATGAAAAACCCGAAAAAATCACAACCCAAATAAATGAAAAACGAAAACAAAACAGAGAAACGAAAGAATGAGAGAAGAATAGAAGACTAACCCGAAATTTTCGACTGATTTCCGGCGCCGGCAGCTCCTCTTGCTCGATGAAAAGCCCCAAAATATCCGACTGATTTTTCAGTCAGTGAAAACAGAAGGGAAACGAAAGTCTGAAAGAGAGAGAAGAATAGAAACGGCTGGGCCTGGGGGTGAAAAAATGAAACAAAAGGTTTTAGGGTTTTCATTATCACCCCTCTATTTTATATTTTAATTTATTTTAAAAAAAAAAACGGGTAAACGGATCCGGATCCGAGTAATAACTTAGGACCCGATCCAGATCCGTTTTTTAAACAGAGGATCCGGATCCTGCCCGGATCCGTCGGATTCTAAAAAAGAGGATCCAGATCCGTTAAAAACGGATCCGGGTCCACGGATCCGGGTCGGGTCCATTACCCATTGCCATCCCTAGTCACGTCTCCCCATTTAGCACCCTATGATGACTAATATCCCGCTCTAATTGGTCCGGATCGAGGAAAGAATAAACACTAGTAGAATAAATGCTTATTGCTGCGGTCTTTAAGTGGCCTATTGCGGCGATTTTGACCGCGCAAAGCAATTAACGGCGCAAAGAATAGGTAATTAACTGTTGCTCGCGGTTTTAAACCGCAAAGAATATTAAAACATATTGCTGCGGTTTTGAGGAAAACCGCAAAGCAATATTTCCCGGTTATTATTATTTAAAACAAACATATTGCCGCCCGTTTATGTGACAAACAAAGAAGCAATATGGATATTTTTATTATAAAAAATACATAATATTGCCGCGGTTTCTCTCCGATGCATCAGTTAAGAATATTTTTTAATAATAAAAAATATATCATATTGCCGCGGTTTCTCCGACAAACCGCAAAGAATATGATATATTTTTTATTATTAAAAAAGGATATTGCCGCGGTTTGTCGAGAAACCGCAAAGAATATTATGTATTTTTTATTATTAAAAATGGATATTGCCGCGGTTTGTCGGAGAAACCGCAAAGAATATACCTTTTTTTTTTTTTTAAATAATTTACATTATGCAGCAAGCGTAATGCAGAATGCAGCACAGCAAGCGTAATGCAAGAAGCGTGATGCAAAGCAAATTTCTCGCATAAATTTCGACAGAGCTCCGTTTGTAAATTGGATAAACCCATAATTGGGAATTAACCCGTACAATATTATATGCAACAACCATCCATCATCCACAATTCATCATCCAAAATTCATCCCAACATCCATCCATCATCCACAAATCATCCAACAAACAACACCTAATCCACAAATTCATCCAACATCCAACTTCCACGCACAATCCAAATTCCAAGTTTAACAATAGAAATATATAAGATTCAATAAAACATAGATATCATATGATCCAACATATATATTTATATATCATGAAATCCAATCAATTAAGTCAATAATACGATTAACCAAAGTTAGCTTTCAATAGTTATATATATAAACTAACCTAACCTATGCAATGCAATTATCAATAAAGTATCTTGCCCACTTATTTTTCACCTCATTGATTTGATCTTCGTATAAGGATCGCAGGTAAAGGTAGTACAAGCAACCCGAAAATAATTCACCAAAGTTAGCTTTCAATAGTTATATATATAAAATATGAAATGAATAATAAGTGAACAAAAACTTACTTCATCGAAATCCTCCGAACTAGAATATAAAATGAGTGCGTCAAAAATGTTGCGCATGACAAAATAACCGCACTCCGTGCCTCCTTGTTGTTGTGGGCACTTTAACGAAAGTTTTAAGAAAATGAGTAAATTTATCGTATAATGAGAATGACATAACATATGCTTTTAATTGAATAAAATAAGGATATTATACCTTAACACATTTCCAACTAAGCTTGTTGTGACGAACTTCGTTGCAGGTCATCCGAAACCTCCTAAAAGCACTACATAAAACAAAATCAAATGATCAATTACACTTTATTTGCTTTATATTATAATTTAAATTCATTTAAAATATATCAAAGCGATCAACTTACGCTATCATAGGAGGTTTAATCTTTAACTTCCGCTCCTTGTGATAGCTAGCGGAATCAAAGACGTAAATAATCCCGAGCATGGGACGTATGACCAGGAGCATCCAATGACGGCTATTGCAAGATTGAATAATAATAATTACTTAAAAAATTCACATGTCATGCAAAAATCAATATTTGTAAAACTATTAAGATAGAATATTACTCTTGAAAGATTGGCGCGAAGATGATACTAGCACCAAAGAACGACGGATCCAATCAAAGCACACTCAATGTAAGTCGTTAGATTCTCCAAAGAATGCACATCCGCGGTACTCTCCCGGCACATCCAACAAACTCGAACAAAGATCCCCAAATCCATCCAAGTCGACCGTATTGCCCTACAAAAATAGATAAACATAAACTTTATGTGGAAAATACAACTATCATACAATGAAATGTAAAAAAAAAATCATAACTTTGATTATTGTTACCTCATGTACACTTGGATAATAGAAATATTAAGCATCTCCCCTTTCAAGAACCGAGCAATATCCTCCTTGGTCGATAAGCGGTGGCATCTTCTCGTATAATGGAATAATGAGCTCGGCAAGGTTACACCAACAAGATCACTCGTCTGCGACGGCAAGGGCAAGCGTATCTCGCTAACTCCTTGCGCCTTCAGTGAGTGATTCCAAGAACGATACATCATCAACTACCGGACTATAACGAGTAGCCGAACCGGCCGAAAGTTGCCGGGCTAGGACATCTAACAGCCTCCCCCGAAATCCCCCTTTGTTTTTTAGGTGTCGGTGTAACCTAATAATAATTTTTGAGAACGCGCATAAGATTATGTAATTTTTACATTTAATCCTATTATTTGAACAAAAATGGATAAAATTTGAACAATTACCTCATCACCTAATATTTGCACTAAATTTTTTGGCCATTGCACCCACGTACCCAAAGCAGCTTCCGTAGTGTCGATTTCATATGCAGGGTCGGGGACAGTAGTGGCAAATGACCATACTTTCTACAAAACGATGAATTTTCACTCGAAGGTGATCATTCATCATTCTAGACCCATGAACCGTAGTGGTCTCATCAAAAGCACAAGAATGTGCATCTCGCCACTAGACAAGTCTTTCCACTAGTTGGATCTATCAAATACAATCGACAGGAGTCTCGTCCTAACAATAACATAAAGTTCTTAATATATAAGATAATTATTTGTATAAAGCACATGTATATATGATAATTATTTGTATAAAGCATGAATAATTATGATATTTATTTGTATAAAGCACATGTATATATGATCCTTATTTGTATAAAGCACCATGTATATATGATCCTTATTTGTATAAAGCACATGTATATATGATCCTTATTTGTATAAAGCACATGTATATATGATAAATATATGTACCTTCGAATGAGGAGAATGAGTGTCTCCAAATCCAGATAGTGGAGTACGTAGCTGAGTGGGCTGTGAAGTAGATGGCCCAGCAGATGGTGAAGCAGCTGATGAACAACTGGTGAAGCAGCTGATGGAACAAATGGAGGAAAAGGTAGCTGAGTAGGCTGAAAAGTAGCTGGACCAGAAGATGCTGAAGCAGGTGATGGAACAAATAGAGGAAAAGGTAGCCGAGTGGGCCGGAAAAGCACTGGGCCCGTAAGATGCCGAAGGTGTGATGGAACAAATGGCGGAAAAGGTAGCTGAGTGGGCTGAAAAGCACTGGCCCAAGAGATGGTGAAGCAACTGATGGAACAAATGGTGGAGCAAATGGTGGAGTAGGTAGCCGAGTGGGTCGTGGAAAGCGCCACATTCTCGCATATATGTGGCAATGTCGTTCTCCACCTTTTCGCCATTTTCTCGCACGAATGCTTCCTCTTGTTCCCGACTCGAGCTCCAATAGTTCCTAGGAGGTGGAAGACCAAAAGCCTTCCTATAGCCAACATTGTAGCCTCCAAAACCATAACAACGACCCGAGTGATCTCGGCTTCTCTCCAAGAGCCATAAACAGGAGCGTCTTTGTTACGCACGGAGTGAACTCACCCTGGCTTCGCTTCTCCTTGTACTCCAACCGCCAAAAAATAAGTTCCAAATAACAAAAATGTATTTAATAAATAAAAACGTATACATGTCAAACTAAAAGTTATATATAGTGATATACATACGTATTTGTCACCTGCAATCTTTGTTTCCTCTCGCTGGAATAAATCGCCGTTTGGTGACCGGATCCTTCTTATGCATCGCGCACCACCCGCTCATCACCCCGAGTAACATGAGAGGACACCGAGGAGGATGGTGTACTAGATGACGATCCCGCGTAATCAAAACTAGGTGGAGAAAAGTTCTCCCGCTTCCACAACTCTCTAGCATCCCCATAGTTCCTTTGCCCTAAGTGGTGATGATGTGTATTCCTTTTGCACTCTCGAGCGCCTTTTCTCGCTTTTTCCGCAATAAAAACACATCAAGTTAGTAGAATATAATTTAATTTAATAAAACACATTAAGTTATTAGAATATAATTTAACTTACTACAGCCTCATCTCGACGTCATAGCCTCCTTGAAGGTAAGCCAATCCTCCGTCTTGATGTGCTTGTATACATCCGGCGGAGTATCACCTAGCTTCTCCTTCTTTGGTCTCGACTCGGTCATGGTGATCCAACCGTATACCAATTTGCTCTTGAAATCCCTCCATCCGGAGTTCACAAAGCAGTCAAGTAATGCCTCTTATAGCTTATCTCGTCCGGAAGGTGAAACATATTCTCGTTTTCCATCATAAACAAATAAATAAGCACGTTAGATCAACAATAGAACAATAAATCTCAAAATTGTAAATGAAACAAATCTTACCATAGTGTCTCGTCCACATCAAATCCAACAAGGCAGAGAAATGTTTTTCCATTTCCAATTGATGTTAAGCCTCGCGTATAGAAAGACCGACCCAAATACCATACTTGGATCTCCACGTGCCTAATAGAAAAAACAATTACAAAATACAAACATTAAATCCTAAGCATGGTAAATTATAACTATCTTACAATCAATAATTACCTGTTGGTCTCCCCAATTCATCAAACCGTAAGAACATATCTTCTCGTGTTGTGGAGATTCATCGTGGGACCTCTTTTACTCTTTTTAGCCGCCTTTGTCTTCCCACCCGACTTCTTCCCCCTCCCTTGTGCACCATAATATGCAGTGGGTCGACGAGGATCTAAGAATCAAAATAAGGAAACTATGAATTAGAGAACGAACAAATAAATGACATATTCAATATTACAATAATCGCGAACCCGAGGGGGGGTGGCCGACGTGGATCGATGTCACCTCAATGTCAAGTAAAGCATTTCTATCGCCTTCTACTTCCATTCTTTCCATCCAAGCATCAAACGCATCCGCAAAGACGATCGCTGTCCTCCCCCCGATCGCCTCCTTTTCCGGGTGAAATGGTGCATCGGAATCCGATGACCGATCGCTCGAACCGTCACTAGCCATATCTCGTAACATATACATAGAAACAACAAAAAGTGTTAACAAAATTTTAAACAATATATATCAACACATTATTGTAATGAAATCTATTATAAGTACATCAATTTAGTATTCAAATTACTCATATAGAACATTTTTTACCTTTAATTTTGGTCAATAGGTTGCTCGATGACCGTTATACCCTCCCCGGTGATCCACTCGCATGTAACTATTTTCGGCATCATACACATCCATCATATCATCACTTGGGATTGAGAAAGGGGGAATATCATCAAACTTATCATATTCTTCTTCATCGTCAACATCACCAACTCCTAAAATTCGCCTTTTACCATTAACAACAATGCACCACCGAGTGTCTACAGGATCGATACATAAAACACTTGTTTTGCTTGTGATGCGAGGATAAAAGGTTCTTCAAGTGTCACGCAGACGACTCATATCGACTAGAGTAAAACCACACTCATCCTTTCGCAAACCACGTCTATTATCCGCCCACTTGCATTGAAAAATAGGCATAGTGAAGTCACAATAATCGAGCTCCCACATTTCCCGAATGATCCCATAATATGATTGTGTAGCATCAATCGGAGTTTTATCCTTTGCACTCGCATACTCCCTAGATGATGCAACCATTGAAACCCTACAATTCCGTACCACCTTCGATTTCTTGTCTTGACGTTCAGTGTAAAAGGTAAATCCATTGATATCATACCCCTCATACGATTTAAAAACTGTCACGTGGACCGTATGCCAACCACTTAATTGTATCGGGTACATGATGGTCGTTTGTAGACAATTCACCAATTACTTTATTATGGAACCAATCAATGAAAGACCTCGTTATGCTCATTCATCAACGCCCTCTCCCCTTTGACGGGTTTTTGTGGCGCAATTCACGCATATGTCTCTCTAAGTATGGATTAACTTCAAGTAACATGGTGCAACACGAAAAGATGAGCTTTATTCAACTCACTCAATGAAGGCGAAATATGTCGCATTCCGACACCACCCTTGCCTTCTAACCTTCCCCTCGTGTCCGGACTTTGGAAGGCCTATCGTCACGCCCTTAGCAAAATGAGAAGAACAATATCCTCCAACCTCTTCGGCAATTGTTCCTTGAATAATACTCGCCTCGGTCTTGCCGGGTTCCTCACTTTCTTTTTCAAAGAACCCATATGTCTCTCAAAAGGGTATGCCCATCTTAAAAACACAGACCACACGCTTTAATCTCTCTTACCAAATGAAGGACTAAGTGAACCATAATGTCAAAAAAAGAAGGTGGAAAATACATCTCAAATTGACAAAGTGTTATCACCACCTCATTTTGCAAAGCATCCAACTTATCGTGGTCAAGAACCTTGTTGCATATGGTATTGAAAAATGAACACAACCTCGTGATGGCAAGCCCGACATGTTTTGGAAGAATCCCGCGTATTGCAATCGGCAAAAACACTTCGCATCAACACATGACAGTCATGGGACTTCAGCCCAATTAATTTCAGATCACTCAAAGAAACAAGTCTTCTCATGTTAGATGAGTATCCAAAGTGGGAACCTTAATACCGTATAAACACTCACGTAACAATCGTTTCTCTTGCCTAGACAATGTATAACAAGCTCGGAGGCAAATATGTTGTTGTTCCCTTTCCTTTCTTAGTTTTTTCCTTAATCTTTGGCCATAAATTAGGCCGAATCTTCAATTTCTCCATATCTCTCGCGAACTTTCAAACCATCCTTTGTTTTTCCCAGCATATTCAACAGAGTACCAATAATTGCATCACAAACATTTTTTTCAATGTGCATTACATCGAAACAATGTCTAATCGGTAAGTATTTCCAATAAGGAAGTCTCCGTAATATAGACTGTTTTATCCAAATGACACCATCGTCTTCCGAAGGTTTAACCCCTTACCAAATATTGTGCCCATCCCCTTAACACGATTATAAACTTCTTTCCCGGTCAACGGTCTAGGAGCTGGAGCATTTTCAACTAACCCGTTAAATGGTGCTTTTTTCTTTCGATATGGATGAGAATTATGTAGAAATTGCCTATTAATGATATAGACATGTTTCCCACAATGTGGCAAATGTGTAGCCTCCATACCATTCTCACAAATGGGACATGCCTTTTTTCCTTTGACCTTATACCCCGACAAATTGCCATAAGCAGGATAATCATTTATAGTACAGTAATAGCATAGCACGAAGCCTGAAATCTTCATTGGAATACGCATCAAATACCATAACACCTTCGTCCCACATCTTTTGAGATCTTCGATGAGAGGTGCAAGATATATGTCTATATCATTTCCCTACTGTTTAGGCCCGTAAATTAAGAGAGACAACATAATATACTTCCGCTTCATGCACAACCATGGAGGAAGATTGTATATCACTAACGTAACGAGCCAAGTACTATGTTGACTACTCAAAGTACCGTAAGGGTTCATTCCGTCCGTACACAATGCAAGTCTCAAGTTCCTAACTTCCCCGACCAAATTCCCGATATCCGGAATCTATAGCCTTCCATTGAGGAGAATCGCTGGATGCCTAAGCATCCCATCTTTCTTTCTCCGATCAGCATGCCATCTTAGGTTCTTTGCATCTTCTTTGATAGAAAATAGCCTCCTAAACCTTGGCACAATTGGAAGATACCACAACACTTTCGCAGAAGGACCCGTATTGCCCGGCCCAGCTCAACCCCATCCGGCAATTTATAGCGGGACTTACCACACCTCGGACATTCATAAAGGTCCGCATTCTCATTTCGATACAACACGCAATCATTCGGACATGCATCAATCCGCTCATATTCTAAACCCAAAGGACACATTAATTTTTTGGCATAGTAGGTGGATTTTGGTAATAAATTACCCTCGTGAAACATATCTTGTAAAGCTTCTAAGAGTTCCGTGAAGCCTACATCAGCCAAATTATGTTTCGCTTTGATGTTGAAAAGGGTTAAAACCCCACTCAATTGAGTGTATTTTGTACACCCCGGATAAAGGGGTTTCCCAAAGCAGCCTTCGCACAAACCGTCAAACACTCGTGACCGCTCTTTAAAATGGTCACGTGCCCCTTCCAACATCTCACCTAATCGATCATCACCAAACTCTTCATCCTCGGTGTCACTATTATCTCCGTGATCATTTTCATTACCTACAACATCATCACCTTCTATCCTAACATGATCTTCAATCACAAATTCATTCTCTCGCCCCAACATTCGACATATCAATCTCTAATGAGTTACTAGTGCCATCATCAACAATAACCCTATTCTCGAGTATACTTTCCCTTCTCACCATGCCATAACCAAATATAATACTCAACTCTAAATCCTCGACGAATAATATGATCTCTTATTAACCTAATATCGAAATCGTATTCACATTGTAGCAATCAACACATGGACAATATATCTCATCCTTGCAAGTAAGTTGTTGATGCTCTACAAAGACGTTTACAAAACTCATTCACACCTTGTACGAACTCCAACGTATTCCGCTTTCCATACATCCAACTTCGATCCATTTCTAAAGACCCCCACACATATATACATCCATTAAAACTTATTATCAATTAAAAAATTCACATAAATATAACACAACAAACTAATATTCAATGCATGCTTCCACCGGGTCCTTATCACTCCAACCTAACCCATTCTTAAACGTCCAATCCCACTAGTGAATGCATGTATCATCTTTGATTCTAAGTAAAATTCGGCAAAGCATTTCCCTTCGCTCTCCAAGTACACGATGAAGATAATTGCTTATCTTATATGCACCCGGAGAACAAATTAGGGAAATGATTAACCGTATTTCACTTAGAATCAAAGAATCAACACACATTCACTACCTAAGTGAGATGTGACGTTTAAGAACAGTCCCAAAACGGGGACTATTCAAGACTTACTCCTAATGAGTAAATCTTGAACGGGTATCTAGGCATTATGATGTACATAAAAAAATCGCATTCAAGCGATTCCAAGTCATCACCAAACAACAAATACCAAATCATTCCTTAGATTTCCCTTCCTCTCCCATTGGTGAGTCTATAAATATGAAGGCATTGCAAAAAACAATCGCATTATACATACAAACAATCGCATATAAGCGATTTCAAGTCATAACCAAACAACAAATACCAAACCATTCCTTAGATTTCCCTTCCTCTCCCATTGGTGAGTCTATTAATATGAAGGCATTGCAAAAATAAGCCCATTATATATATCACTTCAAACAATTCACCACACTTATGCAAAAACAATCCCGTATAACATTCTAGGGCATACAAAAACTTAAGCAAAATCATCACAAATTTAGTTTTTAATCCTTAAATCTCATAAGTAATCATATATATATATTATATTGAGCATTTTTAACTACAATTTAAGCCAATTTTTTTATAAATGAAAAAAGACAATTGAAAATTAATAAGAATTAATGAAAAACTAACCGTATAACAAGGGGAAGGTGGCCCTAGCGGCCGTGGAACGGAGTAGAGGAGCGCAAAACCGGCCGAAAACCGCACCAAAAGAAGGCCAAAAACCGCACAAAAGAAGGCCGAAAACCGCACCAAAGAGGGGCGAAAACACGGCCGAAAACCGCTCCAAAAGGCCGAAAACCACCGGAAAAACGAGTTAGGTACCCTTGTCGCCGGAAACGGAAACCTTGTTGCCGGAAAATGAAACCTTATCGCCGGAAATTTGAAGATGGTGAGAGAGTGTGAGAGTAGAGAGAGAGAGAGTGAGTGAGAGAGTGCGAATAGAGAGAGAGAAAGTAGAGAAAAGTGAAGTCAAAAAAAAAAACCCGTGTTTTAGATCCGGAGTACGGGATATTGCTGCGGTTTCGTCGTAAAACCGCAAGAATATATTAAAATAATGTTTAAAAAAATATTATTTTAATATATTGCCGGTCTCTCGTCAAAACCGCAAAGCAATATATTAAAATAATATTTTTTTAAACATTATTTTAAACATTATTTTAATATATTGCCGCGGTTTCTAAAAGAGACCGCAAAGAATATATTTCGTACATAAAATGTTACACTTTTTTGAAAAAATCCGTTGGATATATATTGCTGCTGTTTTCTCTAGAAAACGCAGCAATATAGTTGGTCAAAAGGTCAACTATTTGGCCAAAGCTTACTGTTGTAACCATATTGCTGCGGTTTTTAATAAAAACCGCAGCAATATATTTATTTTATAATTTACCTTTTTTTTTGTCGTTATATATTGCTGCGTATGGGTAAAACCGCAGCAATATCACCGCAGCAATATCACCGCAGCAATAAGCATTAATTCTACTAGTGAAAGAACGAGTCTAAAACAAAATATTTTAAACCCAATCCATTTTATAACCTTTTTTTATTAACCTGTTTTCAAAAATCTTTTTTGATATAGTTTTACTAAGCCTACTTTCTGAAATGTTTGAAAAAAAGTTTTGTAAAAGCCCATCTTCGAAAACCTTTTTACAAAATATTTTTATGAAATTCCAATTTCTAAAACCCCTTTTCTAGCCCAATTCACTTAATAGAATTAATTAATAATAAAAATATCTTTAATAAAAAAATCATATTTCTCCAAAGTGTTTTCAAATATCTTTATCTAAAATCATTTCAATAAAATCATTTAGAAACCTAGTTGTTTTTTGTGACCTTTTACTTCCCAACTACCTAAACCTATATATATATACCACCCTTAACCTAACTAATTCTCACGACACAACTCCAATTCTCTCGCCTAAGCACCCGAAACCAGATCCGTTTTTAGAGGATGGATCCAGATCCGACCGTATCCAATAGGCCTCGAAAAATAGGACTCTGATCCAGATATTGCGGATCCCACGGATCCCGGTCCAAAACGGATCCGGCAATAATTTATACTATTATGCCTACTTTTTCATATATATAATTTTCGGAAACAAAAAATACTCTTTTTTTTTCACATGTCCAATAGAGTAAATAATAATTTCAGATTTTCTTTAAAAAAAGAATTCAGATTAACATTAAAGATGCCAATAGAGACGCTTAGGGAGAAGCTAGCGGCCGCTCACGCGAGAGAGAAGCTGTCGAGCCGGCAAGCTGCGAGAAGTGTCAATCGTTAGAATTAGAAGAAAAGGTTTAAATTTAGAATGAGATAGTTGGCTTAGAAGCCCAACCCAACTACTTTTTCAAAAAAACGGTTCCCGCAAATCTGGGTCCGGGTCTTCGATCAAATCCGACCCGCAATGTGACAACAACGGGTCTGAATTTTAGGATCCAAATCCAAAAAAAAGGAATCCGGATCGAGTCCAAGATCTATTACCATCCTTACTCTCGCCTAACTAAACCCCCGCATCATTTCATCCTAGCTATGTAATCATCATTATACAACCAAAATCACCGCCTAACATATCACAAAAATCATCTGCCTAAGCCTCCTTGTTGTCATGCTCCCACCAGTTCATCATTCATCACCATACTCTTGATAAAACCCTACACCTATTCTCCCTACATCCTAATACTCCTACAACACCAAAAATCATCACCTCATTATTCTCCCTCCACTTACCACCTATACCTTACAATAATACTAATTCACCATTTGATATCTCTCGTATCCCAATTCTCCTAGCCTATTACTTACACTCCTAACTCATACTCTAACTTTCCTTCACTAATCATACAACCATATATACAGCAGTCCACAACTAATACCGACATCTAACAAGTACGAAAAATGGGCTCTCCCTTCTCTCTAAACTTCTCTAAAGAACCCTTCCGCCGCCCTCTATGAGACCCCTTTCCACCGCCTCTCTCAAAAGCCTTCCACCGCCCTCTCAAAAGCTCTTCCACCGCCTCTTCTCCAGCCATCTCCACCCCGATATGCGGAGCTTCGTCCCCTTCGTCAAGAGACCCATCAGCTCATCACCTCGTCACTTCTCTTGTCGGTGCCGAGGTGGTGGTTTGATGGTCGTCGCACTGCAAACTCTTAATACTTGCCGCCCATCTCAAGTTTTTTGTCAAGATCTTGAAAATTTTCAGATCTGAATTTTTTTTACTCTCTCTCTTTGTCGTTAGGGCGATCTCGCCGCCACGAGGATGAGTGCTGCCCTAGTCGATGGTTCTTCATCGACTCCGGCCCCAGCCGCTGTCGGTTAAGCTCCACCACTGACGACTTGCTCCGGCTTGGTTTAACGCCACCACCGCCTCATTCCTGTTCTTGTCGGTGATGTGTTTGGTGGTTTGATGGTCCGTTCCCCATAGTCACCGCTGCCAAAATGGCCCGAAGAACGGCTAGGTGTCCCAGTTCTGGAGTTTGAAGCTGAAGTGTGTGGTTCATCCTACCACCGATACTGCCTCCTCCACCGCTACGTGGTAACTGCTTCTTTGAGAGCTTTACTTGTAAAGCTTCCTTGAGAAGCTAGAACTAGTTTTTAGTTTTACTTTTTCTTTTGTTTTTTTTGTACTTTAGTTATCTAGTGGTCTATCCCTGAGATAGGGATTCCACTAGTTTTAGGTTCCTAGTGGACATTTCCCTGAGATAGGGACCCACTAGTACCTCATGCACCTCTTTATTAAAAAATACCGACATCTACACATCATACACCTGTATACACAAAATTGAGTCAAAATATATAAGACAAGAAACAAAGCACCAAAGAATTTTTATTTCAATAAATGTATTGAGTACAATCTCTGTAAACAGTTTATAATAAAAATAAACTAAGTCCTCTGATTCTGTTCCGTAGCTTGAGAGTGACACGTGTTGATGTCGACGTGGAGTTGAGTGCAGAGTGACGTTTTGTCAACGTCAACCTGAGTTTGAGTGTGGGATGACGTTTTGTCAACGTCAACCTAAGTTTGAGTTTTATTTGAGTGCATTCGAATAAGGGCTAACAAAAGCTTGAATCTCAATCGAATATGTTTGAGTGTATCTGAACAGTCGGCACGGATTTGATGTGCTTGTTGACTATTTATAGAGAAAATTCCAAGAGAATTTTATGAGCTCTTCAGAATAATGATTTTCTGGTCCCCTCAACTGAAAGAGACGAGGTCTTTTTATAGGAAATGGAGATCCCTCCATGGACTTGGTAGTTTATGGGCTTGAGCCTGTTTATGACTTGGAAGTCTTTTTTACCTTTGCCATTCGACCATCCTATTTGGACTATAATATTGACTAGCCCAAATAGTTGACAACCCAAATTATATTTATTTGTTTTAATTCGGATATATTATTTAGGTGGGCTAAATTAATTAAAGTGGGCTAATTATATTTATTTTAGCTCAATAATAATTAACTTATTTTTATATAGAACACCAATAAATTTTTAATGTCTACAAATTGCCCCCTCGAGACAGTGTCACGTACATGATTAGAAGTGTTTAATCATGACAAGATCTCGAATTTGATGGTTTAACAATTAGGTGACAATCACCTTGTTGCTAGATATGTTTTTTTTTTCTTTTGTTTGAAGAGTTATGTAATGTTTGCAACTCCATCAAGTTTTGGACTTGGAAAAAAAATAATCCTAATCGCATGAGTATTAGGTTTTTTATCTTTTTAGCCGGCAAAGATATTTCATCTGTATAAATACATTAGATGTATGTTGTCAATTGCATGTTCGTTTAACTTCAAAGAATTTTTTTTTTCGCGATTGACTCGGTACATAGTCTCGACGGGTGTTGATTACCGAATTCAATAACTTTGTACTGGCAAGAACAATTCTCTCAATTCGCATCCAACAATAAATTAAAAGGTAAATATTGTACACTTCTCTTTCATGGTTGCTAAACGCAACCTCACTTTACTATACACAACCCATTAAATTACCCAAAATATCCTCATAACTCATAACTCCTTTCTCCCTCTATTTCCCTATACTCATTTCTCTCTCTTTACTCCCTCTACCCAATTATCTGTCATTCAAATTTCAGGCCAATACATCCATAATTTTTCCCAAAACTACAAAGCAAATTACGATTTCTCTTGCTCCTTACTCCATTTTCATGGTTTATCCTTACTCCTCTTCCTACTTTCTCCATCTCTCTCCATTTTCGTGCGGATGGAATTTGCGGGTTTGATATGAATATCAGATATATAAGATAACAAATAAATGTAGGAAGAAAGACAATCATTGCATTATTCATTGCCAGATTTCATCCAAATCACTCCTGTTCACACTTGAATTTCCATCTCATCTATCAATCCCACTCTCTCCTTCTCTCTAAAATCCTCGGACTTTTTCCCCATTACATAACCTTCCTCCATTTTTCTAGTTCATGATATATCTTTATTTTACTTTTTCTTTATTCTTGTTTTAGTTTCCTTTAACTAAAACTAATAAATACATTAAACTTTATGAGCAAGAATATAAAGTACAAAACCATCTTCTATATAGTTTGCCAGGTGATAGACTTCTAAGTCTTATACTGTGAAATAGATTTTTGTAGTATAAATATTCTCCATCAACATAAGGTCCATTACGCTTATCAAAGAGTTGATTTATGTTGACAAGTTAACGATGATGTGTATAACAAGTAAAGTAGTGAACTAATAAGTAGTATGCCTTGATGGCTTCATTTTTATATACAACTTAAAGTAACTTCTGGTTCAATGTTAGGCCACCCTTAGTGTAGCATGAACTGAATCACTGATCCTTGAATTAGATTAACTTCGCATCTCACACTTTATGGTCATGACAACTGACATGATATAGCAAGCTAGTGATTTCGCCAACAACTATTAGCCTTGATTGCCTTAAATGACATGCCATTTCATACAATTTGGAAGAAACATATTAGCCTATTTCTTTCAATCTACACGAAATAGCTTTAACTGTTTCGTGCAATTTGGAAGAAACATATTAGCCTGTTTCATGTAATTTGCGTGAAACGGATTAATCTGTTTCGTGACGATTGCACCAAATAGGGCTAATTGTTTCATGAGAATTGCACGAAATTGCATAGTTACGAAAAAAAATAACTGAACAACTTACATCAGATTGAAATTCGTTTGGGTCAAAATTATCGTCCATTGAGTATCGGATTAAAATTTGTGAATTAGGTCTTCTATAAGTTTTTTTCCTCTAACTGTTAGAAAGGAGGAGGAGAGAATATTTTAGAGAGATAAGTTTTTTTAGAGAGAATATGATATTAAGGGTTTTTAGGGTTACGTCTAGTAAAGTGGGGTTGCATTTAGTAACCCCCTTCTCTTTTCCTTTTTTTCTTCTTCAAAGACTTGTTCAAATGTGTAGTTTCATCTTTTTTTTTTACATTATTATTCTTTTTTTTTTTGTCTTTAGCATGATTATGCATGGTCTGATGCTTGATGATGATCAACATCACTATCATGAAATGATTTTTCTTTTTTTCGAGTGTATTGTTGTCACGCCTCAAATTTGTTCTACTGCTTTCTTCTCTCAATCTACAAAATTGCAACACATTTAGGGTCTTGGAGAGCACAAGTAGGAGAGCGAGGAATAGGGGAAATTTTATGGGTGGAGGTAGTAAGAAGAACAAGACTAGCGTACTTAGAATTAGGCTTAAAAATTCCTGATTGGGCTCTAGTCTGCATAGGATGGACTGATTGAGAGGAAGAGAGGGAGGAAAATGGGCCTGGGGCAGCGCTATTGGGCGCGGGAGAACGTGGAGGGGAATTTGGGTTGGGACGCGGGTCTGGAGAAGAGGGGGGAGAGGGGTCCGTGTCTGGGCCAGTTTGAGGGAAAGTAGGAGTGGGGCCCATAGGAGGAGTAAGAGGGAGGGAGCCCGTGTGGGTTTGAGCAGGCCCAGCGCTAGGGGAAGTAGAGGGACGGTCCGGGACAGGCCCAAGCGAAGGAGATAAGGACCTAGGAGAGGGGATGTTGGGCTGAATTAGAGAGGGAGAAGTGGTGGACGCAGGCTCAGTTTTAAGGAACACAAAATCAGCAGCATTAGGAATGTATTGAGCTGAATAGGAAAATTGAGTTTCGTCAAAAATTACATGACGAGAGATGATGACTTTACGAGTGGTAAGATTAAGACACCGATACCCCCTATAAGAGAGAGAATACCCTAGGAAAATGCACGGAGCGGAACGAGGACTCATTTTGTGAGGAGAAGTAGAGGAGAGATTAGGGTAACAAAGACACCCAAAAGTCCGAATATGATCGTAAGATGGGACTTTGTTATAAAGAATGTGCATGGGAGTAAGATTGTGGAGAAGAGTAGTAGGGCGAATATTGAGTAAATAAACCGCCATATTCAATGATTCAACCCAAAAAGTAGGAGGAAGAAAGGCATGAAATAAGAGACAGCGACAAATGTTATTAATTTCGCGAATCATACGTTCCGCTTTACCATTTTGAGGGGACGTATTAGGACAAGAATGACGCCAAATCATGCCATGGGTAAGAGAAAACAAAGTGAAAGGGGCGTTGTCATACTCACGACCATTATCACATTGTAAAGCTTTAATAGAAATATTAAATTGGGTTTGAACATAAGCATGGAAGCGCACAAAGGTGGGAAACACATCCGATTTATGTTTGAGAGGATAAACCCACACATAATGAGAATAATCATCAAGTAACAACAAATAGTAATGAAAACCAGTAGGACTATTGAGGGGATAAGTATACAAATCGGTGTGAATAATATCAAATGGAGCATAAGTTTTAGTCAAAGAAACAGTAAATGGAAGACGACAATGTTTGCCTAATTGGCAGCCATGACAAACAGAAAGAGTCTTTTTATTACAGCAAATAAAACCATTATTGGTAAGATAACTAAGAACTTGAGCTCCAGGATGTCCCAAACGATTGTGCCAAATTTCAGAGGGAAGAACAGCTAAAGTAGAAGAGGAAGATGATGATGAAGTCGAGGAGACGGGATAGAGGTTGCCCACACTATTGCACCTCTTCAAGAGTTGGCCCGTCTGGAGGTCCTTCACAGAAAAACCAAAAGGATCAAATTCAACGAGATTGAGTTATCAGAAGTGAATAAATGGACAGAGACAAGATTTTTAATGATGTTAGGTGCATAAAGAATATTTTTGAGAGTGAGGGAGATAGAGAAGTGTTACCCAAACCCATAACTGGTATTTTACAACCATCACCAACCAAAATGTGTGAATGAAAATTACGCCAATTGACAATGGAAGAATTCATACCTGATTGGTTCATAAGATGAGAAGTAGTCCCCGGTTCGAGTCCAGGTTGGATTGAAAAATGTTGGTAATTCAGTGGGTTGATAGCTACCTGGAGCAAGCAAGGTTTGCTGGACCATTTGTTGTTGTCTCGGCGGTGGGCCCAAAAGGCCCTGCTGCTGGCCCGTTGCAGATTTCCATTGGGCAGAAGGTTGAGAAGGATAGGGACAAGGTGGGTAATAAATCTGTGGGCCCCACTAACCAGCCTATGAAGGATAAAATAATGGTTGGGCTTGCATATTATCACTAGTGGAAAAACAAGGAAGGGCTGGGCAAAACAGCCCCTAAGGGCGTTTTTGGCGCCACTGCCCTTTCCATAGCAGCTCTTCAATAGATAAGAAGGGCTGCGATTTCTAACCGCAGCCCCTTCACAACGAAGGGCGGTTCGTGCCCAAAACGCACCCTTCTAAGCTTGAAGGGTCTGCGTTTTTCGCTTAAACCGCACCCTTCTTTAAATGAAGGGCTGCGGTTTTAAGCCTAAACCGCAGCCCTATTAAAGTGAAGGGCTGCGGTTTAGGCCTAAAACCGCAGCCCTTCCCATTCAACTTTCTTTTTTTAAAAAATAAATTAAATCTGCCAAAGCCCCCCCACCCCCGCCGCCCTCCAAGACCCCCACCCCCAAAGACCCCTTGCCACCCCCGCCACCACCCCCGCCACCACCCCCGCCACCCCTTGCACCACCAAAGCACCCCCACCCTCAGCACCCCCGCCACCCCCAGCCCCCCTACCAACCCCAGCCCACCCCCACCCCCGCCACCCCCAAGCCCCCCCGTACCACCAGCACCCCCACCCTGCCACCCCTCGCCACCCCCCGCCGGCCCCCCGCCACCCCCGCCCCGCCGCCCCCTCACCCCACCCCCGCTAGCCCCTCGCCACCCCCGCCAGCCCCTCTCACCCCGACCCCCCGTTAGCCCCCTCGCACCCACAAGACCCCCTCGCCACCCCCACCACCCCCCGCACCACCCCCGCCACCCCCGCCACCCCCCGCCACCCCCGCACCACAAGCACCACCCCCAACACCCCCGCCCCCCGCGCCCCTCACCCACCCCCGCTAGCCCTCCGCCACCCCCGCCGCCCCTCTCACCCCTACCCCCGTTAGCCCCCGCACCCACAGACCCCTCGCCACCCCCGCCACCCCCCAGCCCCCCCGCACCACCCCCGCCACCCCCGCCACCCCCGCACCACCAAGCACCCCCACCCCCAAGAACCCCCCGCCACCCCCACCAGCCAGCCCACCACCCCCCCGCCCGCCCCGCCCCCTCACCCTACCCCCGCTAGCCCTTTGCCACCCCCGCCCCCTCTCACCCCCACCCCCGTTAGCCCCCTGCACCCCCACCCCCGCCACCCCTCGCCACCCTCTCGCGCCCCGCGCCCCCTCACCCACACCCCCTGTTAGCCCCCTCACCCCCCCAGCCCAAAGATACCCTCGCCACCTCTGCCGCCCCCTTACCCCCGCCCCAAAGACACCCCCGCCCACCCCCCCACCCCACTTCCACCCATAACCTCCCTTCGACACAAAAAAAAATCGATCAAATTGCAATAATATATGACAAGTTTTTGAACGTAATAATTAACTTTAAATATGTATATATTTAATAATGTAAAAAGTGTACATAGAATTGATACAAACAAGTAGATGTATCATAAGCAATCATCACAAATGTGGGACGCCAACTTATCCCGAACTTCATGTAATTCGTCTGTGGTGAAGGCCCTCAAACGTGGTGTGTTATTCATATAAACCTTGCAAAACAACCAAGGAATAAACACAAAATATAAGAATTCAATCATTTACCGTATTTAGTAGTGATTAAAAATGACATATACCTTCCCGAAATTCAATCAAAAACAAATGCAAGCCTAAAACTCTACACACTAGTTATATTATACCTTATATTATCATATTGAAAAATAAAATGGAGTGAAATGACTCGAGAAACAAGAATTGGACGCGAAAAGGTGAAAATCGGCCTAAAATCACATTTATGTTCCCGATATACAACCTACAACAAATGCAAGCCAAAGAATCTACATAATAGTTACATTATACCTCATATTATCATGTTCAAAATGAAATTGGGGTTAAATGACGCGATAAGTACGAATTGGACGCGAAAAGGAAAAAAATAGGCCAAAAATGCCCTTTTCGTTCCCAAAATTCAACCTACAACAATTGCAAACCTAAAAATCTACACATTAGTTACATTATGCCTCATATTATCATGTTCAAAATGAATTTGGGGTTAAATGACTCGATAAATACGCTTTGGAAGCGTAAAAGGCAAAAATAGGCCTAAGAATGACATTTTCGTTCCCGAAATGGAACCAACAACAAATGCTAGCCTAAAACTCTACACAATAGTTACATTATACCTCATATTATCATGTTAAAAAAGAATTTGGGGTTAAATGACTCGATAAGTACGAATCGGAAGCGAAAAGGCTAAAATTGGCCTAAAATGCCTTTTCGTTCCCGAAATGCAACCAACAACAAATGCAAGCCTAAAACTCTACATAATACTTACATTATACCTCATATAATCATGTTCAAAAAGAATTTGGGGTTAAATGACTCATATAGTACGAATCGGAAGCGAAAAGGCTAAAATAGGCCTAAAATGACCCGAGAATCGAGTCACATGGCAATGGAATGCCCATCACCGGTAGCGGCGGAGAGAGTGGAAAGTGTCACAAATGTGGAGAGCATTCCATTGCCATGTGACCTCACTCTCCACATTTGTAACACGGTCCCACCACCACCACCACTACCGCCCCCCATTGCACTCCATCATTGCCATGTAGCCCTATAATGACCTTTTCATTCCCCAAATTCAACCTACAACAAAAAATAAGCCTAAAAATCTACATAATAGTTACAAATTGGAGAAATTACATGCACTGAGTTTATGTCTCATGATTTATCGACCTTCCGCCTTTTCTTAGGATCCTCAAGTACATGTATCCCTTCCGTGTGATCTACACTCATATAGTTCTCCGACATATTCACATCATCTTCCACACTATTTTCAGGATAGGTAAAAGGGGGGAGGTCTTCAAATGCATCATATTCTTCCTCATTATCAACATCACCAATACCGAGGATACTCCTTTTACCAGGTACAACAATTGACCACTTATTATCGCAGGATCGATTACAAAAAAAACTTGCTTAACTTGTGATGCAATTACAAATGGCTCCTCGGTTTCACGTAGACGACTAAGGTCAACAAGAGTGAATCCGCAAGGATCATCTTTTCTTACGCAACGTCGATTATCGTCAACCCACTTGCAACACAAGAGGCAAATATTAAAAGTACAAGTAGTCCAGCCTCCCATATTTCTTCTATTCACCCATAATAATTGCTTTCAAGCATGTACGGGCGACTTATCCTTCGAGCTTGCGTATTGTGTGGTAGCCGACGCCACAAGTGAAACACCACTATTTTGTTGCGATGTTGACTTCGGATCTTGACGTTCACCCAAAACGTATACCCATTAATATCATAACCCTCATAAGAGCGTACGGCTTTACGAGGACCAAATGCTAACCACTTGATCGTTTCGAGAACACTTTCATCAAAATCATTCACTACTCGTTTATGAAACCAATCAATGAAAGTCATGTTATGCATTTGCGTCAATGCCCTAACTCCTTTTCCGGGATTGCTAACACGTAATTCCTCCATATGTTCATTTAAATAAGGATGGACAGTTGCTATGTGATGCAATACAAATAAGTGAGCTTGTTTACGCTTTTCTACGGAAGGTGTGATCAATTTTGAACCAATTGTGCCCTTGCCCTCAAGTCCGCCCTCGTGTCGGGATGTCGGAAGTCCAACAGATCAACACTAGCAAAATACTCAGCCACAAAATTACCGATCTCTTCACCCACAACCCCTTGAATTATACTACCTTCGGTTGTGCGAGATTCCGAACTTTATCCTTCAAAGTGCCCATATATCTCTCAAAAGGATAGCACCACCTCAAAAACACCTGGACCACACACTTAATTTCTCGAACTAGATGGACAATGAGATGGACCATAATGTCAAAGAATGCGGGGGGAAAAAACATCTCAAATTTGCATAGAGTTTCAACTACTCGGCCGCAAGGAATCGAGGGTCGACGGTTCTAGGACTTTGCTGCATATTGTATGGAAAAATGAAAAAAGTTCGGTAATGGTGTGCCTCACATGCTTTGGAAGTATCCCACGAATTGCAATCGGTAAGAATACTTGCATCATGACATGACAATCGTGAGATTTCATACTCCATAACTTCAATTCACCATTTAAGGTAACAAACCGCTTCATATTCGATGAGTAGCCGGTTGGGACCTTAATGCCATACAATGACTCGCAAAAAATCCGTTTCTCGCACGTGACATCGTGTAGCAAGCTGGTGGCAAATAATTCTTCTCCGAATCCTCCACCTTCTTTTTACTTTTCTCGAGTTTCATCATCAACCCTTTCCTCCACTACTTTCTTCTTCCTTCCGTCCCTTTTCGAGCCCACAACTCTGGTCGAAGCCCCTGTTTTTCCAAGTAAAGTCGTGACGCCTTAACATCTTTTGTCTTGCCCGGAATATTCATAAGTGTCGCAAGAATAGCTTCACAAACATTCTTCTCTATGTGCATGACATCCAAACAATGTCTGACCTTTAGATCTTTCCAATATGGGAGTTTCCAAAAAATGGACTCCTTTTTCCATAATCCCGTAGGTCGATCAACCTCAGTAGCAGGTTTACCAAAGATTGTTTCAATGCCCTTCACCCGATTATAAACTTCAGTACCAGTTAATGGTCTATGAGCAACTTCTTCTTCAACCGTCCCATCGAATGCCTTCTTCTTAAACCTATAGGGATGGTCGCGTCTCGAGGTGCCTTCGTGTGCGCATATACACATGTTTGCAGCCCTTAAGGTGTGTAGATTTCATGTCATCTACACAAATTGGGCAAGGGTTGTTTTCCTCTCATCTTATACCCGGATAAGTTCCCATAAGTTGGATAATCGTTCATAGTACAAAAAAGCATGGCACGCGAGTGAACATCTCATTAGCGTACGCATCAAATACTAACACTCCTTCGTTCCACATCTTCTCGTAAATCTTCAACAAGCGGGCGGAGGTATACATCAATGTCATTTCCAGGTTGTTTGGGCCCCGATATAAGAAGCGACAAAGATCATGTACTTGCGTTTCATGCACAACCAAGGAGGCAAGTTATAAACCACTAAGACCACTGGCCATGTACTATGCTTCGAACTGAGATTGCCAAAAGGGTTCATGCCATCCGTACATAATCCAAGCCTCAGATTTCTATCGTCATTACCAAATGCCTTATGCACCTCGTTGATACTTTTCCACTCGGGCGAATCAGTCGGATGCTTGAGCAGACCGTCTTTCTTCCTACAATCGCATGCCACCTCAAATTCTTCGCATCTCCTTTAATTGAGAACATGCGCTTAAATCTAGGTATTATGGGTAAATACCACAACACCTTAGCCGGTGGTTCTTCACTACCTCCAGCTCCTTCACGCTTGTACCTCGACAACCCACAACGTGGACACTCATGTAAATGCTCAAACTCATTACGATAAAGCACACAATCGTTAGGACAAGCATGTATCCGCTCGTACTCTAAACCGAAAGGACACATCGGTTTCTTCGCATAATAGTACGACTTTGGCAGTTCATTTCCATCGGGGAGCATATCGCCTAAAACTTCCAACAACGATGTGAAACTAGAGTCCGTCCAACCAGCTTTCGACTTAATGTTGAACAGGTGTTATCACCGCGGAAAGTTTGGTGTACTTTGTACAACCTGGATACAACGGCTTTTCGGCGGCCTCGGACATAGACTCAAAAATACGAGGTCGTTTACACGACCGATCTTCAACCTCGTGTATCATCTCGTCTACCCGATCCCTATCATCATCTCGCAAACTCATCATCCAAATTCTCATCCCCGAACTCATCATCCTTCTTTTCTTCACATACATCGTTCATTACTCTAGAGCTTCCTATATACTTCCCCCTGCTCACCATGCCAAACCCATACGTGGTATTGAGGCCTAAACCCATGACGAAAGACATGCTCCCTAACCACATGTATACTACTAACCTTGCTCACATTTCTACAATCGAAACAAGGACAATAAAAGTCGATCGCTCCGAGAGGATGCTTGATATTGTAATGTTGTTGTACGTAATTCCGAGACCCCTTTCACAAACTCAATCGATTCACGACTACCATACATCCAAGTACGATCCATCTCATTCAAGAAGACCTCTAATAATTAAACACAACCATTCATTATAATGCATCAATCATTATTTAAGTACATACACTCACATATCATCATATCACACACGTATAGAGCAATCTAAGATAGTGACATGTTCAATTGTATGCATGCGGCCGAAGGTCCTTATCACTCCAACCTAACCCATCCTTGGACGTCTAATCTCACTAGTGAATGTGTGCCAACTTTTTCAATTCTAAGGAAAATCCGGCAGCATTTCCCTACGGTTCTCCAACTACACAATGTAGATAATTGCTTATCTACATATGTACCCAGAGAACAATGTAGAGAAACGATGAGCCAAGATTTTCCTCAGAATTGAAAAGAAGACACACATTCACCACCTAAGTGAGATCAAACGTCTAAGAACAGTCCCAAATCGGGGACTATTCAAGACTTACTCCTAATGAGTAAGTCTTGAACGGGTATCTAGGCATATGATGACAATTCAAACAACTTGTAGATTTCATAGCTAAATTACATTGCGTTTTCATACAATCTCATATCAAGAAATCTACATACATTATAAGAAATACATATATCAATAAATTATCATAACTTAATCAAATTGAATCACATGACAACTTTGTCTCATCAACAAATTAAATCAAACAAAAAAGACAACGAAATTAAACTAGTTACCTCTTAACACCAATGATAAGCAATGAAGAGAGTAGAGATAGTTGGAACTTTATTTGCCTTACTAAGCCTCTTCTTCCTACAATTAACAAAACCCACATTGCACATTAATCATTTAATTCAATTAAGAAAAACAAAACTAACTTAAAAACATTAATTCATACTTAACTAAGCAAAAAATTAGCTAAACCCAAGCACTAGCAATGAAGAAAGAGTAGGGCAGTGGTGGTGGTAGTTGTTGCTGCCGCTTGTGGGAGGTGGCGCTGCGTAGTGGTGGAGGGGCTCCACACCCTAAACCCACTCAAATGGTGGAGAAGAGAAGAGAAAAGAAGAGAAGAGAAGCTAAGAGAAGAGAAGAGAGGTGAAGAAAGAGAAGGGTTGTGGTGGTGAAGCAATGTGGGTGCTCCGGCGTCAGGGCTCCGGTGGGGCGTTAGGGTTAATGTGCGAGTGAGTGAGAGGGAGGGCGAGGGGTTTTTCGCTCGTCAAATGCGTGTAAGGGAGGGAAATTTAGAAAATATGTTTACCTACTGTGTGTGCGCGCAAAATTGGAGATATGGTGGGATCAGAAGGGCTGCGGTTAGTCTAGGAAACGCAGCCCTTCGTTTATGAAGGGCTGCAGTTTCGAGTCTAACTGCAGCCCTTCATTAGTAGGGCTGCGGTTATCCTCAGAACCGCAGCCCTTCATACTGCATGAAGGGCTGCGTTTTCTTGTTAACCGCAGCCCTTCAAAAAAAGGGCTGCGGTTTCTAAAGAAAACGCAGCCCTTCATACAAGAAGGGCTGCGTTTTTAGTAAAACGCAGCCCTTCCTTTTTTTTCCCCTAGTGTATGAAAATTACGTTGCTGCTGTTGCCCACCATTATTATGACCATTATTTTTACCCTTCTTCTTCCCTTTATACTTACCAGCGTGTGGCTTGCCACCACCACCACTATGAGTTGACTGGGAGGACGGTGGAGGGGCTAGATCTCCGGCCAAAAACAATGTATCACCGGCGATAGAAGGAGCCTCATTTTTCTCGTGGCTCACCCGATCCAATTCAAGCATGGAGCATGCTTTGTCAAAAGAAGGAAGAGGATTGGACTGCTGTATAAGAGTTGCCACCATGCGATAATCCGAGGTCAATTTACCCACCAGTTGAAGAACCAACCGCTCGTCGAAAATAGGATGCTCAATAGCGGCGAGTTGAGTAGAGATAGCTTTGAGAGCTTGACAATAATCAGAGAGAGAATTGAATTGTGAGAGATGTATGTTGCCAAAGTGATTTTCTAAGTGCACCACGCGAGTGCCTCGGTTGTCTTAAAAAATATTACGAAGGCGAGCCCAAGTCTCCATAGCCGTGGACTTTTCTTCCAGTATTTTGAGAAGGAGATCAGTGGAAATTGTTCCATACATCCATTGAAAAACTATGGCATCTAACCGACCCCATACTCATCATCAATATCCTTGGGTCTCTTGACTTCAGGATCAATATGATCCAAAACGTTATACACCTTAGCGGTGTTGCGGAAAAAGGTGGCCCATGGAGTATAGGGTACTTTATCAATGTCAAGAATCAAGGGTATAAGGGCTTTGATGTTAGTGACACTCAAAGCGGGATGATAAGTAGAAGTGGCCGGAGGCGGGGAGACGTCGTCGTCAACCATTGTAGATGACAAAAGGATTGAAGAAAAAGAAAAGAAGAGAAAAAGAGAAGAACAGAGGCGTGGCCTAGGATAGAATGGCTGATACCATGATAGAATTATGAATACTCCCTTAGGGAGGCTATGCATATTATTCATCATATATATATATATATATATATATATATATATATATATATATATATATATATATATATATATATATATATATATATATATTAGGGTACAAATATACCTAATTACCATAAATACATTAGTTTAATTATGTATACAAAGATACTACACATATTTACAATATATGTACTCTAACAGTTTCTTTCAATGTACATTATTTGCATTGAGCAATTTCTTCGGTAACACGAGTATAATTTTATTTCACTTTTTTTATTGGAAATTTTGATATTCATGCAATACATGTAGTGTTCTATTCTTCTTGTTTTCTTAATTACTTTGCCGCCATGATCTTATGACACGCTTGAATTGTGAATCTTCATCTTTGAATATTAAACTTGATGATGTATCTCACTCCCATGTGGTGATTGTTGGCTGGATGTCCTCTTTATTTTTCACAATTGCTTGTCTGTTGTCTCATAAATCTTAGACTTCGCACTTCTATTATTTTATTTGTGTAAATATAAGACTATGCTTTGCATTGTTTCTTCTTGACTGCTTGTGACTCTCTATTGACACCATGTAAACTGTAAAGCAGTAGGAATCCGCTTAGCAATGTGTGCAGTAACTGATCTTTGGTAGCTTTAGTGCTTTTCTCTATATTTAATTTTTTTTTCAAAGTATCATGAATGTGTAATACTTGAAGTACCATCGAATAAAAATAGTTCAACTAAATATCTGCCACTAATAGAAAAGGTGAGGAAAAAGGTGGTAAGTTGGAAGCATATGGTTCTCTCTCATACTGGTCGACTAATGTTAATTAATAGTATACTAGCGACATTGTGTCAACACATTTTAACGATTTTTATGTTGCCAAAGAAAGTTTCAAGTAAGTTAAATAGCCTATTTACGGATTTCTTGTGAATAAATAAGAGGGGATTGCAATCTATTCATTGGAAAAGGAGGGAGATAATAGAGACGCCGAAGAGTTTGGAAGGGCTTGGGATTCAGAATGTACATCTTTTTAATCAGGCCATGTTAGTAAAGCAAGCATTCAGGATCCATAATAATCGAGATTCGCTAGTATCAAAAGTGTTTATATCCAAGTATCAAAATTCTCCAGTGACGTTGGGAATGGAGGGGAAGAAAATGGTAAATGCGTCATGGGGATGTAAAGGTCTAGTTAGATCTGTACAAGCGGCACGTAAGGGTGTTGTCAAGGTAATTGGTAATGGAGTGGATACAAATATTTTAGCAGATAGGTGGGTGGGGGGTAAAATAGTTGAATTAAAGAGAGGAGTTAGTTTGGAGCAAGGTGAAGTTAACAAGGTTAGAGACTTAATGATGCAAGATGGGAAAAGATGGAATGTGCAGAAAATTTGGAGTTTGTGTAAAAAAGAATATGTGTTTAGGATTATGGCAACAAATATCCTGCAAATTGAGGTTGGGGATGATTATGTCTGGAATCAGGAAAGGGTAGGTCAAGTGAGTGTAAAAGATGTTTACGCGATGCTTATCAAAAATAAGATGGATAATGTACAGGAAGAGAGCATGATTTTGTTTTGGAGAACATTGTGGGGAATGGAAATGAGCCCGAAAAGGAAGTTCTTAGTATGGAGAATGATTAATAATGCGATTGCTGTGTCAAATAATTTGAGTAAGCGAAATATACCGATTATAAAAGAATGTGTTTTGTGTAAAAAAGGTGTGGAAACGGAGGAGCATTTATTTAGGGATTGTGAGATAGTTGCTCGAGTATGGTTGGGGTCGCAACTGGGTATTAGGGTTCCTGTAGTTCATGCAATAGATATGAAAAATTAGATAATTAATTTCCTAAAGTTTTTCTAGAAAGAGGACGGAAAAGGAAGTGAGAGGGCAAGATTTTTTGTTGTAACGCTATGGGCAATATGGATGCATAGATATGATGTTGTTTTCAGGAATTGTAAGCCTCATCCTATGGAAATAATGAACAAAATATTAAGAATTCAAGAAGAGGAGGAGTTTAGAAGGAGGAACATGAAAAGGGATAGGAAGATAGATTGTGATAAAGCAAATGAAGTGTTGGTAGCAGATTCCTATGAGGAAAAGGAGGATGAATGCAGTTTAATTATTGATGGGGCATGGAAAAAAACAAAAAAGGGGATCCCTAGAACGAGCGTTGGATGGGTGGGTTTTGAAAACAGACAAAGGGTTTTTCAGGGGAGTACTAATATACTTTCTTATTCAGCTACGCAAACAAAAGGGTATGCATGTCTGCATGGATTGAAGGAAGCCGTTATAAGGGGTTATAAAAGAGTGATTATTATGACAGATTCATCGATATTAGAGAAGGCTTGGAAGGAGAACTTGTCAGGATATGAACTAAGAAGTATAATTCAGGAAGCAAATGAAATTAGTAAAAGTTTAGAATTAATAAATATTGTAAAAGTTAGTATGGATCGAGTGAAGGTAGCGCATAATTTGGCTGTTAGAGCTAGAAAGGAATATGGTTAGTGATGTAATTATATTTATGTATTTATGTATTTATGTATTTATGTATTTATGTTTGTTCTTGTTGTCAAAAAAAAAAAAGTTGTTAATCTTGTTATGATACCTTTTTTTTAGTCTCTTTTGTTTCACTTTTGTTTTATTACGTGTATGGTGTGTTTTTTATATAACAAAATTAAATCTTGACATATTTCATATGATTTGCAGTACGTCAGATTTCTTCAGATGCAAAACTTCTGGGCTATCGTTGAAGCCCTGCAAAAGCTCAAGACTAGGGAGGTGATGATTTTTTAAACACCTTTTAGTCTAAAATATTTTATCTGCATATCACTTTTTTGTGCATGTGTAACCGTGTATTCTTTTGTACTCCCTCCGTCCCAGAATACTCTTTACACTTTCCTTTTTCATCTGTCCCAGAATACTCTTTACACTTCTATTTTTGGATGTGACCCACTATTATTTTAATATTTGTACCTTTTAAGTTGGCCCACACTCTCTCTCCTCCAAATAAAATAATACCACTCCTACCACCCACCATCTCTAACTATGGCCCACACTCTCTCTCCTTAAAATAAAATAATACTACTTTTACTAACTACTAACTCCTATCACATTTTCTTTTCAATAAAATAATAATTGATAACCAAACAACAACTTATCATCTAAAACTACGTGCATTGATAAGTGTCAAGAGTATTATGGGCCGGAGGGAGTACTATATGACAGGTTCACATGAAGATGGGGACTTCGTCGTGATGGGCCATGTGTCTTTAGCACTGTGAGCCTGTAAGGGTGTTATTCATATGTCCTTAGCACTGCGACACTGACACCTCCAAACAGTCCCTTGAAGACGAAGACGGGGATTTCGTCGCGATGGGCCATATGTCTTTAGTACTGTGAGCCTGTTAGGGGTGTTATTCATGTCTTTAGCACTACGACACTGGCACCTCCAGACAATCCCTTGAATACGAAGACGCGGTGTCCAACCCTTTCCCTCTTTATTTATATATATATTTTTTTTCTAACACACACTTTTTTTTTCTTTTCAGGATGGTGTACTTCAAATAATTTAAGAGAGGCGATGACATTCATCTCTTTAATTGTCAATGAAGAAGATGATCTACGGACTAGCACTAATTTCGTTATTCACAAATCACTACTTCGTCCTGACGGCATGGAGACGCACATTGACAAAGGATCATTACTGAGTGAAATGTCAGTAAAGGTGAACAAGGGTCCCGCGACGCAATTCCGATGTATGTCCTTAAGAGCACTCTGCGAGACAACTTTGATCTTCCTACGTCTTCATCGATTCTTGGTCGCAGTATCATTTCAGGTTCGGCGCGATGGGGCTCTAAAAGTTTCAGAATCTTGGGCAAGGCAGTTTGTTTGTCTGGCTATTGGGAGTGGACCAAAGACGTTCTTTCTCGCTTAGGAGCAATTCTCGACTCTTCTATTTACTCTGCAGTTCAAGCTTCTCCTTATTTGTATGACAAGAACCCTGACATCATTCCCTCATTCTGTGAGAGCTAGTGCCCTACTAGCAATACACTTCATACCATGACTGGCGAGTGGTCTATTTCATTGTGGGAGATGTACAAATTTGGAGGGTTACCTATTGTTGGGAAGATTTATGATGAGACAGTCCCTAGCTACAACATCATGCGTGCTCGAGACACAGAGGGGAACCGATTATCATCTCAAGTTTGTGAGATACTGATTGTTGTTTATCATACTCTAGCAAAAGATACCAACTCTAAGAGAGGTGTGAGTGCTCAAAGCTGGATTGATTTTTGGTGTAAACAAAAGAGATTTCACAAGGAACCTACCAAGAGGCGAAGGTACTCCAAGTCTCGCCCCAAATTTACCACTAATCCTAGTGTAAACATTGAAACTCAGCCAGTTGTTTGGGAGAAGGCAGAATCAGATATGTTTGATCTTCTCGGGATCAAAGCTGTGAATAGAAGGATAAACACTTATGTTGCTGCCTTTATATCTTGCTGGTTATGCGCTTTTGTGCTCCTCGACTCTAAAGAGAGGTTGATTAGACTGAGCACTTTTGAGATTACTGTCTTGATGGCATGTGGGCAAGCCTTTAGTCTTGCAGTTCCTGTGCTTTCCAGTATATATATCGCGGTTTGAATGCTATTGCAAGATCTCCAAAACCAGCTTTCTTAAGAGCCTTCTTCCAAGCTCATTATCTTTATGGTTGGCTAGCATATTATTTCAACACTCACCATGACGCCGACCCTGTTCCACCTGGTCCTTTGATGGTTATATATTAAGGTACACAATGGTCAAAACTCTTTAATGGAGAGGATGCTCACAGTCTTATACATGCAGGGGCGTCAATTAACGTGGGTTGCACAATGTTGAATAAGAACAAATATGATGTTTTGCACGATGACGGTCAGTTAGACCCTGTCAAATTCAGTTATATGGTTTCTCTTCAATCAGGCTACCTCGTCTTGCGTTCCTGTGACATTTTTCATGCTGAACCCTACTCCCCTCATCGATTTGGAAGGCAATTTGGTTACTGCCAAGATTACATTGGTCTACTGCGCCGTGATGTACAAGAACGAAAGGTGTCTTACTATGAAGCTTTGCGTTATTGGACGTTGCTTTTGTTTACAGGAAGTCAGTCTTGTGTTTTTACACCATGCCAATCACTGGACTGGAAAAACTTGGTGACATCTGAATTTGCTAGCTGGTGTCCTAAAGTGACTATTGGAGATTTAAGGAAGAATGTTTAGATTCTTTATTCGAGCACCTTAACTGATGCATTAAAGTCCAAGCAAGATCAACGACATAATGACAGAAAACGTTTGAGTCAACCAAAAGATGATGGTTCACGTCTTAGAGGTACCCATGACAACCGCATTAATAAACAAACAGCAAATCATCATGGTTCTATTGATGGCGCAGACACCAGTGACACAGAGTCTGATGTTAATTTTAAACAAAAACGTAATGGGAAGAGGAAGTCAACCTCCCAGGCTCAAGAAGGTGATACATCGAACTTTGGGGAGTTTTTTTTGACAACATGCTGAGTTTTCCTTTTCTTCCTACCGATCTTCATTTTGTAAGTCCGGTTTCTTTCTTTTTCTTCTTCTTTTTTTTAATTGCTTCCTTTTATTTATTTATTTCCTTTTAGGACGGTGACGTTGACTTGCATGTGAGCATTTAAGACATTGTAAATGGTAATCTGTTTGTAGAGGGCAATACCCATCCTCCGACCAGAAAAGGAAAGGAATTGAGGATCATAAAGGATTCGACAAGTGAGGACCAATCGAAGTAGACTCATCCAATTTGCCTATCTTCCTCAACTCGTAGTGAACGATCAGTTCAGGGTCCCAATTCTCTTGAAGTTGCCTCCAGGGCATTGGATATTCATCCTAACGTTGTGCACGCCTCTGATGACGCTACAAAGGGTGTTCATGTCCCTACTGCATTTTCTAACACTTTTCGTTCAGGGCCTAATTCTTCCACCATCTTTACCAACGCTATCAGAAGCATTGGAGCAGGCTATTTGACCATGTTGCAACAATCACCATTTTCTGAGGTTGAGGAAAAATATGCAAAAGCTCGCATGGTGTATAAAGGCATACAAAACCTTAAGGGTGACCCACGTCCGCTGAAGCGTCAGGTTGATTCCTATTTTTGGTCGGTCAAGTCTTATCTTGCTTTAAAAGCAGAAGTTGCGGGGCGCCAACGGTCAGAGCCGGTGGAGCATGACATGCGTTCTCAGTCAGAGTTGCTGAAACAAGTTGAATCCAACTTTGTTAAAGAGCAAGAGAGGCAAAAACTATTAGAGGAACATGATGCAGCAGTCACGAAAAGGTAAAGTGATCTCGAAGCTGAATTACAAAAAACTCGTGAGGAGAAAATCCATCTATCTGATGAATTAACAGCTAATAAAACCTCTTTAACATCCTATGAAGAACAGATAAAGGCTGCAAAGCGGACTTTGGATGAGTTGGAAGCAACTCTATCTTAGAGTATTGATGACACTGCCCAACTTGAACAACATAAGGTGAATGTTCTCGAGCATCAGTCTGCAATGAAACCCTTTGAGTGGATGGATTGAGACTTTGTCCCTTTCTACTTTTCTCTTTTTTTGATAAGATGAACATATCATTTTTCATCATTATTATTTAGCCGTTCACAATTTATACACTTGTGGGCCAGGATTACTATAACAATTGCATTTTTGTGTGTGTTTCGCCGTTCATAGTTTAGACTCTTGCGGGTCAGGAGTATTATAATTTTTTTTTTCGCCGTTCACAATTTATACTCTTGCGGGCGAGGAGTATTACATTGATAGAAATTTTTTTTTGTTTCGCCGTTCACAGTTTATGCTCTTGCGGGCCAAGATTATTACAATGATTGCAATTTTTTTTTTTGGTGTGGCTGCACTCGAGTAATTTATATGTTACCCTAGCTGCCTACGTACTTGCAAAACATCAACAAATTACTTTTACAAGATCAAGCCAACATAGTTCAAATTGACATATAGTTTCTTTCAACATATGTAGTTTATCCTCTTGCTTAGGAGTTTAACAATGCTCTCACTTTTCATGAGTAGTAGTGTTTTAGAAACATGCCATTGATAGGCCCCACCCGTAATCCTTCGACGTCAACAATTTTATACGCCCCATTAGTGTATACCTCTTTGACAACGTATGGACCATCCCATTTAGAACTGAATTTACTTCATGTCTTGCGAGAAATAATGATGGGTCTTTTGATCGCTAGGACCATGTCTCCAACTTGAAAGGAGCGAGGTCGAACTTTCTTATTTGAAAGCGCATGACAGACGAGCTTGGTAGCACTCAGATTTTTGTTGTGCTTGGAGTCTTTTTTTCGTCAAGCTCCTCCAACTCATCAAGTCGGAGTTTATCATTTCTTCAGAAGTCAAGCCTTCCTGTATGATAATTCGCAATGATGGAATTTGAAGTTCCAAGGGGAGAACGACCTCAACGCCATACACCAACGAGTATGGAGTTGATTGTGTTGCTGATTTATATGTCGTCCTGTATGCCCATAGAGCTTCCTCTATTCTTTCATGCCAATCACGTTTGGACTGGGCTACCACTTTGCTCAACAAACTACAAAGTGTCTTGTTGAACGCTTCAGCTAGATCGTTTGCTGGTGCATTGTACATTGACGATCTATGTTGGGTGAATTTAAACTTCTCACATAAACTTTTCATCAATTTATTGTAAAATGGTGTTCAATTGTCAGTGACAATTCTTCGGGGTACACCATATCTGTAGATGATGTAAGTACGAATGAAGTCAACAACATTCTCCTTCTTTACCTCGAGTAAGGGGATGGCCTCTGCCCATTTAGTAAAATAGTCAGTCGCTGCCAAAATATATGATTGCCCAGCAGATGATTTTAGTGTGATTGGGCCGACTACATCAAGTCCCCATGCTTCAAATGGCCAAGATGCGACTGTGGGGTGTAATGGCTCTTGAGGTTGATGAATGAAGTTATCATGAAATTGGCAAGCTTCACATTTCTTTGCATAGTCCATGCTTGTACCATGGTTGGCCAATAATAACCCATTCTTTTAATACGGTCATGCAGATTTGGACCTGACTGATGAGCGCCACAGACTTCAGAGTGAGCTTCCTCCATGGTTTGCTTTGCTTCTTCATCTCTGAGACATCTTAACCAAAGACCATGGAAGGATCACTTGGCAATTTTTTATGTTCCTAATAATCAATAATTGGTTGACGCCAATCTTCTTTGTCGATTTGATCGACATATGTCGACTTCTTCAGTATATTCGTCAATATCATCGTCATCAGGAGCGACAACCCACCGTTTACAAACGGGTACAAACATTATTCACTAGTAGAATAATTGCTTATTGCTGTGGTGGTATTGCTGCGGTTTTACCCATACGCAGCAATATATCACGTAAAAAGAAAAGGTAAAATATAAAATAACCATATTGCTGCGGTTTCTACTAAAAACCGCAGCAATATGGTTTCAACGGGAAATTTTTGAAAAAAAGTTGAATTTTTGACCATACATATTGCTGCGGTTTTTGGCCAAAATCGCATGAATATATTAAAATAATATTAAAAAAATAATATTTTAATATATTGCTGCGGTTTTTCTAAAAACCTCAGCAATATCCCCATTTATTTCATATAAGAGGCGCTAGGGTTTGGGGGACACTTTATGCCTTCTTCATTTCAGCCGTTATTCTCCTTTCTCTCTCCTCCTTCAAATCTCTTCGTTCCCTCTCAGCCTTCTTCATTTCGTGGTTCTTCTTCATCCTCGACTCGCCTTCACCCTTCTCAGCCCGTCGGCCTTTCTTCATCGTCCGTTCAATTCGCCACATCGAAGGAAAGAGAGAGAGGAGTTCGAGAAGTTTTTGGCCTTTCGGGGCTTTCTTGGTGCGTTTGCCGGCTTAATTATTGTGCTTCTAGCGAAGCTTTCGACATTCCGGTAAGCTCATCACATTTCTTTTTTGTTTTTTTGTTCCTGCTTCGATTTTCCGGCGAGTCTTGACTGTTTTTTTTTCTTTGAATTTCCGGCGAGTTGTTCTCGAGACTCTGAATCTCGCCGTCGTCGAATTCTGCTTTTTGTCGCCGTCATCGTCAACAACAAACATCCTTCGAAATTCGCCTATTGCCGGAGACGTCGGTGCTCTTGGCCGTCATCGCGAATCACCGTCGAGTTTTTGTGCGACGGAGCAAGCGGACTTGATTTGATGTCGCCGGTTCAATTTCGATTTTTTTTTTCAATTTAAATTTTTGTTAATTTTTTAGATCTAATTGAATCTGTAATTTAGGTTCATGGTGAATTAAATTGATTTTTTTTATAGATATCATTTGTATATATATTTTTAGATCTTATATGTGTATTTTATGATTTCAACGTAAAACTTATAAAGTCAAATGTATAATGATGTTATGTAATTTGTCAATTAATTTGATGATTGAATGAATTCCAACAAATTTGGTTGTGGTTTTGAAAATGTTGTGTGGGTATAGGCCGTAGTATACTAGTATATGACATTATAAATGTAGAAAAAAAATTTATAAAAAAAAAAACAACCTATTGCTGCTGTTGTTTGGTAAAAACAGCAGCAATAGACTCACCTATTGCTGCTGTTTTTACCAACAACATCAGCAATAGGTTACTTTTCAATTTTTTTTTTTTGTTATTTACACTACCTATTGCTGCGGTTTTTGGTAAGAACCGCAGCAATAGGTTGCTATATTGCTGCGGTTAAAAACCGCATCAATAGGTAATTACCTATTGTTGCGCCATTAATTTATGCACGGCCAAAACCGTAACAATAGGTCACTTAATGACCGCAACAGTAAGCAATTATTCAATTAGTGATTTCTTCTGCCCCCAGTGCCAAAGTGGCTGCAAGCCCAGCAAGCGCGTCAGCCATCTTGTTGGCACTCCTTGGAACATGTTCTAACTTGACGGCATCAAGTTTGTCAAGCATTTGTGACGCTTGCCTTTGATAAGGGATTAGATCATTGTTTTTGACTTCGTATTCACCCGACAGTTGTTTTAGGACCAATTTGGAGTCCCCGTGAATATCTAAGTCTCTAAGTCCCATTTCAGTTGCCATTTGGAGTCCTATTATTAGTGATTGGTACTCAGCCATATTATTAGAGCAAAGTCGAGTTAGTACAAAAGAGTATGGCAGTATATTCTTTTCTAGAGAAATGAAGACAACTCCAGCTCCTGCACCGTTATGACGAGCGGTGCCGTCAAAGTACATTTTCCAAGGTGGGAGTATTTCAATGAAAAACACGTCTTCACCTAGCAAATCGTCTGATATCTCCCATTCTGCAGGGACTGGGTGCTCTATGAAAAAGTCTGCTATCGCATGCCCCTTGACAGCCTTTTGCGGAACATACACAATGTCATATTGTTTTAAAAGCATATCCCACTTTGCAAGTCTGCCAGGCAACACGGGCCTTGAGATAATGTATCTTATTGGGTCAGACCTTGAGATGACATGAATTGTATGAGCTTGCATGTAATGTCTTAATTGTTGGATCGAAAAATCAAAGCAAGGCAAATTTATTTCAATAGGTGATTAATTAAATTCAGCACCCACCAAAGTGCGGCTCAAGTAGTAAAGAGTTGTCTCCTTACGATCTTCTTGCTCTTGAGCGTACATTGCCCCCCCATAGATCTGCGATATAAAGGATGAGTGGTTTCCCTTTTATTGGTGCCCCCAAGACAGGGGGAGAAGACAAGTACTTCTTTATACTTTCGAAGGCTTTTTTACATGAGTCATCCCATTTGATTGGGGAATCCTTTTTCATGAGATGGCTGAAGGGATTACATCTTCCTGCTAGATTAGAAATAAACCTTCGAATGTAAGCGAGATGCCCTTGGAGGCCACGCAACTCCTTGAGGTTCTTAGGTTCAGGCATCTCTTGGATTGCCTTAATCTTTGCTTGGTCAATTTCAATACCCCTGTGTCTGATAATGAAGCCTATAAACTTTCCTGAGGTGACTCCAAATGCGTACGTAAGGGGGGTTCATTTTTAATTGACATTTTCGTATCTTTCAAAGACTTTACGGAGGTCATGCAAATGATTCTCCTTTTTCTTAGACTTGACCACCAAGTCGTCTACGTATCACTCCACAATTTCATGCATCATATCTTCAAAAAATTTCTAGCATTGCACGTTGATACTTAGCTCCGGCATTTTTCAAGCCGAAAGGCATAACTTTGTAACAGAATATCCCTCTAGGGGTACAAAATGCAGTTGCCTCTTGATCTTCAGGAGCCATGTGAATTTGGTTGTATCCAGCGGTACAATCCATGAATGACAAAGCCTCATGACCAGTGGTGGCATCGATCATGATTTCCGTTACTGGAAGTGGGAAGTCATCCTTCAGACACGCCTCATTCAAGTCACGTAAGTCAACATAAACTCGTAATTGTCAATTTTTCTTTTGTACTGGCACAATGTTTGCTATCCAAGTAGAATACTTAACTTCGCGAATAAATCCTGCATCAATGAGCTTGTTTACTTCTACCTCAATTTCAGTAATTAATTCTGGCCTGAAACGTCTTTTGATTGCTTCTTTGGACTGACACCTTTTTTGATGGCTAAGTGATGGACAACGACTTTTGGGCCGAGTCCTGGCATCTCCTTATAACTTCATGCAAATACGTCTTTGTAGTCAGAGAGTAACTTGGAATATTTTTGTTCTTCATGTTGGGTAAGAAAAGCGTTGACGTAGACAGGGAGTGGCTCTTCTTGAGTTCCAAGGTTTAACTCTTTTAACTCATCAACGGTGGCTTTCCCCCCATCTTCAAGAGTTTTAGGAGCCTCATCTGTTTCCATCTCCTTGTCACTTTTAGGAGCCTCATGCCCTGTGATATGGTTTGAAAACACAAATTCAACATATTTTTCTATTTTCTTGACTAGACGAACTCCTTTGGTTTGTTAACACTATGACACGACCTTTGGCTTTCAAGGGTGCATGTTAAATGATGCCTACCACCTGTGTACGCCTCATGCAAGATGGGATACCACTTTGAGATGCGTCCTCGTATTTGACTTCATTTTTCGCTCTTGTGATGCGACTTAGTACTGACTGTCTTCATTGTTTATCAATTGACGTCGATGCACCAAGACGTTTAAAGACATATGCTTTCTTCTTAGAGGATCGAAAATTTTACAAGGGTGTTTGTGATTTTGACTTCGTACCTTCATTTAGCTCGTGTCCACCAAGTCTATTAAAAATCGATGTATGGTCCTTTACGACAGGTGACTGCAGTCGATCAAAGACCGATATTTTTGGCTGAGGCACAATATTTTCAACTTCATTTTCTTCGACTTCCTCCGCAGTAATATACTGCGAAGAAGAGGTTGTTCTTCTACGCCGTGCGGAAATTTTGATGGGTGTTGGGGTTTCAAATCCCAAGCCTACTTTATTCGGACGTACCTCAACGCCATACTCTTGCTATTTCTTTTGTGTGTCATTAATTCCATGAGGATCAACCTCAATTACATTGCCCATGGGCGTTGGATTCTCGAAGTCATAACCAGTGTTCGCTAAGAGTTTATAAGCATTTGGTTCAAACCTACCCTTGTTAAGCCATTTTCTCTTAGACTGATCAACAGATTCCAAGGTTGGAGGCTTAGTAATTTGATTGTGGTTGGCTTTAGGTAAAGGAACAACCACTTCTTGCTTTAAACATTGAAGAGTAGTCTCATCTACTCCTTTTTCTTTCTTTGGCTCTACTTTCATATCCTGACATCGTGCAAAAGGTGACTTAGGAATGTATCTTAAGACCGGAGTCGTTACTGCCTTCTTCATTGCTTTAATGGGTTGAGCAACAACTTCTTCTTTTACTTTTTCCTTGCATTTTTGTTGTTGCATCTCAGTGATGGCTGACTCGCTAGAGCTTGAAGATGAGGGAATATCACCATATTTATTTGTACCCTTTTTTCCTGTTGAAGAAATTATAGATGGCAACATTTCACTTGAGGATTCCTCGTCTTCAAAAAACTTAGCATCGGCAAAGTACGAATCTGCCGTGTTAAAGGGTTTGACATCCTCATTTATTTTCTTCTCGCCATTGATGGAGGGTTGATGCGACTACCCCATTTTCATGCAACCAAGGTCGTCCAAGCAACATTTTAAACGACGTCTTTGCATCTATGACATGGAAGAGAGTAGATGATGTTAACTCTCCTATCACAAGGTCAAGACGTATTATGCCTATGGCACGCTGACTGTTCGAGTTGAATCCTTGGATCATTAGACGACTATCAGAAAAATCTTCTATAGTGATCCCTAAATCAGTCATGGTGGATTTTGGCATGATGTTGACAGCTGAACCTCCACCCACTAAGATACGATTCACTCTCTGGTTGAAAATATAACCAGAAACGAACAAGGGTCGGTTGTGAGGTTTTGAACCCAACAATAAGTCTTCATCAGTGAAGGCTAAGGCAAAATTACATGACGCGCTTTTAGCCGAACTTTCTATTGGCTCTCCAGCATCCTTTACTTTGTCAAGGTATAGTTTGGGTGCTGAAGTGCAAGAGCCACCTGTCGACACATTTCTCGAGGCAAATGAAAGATTTGCCTTCGTCCTATGCGTGTAGGAAGAGCTTCCAAGATAGCCAATATCTTTGGATCTATGTTTATCCCTGAATGCTGAACAATCACTTTAACAGAGATTTCATTTACTTTAACAGGTACTTGATCCTCTTCCTCTTCTTTTTCTTCTTCATCCTCAACAAATGAGGTAGCATTAACAGTAACCATAGTGAAGTAATCTTCAGGGAAGAATTCTTCTAAGGTTACAGGGTAAGTGGATCTTGTTCGAGCAAGTCAATTGGCGGTACTTGTTGTTTAGTATGCTTTTTTGACTTTTTCTTTCCTTTCGAGCGTCTTGAGCCCTTCCTTTTTTGATGCCCCTTCTTTCGACAAACAGACTTTGGTTGAGGCTTCGACTGTCGTGTAGGCCTTCTTCTAGTGACCAACGTCCACCCTTCGTCATCCTCTCCATGTTGTTTATCAGTTGAGACATTGTGCTCAACATATGGCACATCATCAACTTGGAGAGTCGGTCGGAGCACATGTACAATTACTGGCGCCAAACTCCCAAACTGCAGAGTTTGAGCCTCCCACTAAAAATCTAACATCGCGGAGGCGTGATTAGCTTCAGCAACTTCATCAAAATCGAGTACAATCTTCCCATCCTTTGCAAGTTACATAATTCTCTCCTTAAGTGTGATACACTTTTCTATGGGATGACTAATCAACATGTGGTACCGATAGTAGTTAGGGTCGGAATTCTTACCGACCTCTGCAGGACACTTAGCTTTGGGCAACTCAATGGCTTTGTTTTCAAGCAAATCATCTAACATCCCTGATAAATCAGAGTCTGGAAATGGATATTTCTTTGCTTGGAGTTCTTTCAAGGTTAGCCTATTTTTCCTAGGTTCTTTAGAAGATGAACCCTTATTCTTTTCAGTGCCAGCCTTGCTAGAGATCTTGACAGGCAAGGAGGTAGTCATGATTGACATTGGCTCCTTAGTCGAACTTTTGGCAGTCTTGTCCGTTTTCTTAAAATCCTTCTTCTCTTTCTTGTATTCTGAAACAGTGTTGCTTTTCCCTCTGTTGTTGGCAATGGTAAGCTCCATGTCATGAGGTCACGTAGCCGACTCTTGAAAAGTCCTAGGCTTTATACCTTGCAAGATATAAAGCAAGTCCCAATCCATTCCTTGAATGCACATCTGAACAATAGAGACTTCAGTTAGGCGATCTTTACACTCTAGACTTAATGCGCGCCAACGATTGATGTAATCGATGAATGGCTCATCCTTCCACTGGTTAGTCTTAGTCAGTTCAGTCATACTGACAATACGTCGAGTGTTGTAGAACCTGTTCGAGAACTCCTCCTCATTTGGTCCCAGCTGTCGATGGATTGTGAGGGTATATCAATGTACCAATCAAAGGCCATGCCTTTAAGAGAACGAACAAATTATTTGACTAGGAAATCATCTATGGTACCAGCATTGTTGCATGTTTCCACAAAGTGAGCAATGTGTTGGTTAGGATTTCCTTTCCCATGAATTGCTGAAACTTGGGGGCTGGTAGCCAAAAGACATCTGCAGCTTATCGATCCTTTTGGTATAAGGCTTTACATAGCGATGACTGCCTTGAGAACTTTCCCTGAGTTGATTCTTGACAGCGTGAGCTATCAATAACTCAAGTTGTGGAGCTGTAGGTGGGCGGCGAGCATCTTCACCACAATCGCCTTCGCTTTCATCCCCACCTTGTCTTAATGCTGCATCGCCCTCCTCAAGTTTTTTGTTGAGGGCAGCAATTTGCTCATTTTGGAGTCGGATTTGATCATCTTTTTCTTCTCCATCCTTCATTTATTTTTGGAGTAAGTTATTCATTTCAACAAGTTGTTCCTCAACTGTCTTAGCTGAGGTCACCATAACAGCAACAGTGTTTGACTGTGATGACAATAAGGGTTCCTCTAAGTCGAAAATCTTTAGGGGTGATGAGACAACAAGATCATCACTTGTTTCATTGGCACTCTCTAAATTGAGTGGATCAAAGAGAGGGCTAGTGTGAACGGTCAGCATGTCTGACTTATTAGATGAGAGTTGTTTCCATATTTGAGAAGCAATGAATGATTGCTCGCGTTCATCCAAAGCAGTTAAGCCAAACACAGGGGTTTCACGCTCGTGTGAATTAGGCATGATGGATGATTCAGTAGCAGCAGGCTTAGAGAGTTTTCTCAGCCTGGTAGGAACATCTGCGGTTCGAAGCTTAACAGCGGCGGAAGCAACAACAAACTTTTTCATTCCTTTGGTGCGAAAACAAAGAGTTATGTCATCCATAAAGTCACCCAACGTTACAGATTTTCATAGGGTGTTGGCAGAGTTTTCAGAAGATTGAGAGATGTTCTTGCTTGAGGTCATTTCTCAGATTTGGTGTTGATGACGAAACATAGGTGAGAGGTAGAGATAGTCCCACCAAGCGTGCCAAAATTTGTATACACAAATGTCGAGTCAAAATATATAAGACAAGAAACAAAATAACAAAGAATTTTTATATCAATAAATGTATTGAGTTCGAACTCTGTAAACAGTTTATAATAAAAATAAACTAAGTCCTCTGATTTTGTTCCGTAGCTTGAGAGTGACACGTGTTGATGTCGACGTGGAGTTGAGTGTAGAGTGACGTTTTGTCAACCTCAACCTGAGTTTGAGTGTGGGATGACGTTTTGTCAACGTCGACCTGAGTTTGTGTTTTGTTTGAGTGTATTCGAATGAGGGCTGACAAAAGCTTGAATCTCAATCGAATATGTTTGAGTGTATCTGAACGGTCTACACGGATTTGATGTGCATGTTGACTATTTGCAGAGAGAGTTCCAAGAGAATTTTATGAGCTCTTTAGAATAATGATTTTCTGGTCCCTTCAACTGAAGGAGATGAGGTATATAGGGAATGGAAATCCTTTCCTGGACTTGGTAGTTTATGGGCTTAAGCCCGTTTATGACTTGGAAGTCTTTTTTACCTTTGCCATTCGACCATCCTATTTGGACTATAATATTAACTAGCCTAAATAGTTGACATCCCAAATTATATTTATTTGTTTTAATTCGGATATTTTATGTAGGTGGGCTAAAATTAATTAAAGTGGGCTAATTATATTTATTTTAGCTCAATAATAATTAACTTATTTTTATATAGATTACCAATAAATTTTTAGTGTCTACAACACCACTTATTCATCATCATCATCAACACATAATACTCCAGCGCCTAATACAAATATAATGCAAGACACAAATTTTTTGAAGGCTCGTTCCAAACTAATCCAAGATTCGTGCAATTGAAGTTGTTAATATTCTATTCATGATGTAGATTGTTAATGTATTCTTGCAATAGTAAGTAATTATGTATATTATACTAACTCCCTACTCATATTATTCTTAATTATTTCTTTTTCATGAACATTAGATTTTATGATTGATTGCAATATTTTCCACCTTGTATATTATTGTTAATCAAGACCTAAATAATTATCCCCACGACTAAATCAGATAATATGGACAACCTGCTATGATCCCAGTAATACTGATCGCTAGATAACATGTCACTAAAAAGTGGCCTTTTATGTGCTTAATAAACAACCTAGACTAATCTTTTCTAAGGTGCTTAAAAATATTATGTGGTTGTTCTTTTGCATAAAAATTGTTATGAATCATATTAAGTAGAGGCCAGCAATGGGAGAACATGATTCCTGATCATGTTTGTAGCTAGAGGTGGCAAATGGGTCATACGGGTAGGGTACGGCTCGGGTCATTTTGGGGTCAAGTCATTATTAGATCAACTTTGTGTTCGGGTCAGGTCATGATTGGCTTTGATGAGCCAGGTCTACTTCGGGTCCGTTCCAATCGGTTCTGGTTGGTTTGGGTCGTGGTGAAGGTCGGTTTTCTTTTCTACCAAATAAATAAAACACATAAATTTATGTTTTCCCTAAGATTTTCCAATATCCAATTAGGTTAATGACTTTTTCTTTAAAGACTTGTTGGCGACTTTGATAACTTTTTTCAATAAAACCTTTACAATGGGGTAGTCAAATACGCTTACACCGCGTAGGCGAATAAAATCCCGCCTACAATGACCCACCTAACATCAACCCGACCCAATATTAAACTAACCTCATTCATACCCGACCCAAATAGAACCTATCCCAAAACTATTCCAACTCAAGGTTACCCGACCCAAAACCATTCCGACCCAAGGCTACGCGAACTAACCATAATATTTTATATTTTTATTATGAATATAAATATGTAAATATTGAATAACAAAAACAAATAATGAAAATTGAAATACATATGTTTTTTAGGAAAGAGTACAAAATAATAATTCGTTATTGTGTGTTGTTTTTTAGGAAAGACCGAAAGAGTAAAGATTATGTAATTTTTAAGAGACTTTAGTAGTTTAATAGTCTAATATGGTTTCATTTTAGTTTAATAATTAATTTGGTTTCTGTTATTATTTAAGAAAGATTTAGCAATTAATTGGTTTCGTTGGTTTGCTAATATTGGTCTTGGAAAGATTTGAGTAAAGAGTTAGCAATTAAGTCCCTAACGGAGTGATGCTGTAACTACCTAACTTATTTCTCCACTTTATTGGTCTTGGACTCTTGGTCATGTTAGGATAACTTTTTTTTTGAAAAAAGATAAGGAGAATTACATTGCAAGAAGGGGGAGAAATTGGGGATCCTTCTTGCAGGAGGTGAGAATCGAACCCACGTCACAAGGGTGGAAGAGGAGTCTTATAACCGCTAGGCCAACCTTGATCCTCATTGTAGTTAGGATAACTAGTAAGTAGCAATAAGGATGGGCATGGACCCAGGACCGACACAGGCCCGGTTGGACCCGACCTAGACCCGGTTGGACTCGACCTATTTTTGAGGGTTTGGGTTTAGAATTTTGAGACCCGTGTGGTCTGGATCGGATCTAGGTCTGGATGTTAAAAATTGGGTCTAGATCCTCCCATTTTCTTTTACATATATATATATATATATATATATATATATATATATATATACACTAAAAATAAGCAAAAACTTCCTAAAATGAGCAAAAAAAAAAAAAAAAAAGAGCAAAAGCATAAAATAAGTACAAAACATTAAATGAGCAAAAACGTAAAATTAGAAAAAAGCCAAAATGACAAAAACATAAAATAAGCATAAAAAAGTTAAATGAGTAAAAACGTAAAATAAGCAAAACGTAAAATGAGTAAAAACATTGTAAAATGAAAATAAAAATGTTAAATGAGCAAAAACATAAAATAAGCAAAACATAAAATAAGCAAAACATAAAATGAGCAAAAACATTGTGAAATGAGCAAAATCTTCGTAAAATGAGGAAAAATGAGCGGGTTCTCACGGTTCTCACCATAAGGGTGGTTCTCATATGAGCTCAAACCAAATAAGCAAAAACATAAAATAAGCAAATCATAAATGAGAAAAAACATTGTGAAATGAGCGAAATCTTCGTAAAATGAGAAAAAATGAGTGGTTCTCACGGTTGTCACCATAAGGGTGGTTCTCATACGAACTTGTTGGGTTCTAGTGGGAACCCTTTTATGGTGAGAACTGTGAGAACCACTAAAAATAAGAAAAAAGTTCATAAAATAGCAAAAATAATAATAAATGAGCAAAAGCATAAAATCAGTAGAAAACATTAAATGAAAGAAAACGTAAATGAGCTAAAATGTAAAATCAGAAAAAAGTTAAATAAGCATAAAAAAAAGTCAAATGAGCAAAAACGTAATATGTGTAAAACATAGAATGAGAAAAATGTTGTGAAATGAGCATAAAAATGTTAATAAGCAAAAACATAAATTAACAAATCATAAAACGAGCAAAAACGTTGTGAAATGAGCAAAATCTTCGTAAAATGAGGAAAAATGATTGGTTCTCACGATTCTCACCATAAGGGTGGTTCTCAAATGAACTTAAACATATATATATATATAGGCACTGGCGGATCTAGATGGGACTTAGGAGGTACTGCAGTACCCCCAAAGTAAAAAAAAAAAAAAAAATTGTGAAATTATTTATAAAAAAACGAAAAAAAAAGAAAATAACGACAAAGCTCCGATTCTGTCCCGATTGCTATCAATTGATGTAGTGAGTGTTGCTTCATTGTACTGCCACATGCTGAGGAATGAGAGGAGAGAGAAATGGCTGTGGTTGTGCTTCAATTGAGTGTGCTTGTGCTTCAATTGAGTAACTTGGGTTTCTTAGCTTCATGTTTCCGGGTTACTTTCCCCCACTCCCCCTAAACCTTTATCAATAAAACTTAAAGATTCTGATTTCCTTCCCTCCTTACTAATGTTACTTCTTGTGGGCCTTGATGGATAATAAAGTTTATGCCTTGTTGAAGACCTTCTTGGGCTTTGTTATTATTTTCCCCCCTTAGTTTATCTAATATACAAAAAAAAACAAAACAAGCTCAATTTTATTTTATTTCTAAAAATTGTTACATTGTATAAAAGTAATATTTTTCTGAAACTTTTTTCGAGCTATTCACGAGTTTATCGGTCGAATTGGGTCATGCTAAAATCGTGCTCACTAAGGTTTCGAGCCGAGTCAAGTTCATATGGAGTATTTAGTACATAGTAATTAGTTTGAATTGATTAATTTATATAATAAATTGATTATTGGTTATTAATTGATTTCATATGGAGTATTTAGTACATAGTTAATTAGTTTATTTGTGTATTAGATATAGAAAATAACACCTAGATAAAAAAAATCAAAAGGATACAACCCGATCTCCGACAATTTATTTAATTAATCACAGTACCCCCGATTTGAAAATCCTGGATACGCTACTGTATATAGGGGCAGGATCCCATGAGAATGCGTCCTTACATGAGAAATGAGAATGAATCTCAACCACACGATTGGATTAATACTTGTTCATTAGAGTTATACCCCTGAAAAAACTTCGAGCCCTAAAAAAAATATTTTTTTCGAAATTATTTTTTTTGGAGTTACATCACTTGCTCATTAGAGTTATATATATATATATATATATATATATATATATATATATATATATATATATATATATATATATATATATATAGGGGCAGGATCCCATGAGAATGCGTCCTCACATTAGAAGTGAGAATAAATCTCAACCACACGATTGGATTAATACTTGTTTATTAGAGTTATACCCCTGAAAAAACTTCGAGCCTTAAAAAAAATTATTGTTTTCGAAATTTTTTTTTTTTGGAGTTACATCACTTGTTCATTAGAGTTATAACGCGTAAAATACATTCTCATTTCTCATATGAATTCACTTATATATATATATATATATATATAATGAAACTTTTTACCCTAACATTTAAGTTTTTAGTTTTTCACGCAAACATTGAGTCAAGTGACTCAAGTTCTCGAGCCGTAAACTTGTCATTATATCCATTGCTTAATTTGGAATGTTTTGTAGAAGGAACTAGTTTTTAGTCCCGGGCTATTCCCCAGGTACTTATATATTTCATTTATTAGTATTTTACATTGAAGTTATAACACCAAATATTACTTGGTTTAGTGGTTAAGACATTAGTACACAAGTTTGAAGTCATGGGATCAAATCTTATACCATGCATAATTTTTTTTTTATTGTACATGGAGTACATGAAGTCAAAACTCTAAGGGACAGCGTAAGTTCCTTGTTGATGAACACTTTTTAATATATTAGTATAGATTAGACAATTACTTTGATATTTTATCATTTTTTTTCCGGTTAAAAAGCCATAACAAAGCAAAGTTTAAGGCTTAAACAGCCTGTTACAGTCTTCCATAATAAGTTTTGTACAGTAATTAGGGGGGAAGGGGATCACCCAAATAGCATTAACGTTTTGAGCACAAGCATCCTGCTCTCCTACGCCGTAGCATCAGCTACCCTATTATTCTCCCGCTTCGCAAACTCGAACTTCACTTCCATGAACTTCTTTTGATTTCCCTACATAGTTCTATCACATTAGCATACATGTCGTGAAAAATACAATCCTGATTAAGTCTTTGAATAGCCAACTGACAATCCGAGGTAACAACCAAGTGCGTCACAAACTCCCTGTGCGCTAGTTTGAGCCCTTCAACAACCCCGTAATTCAGCCATGAGAATATTTGTAACGTAAATGACTTTTTGGCAACGCATGAGCCTGGAACCTGAACTATTTCTAAGACACACCGCCACCCCAGCAGGCTTAAAGGAATCGACGAATGATGCATCAACATGTTCGGGAACACGAATAGATAGGGGATGGAACATTAGAAAGATCACGCTTATAATTATTGGAAAGAGGTTGAGAAGAGATAAACTCCTTAGCATTGAAAACAACCCTTTTTAACAAGATTTCCGGGCTTGGATGAATGGAATTTTCAAAACGCTTCCTATTTCTAGCCTTCCATATTTCGTGACAAATGAATGCAAAGAGGCTGTTCCACGGAAGATTAAACACGGCATCAGTACTTAGGCGATTCTTTCTCATCCAAATATCCTTATCACTATCTCGAAACTTGTTGGAACACAAGGTGACACTCAAGAAAGGGGGTTGAATTGAGTGGCTAAAGCTAATCGATTTTCGCAAAAACATTCTTATAGCACAGTGCCGTGCACTGTGTTATTCACTCGTAAACTCTCCGATTGATGTTTTTGCTCGAACGAAATTGTATCAAACAATAAAACAATGAAATCAAATAATAAGACACAGGAATTTAACGTGGTTCAATCTCACCTCTGAGATCTACGTCCACACAAACTACTCTTTTATTATTTGAATCGTAGAATACGAAACCCTTGATACAATTCGATTCCCCTACTACTAACTCTAGTAGTGCTCCCCAACACTTAACCCTAAGTGTTGCTACTTTCTATAATATAAGAATTACAGAAAGAAAGATTCCTCACAAGCGTGCTTCTTATTTAAGCCAATAGAGGATCGATACAATCGTTGTTTAGAAACCTTAACTTACTAGAACTCTGTGCCGTACACTGTGCTGTGGGAGTTCGTTCTTAGCTCTCAAAATCTTATTCTTACCAAATCTAAAAACGTGGTTTGCTATAATGATTTCTATCCGTTACATAATTCAATCAACTGAATAAGAATACTTCTCCAAGATGTATTATCTTTTTGAACAATTTTTATTCCTAAAATAAAGGGATAGAATTCTTTTCCTATTCAAAATCCAATTTTATCTTTTATAAAAACTGATTTTTTCTTTTCTTTATAAGATAAGGATTCCTCCATATCTTATGCCAACTATTAATCAGATTTTAAATCAATTTTTATCCAAAAATCTTTATCAAAATCGTTTTCTTTAAAAATCAGTTTTTCTTTTTATAAAACTTTTTATCCCAAAATCTTTACAATAAATATTTTCCTTTCAAAACTAATTTTCGAAATTAAAAACTCCCCTTTTTATATTCTTTAAATATAGACACATGAAATTAATATAATTACCTAGTTTCTTAACTCTAAGAAAATAGTTAACCATCCTAATTTCATATTTCTAATTTAGCACAAAGTTCCAATACGTTAATTACATTGCATAAACATGACTAAGAACATAACTAGACCTAAGCTTCCATATCTTCAAGTTCTTGATCTTTCATGAACATCAAATCTTGATAGCTTTCTTAGATCACTGTTATATACATACATGTTATATAAAGCGTTTATCATCATCAAAATAACATTGACTTAGAGTCACAACAAATTCCCCCTTTTTGATGATGACAAATAAATAATACTTCCCCCTCAAACTATGCACCACTAATCACAAGTAACATGGTAACCAAGATAACCAATTCATTAGTCTAAGTGTCTAAGTATTATACCCATCTTCCCCCTTTTGACATCATCAAAAAGGAGAGCATCAACATGTTTCGTGAGTCGAAGTGAGATATAGTCAGCAAAATAATGCAAGTAGCTCAAGCAATAAATACTAAGGATGCTGGTGCTATGTCATAATCCAACTCACAATCCGAAGTCATTAAGCAAAAAATAATCCAACTCACAATCCGAAATTATGAAGCAAGAAATAATCATGAAGGATCATTTCTGATAGCTAAGAAAGTAAGATAAAGAAAAGTAATGCAAGCTTAAAGATTTGAAATGGCAATTGGCTCAACAAGTGCTTAAACCTTTCTTTAAAGATTTTCAACTTCCGCAAATAAGCATCATAGGACTTTCTTCACTGTGGCACTGTGTGTGATTCTGTGCCAGTGAACAATATATTCCCATCCAAATATAACTAATCTTCTGAATACTGGAATCCAAAATGATGATCTTCAAAACTTTGATAATTTTCTTCACATTTGAATTGAACTCTAGGACTCATCTAAAATAAGTGTCTTACTCTCCTTTTCTTTTCTTTTCTTTTCTTTTCACTCCTTTTTTTTCTTTTATGAAGGAAAAGCAGACCATACAATATTACTAGAGTCAATCAATAAGAGATCAAAGATAATAAGTTAATCCGGACCTCATTTTCTTTTTGATGCATCTCCTGGCACTGTGCCTTGCACAGTGTGAAACAATACCTTTCATTCTTTCACGTATTTGTGTTATATTCCAACCTTTTCATGTTCCCCCTTAACTGATGCGTCTTTTTCTTCCATCATCTTATCAAGATGTTCTTGCCCCATAAATTATCATTAATCAAGATTAAAAGCACTTGTTGAACTTTGGATCAATGGTTGAAGAAAAGAAGGAATATAATAGGGAAATGAAGATGAGGAAAGACATATGAAAGAAATAATGAGGCACAAATGTCAAACTCATAAATAGAAAATCAGATTATTGGGATAAAGATCAAGCTTGCTATAGGAGAAAGAAGTTGCATTTCATAGCTCAAAAAGTCGGCAACTTAGGATCATATAGCTCATTAGTTCGGCAACTTAGGATCATGACATTAGGACAGCATCATTAGACCATTACGAGTCCTTTTTTATATCAAGTAGACCTTTACTCACAAAGCTTTACGAAAACACGCATCAACACTCTAATTAACATATTTAAAGGAGGACAACAAGCATAATACTCAACTAATTTCCATAAATTAATCCCAAAGCCACAAATTATGTTGTAAAACATTCATGCATGAATTTCAACATAATTACCTTGATCACACAATTGTGGTATGCTTAACAAACTGTTTTTCAAACCACTTACCAACATCACATTCTCTATGGAGTGTGTTAGGGATTTACCGACGTTTCAAATACCAATTATTTATCCCTTTTTGTTATTGCCAAATGTAACACACCCTCCATGTTAGGCTACTAGTGAGAGGCTAGGAATTGAGATTTATCACTAGTCATATGTCTTAAGCAGCCGTTGTCGAGATACCATAGGCTGCGTCCTCTCACGTTTGCCTGCAAAAAGATCACTTGTTACTTTTAGGAACCCATACCTGCTTGGGTCCTTTTGTCTTTCGTTGAGCTTCTAACAAGTCTTTTCTAACCCATATTTGATTTACGTTCTTTAATTTTTTTGCAACACTCCTTTTCTTGATATTACAGTTATCCATAAGGTGTCCATTTTTTCCACAAAAGTTGCAAATCAAATATTCAGGTAGATCAACATATTTTCTTTTACGAAAGTCTCTTTAGAAATTTCTAGCACTGTGTCGTACACTATGTTGCTGACTTGTATATCCCAAACCAGTTTTGTTTTTTGATTGTTAGTTGTACTAGAGACCATACGACCACTTTTCATACATTTTTCTAGCAATAGTCAATTGTGATTCCAAGAATTCAACTGAAGTATTTAGATCACTATTTCTTTTTCTCGAAATTTCTAATTCTCTTTTAACTTTATCAAGTTCTTCACTTATCTTAGCATCACTAGGCCGCATTAGTGGAACAATTCTTGATTTCTGTCTTGAATTCTTTAGTTCAACTAACTCATGATTTGGCGATTCAATTTGCTTTTCAAGACTCAATTTTTCAGCTTCTAACACAATGTATGGCACTGTTTCATTTACGATTTCGTTAGCAAGAGACTTTTCATATCTTAGAGCGTTTATCTCATTATCTTTCTCTTCAATAATTTTCTCTTGTTCATCAATCCTTTTCATCGGTATTTTATGTTCTTTTAAGAGATCTTTATATTTAAGTTCCAACCCAATCTTTTGCTTAGTTAAAATTTTCACTTCTTTTTTCATGATTGAAAAATCATCATTCATTTCTTGACAATCATCAATGATATTTTCAAGCAAAGTAACAAGTTGGTTTTTTGATAGAAGATGTATTGAAGGTTTTAGAGAAAGAAGACTTACCTCACTGTCTTCAGTTTCATCTTGGGAGTTCGAACTTTTCACCATTAGACACAAGTGAGAGTCGTCCTGGCACTGTGCCCTTCTCTGTGATGTCTATACAACATTCAGACATAATTTTTCTTCATGGTACTGTGCCTCTGATTGTTCTTCATCAGAATCCGAATCTCCCCAAACGGCAGCTATCATTGCTCTCTTGAATTCTTTCTTGGATGGCTCCCATTTTTCCTTGGGCTTTTCATCATCCCATAGGGGACATTCTTTAATCCTGTGATTTAACTCTCCACACTTGAAACAACCCGAATTAGTAGCACTTTTCTTAAAGTTAGAGGTGGTGCTCTTACCTTTGAAATTTTCATCTTTTCTAGGATTGTTGTTTTTGTTCTTTTTGAGAAAAATAATAATTCTCCTAGTAAGAAAATCAATATCATCATCACTATCACTATTTTCAATTTCCAATTCAGTTCTCAAGGCTATACCTTTACTTTTTGGTTCATTAGTTTTAGAATCTAAGACAAGTTCATGAGTCATTAATGAACCAATAAGTTGTTCTAGTGAAAGTTTAGTCAAATCTTTAGCTTCTTGAATAGCGGTTATTTTGGGGAGCCATCGATTTGTTAAACTTCTTAACACCTTTCTCACTAAATCTTCAGAAGTATATGTTTTGCCTAGTGAACGTAATTCATTAGAGATTAGTGTAAATCTAGTGAACATCTCTCTAATAGATTCGTCCTTATTCATAGTAAACAATTCATATTGTTGGACAAGCAAATCTATTCTAGATTGTTTTACCTCATTCGTACCTTCGTGGGCCAACTCCAGTGTATCCCATATTTCTTTTGCTGTAGTGCAAGCCGAGATCCTTGAGTATTCATCAGGTCCAATTCCATGTTGGAGAATACTCATAGCTTTGAAGTTTTTTTCGGCTTTTGCATAGTCGACTGAATTGTAGTCGTCTTCATCTTTGTCGACCATATTTCCTTTAGCACCTTTGATTTGGATAAGGATTGGTCCTTTTCTTATGACTTTCCAGCATTCATAATCCGATCCTTGGATGTAGATCCTCATCCTAGCCTTCCACCATCCATAGTCTTTTCCGTTAAAAATCGGGCACTTTGTGTGTCTATCTCGAGTGTCATCTTGCATGTTCATGACTTCTATTCTCTAGGGATGAGCCTTTCGAGAATAGCCTGCTTTGATACCACTTGTTGGAACACAAGGTGACACTCAAAAAAGGGGGGTTGAATCGAGTGGCTAAAACTAATCGATTTTCGCAAAAACACTCTTATAGCACAGTACCGTGCACTGTGTTATTCACTCATAAACTCTCCGATTGATGTTTTTGCTCGAACGAAATTGTATCAAACAATAAAACAATGAAATCAAATAATAAGACACAGGAATTTAACGTGGTTCAATCTCACCTCTGAGATCTACGTCCACACAAACTACTCTTTTATTATTTGAATCGTAAAATACCAAACCCTTGATACAATTCGATTCCCCCACTACTGACTCTGGTAGTGCTCCCCAACACTTAACCCTTAGTGTTGCTACTCTATATAATATAAGAATTACAGAAAGAAAGATTCCTCACAAGCGTGCTTCTTATTCAAGCAAATAGAGGATCGTTACAATCGTTGTTTAGAAACCTTAACTTACTAGAACTATGTGCCGTACACTATGTTGTGGGAGTCCGTTTTCAGCTCTCAAAATCTTATTCTCACCAAATCTGAAGACGTGGTTTGCTATAATGATTTCTATCCCTTATATAATTCAATCAACTGAATAAGAATCCTTCTCCAATATGTATTATCTTGTTGAACAATTTTTATTCCTAAAATAAAGGGATAGAATTCTTTTCCTATTCAAAATCCAATTTTATCTTTTGTAAAAACTGATTTTTTCTTTTCCTTATAAGATAAGGATTCCTCCATATCTTATGACAACTATTAATCAGATTTTAAATCAATTTTTATCCAAAAATCTTTATCAAAATCGTTTTCTTTAAAAATCAGTTTTTCTTTTTATAAAACTTTTTATCCCAAAATCTTTACAATAAATGTTTTCCTTTCAAAACTAATTTTTGAAATTAAAAACTCCCCTTTTTATATTCTTTAAATATAGATACATGAAATTAATATAATTACCTATTTTCTTAACTCTAAGAAAATAGTTAACCATCCTAATTTCATATTTCTAATTTAGCACAAAGTTCCAATACGTTAATTACATTGCATAAATATGACTAAGAACATAACTAGACCTAAGCTTCCATATCTTCAAGTTCTTGATCTTTCATGAACATCCAATCTTGATAGCTTTCTTAGATCACTGTTACATACATACATGTTATAGCATAAAGCGTTTATCATCATCAAAATAACACTGACTTAGAGTCACAACAATATTCGTCACTAATAGCGAGAAAGTTGTAGTATTGTGATGTAAGTTCACACTTCACAGTCACGCAAAACATGCAACACTTCTTCCTCAAAGAAATCGCAAAATTGCAGATGGGCATAGGGACCATGTTGCGATGAGAGAGGCATTGTTGAGTGGGAATCCTACCATGCCAAAGTAACCAAAGGAAAAAACGAATTTGGGGGGGGAGGGGGAGCTAGCCGTTCCAAACCCAACTGACATCCCTACCATCCTTACGTTCCCCTCTCACTTCCTCCTCAAACACAAGCTTAAGAGAGAAAATAGTGTTGACTACGAATGCAGAACAAGGACTATCACCCTTTGAAGAGAGATGCCACTGCAAACCCTCAATCCTATCCTCGATATGGCTGGGCAAACAAAGTGATAAAACCGGGACCCTCCATCTCATATTTAACCAATTGCAACAATCCTTAACCTTTAGACTACTCTCCTCCTTTACGAGAGGACCACTCACAAAGCTTCGAATAGAACCAACACCAAGCCAATTATCATCCCAAAAGGACACATTAGTCCCTTTCCCAATAATCCAAGTACAACTCGATTCAAGAAGGGGCCACCCTTTATTACCAACACTTTGCCAAATTTGGGAGCCCTTATTCAATTTTGTGACGTAAGAGTTGTGGATGTATTTTATCATTTTTAATAACTAAAAAAATGGGCTTAAGAAAAACGCGAGTTAAAAAAAAAAAAAAGAAACTCTTAATAAGTTTAAAACCCATTTCAGACCCTTTTATACCAATGACCCGCCAGACCCACTGGATTCGGAAAGAGGTCCGAATTTTTTTAAAACATGCGAAACTGGGGCGGGTCTGGGTCGATATTAAAATTTACGGGTCTGGTTTTGGGCATGGTCTGGCTGGACCCGCCCCAGACCTGACCCATGCCTATCCCTAAGTAGTAACTAAACTACTATAAGAGTATAAGTACAATAACAATAGCATATAATAATATGATATAAAACTTTGCAAAGTGATGATGAACTTCAAAATCCGGAAATTGGGGTCATTGAAAAGAGAAGTGAATTAACTAAAGATCTTATATTTATAAACTTGAATGTCTACAAAATATAAAGTATTTACAACTTAATTGAATAGTTTAATTAACTAAATTAGTAACTAAACTGCTAAATATTATATATAATTATTACTTAACTACAAAATATAAATGTTTGATATTTGAAATACAAGTATTGAAAAAATTTAAGTAAGATTTTTTTACAATCTACCTTTATTTACAGAATTTGATACAATTTGTGTGTCCACCAAATGAGCAAAAACTAATTCCAGAATTTTTGATTTTCTCCCAATTGCCAAACTTCAGATATCTGAATTTAAATTCCAGATAATATTGCCTTCAAAATCCAGAGCAGATGAGGCTATAAGCAGATGCCTTTAAACTTTAAGTGCTTAATATCAACACCTCTCCATCTTAGCGCAAACAAAAACTGAAATAAAGTTAGGATTTGCACCCTCTAATAGAAACTGATTTGTAGCAAGAAATCAATAGCAAAGTGTAGGAATAACACCAAAACAACATGTAAACAAACAACCACTATAGCACATCGCAGACTTTTTCGAGGAGTCGAATAAGAGAGATTTCATGAGGGTGAAGGCCGAGAATGGTCTCATTTGATCGAATTTGGTCGATAACAATGGGAGCTGAGTAAAGTATCGAGAGAAGAAGACAAAATCGTAGGTTTTCACTGCCTTGAAGCCTCATGTAGTTGTTTGCACCATTTTCATCGATAAGAATGGGAGTTGAAGAAAGTTATTCTACTGAAAAAGCTCTGCTTTGACGGCAGGGCTAGTATTGGCATGGTTTTACTCTCTTTTTAATCTCCTCTATAAAATTTTGTTGTTAGTGAGGGGAGGAGTGATAAAACGCTAACCGCTGGTGCGACAGTCTTGTAATTTCAGCATATTAACAATTAATATAGGGGTTGATTTATAAATAATAAGTGTCTTAAGCCCATAAACAAGGTTGATTTATAGATTACCAATGTCTTAAACACACAAATAGAGGTTTTTATAAATAACTTGTTGCACTTTTGAGGAAACAGTTGAGCGAAACACACTAATCGATACAAAAATAATATTTATAATACTAATAATAGAAAAAATAAAAATATTAAAATTATAAGATAATAGAATAGTAATATTTCATTGAATTTGATAGCATGTATATGGAAGTAGGAGCTTTACTGTATGGATCACCAAAAATAGGCACAACACCCTGATTACTAAGGAGCTTTACTTTCTAATATAGAGTAGAGGCCACTGCTCTATTTTTGAGGTTGAAACACGCCTAAATGTCAATGACCATGAACTCTACCTTCCTTGCCATAGGACCACGCTCAATGAGGAGGCTAATTAGACCTAGTACTTCTCTCTTGGCACTATCATATGCTCTGACCACTTGATTGGATGTTACAAGATTTTCTTTTGAATTCCCGAGTCCAGTTAATACGTGAAGAGGGCAGACATTAATTGTAGAGCCATTGTTGATCAATACTCTAGGTATTACCCATCCATTACAACGCACTGTAATATTCAGTGAATTGTTATGATTGATACTCCCAGGGAGATCATTGTCCGTGAACCTGAGGGTTCGATCAATACCATGGATGAGCCCCACCATCTGATTAGGTGTTATGGAAAAGCTTATCGAGGCTTCGTTAAGATGTTTCAGAACAACGGACCATGAGACTGGGAATGCATTAGTAATTTCCATATGGAAACATTAGTATTTACTTCCTTCCTGCACTTGATAACATCATCCTCTTTATTACTATATTATGTCAGAGGCTCTTTGCCCTTTTCTTTTCTCCTTAATACCTCCAAGGGATTCTCATCTTCCAAGTGAGATTTTAAAATGGCGACCTGCTCTAGTTAAATGAGATATATCCACCTTCCTCATCACTAAGATCATCGAGGCAGACATGATGTTGGTAGTTATTCGGGGTAGTGAAATGACCTCTAGTGCTTTTCTCTAGAACTGTTAACACTGAAGAAGCATCATCATCGGCATCAGAATCCAAGATGAAGAAAGCACCATCATAATTCAAGGTCCCACATATATCTGAGAATGGATCCTTGTTGAGATTAAAACTAAGGTTCTTACAAGGCCTCATTATGACTTTCTCCTGAGTGGAATAGTCATAAACTAGGCACTTATGACCTGCAGATATTGGCATTTCATACATCCGAGCAATTGTCCTATGGATAAGCTGGATTGGATCGCACTAGTCAGAAGAAGCAGAAATGGCGTTAGTGGTAAATGAGGATTAATGATTGGGAAGTGGGTTTTTTTGTGATGTTAGGTTCAAAATAATTTGGTTTACTGGAAGTGGATCCACAAGATTCTGAATCCGATGTTTAAGGGCTATGTAGTTCTCAGTATTGAATGAAGAAAAGGTCTCATTAGGACTATGTCAGCCGAGGTGGAATTGTTTGTGTTCTCAAGATTGAGGAACCAATGTGTTGCAACACCATCTAAATACTGTTGGAAGAGCTGAGCCATCAGACATTCTTCCAATCCCCAGGGACTCATTGCCCCTACATACATCTTCAGAAAGTTTATCGGGATACAAGTCTCATTAAACTTTGTTAGGTTAGGCATTTTAAAACCATAAGGCAACAGTGCTTTCGGGAAAAGTGTTAATACATGAATGTCCATCCAAGGTTCGGCGTTTGTCATGCCCTTTAAGACTTCTTTTGGTTTGACTACTTCCTCTTCAACCTTATTGAGTATTTCCCCTCTCATTGTTTATTGGCTCAAGGTGAAAGGGTGAAGCTGCCTCTGACTCCGGGGGTGGAGGAGGAGAAGGAGGTGGAACCTGGGCGCTCTGGTACCTTATGCTCATCATAGATTGCTCAATGTTATCTTGTTGGTCAAGCATGGTCTGAGTAAGCCCACGGAGCTAAGCCATTGGATCTGGTGGAGGGATAGAGTTTTCTGGGTGTTCATTATTCAGAACTTTAGACATATTGTCGCGACGTCACGACGTGTATCAGAGAACACAACTGGTGTAGACATGGATGAAAGTACCACCGAAAGGAAAGTTCACTATGGTTAGAACCTCGACGAATCAACCTAGATCCTAAGCGGGGCCAGGCAGAGTTCCCGTGGAATGATACAAAAAAAGTTAGCACAAGAACATTACAAAACTCTGCTTTTCACTATTATTCTTTTTATATTTATTTACATTATTGCTTGTATGGAATGGAAGGAATGATACTTTGAAGAAAACTTTTAACCCCAACTTTTCAGTTATTATTTGTTTTAGATTTTTTTTTAATCGTTTTGGGATTTTTGTTTAACTCTTTTTTTTAAGACTCAAATAGTAAACTCATTTTTTTAGGACCGGATGAAAAAGTATTAAAAAAACAATTAGGCAATATCGTTCCATTTCCTGCTATTAGAAAAATAAGAGAAGAGAAGAGAAGAGTAGGAGTTAGTGAGCTAGAGAGAGAAACTCTCTCCTCTCTCTAGTATCAATGAAACAGTAACTTTCATCACCATTTTCGATCCTCAGCATTGCTGGAGCCATGGCAAAGGGTGCGAAAAAGGGTAATGGAGGTAAGAAGCAGATTCAGAATATTCCGAAAGATAAGGTAGTTCGTAAACCACAATCAGGTGATGCTCGAAAGGAAATTAATATCAATGACTTACAAGATGATTCAATGTTGAGTTGGTCCTCGGATGAAGGAAAATCGAATGCCTCTCTTGATTTTGAAGCTTCAGAGCAGGATAAGGAAGCATTTATTGCTGCGCGGGATAGGAGAGAGAAGTGGATTGCGTCGGTTCATACTCCGGCAAGTTCGGTTCGACCCATGGTTCAACCGTCTCCTTTTCCGATGTAACAGCTTGTGAGTAATGCTGGTAATTCCTCTGTCTCAGGTAACTGGCGTCACTCTTTGTTTCATAATATTGTTGATGAAGGTATGAATTTAGCAAACCCTGAGGTGGAAGCTGGTGTCATTGTGGGAGAAAGTAATGCTGAAAATATTATTCAGATTACTTTGGAGGATATTAAACCTGAATTAGATTATTGGCAGAGTGCTATAGTTTGCTATATTTTGGGTGTTAAACCTCCATTTAGAATTGTTGATGGATTTATTAGGAGGATTTGGAAGAAATTTGGTGTTGCGAAGGTGGCTATGATGAAATCTGGTATGTTTATGGTTAGATTTCATACTGTTGATAGTAAAAATCAAGCTTTGGAGGCAGGTCCCATCCTTTATGATAGCAAGCCTGTTATTGTAAAAGAATGGTCTCCAGATGTTGATATTAATGCCGGTAGTGTGAGAATTGTGCCTACTTGGATTAAGTTGCCTAATCTGCCTTTGCAATATTGGGGTCAAGTAACATTGAATAAGATTGTGGGAGTTATTGGGAATCCTGTTAGAACAGATCGTGCTACTGCTCAGAAAGATCTTTTAGAGTATGCTAGAGTGTTAGTTGAAGTATCTTTAGATCAAGATTTTCCTAATGAGGTAGTTTTTTGCAATGAAAAGGGGAAGATGCAGACACAACAAATCATTTATGAATGCAAGCCTGTGATGTGTAGTGACTGTGGGGGCATTGGACACAACGTGGTTCAATGTTGACAGAAGAGATTCGAAGTTTCTAAGGCTAAAATTAAGCCACAAAAGAAGTGGATGCCTAAAGCTCAGACAACAGTGCTGCCTAGTAATCAAAATGAGAAGTCTGCTTCTACAAAAGAATCTGCTCAGGTGGAGGTTGTCAAACCTGCTTCTGGGTTGGCTACTATTGAAGAGGAGACAAAAAAGGAGGGACAAATCGTCAATATGGACATTGGTGTTCCTGATACAACTGTTACTATTGTTACTGGTACCCAGAATGATGCTGTTAGAGAAGGAGGGGAAGCTGATGTGATAGGGATAATTGATAGAGTTGGTTTGGAGGAAAGAGGAGATAAGGCGCCTCAGGTGCTGAAGGAGAAGCCTACTTTGCTTCCTCATGGATAGATTGGGGTTTTGGAATATTAGGGGACTAAATAGCCTGATTAAACATGGTGATGTTAGAACTCTTCTGAGTCATCATAATTGTGGGCTTTTTGTCTCCTTGAGACTAGGGTTAAACCAAGTAATGTTGACAAGGTTTACCCTAGGGTTTGTCCAAACTGGAGTATTGTGGCTAATTACACCTATCATAGAGGTGGGAGAATATGGTTGATCTGGCTGCATCAGAAGTTTGATGTTGATGTAGTGGAATGTAAAGCTCAGTACATTCATAGTAAGGTTACTCACAAGGGCACTGGTAGGTGTTTTTTCCTTACTATGGTATACAGTTCTAATGATAGTGCTGACAGAGCGGTTATGTGGGATGATTTAAGGAGGCTTAAGGTCAGCATGATGCCTTGGGTAATTTGTGGTGACTTTAACAATGTAGTTAATTTTAATGAGAGAATGGGTTCTGTTGTTACATTGCAAGAAGTGGAAGGGATTAGAAGATGCTTAAGGGACTGTGAGGTGCAAGACTTGGAATGTGGGGGTCCTTTCTTTACATGGTCTAATAAACAAGAGGGTGATGATAGGGTTTATTCTAAAATTGACAGGGTTTTTGTCAATGATGTTTGGTTGAGTGTCTTTGGAGGGTCCTTGGCTAACTTTCTTCCAGAAAGTGTGTCTGACCATTCACCTTGTATTATTCAGCTGGAAAGTCAACAGGGTGGAAAACCTAAGGCTTTCATATTTTTCAATATGTGGACTACTGCTTTGGAATTTGAGTCCATAGTGATGAGAGGATGGCAGTTACAAGTTATTGGATGTGCCATGTATCAGGTTGTGGTGAAATTGAAGAAAATGAAATTTGAGCTGAAAATGTTGAATAAGAGTAAGTTCTCTAATGTTGAGATTGAAGCAGATGTTGCTTATAAGCATTTGATTACAATACAGAATCAAATGCAAAATGATCTGAGAAATCATGAGCTTCATTCCCGTGAGTCTGAAGCTAGGAAGAAGTATTTAGAGTTGAATCAAGCTAGAATGGCTTTCCTTCATCGGAAAGTGAAATGTGATTGGTTAAAAGGTGGTGACAGTAATACTGCGTATTTTCATGCTTGTTTGAGAAGAAGAAGAGCTCAGAATCATATATACAGAATAAAAGACATGTCTGGAGGGTGGGCTGATTCCCAAGAGCAAGTTGAAAAAGCTTTTATGGAGTTTTATGTGGGGTTGCTTGGTAATGCTATCAATACTAGGAAAAGGGTGAGTGATAGTGTGTTGAATGAAGGGTTGAAGTTGAATGACAGACAGCAAGGTTTGTTAATACAACCTTTCTGTAATGAGGATGTGAAGCAAGCATTGTTTGAAATTGAGGATACTAAGGCTCCTGGCCCTGATGGTTACTCTAGTCACTTCTATAAGAAGTCCTGGGGTATTATAGGTGAAGATATCACCAGAGCTGTTCTGGATTTTTTCAACACTGGAAAGATTTTAAACCAGATAAACAACACCACTCTTTGCCTGATTCTTAAATGTGACCAACCTCAGGATGTGACATAATACAGACCCATTGCTTGCTGCAATGTCCTGTATAAAATCATTTCAAAAATGTTGTGTTATAGGTTGAAGAAGATTTTACCTGAAATTATTGATCCAGTTCAAAGTGCCTTTGTGGAGCAAAGGGTTATTTTTCATAACATATTCATCTGTCAGGATATGTTAAGGCACTATAAAAGGAAATCTGAGCCTGCTAGATGCACTATGAAAGTTGATCTACGTAAGGCTTATGACTCTCTTGATTGGGGCTTTATTAAGGAAATGTTGGTTGGTTTGAATTTCCCTGAGAAATTTGTTAAATGGATTATGTTGTGTGTGACTACTCCCAGCTATTCTTTAAGTATAAATGGAATCTTTGTGGGTTTTTTAAAGGCAAGAGAGGGTTGAGACAAGGAGATCCTATCTCTCCTCTCTTGTTTGTTATTGCTATGGAGTATTGCTCAAGATTGATGAAGAAAATGCATAAGAAGAAAGAATTTACTTTTCACTACAGATGCTCTGAGTTGAAGCTCACACACCTCATCTTTGCAGATGACTTGATGCTTTTCTGTAAAGGAGAGACTCAATCTGCTATTATGATGAAAAGAGTTTTGAAGACTTTTTCAGCTACGTCTGGTCTATTTGCTAGTCAAGATAAAACAGCAGTTTACTTTGGTAATGTGAAGGAGGAAGTCAAGCAGAGAATTCTTCAAGCTACAGGATTCCAAAGAGGGTGTGATACGCTCATGTTATACGGTGTATATACGTTACTTTAGGTGCACTTTGCTAGGGGATTTATTCATAATAGTTAATGTTTGCATATAAATAGACCTTAGCGGAAGTTCGGAATTTTGTATGTTAATTGTTGTTAAAGTTGTAAAGTTCCGAGCTCTTGGAACTCCGCCGTGTGCCTAAGCATCGCATCACCGCAAGCCCAAACTCCACCGCAAGCCCAAGCATCATCGCCAAGCCAGCACAAGCATCGCAAGACTCGTGAAGCCTGCCCAGCAGCCTCGCTCGTCAAAGCAGCGCCCGGCTCCACGGCCGTCGCACGGCCAGCTCGCCCTCGCACGGCCCGGCGCTCGCCGCCAAACGCATGCCCATCGCCCAGGCTCGCGACTCGCGAGGAATGTCGCACCTCGCGACTGCCTTTATCGCACCTCGCGAGATTTCTCGCACCTCGCGACCTGCGTGGTTTGGCCCAAGTCTTCAGCTCGTTGCGAAGGCAGTAGCTCATCGCACGGTGCGACTGCCGCACCTCGCGACCCCTATGGCGGTTTAAATGACGGTGACTTTTGAGCCTTAGTATAAATACTAAACTTAGTTTTTTTGACCTAAGACACACACATTTGAGGAGAGAGAATATCCAACACTCCATTCTTCTCTTCTTTCTTCTTTTTTAGTTTTTGTTTTGAGTTTAGTTTTCGTAGATTTCAATTATGGGATTGGCTATTGCTATGCCGATTGTAGCTTGAACCGTTCTTGAACGAGATTAATATGGAGCTTCAAGCATTATTGTGAGATCTTTCTTCTCTATTTATTTCCTTTGATTATGGTTTAATTTCTATGCTTGCTTTCAATGGTTTTTGCATGATTATGCTAGGAATATTACTAGTTTGATTGTGTAATTAATCTAATGCTAGATTTAAGAATAGAATCGGATTGTTTTATTCTTTTATCAATTAGTAGCAAACTATGGAGTAACTTAGATGCAGATCGTCTTGGTTATTTCTTGGAGAAATTGTATCAACTGTTGAATGTTTATCGCTTGTATGACATTAGCAGGTCTGTTGGTTCTCTGTGTTTATTGCTGCTATCGGATTGAACTTAGACGCTATCGGACTAGGTTATCCTTTAGTTAGGGTTTTATAGTCACGCTGATCGTGCTATTCAACTAAGAATAAGGAGAATGCGAGATTAATTCTCAACAATAGATAATTATGGAAATGAATAGAATCGAGGTTCAATGATCGATAATGAATTGAAGTGCATGTTAATCGGGTTCAAGATCTTCCTATATTGATTTCTCATCTTGTTTATATGCTAGTTAGTTGTAGTTTAGTAAATCTACTTGAAAACCCCCCCTTTTGTTATTATTAGGTTTCTCGACCGTTAAGAGTCTTCTAGGTACTAACGCACGCTAAGTATAGAACTCGTCCCCGTTTCCCTGTGGATACGAACCTTACTTCCATTATACTAGTTTAGTGTAAAAGAGAGTAGGAGAAATTTTATCTTTGGCCGGGCGGCGTTCACGACAAGCGCGGCCCGCCAAATTTTGGCGCCGTTGCCGGGGAAACGGTGTTACTTGTTTTTATTTAGAGTGATTTTTGGATGGTATTGTTTGTGCTCTTTGTTTTTGGTTGGCCACTCATATGAAGAATTCCCTTTTTGTTTTAGTTTCAATTTTCATCTTCCATTGAACTCTATGTATTTCACTTTTGTATGTTGGACAAGAAGCATGGAATTTGTTGCTTAAACTCTCTTGGGAATGGTTGATTGACTCATACTTTATATCTTGGTTATTGTCTAGCTTTAAACATTTATATTAATGGTCATGACTTGAATTAGCTAGGAGTACTACTAGTTGATGTTTGTTGTTGCCTTAATGCTAGGTTTGGGATGTAATCAGATCTTATATGCTCAACCATGTTGTAGTAAGCTAGGTATTAACGATGCATTGCAAGAGTTCTTCTCAATCAATTTTGCAGGTACTTGAAGTGGAGATTGACATGGAACCACCATTGTCACACATGGAGCACAACCCAATGATTAAGCTTAAGGTATTAAGTCGAGCTCACGACTTTAAACAACAGCGCTTCTCGGGAGGCAACCCGAGACCCCAACACCCCGAGACCCCGAGACCCCTTTATTTTCTTTCTTTCTCTTTATTTTTCATCAAATTTCCACCACCACAACAAATTTTCTTTCACCCACCACCCACCCACTAAAAAGATCCACAACCAATCTTCATCCACTTGAAACCAAAATCCACAAAAGAAAACCCGTTGGGAGGACTTCAATAGCTAGGAGTTGGTACACTAGAGGATTGAGATTGTTAATGTATCTTTTCGATCTCTTAAGATAGGTGAAAATCTCACAAATTCAAAACTTTTGAACTTGTCATTTGTTTGAGTGATTTGAGGGAGAGGTTGTGAGTTGAGTTATGAGATTTGAGTTGGTGTTGTTAAGAAATTTGAGTTTGACGGATTGCTTTTCATGAGTTTTGAGAATTCGATCTTCGATTTACTCGATTGTTGGTTTCCTCCCCCATTTTGTTTACTTTTTCTTTAATTGTCGACACATTGAGGACAATGTGTAGTTTAAGTAGGGGGAGGGTATTCTCATTCTCATGTATCTATGTTGTATATATTACTTTCAATTTGAAAAAAAATGGAAATGAAAAAATGAAAATGAAAAAAAAAAAAAAAATGAAAAAGAATATAAAAAAAAAAGTGATGAAATGAAACCCGTGAGTTGAAAACCCACAAGGGTGGGCAACTCGAGCAAAAATGGGGGCCCGGATAGGTTGAAAACCCGAAAGGGCAACTTATGCAAAAAGTGGCTTATATTGAGCGGGTAAGATGGTGAGATAAAAAAATGTGAGAAGCTAGGATGAAAACCCGAAAGGGCTCCTAGGCAAAATGAGAGATTAAGAGAGAATTATGTATTTTGAAGACTCATTTGCGGAGATTTGTTTTGGCTTTCACTTTCTTTTGATTGTTTGTTTTTGGGAGTAAGTATGGAATTCATTCCTTTTTGTCTTTGTTCCATAGCTTGCTTATATAGGTTGGTTGTAATAGTAGTAGTAGTTTATCTTTTGAAGTTTTAGGCGAGTTGTCATTTTGATTGTGGCGTTGGAGTGAGTTCAATTCCTTTGAGATCCTTGGATTTGAGCTCACATTTTGGTTGTTTGGTGATTATTGTTGTCGCGTCTTTTTATTTTTAGGTGAGCTCGAATCTAAGTGTGGGGAATCATCGTCCTTACGTTTAGGTTTTTGAGCGGATGATTGTTAAGATGTGATGATGATGATGTAGTTGATGGGGAGTGTAGGTTGGTGTCGTTAGTTTGGGTGATGATTTATTTGGTGATCCTCTTTTGAGTTTACTCGAGGTCGAGTAAAGTTCAAGTGTGGGGGTATTTGATACGCTCATGTTATACGGTGTATATACGTTACTTTAGGTGCACTTTGCTAGGGATTTATTCATAATAGTTAATGTTTGCATATAAATAGACCTTAGCGGAAGTTCGAATTTTGTATGTTAATTGTTGTTAAAGTTGTAAAGTTCGAGCTCTTGGAACTCCGCCGTGTGCCTAAGCATTGCATCACCGCAAGCCCAAACTCCACCGCAAGCCCAAGCATCATCGCCAAGCCGCAGCATCGCAGACTCGCGGCTTGCCGCCTCCTCGTCAAGGCCGGCTCGCCCCGGCCTCCGGCGCGCTCGCCTCGAGGCCCGGCCTCGGCGCATGCCCATCGCCCGGGCTCGCGACTCGCGAGGAATGTCGCACCTCGCGCCTTTATCGCACCTCGCGAGATTTCTCGCACCTCGCGACTGCGTGGTTTGGCCCAAGTCTTGCTCGTTGCGGCGTAGCTCATCGCACGGTGCGACTGTACCGCACCTCGCGCCCTATGGCGGTTTAAATGACGTGACTTTTGAGCCTTAGTATAAATACTAAACTTAGTTTTTTTGACCTAAGACACACACATTTGAGGAGAGAGAATATCCAACACTCCATTCTTCTCTTTTTCTCTTTTTAGTTTTTGTTTTCGAGTTTAGTTTTCGTAGATTTCAATTATGGGATTGGCTATTGCTATGCCGATTGTAGCTTGAACCGTTCTTGAACGAGATTAATATGGAGCTTCAAGCATTATTGTGAGATCTTTCTCTCTATTTATTTCCTTTGATTATGGTTTAATTTCTATGCTTGCTTTCAATGGTTTTTGCATGATTATGCTAGGAATATTACTAGTTTGATTGTGTAATTAATCTAATGCTAGATTTAAGAATAGAATCGGATTGTTTTATTCTTTTATCAATTAGTAGCAAACTATGGAGTAACTTAGATGCGGATCGTCTTGGTTATTTCTTGGAGAAATTGTATCAACGTTGAATGTTTATCGCTTGTATGACATTAGGGGTGTTGGTTCTCTGTGTTTATTTGCTATCGGATTGAACTTAGACGCTATCGGACTAGGTTATCCTTTAGTTAGGGTTTTATAGTCACGCTGATCGTGCTATTCAACTAAGAATAAGGAGAATGCGAGATTAATTCTCAACAATAGATAATTATGGAAATGAATAGAATCGAGGTTCAATGATCGATAATGAATTGAAGTGCATGTTAATCGGGTTCAAGATCTTCCTATATTGATTTCTCATCTTGTTTATATGCTAGTTAGTTGTAGTTTAGTAAATCTACTTGAAAACCCCCCCTTTTGTTATTATTAGGTTTCTCGACCGTTAAGAGTCTTCTAGGTACTAACGCACGCTAAGTATAGAACTCGTCCCCGTTTCCCTGTGGATACGAACCTTACTTCCATTATACTAGTTTAGTGTAAAAGAGAGTAGGAGAAATTTTATCTTTGGCCGGGCGGCGTTCACGACAAGCGCGGCCCGCCAGGGTGTTTCCCTTTCAGGTACCTAGGGGTCCCTATAACTTCAAAGAGACTTTGTAAGGCTGATTATGAAGTCTTGATGGATAAAATTTTAAAGAGGATTGTTTGTCTGAGTTCAAGACATTTATCATATGCTGGCAGAATGACTTTGATAAATGTTGTTCTTATGAGCTTGCATACCTATTGGGCTCAGGTTTTCTTGCTGCCAAAAGGAGTTTTGGAGGAAATAACAAGGATTTGCAGGGCTTATCTTTGGGAAGGGAAAGTGCATTCCTCTAAACCCCCTCCTATAGCTTGGCATGGTGTGTGCTATGCTAAAAATAGAGGTGGATTGGGTATTAGAGAGTGTGTTAGTTGGAATGTTGCGGCTATTGGCAAATATGTATGGCGAATCTCTAATAAAGCTGATTTGTTATGGATTAAATGGATTCATTTAGTGTATATTAGAGATGTTGATTGGTGGGAGTATAAAGCTCCAGTCAATGCAAGTTGGTGTTGGAAGAATATCTGTAAGGTCAGGGATATGATGAAGCAAGCTTACACTGAAAATAAGTGGCTTAATTCTGATGTAAAGTACACTATTAAGGCAGGATATAATTGGATTCATCATGAAGGGGAAAAAATTAACTGGCAATATTGGGTTTGGAACTCGTTTAATGTTCCTAAACACTCATTTATATCTAGGCTGGCAGCTAAAGGTAAGCTGAGGACTAGGGACAAACTTGTTGCTGCTGGTGTGTGTAATGAAATCAGATGTGCCCTCTGCTTACATGGCACCGAAGATTGCCACCATTTGTTTTTTAGATGTCCTTTTAGCAAGAGTGTGTGTTATGGCCTTATGCAGTGGTTAGGCATAAGAATAGCAGCAAATGAAAGCGTGTTCACAACTTGGAAGAAATGGGGAAGAAAGTACAGCAGGAAAAGAAGACAGAAAATGTGTTATGCAACTTTGGCTGCTGTTGTCTACAATGTCTGGAAAGCTAGAAACTGTGCTGTTGGGGAATTTAAAGTTCCCCACCCAGATGATGTTATTCAGGGCATTCAGAAGACAATTTCTAGTAGAGTGAGGGGCCTGGTGAATGTACAATGGTCTAGGGAGGATATAGAGTGGTTTGATCAGCTTAGTTCTGGTTTCTAATTAGTCTGGTGTGTTTTGCTGTTGCTGCTGGTGTTTCCTTGTCTTTTGTTGTCTGTAGTATGGTTTTGATGTAGGTAGTGTTGCTTGGTTAATTTAGGTTGGTTTGGTTGTATTGACTGTTTTTGGTGGAGCTTTATTGCTATTTGGTATAATACTCTTACATTTTACCAAAAAAAAAAGAAAAATAAGAGAAGAGATAAATGACGAGGTTTGTGTCTTCATTTGGGAATATTATTATACTCCAAATATCATTCTTTCTTGTGATTTATCTGCATACGCTAATCACCTTCAAATGCTTTGGTGATACAACTTTCTGAAACCACAAAGCAAAATATCAAATATAAGGGGCCGAACTCGAAGGTGGCCTACATATCTCCATATTAGCTAGATTTGAGATCATGAAAAGAAGTGTTTCTTTGTTATTTTTTTTAAATGGAAAATCAGGCCCAACGTAGTTCTGAAATATTGAAAATTAAATTTTTTTTTGCAGCCGCACTCAAAATGAGTTGCCTACATCCCCTTTTTAGTATATTACAAAGCAAAGAAAGATTACTACAGAGGCATACAACATTAGATTATTTTTTCAGGGGATCAAGCTGCACGTAGCTCTGCCTACAAAATAAGACATGAAAGCGGTAACTAAATCAAATACTCCTTAGACTCTTTGAAATTCAGTTTTTTGGGCGCCATGTCCTGTATTCTCCTATTTGAAGACATCTATGTGAAGTACCTGAAATACATAAACGAATAATGTTAGAAATATGACTTTTTTTTTTATTTCTTATATATATATTCCCTCTGTTCCTAAATAGAGTTCCCATTTTTCTATTTCTGTATGTGCCAAATAGAGTTCCCGTTTCCTTATTTGGTATGGGTCCACCAATTACAATATTATTATATTACCCACTTCCCCACATTCTCTCTCTTCAATAAACAATTCATGATAGTGAACCAACTTAAATTTTAGATTCTAATTTAATACAGCTAAAGCCCAACTTATGATTTCTCCTTAATACTTGTGCTCAAAAGAAATGAGAACTCTATTTAGGGACAGAGGGAGTATTTCTTAGCAGGAAATGGAAGAATATTTTTCATTTGAAGAACTAATAAATGATTAGCCCTTTTTGTTTAAAAAAACAATTTTTATTTTTTATGTTTTTAGACTATACTCCTCCTGTTTTAGAATATATACTCTAATCACACTTTAGTTCCCGAAATAAGAAGTTCTAAACTCGTGATTATGACTCTTTTCCTTTTTTTATTTTTTTATTTTACTTTCAAAACATAGTTTTTTTCCCAAAAAAAAAAAAAAAAAAAAAAAAAAAAAAAAAAAAAAACAACCGAACTGGAACGAAAAGGGTTGTGAACCAGATGTGACATTTTTGTTGTTTTTTTGAAAAGAGTGCTTCAATATATTTTTCTTACATGACATGTACGATGAATAAATAAGAAATGGTAAAATATTTCAATAATCATTTCGGCAACAATTCATTTACACTTAATGATTATTGAAATATTGAGCGACTGAAAAATGGACAAAGAAACTTCAAAGATATTTCACATTATTCAGTAACTGAAACAATAAAGGACATTAGTGCATTGATCCTTGTGTCAACACCAGGGATTTTCCCTCATAATTTCTTTGAGTTATTTACTCTTATTTATTATTTTACGTTAAAATTAGAAAATTTAACTCCTTCAAAATATTATAGGATTTTTAACTACACTAATACAAACTTTTGTCCGTTCTCTCGCAATAATACAAACTTTTACCCAAAATTCCTCCAGTAGGGCATTGTGACCTTTAACATGTAAAACAGGTAAAATAGAATTTTTACCTAACCCAAAATCTCTTTTTCTCTCCTCCCCTCCCCCTACCAACTGAAACCGCACCCCTCCCCCCACGGACGAAACCACCAGTCCACCCTCACCACCCCCTCCCCCACCACAAAACCGCCAATCCCAGCCTTGAAAACCACCCCCTCCAATCCCTCACCCCCGAAATACACCAAATACAGCCACCCCACCCCCTAAATACACCAAACCCAGCTACCCCACCCCCGAAAACTTTGATGTTAATCGCCTTACATAATCGGCTTACACCCACGATTTGCACTAGCAACCAACCATCCTTCCGTCGTGGCCATCGGAACCGAATACTCTCTCCCATCTAACATCAATGGCCCGACAATTCCAACCGGGATCTGAACAAATCCAACCGACATTTCACAGCATTGTCCTAAAATCGACTCATAATCAATCCACTCAACGATAAAACTTAAATTGACCTTCCAGTAATCCTCTGTAGCGCTTCTCGTCGTATTTTCACCGCTTGAAAACAATCACCAAGCTTCGATTTCAATGAATACGAAGGAATTGTTCCATTAACAACATATTGAACAATTTCTTCGTCTTCAGGTGTAAGATCTAGGGTTTTAGGTAATTGATGAACTTCCATTTTTTTTCTCAGGTAATGGAATCGCACAAGGAGGTCGTTTATCCTCCTTGAGAATCTGCTTATCATCTGAAACGACGTCGTTAACTTCCTCTTCGTCGTCGTCGTAGCAAGAGGAAGATCGAGGAGAGATAAAGGATTGAACAAAATCAATGCCGAAAAACCCTAAAATATAGATAAACGAAGCTAAGAAAGCGACGATTGCAGCAATTTCGGAGAGAGAAACAACATGAAGAGGCGTGGAATTTCAGATCTTCTCTCTCCAACGTTGTAGGAGAAAGTAAACAACCGAGAAAAATAGGGTTAGAAAAACACCATTAGTGAGCTAAAGTGGTGAAGGTAAAGCGTCGGAAGCTTTCAAAAATTCTTCGCCGGTGATGGTTTTCCAGTGAGATTAGTGAAGGCTTAGTGAAGGTGAAGGAGAAAAGGAGAAAAAAAGTTTTTGTTTTTGTTTTTGTTTTTTATTTGAATAAAAATTTAAAACCCAACCAATGAAACAATGACACATGTCCAAGTTTACCGGTTTATTAGGTTGCATCCGATTTTGACCTACTCCAGGAATTTTGTTACAAAGTTTGTATTATTAAATAATAATCGAAAGTTTGGAGTATTATTGTTGGAGAACCGGCCAAAGTTTGTATTATTCTAGTTGAAAAATCCATTATTATATCGTAATACATTGTTTTTAACTTTTAAAATGTTATATTTAGATTTTTATTTAATTAGTAGTTATATATTTTCTAGTATTTACAATGCGTGTTTGAACTAGTATTTTATTTAACCATTTCTTGAGCGTTTGGACTGTCATAACGATTTTAATCATGGTGTTTATACCCCGTTTCCATTGTTGCCCAGAAAATTCAGAATATTTAAAGCATTGAAGAGACCTTTTGATCACCTTATAACTCCCCTTGTGTAACCGTCACTTTTGTCAACACTAGTTAAACGGCCGACTATGTCTAGCCGCAATGCTAAATGTTGGGCAAGGCCACAACGGTTAATGTATACAACTATTGAGAGTCGCACGCGACTAAGGAGCTATACTTGAATCATGATGTCCAAAGTGTGTGTTCTAAGAGATGAATTGCAATGTGAGATGGATGCACGTGGTGAAACATGCGAACGAGCCTCTGGTTGGTCCCGACAAGTCTCATATGGTGGCACGACGCATGATGGTGCTGGACTTGTCCAGCAAATCAGGATAAAAAGATAGAAACACCACCCATTAAACACAACTTGATAAAGACACCCCATATTGAGTGCCTTTACCTTCGTTTCAAGGAGGCTAACAAGACCAACACTCTGAGAGCTAAGAAAGTTTTTCACTTCCTTTTGCTTTTGTGGGTTGTTAACACCCCTAACATTCCAAATGGCAATTTTATCCATTTTTTAGAGGAGGATGGCTACCCCCTACATTTCTCCCATCACCATTTAAGCATTGGACTTGACCAATCATCACCTCAATCTGTGGACTCTCCAGTGTTTGAAAGTTGTTCTGGACCACAGCAGGACTAGAACTCAAGACTATTCTTCTAGCAGGGTTACGCACATGCTGAAATTCCTGCACATTTCCAGCTTGGATGTCATTATTCTTCTCTTGGGTCTCCATTGTCTTATATGGCACCTTAGGCCTCCATGCTTGCCTAGCAACAGGCTTTCTGCACTCCAAGGCCCCATGACCCATTCCCTTGCAGGTTGCACATTGAGTAGGTTTCCAGTCATATTCAACCTTCACCCTTACCACCTTGTTATACTCATTACAGAAAGATATTTCCGCACGAAACTCCTGATCCAATTTCACCTCAATCATCATTCTAGCATACTGCAACTTGTCCCTCTTTTGAGTTGCCTGATCTAGCTTAATTAGCTTCCCTAACTGGCTAAGAATCTTATTTATGCATTGTTCACCCCAATACTTGAATTCCAAGTGCAGCTGAATCCATATAGGCAGTGTCCTAATTTCTTCCCTTATAAGATTAATACTAGGATCCCAAGGTTTCACAATCATCGGTTTGCTATCAAAAAAACACAGGGTGAGCAACAACAATTTGATCTCTACGTTCCATAGTTAAAAATCTCACAATATAGATACCTTTTTTCACCATTGCTACCTTATCAACTCCATAATTTTTCCAAATTCTTCTAATAAATACTTCCATTACATTAATTGGGGGATTAGCTCCAACAATATAACAATATATTGAAGAATTCCAGAAATCAACTTCAGTTTGAACTTCATCAAAATCAATTTTAATCATATTCTCAGTATTAACAGAGCAATTGTCAATACTATTAGCCATGTCTTCAAGTGGAGAGAACAAAATAGGGACAGGATTAACATCACCTCTTCCAACTCTATCAGAGTGTTGCTGTTTTTAGACCTTTGAATCGATTCAAGCCAATCTGTGAAATTGTTTTGGAGGAGCGTCTGCTGCTGAAGCGCATGAAGAGACGACCTCGGAGATAGAATTTCCTGCTGAATCGTATCCACCACATCATCAATTTCAAGAGATTCAACACCAACCACCTCATCTACTGGTTTAGTTTGTTTCGCCTGAGTATCGGACGAAGGACCCCCTAGTATCGTAGGTTGAGCACTCGCCTGAGCAGCTTTCTTTGCTTTAGACTTCCTTGCCATGGCTACTATGAGGAATAGAGAAGAAGGCTAGAGAGAGAAACGCTCATTTCTTAATTGAGAGAGTATTGATTCTTGGTTATGTTGGTATTTGGTAGGCGGAGAACATTCTCTAGGCGATTTCTAAGGTTGATAAAGTGGCCTCTTATATTGTCTACACAAGGTACGTACATACCTATGTGTTATTAGACAAGCATCATGTCCTAAGATTAGGATTGATGTAGTATCAGGTATAGGGAACTTTTTATAGTTTATATGTGGTTTATATTCAAGTGAAATTACATGTTTTATGCCGTTGTGTGAAACATATTGCCTATGATGGTTGTTATATATTTGTATGGATGATTGATGCAAGCATGTGGGATTGAGAACTTTATTTTATTAATTCACATGAGGGATTAATAATTATGTTGTTATTGGATCATGAATTGGATCATGTTGTTCCCTTTGGATTAATTTATTATATTTACTTTATGAGGACCGTGGGCCTTATTTGGTAAGTTGGATATTCACCTATGGAAATGTAGGTTGATTGTTGATTTAAGTCAACAAATAAATATGGGTTGGTTATTAAACTAAGTATTGGAATTATTCTTGGATTATTTGAGTTGTATGATCACACTATTTAATCCTAAGATAAAAATGGAAGCTTTGTGTATTCATGTTTTTTATTTATGTTGATTGTCTTACTTTGTTAGTCACAACAAATGATAATTTATTAATAACATAAAGTGGAAAGTGAATAGCAATAAGCTTAGACTTGTGCACACCGTGGACCTTATCTGGTTAGTTGGATATTCACCTATAGAATGGTTGGTTGATTGTTGATTTAAGTCAACACATAAATATAGGTTGGTTATTAAACTAAGTATTGGAATTATTCTTGGATTATTTGAGTTGTATGATCACACTATTTAATCCTAAGATAAAAATGGAAGCTTTGTGTATCCATGTTATTTATTTATGTTGGTTGTCTTACTTTGTGAGTCACAACAAATGATAATTTATTAATAACTTAAAGTGGAAAGTGAATACCAATAAGCTTTAAACTTGTGCACGTCTGAAGTGTTGGACTAGTATGAGTTGGAGTACATGGTGGTAGCCCATGGCTTTTCTTGGGACCGGATTGATCACCGTGTTCTATTTTATTTAAATTAGTACCTCGATATCATTGGTCGTGGGAGTACGGAGTCGCACCCGTACTTCGTCTTCTAAGTTGAAGACTGGTTTGGTTTGGACAACTCTCTCCATTGCCTATTCAATCTAATTTTAATAAACCTATTGGTTGTGCAGGCAAGTTCAGTATAGTTAATCTGTTATTTTATTATATTTTATATATCATTGAGTTAATGTTTATTAGTATCATGTTAGGACTTATATTTTATTTAGTATGTAGTACACAACTTTGCTGATTACGTGCTTTTGTATGTCGATCATGGTTGTGCCTTATTGATCCTATGAATTCTGTGATGACCCATTTGAAGAGCAGTCTCTCATGATCAATAAAGCATCGACCATTCCAGGTCTAAAGATGATGCATCGTGGGTTCGGGTTTCGTGGGGAGCTTGTGTTTAGTTATTTAATACTTTTATGATTTGAATTTAGTTGTGGTTTGACTAGTTGACTTTTAAGTTGGTTGACTTTTGGTTTGGTTTTGGAGTTGACTTATGATTGACTAAGTTATTAAGTTTTCAAAGTTATTTATTTAATTCCGTCGCAAAATTCTGAATAAGACGATATGTTATCACATGGGCGATTATGCTTTGATAATTCTCTAAGTTTTATATGAAAAAGATATTTTGGAAAATAGAGAATTGTCGGGGTGTACATCTCAATACGGTGGACTCCACTACAATTCCTTTTCTATGCTGGATGGTCCGCAACTTTTCACCTCATGATGTGTTGTTTTTGATGGAAACGAAAGCATAGTCGAATCTTGTTAACAAACTAGTTGTTTCCTTAGGTTATCCTAATACTGCCATTGTAGAGGCGAACAATGGGGCAGGTGGCTTAGTGTTATTTTGGCTTTCTAGATTAGTCTCTCTGTAATTAGTAGTTCTCAGAATTTTTTTGTTTGTAGTATAGCTGATGTAAACAATGGTGTGAAATACGAATGGAAATTAGTGTTACTGTATGGGTCGCCTTATGTTCAGCATAGAAAAGAAATTTGGGAGACAGTGCAAATAATATAGGCCCAACGGGTGCTTACGTTGTCATGGGGGATTTTAATTAAATTGAGTGTTCAGATCAGAAATTAGGGGGGTTGTCGTACTCTCATAGCCAAGAATATTTTAATCATTGGAGGTTTATAGTTGCATTAACATAAATTCCATATCATGGTCCTAGGTTCACGTGGTGTAATAATATAAAAAGGAATTCAAAAATTTATGAAAGATTAGATAGAGCATATGCATCTGAGTCATGGAGGAAATTGCACCCAAATGCTACGCTCCTCAATGTTCCAATACTAGTATCGGATCACTGCCCCATGGAGCGCTCCGGAGGAAATGCTAGATATGGTACCAAAGGTGCCATGCAGTCACATCCAGTACCTTGAAAGACCAGTCACAAAGAGTGAGGTCAAGACTGCCTTGTTTCAGATGGGCGCACTCAAAGCTCCGGGGCCAGACGGCATATTGACTTTGTTTTATCAAAAGTTTTGGGGTGTAGTGGGAGAAGATATTTTTCAGGCAGTCAACTACTTCTTCACAAATAGATATATATTAAAAGAATGGAACTATTCACACATTTGCTTAATTCCAAAGGTGGACAGACCTGAGGAAGCGGGACAATTTCGTCATATCAGTCTTTGCAATGTAACGTATAAAATTATATTAGAAGTCATTACAAACAGAAGCCGATCACTGGGCAATTGGTTTCATCTACACAAAATGCTTTCGTTCCTGGTAGATTATTAGCGGATAACTGCCTAATTACCCATGAGATTATCATGAAATTAAGGCGCATCCAAGGGGAAAAGAATACCTAGCAGCATTGAAGATAAATATGTTCAAAGCTTACGATAAAGTTAATTGGGATTTCCTATGACGGTTGTTGAGTGTAATGAGCTTTCCAACAAAAGTGGTTCAATGGATAATGCAATGCGTCACAACGATTTCTTACTCCATGATTATTAATGGTGAGCCGTCAGAAAAATTCCGACCATCTTGTGGATTAAGACAAGGATCTTCTACCTCCCTATCTGTTCATTCTTATCATGGAAATTCTGTCTAGAATGATAGCAAAGGCGGAAAGTGAAAGACAAGTGCAGGGATTACGAATTGCAAGGAATTGTCCGTCGCCGGTGTCCCACTTATTTTTTGCGGATGACTCTCTTATTTCTTTTCAAAGCCTCCCCACAAACATGTTCTGCAGTTAAGCAGATACTGCACAAGTTTAGTTGTTGCTCGGGAGAAATCATTAATTATAATAAATCTCTAATCATGTTTAGTCCCAATATCCCCTTGCGTTTCAAACGCTTTATGAGAAGCCTTATTGGAACCCCTTCAGCTGAAACCTTAGGGCTGTATTTAGGTTGTAATATCAAGATCGACGGTAGGAGCTCAACTAATTTCTGGCCACTTGTGGAGAAAGTGAGGAAAAAGGTTGGAGAATTGAAGCGTTTAGCCCTTTCACATGCAAGGAGGATACTCCTTATAAACGACATCCTAGCATCATTGTGTCATTATATATTGTCAGTTTTTCTTGTGCCGAAGAAGGTGGCAGATGAGATCAATGCAATATTTGCGGAGTTCCTCTGGAGAAATTCCCTGGGATCAAAGCCAATATATTGGAGGAGACGGGAAGTCATTGAGCTTCCTAAAGAGCGTGGGGATTAGGCATACAGAATGTCACCTATTCAACATGGCCTTACTTGCAAAACATGCAGTGAGAATCCATAACAATGTAGATCTTTTGATCTCTAGAGTAATGAAGGCAAAAGGTCCCCAGTTACGCTTGCACTACGAGGGGTGATAAACTGAGGGCCTCTTCGTGGGGGTTCAGAGGTATATATCAACATGGCCTTACTTGCTTAAGAATCAGGAAGGTCTTAGTTAAGTAGGAATGTCACCTTTGTGGCAAAGATAGAGAGACGGAGGGTCATCTTTTTAGGGACTGCGACATTACAAAAAGGGTATGGAAATGCTCGTCACTTGGACTTCAGGTGGAGGCAGATGCCTGTATACCAATACAAGAATGGATGCGAAACTATCTGCTCTACATGTGGAAACATGAAGACAGAGACCATCACATAAGTAAGGTCTTCATTGCAATACATTGGTCCATCTAGTTATACATAAATGAACTGGTATTCAAGCATCGCAACAACAAACCTACAACCATTCTTCATGAAGTTCAAAGGCTGTTGGAGGATGACCGACTGAGATAGCAAAATCACATCTCTAGCCAAAGCGGGAATGATTTGTGATAGACCAACAAATGGAAAATATGGATTTCGGAGAAGAAGGTCGAGATTGTTGTATCATCCAAATAGATGGGCGTGGAAACACACTGCATCAGGAAATATGAAAGCTGGAATTGGATGGTGGACAATGTGGAGAGGCATAGTGCTATCCCAAGGGAGCGCAAAGGTAATGGCTACATCGGCACAACAAGCTGAACGGTATGCACTGCTTCGCAAACTTCTAGAAGCTAGGACAACGAAAATTTAATAAAAATAAGGGTTGTCTCAGACTCAGTACAACTCGTCCAAGCAGTCAACAGGAAGCTCAAGCCGCTGGATATTCATAACATCCTTATAGATATAAATAAGTTGTAAGTTAGGGCCCGTTCGGTATTACTGTGGTTTTCTGTTTTTTGGTTTTTTGATTTTCAAATTCATATGATATATGTCCTATAATGAATAAAAAATTAGTCAAATTTATTGGGAACATGATGATTTTGAAAACTGACAACTAAAAAGTGAAAACCACTTTTTCTGGTTTCCTGTTTTTGGTTTTTAGTTTTCAAAAAAACTGAAAACTGAAAACAAAAAACGATAACGAACGGGCCCTTAGCTTTTAGTTCTGTATACACAAAGTAGATAGGAACGTTGTGCAACAGGCCCATAACTTAGCTGTCAAGGCGAAGAATGGGCTAGATAAGTAGTACTTGTGTTCTTGTTGCCAAAAATAATATACTTCCTCCGTTCTGTTTTAAATGAAACATTGGGTGAAATACATTATTTATTGATCAATTTGACACCAATTTATCGCCATTATATAAGGAAAAACATAGTCAAGTGGGATCTTGTTAGATTCGTCTCGATGCATTCCATCACATTATAACTTTTTATATTTTTACGTGTGCACAACTAAAGATATTAATGATTAAAGAAGCGCGTTGGGTTGCGTGAAAAAACAAACGTTTCATTTAAAACAGAACGGAGGAAGTATTAGTGTTCCAATATAAACACTTCATGTTTGCAAAAGTAACGAAATTTCAACCAAACATGAAAAATCTTCATGTTTTTTCAATAAATTTAGACTACAATCCTAACTATGCCTCTGAATTTAGCTGATGCACTTGGAAGCTATCAGCTATCTGCTGAATTCCTAAACTCAAAATTGGTGATACATAGATTACTGGCGCTCTACAGAAGAAAACCAACAAGCAAAATTTATCAAGTTTGTAAATGAAAACTCGTTCTTACTACATTCTCTATTTCGCATGACAAAACTAGACAGGGTGCCTCATTCATCATCCTTTCCCAGGTTGATGGTAGTACAGCCTGCTGAACTGGATATTTTACCAGAAGAAGAAACTAATAGTGTATACCTCAAGGTATTTATGTAAAGTAGGTGTAAACCCTAATTTATATTATATATAGAGTGCCAAGGCTCCCTAATTGGGATAAGCCTCACATTATACTTCACATGGTATCAAGAGCCACAAATAATTTTAAACCCTAACTCAAGCCCTAGCCGTGTTTTTTTTTCATGATGTCGAGTTCAGCGCAGCACTCCAACGTGCTCACCACCGGCACTCCCACTGTGGATACCTCTCCTCTTGTATCCTCCTTCATGCCTACTACTGCTGTCTCTCCCCTGCCTGATTCGAGTGCAGCCTTTCCCTCTGAAGGTGCGCCTCTCCAAGGGTCTTATTCCGCTGCCACGACAGCACCTGTGATGAGCATGCCATCCGTTTTCTCATGGACTCCTCCTTCTGTTCCTCGTCGTCTTTTTCCTGACCCGACATATGAGGGTGGTCAATCTAGTCACAACCATGCTTCGGCTTCTTTTGGTGGTCCCACGTTTGCATCTCATACACATAGTCCTCCAGGTTTTGGTGTTCCACGAATGCCTTCCACTGATTTTTCTTTCAATGGGTTTAATCCCATGACACCTAATCTTCAGATGCTGCAAGCAAACACGGTATTTTCTTCTCCTAATGTCAAAAACATTGTTACTACTATCTTAAATGCTGTAGAAGATTATCTTCCATGGAGAACTCAGTTTGAATCTTTTCTAGTCTCTCATGGCTTGTTGGGTATTGTCGATCGCTCTATTCCTATCCCCGCTACGCTTGTTTATGATCATCAAGGTCATGAAGTCATTAACTCTGACTATTATATGTGGTTAAAGATTGATCAAACCGTTCGCTCTTGGTTATTTGCAACTCTTTCTCGTGATATTCTGGTTGAAGTCCATGATCTTAAATACTCATGTCAAATTTGGGAGAGATTGCAAACTCGTTTTATGCAGGCTAGTCTTGCTCGTTCCATGGATTTGAAACGAATGCTTTCTCATATTCAAAAGTCGGAGTCTCAAACCATGGAACAATATTTACGTGAGATTAAAGTCATTGCCGATTCTTTAGCAGCTATTAATTCTCCTGTCTCACCGCATGATCTTGTTGAGCATACTATTCTTGTCCTCGGCAGTGACTATGAATCGCTTATCACCGCATTAACACATTTTCCTGGCAATATTTCTTTTGATGACTTAAGATCCAAATTACTCATCCAAGAGCAACGGGTCAAACTACTTCGTGAGGGAGGTACTGCTTCCACGCATCATCAAGCTTTTGGTGCTCAATCCTCAAGCTCCCAGTCCTCGCACTCCACGCCTACTGGCAGCAGTGTTGCTGTCCCGTCCTCCCAACAGCACCGCAATACTCAGCATCGTGGTCATTACAATAACAGTCGTGGACGTGGTCGTGGCCAGCGTGGACGAGGTCGTGGCCGCGGTGGTCGCGGACAATCTAATAACGCAGGAAGCATGCACAATCCATCCCCTTCCCAACCACATTCCCAAATACAATCCTCAGGTATGGCATTAAGTAAGTCACCCTTGTCATCGGATAGTATTCTTGCTCTTTCGTCTTCTGTTTCTTATGATTTGTCTGCAGGAACTCCATCAGTTGAGGGGGTGATAGGTTCTACTCTTCCAATTGTTTGTCAGTCTACCCCTGCCTTAGTAGCTATGCCCACGGGTGAGACCAATGAGTCTTTATGGTACCCTGATTCGGGTGCATCCTCTCATATGACAAATAATGAAGGTATTTTGACTTCTAAATCTACTTATACGGGCCCTATTCATGTTACCGTAGCTAATGGTACTAATCTTCCCGTTGCTCATGTTGGTAATGTGTCATTGAATTCTTTGGATCGCTCTTTAAATTCAACATCTGTTTTACATGTTCCCAACCTTCAATATAATTTGCTATCTATTCAAAAATTATGTGAGGATAATAATTGCACTGTTAATTTTAATAAAAATTCTTTTTCTGTTAAGGACAACAATTCGGGGGAGGAACTTCTTCGGGCTACCAGTAACGGTCATGTCTACCCTCTTATCACTACTACTAGCTCTTCTCATCCTCTTGCTCTTCGCACCACCACGGGCCCTGTTTGGCATCAGCGTCTAGGACATTGTGGAGATCGAGTTTTAGATACTCTTAGAAACCATAAGGCTATTGTCACATCTACTTGTTTTGTTCATGATTGTGTGTTTTGCAAATTAGGAAAATCAAATCATTTACCATTTCACGAAGTAATTCATTGTTGTGATAAACCTTTGCAACTTATTCATTCGGATGTTTGGCAATCTCCATTTTTCTCTAATATTGGGTATCGTTATTATGTCAGTTTTATTGATGATTACTCTCGTTTTACGTGGATTTATCCAATGAAAAAGAAATCTGAAGTGTTTACACATTTTCTTAACTTCAAGAATTTGGTTGAAAATTTGTTTGATTCCAAAATCAAATATTTTCAAAGTGATGGTGGAAGGGAATTTGACAATAAACAATTTCTTGATGATTTTCTAAAAGCTGGTGTGTATTTTAGAAAATCATGTCCGGATACCCAACAACAAAATGGTGTTGCAGAACGTAAGCATGGTCATTTATTGGAATTGGCAAGAACCATGCTTATTCAGGCTAATTTACCCTTACAATTTTGGGTTGATGCTGTATATACTGCAACCTACATTATTAATCGCTTGCCAACTCCCATCTTGCAAGGTTTAACGCCATATGAGAAATTATTTTCTAAACCTCCAGACTACTCTTTTTTGCGTGTTTTTGGTTGTGAATGTTTTCCTAATTTTCCGGCAAAACCATCCAACAAACTCTCTCCTAGGTCTATTCGCTGTGTGTTCTTAGGTTATGCTCCTCATTACAAAGGCTATAGATGTCTCGAACCCAAATCTGGTAGAGTTTATGTGAGTCGTCATGTCACTTTTCATGAGTCGGTTTTCCCGTATACCGAAATAATTGGGTCTGAGTTGTCCCCATTTGAGGATCCTCGTCAATGGCTCGAGTCTTGGAGCCCCACTCCTTTTCCGCCATCCCCTACTGCTCCTGTTCAACTTGTTGACAATTTAAATGATACATCCTCTCCCTTGCAGAGCACATCCACTAGTCCTTCTCTAAGCCCAACTTTATCTTCCAACCATTTCACCAACTCCTACCTTGGTCCGGCCCATCTGTCCTCCTTTTCTCCTAACCCAACCACTCACGAGGACCCTGCGCCTAGTTCTCTTGCTCCTACCCCCAGCTCGGCTCACTCTCATAATTCGGCCCACCTCAGCAGCTCTCCCCCACACAGCAGTACCGTTCCTTCTTGTGTGAGCCCCAATTCTATCCCCTCTACATCTCCTTGTCCTTCTAATGACACATTGGGCCCCGTTTCCTCTCCGTCGGTAGCCCATCAGGTCTCTCCTCCCCCTAATGTCATGCATAATATGCAAACTAGAGCAAAGAGTGGAATTTTTAAAAATAAAACTTTTCCAGATTTTATTTCTTTCAGTGCAATTATTAATTCTCCTGATCCCACATGCTACACTAAGGCCTGTAAGGATCCCGAGTGGCGTGTTGCTATGGCAGAAGAATTCAATGCTCTTATTGCTAATCAGACATGGGACTTAGTTCCACCTAGTCTTGCGAAAAACTTGATCGGCTCAAAGTGGATTTATAAGACAAAATATAATTCTGATGGGTCCATAGAGCGGAAAAAGGCTAGATTGGTTGCCCAAGGGAATAACCAACAGGAAGGTATAGATTATGATGAGACTTTTAGCCCTGTTGTTCGGCCTACTACTATTCATTTGGTCCTTTCCCTTGCTATTTCTAATGGTTGGTTAATTCGTCAATTAGATGTCAAAAATGCTTTTCTTCATGGTCACTTAACTGAGGAGGTGTATATGAAACAACCTCCCGGATTTGCTCACCCCCAATTTCCTACTCATGTGTGTCGTCTCCGAAAGGCTATTTATGGTCTTAAGCAAGCTCCTCGAGCTTGGTTCCATCGTTTCGAGTAGTTTCCTATTACAACGGGGCTTCTTTTCTTTGTCAAGCTGACACTTCCATGTTCATTTTTCGTCGTGGCAAGGATCTTCTCTATCTTCTCTTATATGTCGATGATATTATTATCACTGGTAATTCTTCTTCGTTGGTGCATCGACTTATTTCCACACTTGCCACTCAGTTTGCTATGAAGGATTTGGGGGATCTTCATTATTTTCTTGGCATTCAGGTTGTACGTACTTCTAAAGGCTTATTTTTGTCTCAGCAGAAATACACTCATGATTTAATTTGTAAGTTTCACTTACACCTTTGCTAAGCCTTGTGCGTACCCCTCTTCCATCTAGAACTACACTCTCTTTGACTGATGGTGACTTACTTGCTCGACCCATCTCGAGTACGAAGTATGGTAGGAGCTTTGCAATACTTGACTATGACTCGGCCTGATCTTACTTATGCTGTACATTTAGTGTCTCAGTTTATGCATGCTCCTCGTACTACTCATTTGTCTGCTGTTAAGCGTATTTACAGGTATTTATTAGGTACTGCAGATCATGGCTTATGGCTCCGCCCATCGCCTGATGTCACCATCATTATTGCCTATTCAGATGCTGATTGGGCAGGTTGTCCTGATAGTTGTCGTTCTACTTCTGGTTATGCCATATTCTTAGGTGATAACCTTATATCTTGGCGTTCTAAAAAGTAACCTACTGTTTCCAAATCTTCCACAGAAGCTGAATATCGTGCTGTAGCTTATACTGTCACCGACACATTACACATTCGGTCTCTTTTGGCAGAACTTGGTCTTGTTGTTCGCCGTCCTGTGAAGCTTTTCTGTGACAATGTTTCTGCTACTTATCTCACTGTCAATCCTGTTTAGCATGATCGTAGTAAGCATATTCACATTGATTATCATTTTGTCCGTGAACGCGTTGCTCATGGAGACCTTGTTGACCGTTATGTTCCTACTCAGCTTCAACTTGCAGATATTTTTACTAAGGCGCTTTCTAGTCAGCGTTTTGAGTTTTTGAAATCCAATCTGCACGTGGTTTCCCCTGCACAGATTGAGGGGGTGTAATAGTGTATACCTCAAGGTATTTATGTAAAGTAGGTGTAAACCCTAATTTATATTATATATAGAGTGCCAAGGCTCCCTAATTGGGATAAGCCTCACATTATACTTCACAGAAACTGTTGAAGGATCAGGCTTGATCGCAAATTTAACACCCAAAAAGTCTCTGATGAGCCTTAACGCTTCTATTCCATAGGGAGAAAATTTCCCCACACGGATTTTTGAAACATCTTGTGGACACAGAGCACAAAGATGATACAGTAATCCCTGCAAACAAAGTAAATGAAAACATAAATTTGTTTAGTTAGTGTGATGGGGTTTTGAAGAGCCACCACAAAGAAAAGGCCTTGACACAAGAATTCGGTTGAGGATTAATCTAACATCAAAAAGAGAGGTTGACGAGGCACTGCGTCATTTCCATTTCCATTTCCTTTGTTTATGAACACATTTCAGCCCAATGATTCAAAAGGCGACAATTTTATTGTTGTCCAACAAGTAAGCTGGACAGCGTAAAAAATTATAGATATACAGCAATCCAGGTCAGATTTGTGCCAAAATCATGAAATATGTAGGGGCCAGCAGGTTAACAAGGACAACATCTTTGGGGAGAACAGCTTTATGCAAGACTATCAGACTTATAATGCTGACGTTTAAAGAAATTACGATTTACATAGAAGTCTCTACAAAATAGAAGGGCATCCCCCCCAAATAGTGCTTACAGACACTGCACAGAGTCATAGCTAGTCCATCAATGTCATTGATCATACAGCAAACATGATCATATGTTATCAGATCAAGCAATATTCCTGCCATCACAGTCTAGCTAGCTAGGGCCTTAGAAACTAGCTCACCTACAAGTATCTAATGTTTGTTGTGAATATGAATTTTAAAATCATCATCTGCTTGCTCAATTTCACCAGGTAAAGAAAAGCGATAAAAGTTTAACATTTACACATTCAAAATCGAGTATGCTATCCAAGCATCCTTAAAGCAACAACACTCAAAATTTCTCATGAGAACACTTCTTATACGAGAACATGAGGACAGTGTAATTATAATCCTTTTTGCTGAAAATATAATCCTTTTTTGACATATAACATTACAATCCTTTTTTCTTGAAAATATAATCCTTTTCAAAAAATGGCTCCGTAAAAAGGAATAGGTTATAACTTAGCCAAAATGGATAATATATTGGTTAAAAAGGATTATAACAAAATACTCTCATGGGAACCCAACTGTATATATATATAATCTCAAAGCAAGCAGTCAGACTTTCTGTAAAATCACATAACATACAAATCTTTCTTATTATCTGAGAGCACAAACCTGATGTGTTGAATCCACTACTCCCCCCTGCTCTATTTCAGCTACTAGAGCAGAAGCACTTTGAACACCAACATCCTCAGGTGCCTTCAGATCTAACTTCTCATCTTCAATTTCCTCCTCTTTTCGTGGGTAAGAGACAGCAGTATCAGCGGAGATGTAGCATCCAGAAGTGGTTTCAGCAACCAGTAAAACCCCAAAGCCTGGGGATCTGAATGAGGTAGAGAAAAAGTTCACATAACTTAGACAGGAAAAATCATACTATAAACAGGAATTTGTGCTATAAAGGAGTGAGAAAATAGATAAAAGAAGAAGAATAAGATAGAAAAGTCGAGAGAAAAAAAGGTATGTTTGTATTGCTTAACTCAGTGTGACCCTTCCTTCACAAACTGCCCATATTCGAGTGGTAGTAACTCTCCATCACAAATAAATAGTAAGAATAATTTTCTGAATGCCTTCTTATTCCTTCCTGTGCTTTGTTTATACTGCTTTCACAATATCCCTTCTGCCACTTTCCCCTTGTAACTAACTGTGTCCGCGAAAACAACAATCCCTTCCCACTGACAGTAATTAACAATTTAGTGGAATGGATTCCCCCGTTATATCCTTAAATAATCAGAGAATCAGCCATGCTAAAATTCCTTGGCTCCTTGCACATCAATACATAGCTTAATCAAACAGGATAGTCAACTTTCTTATTCAAGGACAAAGTTCTGAAATCATTTTGACCACAAAAATTAAACTAACCAGAGTAATCCTTTGAAGGAAAAATGTAATTTTTGTAACCTCAAAAATATCTTTCAGTATCATGCATGAAAGCTGAGAAGTGTACTTGAGATGGAGGGAGAAATCAGAAACAGAAGGAAACAGAAGCTTACTTTCCAGCTTGTGCACCAGCCTTGTGATCAGTGAAGATGTGGACATCAGGAAGCAAGCGATTGAAAATCCCACGTGCAGAATGTATAATTGTATTTTCAAACTGAGTCGAAACTCGAGTGGAAAAAGAAACCCCTCTTATGCGCTTTACCATTCCCTCATCAATCCAGTTCACTGCCTGAATGACAAGGATATGTAAGAGATATAAATCAAGAAAATTAAGGAAGGCTAAGCAAGAAAGGCTTACCGTTAAACTACTATGCACGTTTGGTACTGATAGAGCTACTTCTCCGCCACCCAAAGGAGGAACCCCACGGCTCTCAATTTTCAGCTGCAGGCCTTCTAATGGTACTCCAAAGCGTTTCAAAATGTTCAAGGTAGTTGACCGGAAGGTATCGACAGATGGATCCTTAGCATCATACGTTATACCCAAGGAAATGGAAAATACTCATGTTTTTTTTGGCGCAATAGTAAAGGTGTGTGACTGAGTGTGGAAATAAAAAGAAAAAGAGAATAAAAAAGGGATAAAAAAGAAAAAGGGAATAAAAAATAAAAAAAGGAAGAAAAGAAGACAGAGAACGAGCGAGATATTTATCTCAGTTCTCACTTCTCACGTGACTGGCAGTCACAAAATAAAATGAAAAAGAGAAGAAAAAAGAAGAGGGAGAAAAGAAGAAGAATCATCAGATCGATAAAAAAGGAGAACTAACCTGCTTCAACAACGGTCGCTGTCCACCAGCGGCTATGATGACCGAAGCATCCGAAGGCATACATTTTCTGCCGTGACCGGTGAAGCAAGGGCCATCATTTACCCCCCACACGCATATTAGGGTTTCTTTAAAATTAGGGATTCCATTTTAGACTGCAATCCGAAGTAATTAAATGAAATTACTTAGAGGGGTTTTGATCGAAATTGAGGTCTAATGATCAGGTAAGATTTAAATTTTCAGTTTAAGTTAGATCTAATGATCATGAGCCTCTTTTTTCTTTATCTTTCGCTTCTTCTTCTTCCTTTATCTTTTTTCAAAAATAACGGGCGTTCTTATATAAAAACCGTTACAGAACGGCGTTCCACCGTTACGGAACGGCGTCGCGGCGAGTTTGGTGTGAATTCCAACTCCCGACATTATAACGGCGTTTCTCGGAACGGTGGGTTTGAAATCCGTTACAGAACGACCGTTTTGTAACGGAACGGACGAGTTTTTGATCTCTGGTTATACCTGATAAGAACACAACTTATGTCACTCGATATTTAAGTAACACCCTGGAGATGATAAAAAAAAACTATATCGTGCTCACAAAATTACACTGTTTGAAAAGATGGTGCACATGTGACATGTGGACAATCTTTATCATCAAACATAGGTAGAATTTGAAGTCTCTAGTTCCTATCTAACAGTCCTATTATCCATATTGATATGTTCTAAAACCCCAAATCAGCTAAAGACCATGAAAACCAAAAGTATGTGACAACTTCCAATAAGCTAATACCATCAGCTGGCTAGCAGAGCTATTTCTTTATGGTGGTAGTAATAGCATTATACTTTCCTCTAGTGATTTAAGGTCATCGAGTGCATACGCCGGAAAAAACATCAAAACCAAATCCCGCGTGCTAAAGTTTAACCAAATGACTTAAACCTGGATGCCCAGATAATCCTTTGGTTTTCAACAAAAGATGTATTTCACTCAGTGGCGGAGCCACTTGGTAACAAGGGGTAGCACATGTTACCCCTAAATTTTTTTGAAAGAAAATTTAGTTTAGCTACCGCTTTAGTGGTCGCAAAAAAATTAGCTACCGCTTTTTGCGGTCGCAAACTGGTGTGGGGATCTTTATCATAATTTTTGATGGCGTGAGGAGTACTGCACAATTGAATTTATTTTCCCAAATGGTTTTTCACTATTTGGTGGAAGGATATGAAACTTTTTCCATCTTGAGAGTGGTAGCAATGAAGGTCTTAATCTTGGCGGTGAGGGCGGGATGAAATTAGGATTGTGCAGCCATGAGGAAGACGAAGGAAAGTGGGAGGAAGGAGGAGGAGTGGGGCGTTGGAGGCGAGATCATGAAGTAACTGAATGTTTCCTTTGATTCGTTTGGTTATAAAACAGTAATGACAAAAGTCAAGCTACAAATTAGGAATGCTCACTAACCATATACAAAGAATATTATCTATCTAAATATAAAAGATTTACAAGATTATTTACATAATCATGAACAAGTATCAAAACTCCCATATAATACACTTTGATCTGAACATTGTTATGCATTATGTTTAATAACTCTTGGGAAATTCTCAATGATATCTATCTATATTTTACTTTTTCCAATGGTGTACAAAATATATAATTGGATTCTTTGTTGTCTCCTTCTACTAATGACTTATTAAGTACAACACACTAACATTTAATTAAACGTTCATCAAAGAAATATATAATTCAACATATAGCTCTTTCTCAATGTGTTTAATTAACGTTAATTATGCTCTCAAAAGATATACTTCCTCCTTTTTTTTACTTGTATATTAAAGTATGACACAAGTGTCTAGGAGATGTCATAGATAGAGAGAGATTAGAAGGGACCCCTATATGCTAGGAGAGATAAAAAGCAGATATATTTCCACAAATGGCAATTTTTTGTCAGTTATAGTTTAGACTCGTGAATTTGTGCATTTATGAATTGTGGAGTATCGAATTATTAAAAAAACTAATATGAACCCGGTGCACACTAATTAGTGTGCACCCGATCCATATCACGTGAGTTGAGGGAACAATAGTAATGATTACGCTTTTCAGTTTTTGGCGCCTCTAGTTTTTCTCTCTCCTCAGATTTTCTCTCTCCTCATATTTCCTCAGATTTTCTCTCTCCTCATAACTTCTTCCCACTACTTCGTTCTCTTGTAACTTCTGCATTTTGTCTCTCAGTAATAACTTCTCATCTTCTTTGCCCTAACTTCTTCATTTTCTCTCTCTTCAAGTTCAGTTCTGTGTAATCTTTTTCGTTTGAATTTAGCAATGGGAAGGAAGACGATCGGTAATTGGAATTTTCCAAAACGTCCAGGTTTGCGTTCATCTCTTGGTGGTCGTGCAGAGGAATCGGAGTTTCCTGGTGTTAGTGGAACTGCTCAAACTGATGGTAATTATGTTGTTGATTTTGGTTTTTACTATAATTTCTTATAATTTTTGGAGTTTTGATGTTTTTTAGTTTGAATTACTCTTCGTTAATTATTTTTGCATTTTTTTATTGTTTGCATGATAAATTTTTGTTGATTTTTGTTCGATTTTTAGAGTTCTGATGTTTTTTTAGTTTGAATTACTTTTCGTTCATTTTTGTGCGATTTTTTGGAGTTTCGTTTTTTTTTAGTTTTAATTACTCTTCGTTCATTTGTGCGATTTTTATTGTTTGCATGATAAATTTTTGTTGATTTTTGTGCGCTTTTTGGAGTTTTGTTTTTTTTAGGTTTATTTTTTTGTGATAATTTGTAATTATGTTATTCTTGTGATGATATAGTATATTTTGACATGATATAGTTTATTTTGTAAATATATAGTGTATTTGTAATTATACTAATTTTTATTAGTTTTGAAATGGTAGTGTATTTTGAAATAATATAGTGTGTTTTGATATGATATAGTGTATTTTAGAATGATATAGTGTTGCTGTTGTAGTTCTATGGCAGTGTTTTGGATAGTGTATATTGATATCGTATAGTGTGTTTTGACATTATAGTGTATTTTGATATGATTTGATATGATATAGTGTATTTTGATATGATATAGTGTATTTTGTGATGATATAGTGTATTTTGAAATGATAGTGTTGCTGTGATAGTTCTTCGGCTGTTTTTGATGATAGTGTATATTGACATCATATAGTGTGTTTTGACATGATATAGTGTATTTTGAGATGATATAGTGTATTTTTACATGATATTATGTTAGTGTTGTATTAGTGTATTTGGCCATGATATAGTATGTTTTGACATTATATAGTGTGTTTTAGGCTGATATAGTGTATGTTTTGTACAATTGTTTTTTGTTGCAGAGCACGCTGGACATGATGTTAGTAATCCATCTATTGAACAGCAGGATGGAAGAACTGATGCTGCTAATGCTGCTGTTAGTGAAGGAATTGATTCTGCTAAAGTTCCTGGTAATGAAGGAACTGATGCTGGTAATCCTGTTTTAACAAAAGAAGAAGCAAAAAGCAAGAAAAGGGTAAAAGGTGTATCTCAGAAGGATACCTTACAAGCTCCAAAGAAGAGGAAAACATACTGTGATGCTGAAGGACAGAGGATAAACCTGTTCAAAACTACTTGCTGTGGTAAAAGGCTTTGTGAGCTGAATGAAGCTTTTAGTGTTGAACAGATAAAAGCTGTTATAGAAATTGGTTTTGGATCTTTGTTGGATTTAAAGATTTCCAGGACTAATAATTATTTGAGTGGATGGTTGGTGGAGAGGTTTGATGGTGGGTCTGGCATGTTTAAGGTTGGTTATGGAAAAGAGTTCAAGGTTAACCAATTTGATGTTTATGATGTGCTTCAGCTCCCTTTAGTTGAAGGACAGGATGTGGTGGATGTGTCTAGGGGACGTAATGCGGAGAATCCGCATTTTGAGTTGAAAGCAAGCTGGAGGGAGTACTTTGGAGTTGATCGGGATAAAGGGCAGATTCCTTTGTCTGCTGTTTATTCTGTGTTAAGGAATTTAGTTGATGGTGGCGAGATTTTTCAAAAGCTGTATGTGTTATTTGCTTTTTCTTCTTTTTTAGCTCCAGTTGCAAATAACACACTGGATTTGAGGCTTGTTCTTGCTGTAAATGAGGTTCGGAGAATTCCTCGTTTGAATTGGTGTAAATATATTTTAGATAGGTTGATGCATGCGAATGTTTTGTTCAAGAATTCACTGTTTGCTAAAGGTGCTCGGGGGCATTATACTGGTTGTATAATTTTGTTGCTGTTGATTTACTTCCATCACCTACAGATTGGTGATGGTGTGCCTCCAACTCGACGGCCTCTGTTGGCTCATTGGGATAATGAGTCAATTGCCAAGAGAATTCGTCGTGATGTACTATGTGATAAGTTTGGAAATAGTTTGCTGGATGAAACTTATCCAATAAGTGCTAAGTTTTACTTCACTGATGATGGGCAAGTTGATTTCACCCGGATGAAGCCTGTTCAAAAACAAATTGAAGTGCAGTATGTACCACGTCCTGTATTGAGTGATGATACAGGAAGTGGAGGAAGTAGAAGTAGTGATGTACTAAAGAAGGCTGCGCCCAAGAGGAAGGTGAAGGGCAAGCTTCATATTCAGTTTGAGCTTCCACCAGGAAGTCTCACTGATGAAGAAATTACTGCACAAGCTAGAGATATAAGTTCAAATTTTAGAATAATATTAATTTTTTATATAGTAGAGTTTTGGGTGATATAGTGTGGTTTTATGTGATTGTGTGGTCATGTGATGCTGGTATGTGATATTATGTTTGTATTTGATATAGTGGTGTTGTATTTGATATAGTGGTGTTGTATGTGATATAGTGTGTACTATAGTGTGTTACTTGTAGTGTAAAAATTTAGAATAATTTAATATAGTGTTGGTCTACATGATATAGTGTATGTATGTGGTATAGTGTGTGGCTTTAATATTTAATATAGTTCCTTGTAAAAATTGAACAATGTGCCGTTTTGATATAGTGTAGTTTTCAATGATATAGTGTTGTCCTATATGGTATAGTGTATTTTGTATCTGATAGTGTATGTGTTTTGTTGTACTGATGGTGTGTTTCTGTTCTGATATAGTTGGTGTTATTTTCATATAGTTGGTGTTAGTTTAATATAGTTGGTGTTATTTTCCCATAGTTAGTCTTGTTTTGATATAGAGTATTACAAATTAGTAATTTGTTTTGATTTTTGTAGGAGCTTCATGCTATGTGGTTGCTGTGGAAGAGGGATTTGGAAGCTGTCTCTTATTGCCACATAGATGCGTTAAAGAGTTTGAAGGACTCTTATGTGGCTGGCAATCCTCCTTCTGATAATCCTTCCCAAGATGATCTTGACAAAATTTTGTCAAGTTCAATTTATCAGAAGTACTTTGATGAAATGGTATCAATTGCATATGCTGTTAAGGATTTGCCAGCTGGTTGGGAAGAGGTGTCTAATCCTTCTACTACTGCATTCCCTAGCTTTATAGTGACTCAAATGAGTCAGAAGACGAATGACATCATCCAGAACGTTGTCAACAACGTTTTTTATGATGCAAGTGAGGACATGTCCATGGAGGAGAATACATGGACTGTTTTCCAAAATGCTTTGTCTAGGGGTCCAGCCAAGTCAACTCTAAGGCTGGATGAATATACAGTTGAGGGTCCTTTCACTCATCTTTCAAAGATGATGAAAGATTTTGAAGATGTGATGCAAGATCTCCTAAAATTTTTTAAGGGAGGTTGTTGATTATTGTTCTGAAAATCAACATCCTTTAGATGGGAGGTAAATTTTTGAATGAAATTTGTTTAATGTATTGTTTTTATTGAAAATATTTTTACAATTTGTGTTTCTTGTTGCAGTGAAGACATCTTTCAGCTGGATGAAGTGTTCTTCTTTATACCTCGGAGTGAGATTTGGACGGTTGGTACTGAGACTGAGATGTTTGAATCAGTTATAGATAATTGGGCAAGAATGATGAATATCAATGAACTCAGTCTCTCTTCTCCTCCAAAAAAGTTTTACTTTACTTCTTCTCAGGGTGTAAGAACTTTTTGTAATATAATTTTATGTTGTTGAATTCTTTATCTTTGCATGCATTATTTATTTGTTGGTAATATGAGTTCTTATGTTGCAGGCTTTATTATTGCGTGTGCTTGAAAATGAAACTGATGCTAAATGCATTGATGATTTGATGACATGTTGGAAGTTTCAAATTCAAGACTTGAATAACATTTCAAAACTGGATGCTGGTGTTGAATTGGTGAGACAAATTCTGTTTTTGAAATTATGATGAAAGCATTTCTTAGTATAAATTGTCAAGTATATAGTGGGTTTGTATATGATATAGTGCTTTTAGGTATCATATAGTGGCTTTGTTTATGATATAGCGTGTTTCTTTATGATAGTGTATTTCTATGTGCTAGTGTAGATATAATATTAGACAAACATATAGTATATTTATATGTGATATAGCGTGTTTGTATATCATATAGTGTATTTCTTTATGACATAGTTTATTCTTTATGATATAGTAGTAGACAAACATATAGTGGATTTACATATGATATAGTGTGTCTGTATATCAAATAGTGTATTTCTTATGATATAGTGTTATTAATTTTTATATTATTATGTGATGATATAATTATTTTTATTCTCATCTAGTGAGTTTATACTTCTATTCATTTTGTAGGTTTTTTTTCCCAATTTTGCTTAAAGGAGCTAATCATTTTGTCCTGTTTGTGCTAGACACAAACAAAAAGACTGTTTTTTATATTGATAACAAGATTTGGGATGATGATGAGGAATATAAGAAAATGATGGAGACTCTCAGTTCAATCATTGCTGATAGAGTTTCAAGTCTTTTCCAACATTATGAAATCCCACAATCTCAAGGTGATGATATGGGTTTATGGGGAACGACAGAAGTCAAAGGAAGCTGGAAAAAAGGTGCATATGATTTGGATTGTGGTGTGTACATACTTGTCCATATGCTACTTTTTGAAGGCTCGAAAGAGTTTGAATGCCCATACTTGAATGATGTAAGTTTAATATAATTATTTCTAACTGAGTTATCTATTTAAGTTTTTTTTTTTATATAGTTTCTTACTTATTTAATTTATTTTCAGGAGAAGATTAGGAAAGCAGCAAGAGTCTCCTTGTGTGGTTGCATGATTTTTTCTGATTTGAATAAGAATAGAAGTGAGCTTGTGAAAAAGGTGATATCATTCAGATCAAAGAGATCAGAGACTGTTGCTTTTATTGAATAAAATAAAAGGAAGAAAGCTAAAGAGAGTAAGAGGATTGAAGAGGAGTTGAGACAGAAAATTCAGCAAGAGAAGAAGAACAAAGAAGTTGAGGATGGAAAGAAGAAGAAGACAGGAAGGAAAAAGTTAACCATCAAATTTGCAAAGTAAAACTATATTGATGTATTTGATTGATGTTACAAACAATATTACTAATCTAATAGTAGGTTAGGGTTGACAGTTGGTTTGTGTTGATATAATAGGTTTACAAACAATGTTTATGTAATTGTGTAGTCTTGATTAATTTTACAAACAGTGTTAGTAGTTTAACAGTAGGTAATGTTCCAAATGATATAGTGTTAATATAGTGTATTTGATATTGATATAGTGTTGGTCTATATGATATAGTGTGTGCATGTGGTATAGTGTGTGGTTCTAATATTTGATAGGGAAATTTCCTCAAGTACCCCTGAGGTTTGGCGTAATTCCCAAGATACCCCCCACATTTGGGGAATTCCTCAGATACCCCTGAGGTTTGTGTTTGTGCTCAAAATACCCTTACTAATGACGGCAGGCTAACGCCGTTAATTTTTTTCCTCTCTCTCTTCCGTTTTCTCTCTTTCCTCCCACCATCCTCCATTGATGAACCTCCAAGCTTTCTCTCTCCTCCCACCATCCTCCCCCCATCCTCCAAGCTTTCTCTCTCTCCTCCCACCATCCTCCATGTAGTGATTATAACCAAAAAAAAAAAAATATTGAAAACCACTTTAGGTGGGATTTGAACCAGGGATGGAGAACCCGAGAGATACATCATCATCATTTGAACTAGTGCAGGTTTTGTATATAATCAATGGCAGACTACAAACCAGTAATTAATTTCTGGAAAAAAATTCAGCTAGATCTAAGAAAAATAATCAGAAAATTTTGTGTCGAAAATCAAATTAAAGTTTTTTTTGATAAGCTAGATCTGGAAATTTGAAATTGATGCAAGATCCGGAAAATGAGATTCGTGGATTTTGGAGAGAAGAAAGTCGGAGTTTGAGGATTCAAAGAATGAAATGGAGGAGAGAGAAAGATGGCAGTGAATGGGGTTTTTTGGGTACCGAAAAACAGAGAGGTAGGATGGTGGGAGGAGAGAGAAAATTCTGAGAAAATTGGAGAAAGATTGGAGGATGGTGGGAGGAGAGAGAAAGCTTGGAGGTTCATCAATGGAGGATGGTGGGAGGAAAGAGAGAAAATGGAAGAGAGAGAGAGAAAAAAATTAACGGCGTTAGCCTGCCGTCCATAGTAAGGGTATTTTAAGCACAAACACAAACCTCAGGGGTATCTGAGGAAGTCCCCAAATGTGGGGGGTATCTTGGGAATTACGCCAAACCTTAGGGGTACCTGAGGAAATATCCCTATTTGATATTGTTCCTTGTAAAAATTGAATAATCTGCCGTTTTGATATAGTGTAGTTTTCAATGATATAGTGTTGTTGTATATGATATAATGTATTTTTACTTGTTGACATATAGAGTATTACAAATTAGTAATTTGTTTTGATTTTTATAACCATATCCTTTCAAAAAAAAAAAAAAAATTTGCACATAACCATATAGTGTAGAAGTCTTATTTTAAACTCAAATGATTAAAAACATTGCATAGTTCTCATGGTAAAGGTTTTTAGAACAGATGTTCTTTTGGAGTTATGCTTCCAAACTCCTTGTGTCTCTTTATCCCTTTTTTTAAGGCCTTCTTATATGAATCATAGTGTCCTTTTATTCGCTTGTTGTCTCTTCTTTTTGTGACTGCTCTATCGGGATCCAAAATTGTTGGTCTTGGTGCTGATTCTTGTGTATTGTTTTCTTGACTTTCATTAGCTTGTAATGCTGCAGCTGCTTCTTGTAATGCTTTCTCATGAGCTTTAGCTTTTTTTGCTGCTGCTTTTGCTTCTTCAATCTTTATTACTTCTTCAACTTTTGAATTTGTTTTTTTGAAATTTTCCTCTATCACTGCTCTAGCTGGTTCTATTCTGTGGCTCCTTAATATGAGATTGTAGTACCTTATGGCCTGAATGTGTTGGTATTTAGACAAACATATAGTGGATTTCTATGTGATATAGTGTGTTTATAGATCATATAGTGTATTTCTGTGTGATAGTGTAGATAAAGTATTACACTAACATATAGTGGTTTTCTACGTGATATAGTGTGTTCATAGATCATATAGTGTACTTCTGTGTGCTAGTGTATATATAGTATTAGACAAACATATAGTGTATTTCTACGTGATATAGTGTGTTCATAGATCATATAGTGTACTTCTGTGTGCTAGTGTATATATAGTATTAGACAAACTTATAGTGTATTTCTACGTGATATAGTGTGTTCATAGATCATATAGTGTACTTCTGTGTGCTAGTGTATATATAGTATTAGACAAACATATAGTGGATTTCTACGTGATATAGTGTGTTCATAGATCATAGAGTGTACTTCTGTGTGCTAGTGTATATATAGTATTAGACAAACATATATTGGATTTCTACGTGATATAGTGTGTTCATAGATCATATAGTGTACTTCTGTGTGATATAATGTATTTTTGTGCTGGTGTATAGTGTGTTTACATACCTCCTTATCATGTGCAGCCTCCATGGTGTGAAGTTGTTTATTTATCCTTTTTCTCTCTTTTCATTATCAAATTTCTCCCAAAATTCTCTTTTTGCAAATCTTGTCCACCTTGATGATATGTATTTCTCTGGTATTTTTTGGACAGAATGCAAGTGTAGAACTCTTATGGCATGAAAGCACAACCAACCTGATTCTTCAAAATTTCTGCATCCACACTCAATTGTCTTCTCTGGGTAATTGAAGGAGACTTGTTGAGAAGCACCATCAATGCCATTGAGGAAAACTCTGTATGTCAGAATGTTTCCTTGTGTACCAACTAATTCAATTGCACTTTACATTGCATGTTTGAATTCTTCCTCGAAATCTCGGAAAAGAGTATGTGTGTACTGTGAAGCCGCATGATTTAATAGTGGACTCATGCAGAGTTCTGATTTTGGTATTCCCCTTGTACTCTGTTGGAATATTGAAAAGAAGTCAGTCAAGCTAGTAGTTTTGCTTGCCTTAAACCCAACAGCATGATTTGTGCTTTCACTTCTCTGTGAAGATAGTATTCCAGCAGAGAAGAAGTCTTTGCTAAATGTTGTACACCATTTTTCTTTCAAACTATACAATCTTTTGAACCAACGATCATCTTCTAGTTTGTATTTTTTGGTCATTGTGCTCCAAGTTTGTTCAAATTCTGTTGTTGTAATGCAACCACTCAGATACTTGTGGAAAATGTTCTTGAATTCCTTATCTGCATTCATCAATCCAAATTGTTGATTTGCATTTTGACTCAAATGCCATAAACATAGCCTGGGTCTTGAGGTTGGGAAAGCCTGTCAATGAGTTCATTTAGTTAGTTTTTCAAGTAATATCTATTGCTTCTGCAATAGAACATAACAGAAGTTGTGCAAATGTCACATAAACATGAGTACCTTTTTTATTGCTCCTGCAATTGCAGCATCTTGGTCGCTGAATATAGTTATTGGACATTTACCTTTCATTGTTTTTTTGAATATTTCAAAAACCCATTCAAATGATGGTATTGTCTCATCCGCAAGAAATGCACATGCAAACATTGTGTTTTTCCAATGGTTATTAATACCTACAAATGGTGCACAAATAAGATTATACTTGTTTGTCCTATATGTAGTATCAAAAACCATAACATCTCCAAATATTGTATAGTCCTCAAGCATCATAGAGTCTCTCCAAAACAAGCAGCAAACCTTTCCTTCATCATTCAATCTTACTCTAAAGAAGAAGTTACTATCTGTTTGCATCTGCTCATAAAGGTTATCAACAACATTTTGTGAATCCTTTCCCTCAATTGGTTTTATTTTGAGTTTATAACAGCAGTTGAAGTGGTCCTCATGGAATGACCCAATACATCTTCACCACCTGCTTCTGTACTCATGTATTTGAATGAATCTATCGGCCTCAATCCACACTCTTGCATAGCTTGTATGGTTTGTTTCTTTGGATCACTCATCTGACGCTCAGATCTATGAAGGTAATTTAGTGGTTCTCTTGTAAGTGGATGATTGTGTTTTATAACATGCTGCACAATTTCATAGTGTCCTTCAGGGTTCATTCTTGCTCTAATCAGAGCAGGACATTCAGTTCTTGTGATCATAACTCTTCTTGTCCTCTGTTTCTTTAAATTGCTGTCTTGTATCATTATATCTGTATTATTCTCTCCCTGTTTTTCTTTGATTTTGGTATTTCTTTTCCCTTGAGCAGAGCAGACATAGTACTTTTGATGCACAACTGATGTCCCTTCTTTTTTTCTATTTTTGGATTTTCTAACACTGAACCCTACTATAGCAGCATGCTGACAATATAGCTCATGTATATCATCCAATGTTGATCTTACTTGACCAAGTAAAACTCCTCCAATTTCATATTTATTCAGTGATTGTTCAGTTGAACATGTTATAAAAGAATGAAGATATTTTTGTCACTTTTATTATAGTGTATGTATATATGATATAGTGTATCTATTTATGATATAGTGTATGGGTGTGTGATATAGTGTATTTGTGAATTTTAGTCCATTTTTGAGCTTCATAGGACGCAATATTTTTGTTATATTCTATAGTGTATTTCTGTGTGGTATAGTGTATCTATTTATGATATAATGTATTTATGTATGATATAGTGTATGTTTCTGTAATGCGTTCAAGTAAATATTTTCTATATCTGCTAATGTGTTCCTATATGATATAGTGTATCTATTTATGATATAGTGTATTTATGTATGATATAGTGTATGGGTGTGTGATATAGTGTATTTGTGAATTTTAGTCCATTTTTGAGTTCCATAGTACGCAATATTTTTGTTATATTCTATAGTGTATTTCTGTGTCGTATAGTGTATCTATTTATGATATAATGTATTTATGTATGATATAGTGTATGTTTCTGTAATGCGTTCAAGTAAATATTTTCTATATCTGCTAGTGTGTTCCTATATGATATAGTGTATCTATTTCTGATATAGTGTATTTATGTATGATATAGTGTATGTGAGTTAAGCATAAATAAAGGACTTTACATTTGGTATTTTCCACCTTTAAGGACCTCCCTCTTTTTTTTTCAGCTTTAAAGACGTAACATTTATTTTCAGGCCATAATTAAATAAAACTAACCCAAGTGTAGTTAAGCCATGGTTAAATGGCATAAAGTAATAATTACGTGTCTTGGGCAGGGCGCATAATGTTATGAACTGCAGTCATTTCACGTAAAAAGATTGGCGCCCTTTCATTTCTCCTCACCTGCTGCAAAAAGAAACCCACCATACGAAGCAAGGCGATTTGGAAGCGATTTGGAAGCAATTTGGAAGCGATTTAGTGAATTTAGCAAGGTACATTCATAATTCCCTTATTTGTTTTTTTCCGATTTTACGAGAAAATTTTTCTGGGTAATGATAGGGTTTAGGTTTTTGTGATGATCATTTGATTTTTTTTGTCAAATTGTTATGAGTTTTTAGTAAACAAGTTGTTAATAAGCGTATCGTGTTTAGATGATTAAATATCGTTTACATTTGCTGTGAATTGATGAACTGAAACTCAACAAGTTAAATTATATAAGAGTAAAACAGGGGGGTAAAACAGGGGGTAGTGTAGTGGTGGTTTGAAATTGGTTTTATGCTGATTGTTGGTGTTTTTTCGAAGGAAAAATATGGCTTCTCTTGATGAACTTCACCCAGTCCACTCCATGCATGGGATTTTGCGATTCCACGTTTTCCCTCGACTTAGAGACCCAAGGGACAGAGAGTGTGTAACAAGTGTATGCAGGGAGTGGAGGAGGATTTCCCGATATGGTCTAGAAGATGCCCACCAACTGTTAGGAATGGACGAGATTATGTGCTTTCATGTGTTTTCTAAACTTGACTGTTGGAGGTCAAGAATTGTGAAGAATGTTTGCAAGGAATGGAGGAGGATGTGGGTGGTAAAGGAGTCGGTTCATTGGAGGCCCAACCTGGACAATACCTCCACCAAGAAGTGGGCTCTGAAGTCCATCATTGAAGGTGATGGGGTTGATTTCTGGGCTCACAGTACTGCTGAATGGTGGGCTTACTGTGATGGGTTCCCACTGTTGTTTGGTAAAGAATAAAACTGATCAAGATGTGGGTTAGTTAGGGCTAGGGGTTTTGTAGTTTTTTTTGGATGGCATTGTAACTAAAGATCCCTATTGATCTAAAAAACTCCTTTTTTGATGATCATGAATATTTAACCTATGAATATCAGTGACAACTCTTTTGTAATTAATTTATGAATGCTATATATATATATATATATATATATATATATATATATATATATATTATATGAAGTTGGTTAATCTTTTTTTTTGTTTTTGGATTTTCTAACACTGAACCCTACTATATGAACATGCGGACAATATAGCTCATGTATATCATCCAATGTTGGTCTTACTTGACCAAGTAAAACTCACCCAATTTCATGTTTATATGATATAGTGTATCTATTTTTGATATAGTGTATGGGTGTGTGATATAGTGTATTTGTGAATTTTAGTCCATTTTTGTAATGCATTTTAAGTAAATATTTTCTATATCTGATATAGTGTACCTATTTATAATATAGTGTACCTATCTATCATATAGTGTATGTACGTAACAGTGTACATAGTGTATCTATTTATTCAGTGATTGTTCAGTTGAACCTATTATAAAAGAATAAAGATATTTATCACTTTTATTATAGTGTATGTATATATGATATAGTGTATCTATTTATGATATAGTGTATGTGTGTTTGATATAGTGTTTTTGTGAATTTTAGTCCATTTTTTTACATAGTACGCAATATTTTTGTTATATTCTATAGTGTATTTCTGTGTGGTATAGTGTATCTATTTATGATATAGTGTATTTATGCGTGATATGGTATATGTTTCTGTCATGCGTTTACGTAAATATTTTCTATATATGTTAGTGTGTTTCTATCTGATATAGTGTATCTATTTATGATATAGTGTATGTATTTATGATATAGTGTATGTACGTGATAGTGTATATGATATAGTGTATCTATTTATGATATAGTGTATGTATGTGATAGTGTATCTATTTATGATATAGTATATGTATGTGATAGTGTAACAATTTACCTGGAATGACAGCTGAATTAGATTCATCAACTTGATTTTCTAGCTCATCATGAAACAGAACCACATTATCTACATAAAATTATAGTGTTAGTGTTTTGCTTAATCAAACAAATGAAATTATTGACTTCGATGCTGTTACCTTCAAAACTTGGTGTATTATTGAGATCTATTACGAGTGGATCTCGATGCTCATTTTGGATTGAATTGTGATGATGTTCGTCATCGAGTGCTTCAATGCTTGGATTTAGGTCGTCTATATTACATGCTACAATACTCTGATTGAGATCTATTTGATCAATTAAACCCGAATTTTCCATGAATTTGTCGTAGTTGTTCAAGTGAAAAGGAAATTGTCGAAGAATCAATTTCGAATCAATTTCTGAATGAGATGTACGTAAATTTATGTTTCGTATGAAATTGAGAAATAATTTGAAAGAAGAGAGAGAATAATTCGCAGAAATTTTATAGCGATAGAATCTTTGGTTTTTGGAAATATTGAAGAGAGAGGGAATCGCGGATTTTTGATGAAGAGAGAGAAAATCGCGCATTTTTGGAAAGTGAAAGTGAGTGCTCTGTAACGGGTCACGTGCCTGGGCATGGTCCACACTATATTTAATGTGAACCGGGTCCATGCAAGACGGATTGTCAAATTATAGTTTTTAATGAATTGTGAATTCATACTTATATATTTTTGATTTTGTAGTGAATCTCTAATGTTACTTGTGATGTTGTGAATTTGTGACTTGCTGTTAGGTTGATTTTTTTAGTATTAAAATGTTCAACTATAATACGAGTAAGAAAATACTAAATGAGTTGATGATTTGTGAATTTTGTGTACTTTTATCTTTAAAATTATGAGGAGAAAACAAGATAGTAATATCTCGAGACATTTTTTTTTCCTAGAGAAATTGTGGATAGATTTTTTTTGACGTTAGATATAATCGTGATATGACTCTACCCCTAACTCTAAATCCTGGATCCGCCACTGGTTTTACTGTAACTATATAAACAGAACACACCATAATTCGAGTTACAAAAACTACCGCAGTCCCATTCTAATATTTCCAGAAGCACAACAATGAGAAAAATATTCGAAAAACATATGTCATACGTATACCCCTTCACTATATCATTATTCATAAATAACTAATTAGGAGGAAATTTCAAATGTAAAAAGCACACAAGTTTTTCTACTCTTCAATGCATTAAACAACCAAAATAAAATTGTAAAACACAACATGAATATACAAAGGCGTTACCTTTAAGGTTAATTGAAAGGGGTCTCTTCCCAAACAATCCCAAAACAATGAAAGGTTCCAAAAAGTACGCAATTGAGCGACTCAATCCGCAATCATGAGTCAGATATTTCCCACCCATCAAAATTCCAGGCTTGTACTTCAATTTTGTACCTGAATTCGTAAATCATTCAAAGCATTTAAAAATATAAACACCCCTAAACCCTAACAGGGGCGGACCCACATGGGGTTTTGGGTGGCACGTGCCCACCATTATTTAAAAAAAAAAAGCTTTGGAAAAAAAAAACCGTGTAAACTCGCGTGTTCCGCGTCAGGCTCCCACTTTCAGCGTACTACTAAAGCTACTCGGTTTCGTTTCCCAAAACATTAAAGGCGTAACCTAGTAAAAGATTGAAAAAAAAAACTTTTGGAACCCTGCAGGCTGCAACATTGAAAACAGAAAAAAGTTGGAGAGAGACTGAGAGAGGAGAGATAGCCACCCTCCACTGATTGACATCAGGACTGACCAATTGACATTGAGAAAAAACAGAAAGCACTGCAGCGTGCCACTGTGCCAGCAAGTAGCCATAACCCTTGACATCGACAAGTACTGTTTCTTTCTCAAATTTCCTTTTTTTTTGTTTCAAGTATCAATTGACTTTGTTATTATTTGTTTTCCTGATTTCCTGATGGAAGTTCAATGAAATTGTTTATTTTTTTGTTTGAATATTAATTTTTCCAATTGTGATTTGTAAGATATGTATCAAATATTCAATGCTACAAAATTAAATTTGTAGGAACTATATATTAGAATCATATGAACTATATTGATTTAATTGTATGATTTTAATTTTACATTATTGTCTTGTTGTTATTAAAAGTGGTTGATGAATTAAAATCTGATTAAAGTTATAAAATAAATTTCAGAATGAAGAGAAAAAACTAAAGAGAAATTGCTATTTTCTTTTGGAAAAGAATTAAAACAAACTCTGGAAATCCCTCTACGCCAAATCCTAATCGATCTCAAACAAATTTTCAGATGGTGACTTAAATAAAAATAAAATTTTGTGGGTAATTTTATGCATTTCTGGTTCTTTTTCAATTTTTATAAAATTAGGTTGATTATTTTGGTGCCCCACCATTATTAAAATCCTGGATCCGCCCCTGAACCCTAACAACCCAAAACCCTAAACATCAATTTGGTGCGCACCAGTTTCGTTGATTTCGACATGGCAATCATCGCAAACTTTTTTGAAGAGTCGAAGAAGAGAGATTTTATGAGGATGAAAGCCGAGAATGGTCTCATTAGATCGAATTTGGTAGATAACAATGGGAGTTGAGGATAGTGTTGAGAGAAGAAGACGCAATCTTAGGTTGTGGCTGCCTTGAAGTCTCATGTAGTTTGTCTTCACCATTTTTGTCGATAAGAATGGGAGTTGAGCAAAAATTATTCTACTGAAGAAGCTCTGCTTTGACGGCGGGAAATAATTGACGTGGTTTCACTCTCTTCTTATTCTCCTGCTCTAGTGACTAGTGAGGGAAGGGGGGTGGGGGGAGGTTAGTACCGTTAGCCGTTGGGGAGGACTAAAGAAAAAGACCTTGATGAGACGGTTTTGTCGCATGATTGTCTCATTATTTGGGGAGGTGTCAAAAAGTAAGCCAACCCACATGTGAACTCGCATCCAACCCAGACCAACTTGTTTCGACTCGAAAGTGAAAGGTTGAAAATCCGACCTATTTTTACCCAGTGTATACCCATACCTAGTTGTATACATTAAAATGGAAACCTAAATCAATTTGAACCAAATCAAGTTATACCCTGACCCAGTTGCACCGGTGAAGTATGACTCTGCCCCAACCTTATTCCAACCCATAATCAACGCGCACTCAACTTCACCCGATAATGGCCCAATTATACATGAGCTGATTGGACCCGACCCATTGATGACCTACCCAAAAACAACCTCACCCAATATCAAACTGACCCCATTCATACCCGACCCAATCTTTACGCGACTAAGTCCTACCCAACCCATATAGAATCTTGACCTGGGTACAGGTCGGGTCGGATATGTTCACGGCCTCAACCTGCGGGCCTGGGGCAATGGCGAGCGGGCCGAGCTCGAACCTGTGCGTGATGGGTCGTGCTGAGAGTGGGCCTGAAATTTTCAAATTTTGTCCACGGCCCAGCCTGGGCCTCCGAGCCTGACCTGTGTTTTATGTTACTTTAATGGATTCTTGGCAGATTTAGACTAAAAAATAACAATTAGTATATCATGTACTCAGGTCCTTTTACCGCTTACATTTTTTTAAGATAAGATGAAGGGGACTCACTTGACGAGGGATAAGGGGAAATTCTCAAATGAGTCTCATAAAGTTTGATCCCTTGACCTCAGGGATATGAGGTGGGAAGCGATGCCACTACTCCACCACCTCAACCTCATGTACCTCTTACATGGACCACCTTTCCCTCCCATAAAACTACTATATAAATACCAACAACTACCATAAAACCCAAAAAAATCCAAAAATCTCTCTCATTCATTTTTCTCTATCCTCAAATCCCCAAAATCTCTCTCATCTATTTTTCTCTCTCCTCAAATTCCCCAAAATCTCTCTCATCTATTTTTCTCTCTCCTCAAAACCCCAAAACCTCCCTAAAATCCATAAAAACAGCCTAGTTTTTTCTATAAAAAAAAAAATACAGCAAAATCAAAGTAGAATATAAGATTTATATCAAGGAAATCTTCACATGCACAAGCACAAATTCAACATTTGATCATGAAAAATACACACAAATAAGAATAAAAAAGAAAAAAAAAGGTAATTTGATGTATCAAATTGCAAATTCATTAATATCTTCAATAAAAATATTTATATTTATATTTTTACTAAGAAATTTGCTTGAATATTGTATTTCTCGCATTCATACTAATAAAATTCGAAGTATAGCCTTAAATTTTCGCAAGTTAAAACAAATGTGTTTGATTGGCTTGAATATTTACAAAATAGTTGAAAACAAAGCAAATGTTCAACTTAAATGTTCAATTTCATCTGTTCAATTGTATATGAAAATATTCAACCTAACAAACTAAACATTCTCTTTGTATATGGAAATGTTCAATTGCATCTATTAAGTTTAAAATTCAAATATTCAACTTAACAAACAAAATGTTTATTTTGTATATGAAAATGTTCAACTTAGACAATGAAGCAATGAAGCAAATATTCATCTGACAACAACCAATGTTCAACTTAAAACAATAAATATTCAACTTAACAAAGCAAATATTCAATTGAATATAGAGATGTCCAGCTTAGTTGTTTGCTTGAATTTTGTAGATCCGAAGAAAAATCTCTCGAGAAAACATTGAAAATCAATTGAAGGATATAGGTCGAGAAGTAAAGGAAAGCAAAGACTCAAATTTACTTGTACATGGAAATGTTCAATTGGATATGTTCGATTGTATATGGAAATATTCAACTTAACATACAAAATATTCACTTTGTATATGAAAATGTTTAACTGAATTTGTTCAGCATAAAAATGCAAATATTCACTTGCACAACTTTACTTGCTCAGCAAATATTCGACTTAACAAACAAAATATTCACTTTGTATGTGAAAATGTTCAGTTGTATATGTTCAGCTTTAAAATGCAAATATTCACTTGCAGATCTTTACTTCCTCAGCAAATTTTCAACTTAACAAACTAAATATTCACTTTATATATGAAAATGTTCAACTGCATCTCTTCAGTTTAACATGCAAATATTCAACTTAACAAACAATTTATTCACTTCATATATGGAAATATTTCCAAAGGTTCAATATTGACACAAAATATTCAGTCCGAAAAAATCAAATGTTCAAATGCAAAGCTCCAATGTTCATATAGTAATACATGATTCACAAATGTTTAATTTTTAAACCAAATACTCAAATGTTCAAATACTGACACAAAATATTCAAACTGAACAAACATACCAAATACTCAAACGTTAACATCTAATGTTCAAATATTGACACAAAATTTTCAATCAGATAATACTTGTAGACACATAATCGTGTCTAGGGGTGATAATGAGCCTGACAAGCTCGCGAGCAGGTCGGGCTCGGCTCCGTCAAAGCTCGGTCACTAAATAATTAATCTTTTTGTATGTGTCCTGAACCAACCTAGATTAATTATTTTTAAGGTGTTTAAAACGTTATTTGATTATTCTTTTGCATAAAATCTGTTGTGAATCGGTATTTAGTAGAGGCCAGCAATGGGCAATATAGTTCATGACTATATTGTACCATCACCCCCGAACTCAATTTTTGGTTCCTGACCATCTATGGAGTCATGACGGGGAAATCTACATTGGATAAGTCCCTAAGATATCCCTTCCGTTTCAATATCCAATTAGGTTTATGATTCTTCCTCTAAAGAATTGTTGGCGACTTCTTTCTAAACATATTTTTTTATAAAACCTTAGCAATAGGGTAGTCAAATAAACGCGCTCACACCGCGTGTAGGCATTAAAGGAGTTAAAAATCCACGCCTACAATTTGGCGACTTCACTGGGGAGGATTTTAAAAAATTATTATTTTTTAAATGAGTGGGTGAAACTTGAAAAATACAATTCATTCTCCTTTTATGCCTTTGAATAATATATTGTTTTGGATATGCATGGCTATTGTTCAGCCATCATAAGGACAATCTACCTTGCCTTATTAGCACATGTTCTATGTGTGAGGTCACCCCTGGGGGTTTGCGCATTGTCCTTCCAAAAAGCTTACTGAGCGATAGTGTTGGACCTTAGTCATAAGCAAACCTACCCAACCATGGCATTGTTCTCTCATGACTTGAGAACTGGAGTGCGTCTTACACGTGGACACCTTTCTAAGCAAAGGTACGAAGCGTGGGATCAATCTCTTAGTCATGGACCATTTTCAGCCTTAACCTAAACTTGACTATAGCTCAAACGTAGTACTTGACTTTTAGGTTGAGAACTTTGCATATTATTATCCTACTTGTGCATCTCTACATGTGCGTGGTTCTAATTGCTTGTATTATGCAATATGTCGAGTCAAAACGTCAAACGAATTTTCCGCGATTAAAAGGATGAAAAAAGCGAATTTCTCTGTCTACGCGCCGCGCGCCTGTAGGGTGTCACGCAGTTGTCATGCGTCCTGCGCTTCTTCTATGCGTTCCACGCCAACTCTTCTCTGCGTCTCATGCTTTTCACTGCGCGCAGCGCACAAATGCTGCGTACAACACTTCTCCACTGCGTGCCGCGCAGCTCTACAGCTGCATGTCGCGCCCAATTCTCACGCTATGTGCATATCTCCTTCGTGTGCGGTTTCCTTAGCTCACATATACATCTTCCCTTTTTTAACCAAATCCTAGGATAATTAGATTTCTTTTTTTTCTAATCCTTTTTCGTCAACAAAAAACATCTTCATTTTTTTTTTCTCTATCTCAAAAAAAAAAAAAAAAATTTAATCTCTAATCTTCTATCTATCTCAAAAAATTCTATCCACATCTTTTACCATATCTCCCCTTTTTTTTTTTTTAAAATGACTTCCCATCTTTTTTTGAAAATTCATCCCCATCTTTTTTTTTTTCACAAATCATTCTCCTATCTTTTTCAAAATTTCATCCCATCTTCAATCTTCTATCTACTTCAAAAATTCTATCTCCACTTTTTTTTCAAAAAAAAAAAAAAATCTCCATTTTTTTCCTATCACATATCTTTTTTTCAAAAATTCATCCTTTTTCTCTATCCCATCTTTTCATGTATATTATCCATCCTTGATGTCCACATCATTTAGGATTCCTTTTAGTGTCCATCTTGTTGTAAAAGTCTCATCCGCTTAGAAATTCTAACTGCACTAGAAGTCCGTCTAACCCAAATGTCTAGATTCATCCAGTTTCACTCCATTTAGAGTTCTTAACCTCATCTAACTCTATTCATGTTATAAGTCTTCATTCGCTTGAGTCCCATCCATCTTAGGAGTCTAAATCCATTAGAATTCTATCCATCTTAGGAGTCTAAATCCATTACAACTCCGTTCATTTTAGGAGTCTAGGTCCACTAGAGGTTCATTCACTTTAGGAGTATAGGTCCACTAGAGATTCATGCACATTAGGAGTCTAGATCCTTGAAAGTCCGTCAAATCTTGAATTCTAATGTCATTCCAAGTCTATCAAGTCTAGGATTCTAAATTCACTAGAGTTTCATATCGATTAGGACAACATTCATACTAGACTCCATTTGCATTGCATAATCCATAGTTGATACACTTCATGCATAACTAGAGTTATTAGGTCTTTAGAAGTCTCATTGCATTCATACTCTCCATTTCATCTCATGCATTCCGCATTTAGTATATCCTGAACTAGAAGCGATCTGATTCCCTCTTTTGGGAGATGTAGGCAGCCTTTACAGGTTCGAACACATAGATTGAGTCATGCATACATGCATTAGGTCTAGGTGCATCCAAAAAAATCATTTATACATGCATTAGGTCTACATGCATCCAAAAAAAAAAAAAAAAAAAATCATCATGCATATAGGATAGTCAGATTTGTTCCTAGAAGCTCAACTTTTAACAAACATACATTCTTTCATTCCATTTCTATCTCTCCATCATCATTCTATCTCTAAATCTCCTTTCATGATCTATGTAGAAATCAAGCGACATTGAAATGGGCAGTCCATCGAATAACGAGCAACAACTTGCTGAAATGGCTAGAGCTTTAGCCAAGCTGTCTAGCATGATGGAAGAAATAGCTATAAGGCTTGAGAAGATCGAGTCTGGTGAGTCTCTAGGATTCAACAAGACAATGGAGAGTGTTGTTCATATGGTAACCAATGCAAATTCCTATTTTGAGCCCATTGATAACACCAAACTGAAAGGGAAACTTCCTGAAGAGTTCTATACAACTGACATCCCTAAATTTAAACCAACTGATAATCCAAAATATCATATAAAGAATTTCCGTGCAACCATGATCATTAAATCGGTTGACCCTGAACTTTACCAAATGGTATTCCCGATGTCGTTAGACCCAATATGTCAGAATTGGTTCTATTCCCTAGACCCCATGCAAACTGAAACATGGGAATGCATCATTATTGCTTTCATGAAACAATATGAGTTGAACGCACAACTGTAAACCTCCCTTAGAAAGCTCGAGGTTCTTAAACAGGGTGAAAACGAAGGTTTTACCACCTACCTGAACAGATGGGGGGAGAAATCAGCCCATATGATATCAAGGCCTAAAGATAAAAAGACTTGGTATGAATATTCATTTCAAACCTCCTCCCTAAATACAAAAACCACATCAAATACTTAGGCCTTGATAGCTTCGCAAGAGTATATGATGTGGGTATCCAGATTGAGAATGATTTGCTGAAAAATGCCGAAGACAATAACCTCAATGTCATAGAAATAGACATATAAGCCCAATCGCTCATTAAAGTGTTTGGACTCGCTTAGGTCCAATCAACGCGAAAAAAATACACTTCTTCTCTTTACATTTAGAAAGAGAACTCATCAAGATTGAAGCAACGAAGCTGTCTCATCATGCGACGTAGGAGTCCCGACTTATGATTTCATTTTCTGTTTCATCTCTCTCATTTCACCGAGTCTAATATAGGTTTTTCCTCTTATTGCATGTACACATAATTTTCAATCAATAAATGAGTATTTTTTTTATAACCTTGCACTAATGAGCATCAATGGAAATCACGATTGTCGCCTTAAACGAAATGAATTTCTAATTCTCATTACTATTCTAATAAAGGCAATGAACAAATTAGCAACAAGCGCTATATAAATGGTGCGTCCAGCGCACCTACAACGCTGTGCCACATGCAGCAAGCTGCGTCCAGCGCAGCATACCACGCCAAGCGCAGGCCTGTGTGTCTGGCGCCCAGCCCGGTACAGCGGGCTTGGGGTCTTCTTAGCCATATGGGCCACATGCTCAATTCCTTATGCACTTCGTCCAACGCAGCATTGATAGGTTGTCGTACACCTGTCAAAAATAATTCCTGCAAAACCTTCTAACAATGTAGTAGGGTAAGTAGGGTCGAATCCACAGAGAGATGGTTGTTTTAATCTAGCTTCTAATGCATGGAGAAACTAAACAAGATCAGGAATAATGAATTGAAGTTCTAAACTAGTCAAACTACGAAAATCAAGCTAAAAAGGATCTAGGGCAATGGTTCACCATGTTCATAACTATAATCTATCAAAATATCATCAATGATTCAATTAATCAGATATCTAGAGCACATGTTAATCCTACGGTCGGGCATTAACGCTCTCAAATCAACATATGCTAGTACGGTCGCTCAACATAATCAGATTTGCTAATTGTAGGTAAGCCTCTAAAGAGTACTATCTCTCGATCTATGACTCGATATTAGCAATATTTAATCAGACAATTGATCAGATTGCAAGATTAACAATAAAAACACTAATCAATTAGAGATATCAATAACTAATCAAACCATTAATAAATATCAATAAAGAATCATAGCATATAAACATGGATTCCCAAACTCTAGAATATAAACTACTCAATCATGAAATAAATAAAGAAATGTAAAATCTACAAAGAAAAGCATGATCAAAGAAATCAATGAAAGAAAAGAGATGAAAATTATAAACTCATGAATTAATGAAGAAAAGAGAAACTAGGGTTTGCCATGAAAAACTAGAGAGAAAATGAAGAAGGAAACTAAAGCTAAACCTAAGAATACAAAATATAACGTCAAAAAGAGAGGTCCTCTTGGGGAGAGAGAGAAGACCTATTTATAGTTTTTACAAAACCGGCTAAAAAAAGCAAATAAACCCGTCTCGAGAAACCGCCCGGTTGACCGGGCGACGGTGATTGAGGAACTTCGACAGAAAAGCAAATCCGCCCGGTCAACCGGGCGAGCCCGCCCGGTCGGGCGCGCAAGCGATTTTGGCTCCTTTCTCGCCCGGTTGACCGGGCTAACATGCTTTGCATCCTCTGAAATTTTCATTTCGCCCGGTCGGGCAAAACCGCCCGGTCGACCGGGCGGGAAAACAGTGATTTTTGCGTCAACTTGCGAAGGCTGTATCTCTCGAACCGGAAGTCCATTTGGGGTGTGTGACCTATCGTTGGAAAGCCCTTCAAGTCTAGTTTCCAACCCAACTGGAATTTCTTGATTCGGAGAAGCACATCAAAAGTTATGATCAGAAGAGTATACATGACTCCTTTTTCACATTTCTTCTAATGATTTTCCGCTTCGTTTTCGCTCAAACTCGTACTAAGACGTATCCATACTATCCTTATGCATCGTAGCTTATTTCCAAGTGCTCCTATCCTCAAGCTCAGCTAAATATACTCCAAATACGTTCTCATTACCTGAAATTCATCAAAAACAAGAAAACATACCGAATAGGAGTAGAATAACATAACTTAAGAATATGATGCAATAATGAACCTAAATATGAACCTAAATGCTCTAAAATGCAACCTAAATGCACCTTAAAACTATATGTAAATATGATTTATCAAACTCCCCCAAGCTAAACCATTGGTTGTCCCCAAGCAATAAGACATAGACATGGGAAAAGTAAGACAACCTACAATATTGGACTAAAACAGGGCTAAACACTCAACTGAAAACACACGAGATATAATCACTACACAAACCAAGCATCGAAACAATCTCAAACAAAGCCTCATAGCATGTCATGTATCACAATCAACTCTCCAATCATACCACATACCATCTCTCCCAAGCTGGATTTAACCAAACCTGACAGACCTCACTATAGTCATGTGCGCTCAAATCTCTCATGTGTTTAAAGGATAAATGATGACACTCAACCTAATCAAGTCGACTCAGATGAAGCAAATACTCTTTAACTTTGACTTTTTGACTCACTTAACACTCAACAATACAATACAATACACAATGATCAAGAGGACTTTTAAGGGTTGTAATGGGGCAGAGGTTAAAGGTATGGAATAATTTGGGAATTGTGGTGGAAAAACCAAGAAGGGGGAGCATCATATAACTGAAAACATGACCAAGAAAGATCACAACAACTCCACGCAACAACCAACAATCTCCAAATATAATCAACAACCTTATTCACTCAAGAAATTCAATCATAACCCTTTTTATTTCACTTTATTCACAACTTTCTTTTTCATTTCTTTTTCATTTCATTTTTCACTTTTTTTTTTCTCGAACTTACAATTCAATTTCAAAGCTCACTAAACATACTTTTCCATCCTTCTAAACCACAAATAGAGCATTTCAATTCAATAAAAACCAAACCAAAACTAATACGTGCTCCCCCAAGCTAGGCTTAGGACAAATATCAAATGAGGCCAATGGCTTCTAATGTAGGTAGCAATCAAACATAGTCAGAAAGGCTCAGCGGGGCTAGAGGAAGGATAATATGAAAACAAGAGTAACTCTGGAGCTAAGATCATGAAATAAAACGCCTCAATCATATCAAAATGTATGCACTATCAAATATCAAAGAGTACCAAGTCAAAATCAAGATCAATGCGACAACTAAGGAACTAATCACACATCAAAGAACATAACTGACACAGATACGTCAGTTTATAGGCACAGAAGCTCACTTAGTTTAAGGTGTCTGCACAATAAAGTTAAATCGAACCAGAGAGAGATCAATCAATCTTACCACAAACAATCAATTGCGAAACAATCGTGCTATAAAGTATCATGCTCAAGATGAATGACGCTTAGGAAATGTAGTAAAATATCATCAAAGTTCTCAAAGAGTGCCAGCAATAGTCCTATGGATGCAACTAATAAAATGAGATGAAGTCTAATATGAAATGAAATATGCTAATGCAACTAAGAAAGCAGTACAATTTTTTTGGTCACACGTAAACTCCCACTCCTAATGAGTAGTACAAACCGTGCAACAACCTATGAAAGTAATAAAAAAACTACTCTAAATGCAACTAACATGTGCTAAGTAATGATGACAAACATCCTCCCCCAACCTGAATGACACATTGTCCTCAATGTGAACAAAGAGGAATTAAATGAGGGAGAGGTACAACTTACAAAAGGGGTGGGTAATCAAAGGGAGTGTCAAAAAGCATCGACACCTCCACCACAATCGATAGTTGTAATGAGGCAATGAACTTAGCCAAAAAAATTGACTATGCTTGCACCTAGCAAAAGACTTCATCACACATTAGCAAAGTTAGTCAAACCAAAAAAAAATAAAAAAAAAAAAAAAAAAAAAAAAAAAAAAAAATGAACAAAGTCGGGTTGCCTCCCGATAAGCGCTGATTTAAGGTCTTGCATGACCGTTTAAGATTAGTAGATCACTCATAATAGTTCAACGCTCTAAGAAGCTTATCATATGTTCCTGCAAACATCTCAGAGCATATTATATAAGAGTGGAAAGGAAAAATGAAAAAAATT